>JBBBVM010000071.1:1200000-2400000 GCA_037355625.1 Petunia x hybrida
TTTAAATAACCGTCCGTCCATAGAGTCTCATTAACTCCATTCCGAACTTTAACTTGGACATGCTAGTTGTGATCACCTTGGTTCCCAAGTTGTAAAGGCCTCGCTCTTGAGTGTTCATATATTGAGTGATACACGTGAGGGAGTGACTTTCGGGAGGTTTTGTTCTTGGTGTTGCAACCATGTCGGAAGATGAATGTGGGGGATATGACTCATGTGGGGATGTTGCGAGTTGCTATGGCTCGTATGGTGATGGTGGAGACTATGGTTCCTATGGTGAGGATGATGGCCAATTGATAAGAATCAAAAACGAAACGCGGAAAATAAAGATAGGAGTGAGACACTACTCGAACTCCCTACGAAGTAACTATGGAGAACTCGTTCCATAATACCCTCGTATCGGCGTCAAGGAGGACCTACACTATGCAACTACCCTCGAGCCGCACCTGGGGCTCGCAAATAGAATGATCGGGGGTGGTTTGGGGTTCAACTAGAATCCACTAGTAAACTCAAACCGTCTCAAAGGGCTTTCATTCAAAGAGAATCCACTCTTGAACATTGTCATTGACATTCAATCATTCATCATAATAGCTAACTTAGGAATAATGCTAAGCTATGGAGTATTTATAGGCCTCATTAAAGACATAAGGAAAGGCCTAAAGTACCCTTAAGTAGATTCTAAGGTCATAAGCCACATAGGGGCATAATAGAAATTACATAGGCTAAAAACTAGAAAATCCCGCAGCTCTTCAAGAGACTAGGCGCTTGGCCTGCTTGCACTAGGCGCCCAGCCTCTTTGGCACTAGGCGGTCCGCCTCTTCTGAGTAGGTGGTCCGCCTGGGCGAGATCCAGAGAGTGGTTGAAAAGTAGGCGGTCCGCCCCTTTGACTAGGCGGTCCGCCCCTTCCTGGACAGCCTTGAAACGCTCCGAAATTGATCCCGATTGCTCCTCATTCCATGGCATTCCATTGCATAAGATCTTCCTTGGCCTTGGATGATGTTTTTAGATGGTTGCTCGATTTGGGTCTTATCATCCTCCCCTTCTTGAGAAGATTTCGTCCTCGAAATCAAGGCTTGGTCTCTCATGGCTTTATCAACTCCTCGGGGTGGCCAAGAATCTCCTCCTTTGTCCTTCTTGATCGTCACTTTGGCATAGGCTTCTTCCAAGATCTTCCCCGCCTTATGATAAGACCCAAACCCCCTCAAGACCCTTCACTCGGAGTCAAGCCAAGTTGATCCAAGACACTCATCTTCATTTGATATGGAAGGGTGCGGAAGAAGGCTCCAAGACCAACTTGAAGACTATACTTTGGTGTGCCATGGATGGAGAACCTTCTAGTACACTTGTCGAGGCATCCGGAGCACTTTTGGAAGCAACTCAAGAGGCCACAGCACCAGGCGGACCGCCTACTCCACTAGGCCGGCCGCCTAGTTTTTGCGCACTCTCTGGATCTCACCAGGCGGACCGCCTCTGTGAGAGTCCCAGACCAGGCGGACCGCCCACTCCTTCAGCATAGGGAAAAGAGGCGGGGCGCCTAGTTAGAGTAGGCTGGGCGCCTACTTTGTGGAAGGTTGCGGGATTCCTAGTTTAATTGCTATGTTTTGGACAACTATAGCCCTATGAGGCCTTTATTGTTTTAACCCATGTTGGGGGTATTTTTGAGCTTTCATTACATGTAAGTGAAGTCTATAAATACTTCACAAACCTATTCAAACCTTAGTCTACCTTGAATTATATGAATGATGAAAAGAAACTATCTCTTGTTTGGAGAATCCTTTGCCTTGGTTGCTTGAATTCACTAGTGGAATCTAGTTGAGTCTTGAACCGAAAACCCGATCATTCTATTTGCGAGCCCCAAGTGTGGCTCGAGGGTAGTTGCATAGTGTAGGTCCTCCTTGACACCGATACGAGGGTATTATGGAACGAGTTCTCCATAGTTACTTCGTAGGGAGTTCGAGTAGTGTCTCGCTCTTTATCTTTATTTCCGCGTTTCGTATTTGATTCTTATCATCTTGGTATCAGAGCAAGGCTCGGGTTTTGTTTCTACAAACCCCCGACCCTTGATTCTTCGTGCCTAGGTTGGTTTCTATCTTAGGTTCTTATTTGTTGTTGAAGAAAAGGAAGAAAACACAAAAAAAAAAAAAAAAATAGAAAAGGGGTTGAAAAACACAAAAATTTGATCATAGAATCTTGGTTTGTTGGACCCATTGCTTGATTGATATT
This sequence comes from Petunia x hybrida, assembly GCA_037355625.1. NCBI lineage: Eukaryota > Viridiplantae > Streptophyta > Magnoliopsida > Solanales > Solanaceae > Petunia > Petunia x hybrida. The sequence continues at coordinate 1,202,221 of JBBBVM010000071.1, forward strand.
GGGTTTTGTTCCTTGTTGGAAACCCGTTCTTTTGGTACCCTGAGCATCGAATTTGAAGTAGAAACACAAGGATTGAAAATTTGAAACCCTAGCTATGAACATGGTGGAATGTTGAAATTTGATTGGGGTTTGATAAAATTGATTGGGGTTTGATCTCTGTGCTTGAAACAACATTGGGGTACCTTTGATTTGCCAAACAACGTGTGGATTGATGAAATTTTGGGTGCAAAACCAAGAAAATCGTGTTTGAACTGTGCTGGAACTTGCAGTAGGCGGAGCGCCTAGGGAAACGGGCGGACCGCCTGAATTTTTGTTGCTCTCTGGACTTTACAGAGGCGGACCGCCTACTTAGAGTAGGCTGACCGCCCACTTCCCACTGAAGACACTGGGCGGACCACCTAGTCCAAACAGGTGGGGCGCCTACTTCCTGGAGAGTTGGGAATCGGGTAGTTTCTTCTAGGTTCGTTTGTTTTGTTGTTTGCATCGCTTCTAATTAGTATTATTAGAGTATAATCCTACTCGATTAGTACTAATTACTTCAAGCTACTAGGATCATCGTGCCTTAGAACGGAGACTAGAACTCAAAGAAGATCCGTAGTGCCTTTTGACTCAAGTCCTCACTCAAAGTGCTTAGCGTTCCAATCGAGTCCTATTAACTCCACTCACCCCGGAGTACATTTGGGCTTTTGAGTCGAGTGATTAGGTTAAGGTTTACTATTCAACTTTGTGAAGCTTTTGAGTTCAAGCAAGAGTGAAATAGCCATCGCCACCATATGAGTGATCCGAGTGAACACAAGTGAGGGAGCGAGTGAGGTGTTTAAACTAACTCTTGTTTCTTTCTTTGTAGGTACAATGGCCAACGAAGGTCAAGATTTCATCAAGGAGGCCTTGGCTAGCCTTCTTGCCAAGATGGATGTTATGACTCAACGGATTGAGTCACTTGAAAAGGGTGCTTCAAGTACCCAAGGAGACCAAGGGACCCCGAGTGTCCCAATTGAAAAGGGGACCCCGAGTGTCCAAATTGAGACCGGTGAAGGCTCGAGTAGCCCTACCTTTACCCCGGAGCAAGTTGTTGAATTGCTCAATCAACAACGGGTAAAGGAAGATCGAGAGAGAATTGAACGAATGGGCATTCCCCGTATCTTGGATAATCCCCCAAGAAACAACCCATTACCAAGACCCATCCGAAATGTGCAACCTCTTGAGCAAGTCGATGAAGCTCAAGAAGGGGAGGAAGCCGAGTATGGTGATGATATGTATGGGCTTGATGACCACTTTCAACCGAGACGTGGTATGAATTGGGGTCGTAATGTGGATCGAGGTAGGGGCCGAGGTCGAGGGCCACCTATGGGATTGGTTGGAGGGAATGCGAGAAGGGAGTATGGTGTGAATGACGACCACTATGGGGGCCAACCGGAGCCATTCCGTGGGGGTCGAGACAACAACAACAATCTTAATAGTGTGAAGATTACTATTCCTCCTTTCAAAGGGAGTAGTGATCCGGTGGAGTACCTTGATTGGAAGTTGTCCATGGAACGTATATTTGACACCAATGACATGCCCGAATTGAAGAAGACTAAGTATGCTATCTCTACCTTTGAGTCCTTTGCTTCTACATGGTGGGAGTCGGTAAAGAGGAATAGAAGGAGGATGGGGATGGTTCTTAATCTTACTTGGGATGAGTTGATCCGTGTGATGGATGAAAAGTACTTGACTAACCAATACCGAGTGGACCAACAAAAGCGTCTCTATGAATTGAAACAAGGCTCCAAGACGGTTGGGGAGTACTTCAATGAGTTTGAACAAGTCCGGATGACTCTAGACTTGGATGAGGAAGACAATGAGACGGCCATGATCCGTTTCAAAGGGGGCTTAAACCGAGACATAGCTTCACTTTTGAAGTTTCACAAGTACAATGATCACTACAAGCTATGTGAGGATGCGGTTGAAGCCGAGAAGTGGCTCAAAGAGGAGAAATCCCTTCGCTACAAGAGTAATGCCATTACTCCATTGAACAAGCCAAAGGATTGGAAGCCTCCTACAACTAGTGCCAAGTTCCCAAATGCAAATGCTAGCAAGGAAGTGAAAAAGCCTTTTGAAAGGTCGACACAACCCGTGGGAGGTAACTCTAGAACTCAATTGAGTAATCCAATCTCTTCTTCTACTCAATGCTTTAAGTGTAAGGGATATGGTCATCTCTCTAAAGATTGCCCTACTCGGAAAACTATGGTACTTGTTGGTGACTTGGTCTATGAGCAAGATAGTGAGCCCGAGGAAGAAGAGGGAGTAGAGGTTGATGTGGATGAGGGAGATGAAGGGGAGATTACTATGATTGAAGATGATGAATCCCATGCCTTCCTTGTTGTGAGGAGGAGTCTAGGAGTCATGTGTGTAGAGGATGTTGAGACCTTGCAACGAGAGAATCTTTTTCATTCCAAATGCCGAGTCATGGGTCTCATTTGCTCTATGATCATTGACTCGGGAAGTTGTGCTAACGTTATTAGCCAAACACTAGTTACCCAATTGAAAATACCTACCTTGAAACACCCAAATCCTTATAAGCTTCAATGGCTTAGTGAGTGTGGTGAGTTGAGGGTGGTTAAGCAATGTTTGATCAAATTCAAGATTGGGAACTATGTGGATGAACACATGTTTGATGTCGTGCCTATGCAAGCATGCCACCTACTCTTTGGTAGGCCTTGGCAATTTGATAGACGTGTGGTCCATAATGGTCATGCCAACACCTATACGGTGACGCATGAGGGGAAAAAGTTTGTGCTCCAACCTATGACTCCCAAACAAGTGAGCGATGATTACAAGCGGATGCGGGAGTTGAGAGAAGTGGCAAAGGCTAAGTCGGTTGTTGAGACTAGCCCTTTGTCCAAAAACTTGGTGGCAATCCCACCTACTTCTACCGGTGGCATATGTGCCATGATGCAACCGGGCGAGGTCCTAAAAGGAAATGATGGCAACAAACTTCTCATATGCCTAGTGCACAAAGGTATGGTTCTAAACTCTAATTGTGATTTTTCTTCTAACCCTTTGCCTAGTGTGTTTGAGAATGTTTTGAAGGATTTTGGTGACATGTTCCCGGATGAAATGCCGGATGGATTGCCTCCTTTGAGGGGCATTGAGCATCAAATAGACTTTGTCCCGGGATCCCAAATCCCGAACAAACCGGCCTATAGGAGCAACCCGGAGGATACAAGGGAATTGCAAAAGCAAGTTGATGAATTGCTCACTAAAGGCTTGGTGAGGGAAAGCTTGAGTCCTTGTGCCGTGCCCGTGATCCTTGTTCCCAAAAAGGACGGCACTTGGAGAATGTGTGTTGATTGTCGGGCCGTGAACAAAATAACGGTAAAGTACCGTCATCCTATTCCCCGACTTGATGATATGTTAGATGAATTGAGCGGTTCATGTGTGTTTAGCAAAATAGACCTTAGGTCCGGCTACCATCAAATCCGGATGAAACCCGGTGATGAATGGAAAACCGCATTCAAGACCAAATTTGGTCTCTATGAATGGTTGGTGATGCCCTTTGGGCTCTCCAATGCACCTAGCACTTTCATGAGGCTAATGAACCATGTTCTAAAGCCATTCATCAACAAGTTTGTGGTCGTCTATTTTGACGATATATTGATCTATAGCAAATCAATAGACGACCATGTTGAACACCTTAGGCTAGTGCTTGAAAGGTTGAGAGCCGAAAAGCTCTATGCTAATTTTAAAAAATGTGCCTTTGGTGTTGAGAAGGTGGTCTTCCTTGGGTTTGTCGTGAGTGCCCAAGGAGTGGAGGTGGACGAGTCTAAGGTAGAGGCCATACGTGATTGGCCTACTCCCACTACCGTGACTCAAGTAAGGAGCTTTCATGGTCTCGCAAGCTTTTATAGGCGATTTGTGAAGGACTTTAGCTCCATTGCCGCTCCACTCACCGAATTGGTGAAGAAAGACCAACCGTTTGTTTGGGGAGAGCCTCAAGAGAAGGCCTTCCTTGAGTTGAAAAGTAGGTTGAGTACCGCCCCTCTATTGCAATTGCCCGACTTCGGAAAGGCATTTGAGGTTGAATGTGATGCCTCGGGGGTGGGAATTGGTGGTGTTTTAATGCAAGATAGCAAACCCATCGCCTACTTTAGTGAAAAGTTGAAAGGGGCCTCCTTGAATTATTCTACATATGACAAGGAGTTGTATGCCCTTGTAAGAGCCCTTGCCCATTGGCAACACTATCTTTGGCCTCGTGAGTTTGTAATCAAGAGTGACCATGAGTCACTCAAGCATTTGAGAGGCCAAGAGAAGCTCAATAAGAGACATGCCAAGTGGGTTGAATTCATTGAGTCTTTTCCCTATGTGATCCAATACAAGAAAGGGAAAGACAATGTTGTGGCGGATGCGCTTTCAAGAAAGTTTGCCCTAGCCACCACTCTCACCTCTAAGCTCATGGGTTTTGAGAGCATTAAATTGATGTATGCTCATGACCCAAAGCTAAAGAGTGTCCATGACACTCTAGAGAAAGGGGAGAGAGTTGACAAATACCAATGGTTTGATGGATATATCTTCAAAAATGGTAGGGTGTGAATTCCGGAGTCCTCTTGGAGAGAATTGCTTGTGCATGAAGCACATTGCGGGGGACTCATGGGACATTTTGGCACAAGAAAGACTTTGGCCATTCTTCAAGAACAATTCCATTGGCCAAAGATGAGGGTGCATGTGGAAAAGTTTTGCGCTAATTGCCTTGAGTGCAAGCGAGCCAAATCTAAAGCCCACCCTCATGGGTTGTATACCCCTCTCCCCGTACCTACTAGTCCATGGTTGGATATCTCAATGGATTTTGTGATGGGATTACCAAGGACTAGAGGGGGCCATGATAGCATTTATGTTGTTGTGGATAGGTTTTCCAAAATGGCTCGTTTCATTCCATGCAAGAAATGTGATGATGCACAACATGTGGCAACTTTGTTTATTGAAAATGTCTTGAAGTTGCATGGTGTGCCTCAAACCATAGTGAGTGATAGGGACACTAAGTTCCTAAGTCATTTTTGGAGGTGTTTATGGGGTGCTTTAGGCACCAAGCTCTTGTTTTCCACGTCCCACCACCCCCAAACCGATGGGCAAACGGAAGTGGTAAACCGAACCTTGGGTGCTCTTCTTAGAGCCATGACTCGAGGTAAGGCCGGGACTTGGATTGATCGTCTACCTCTTATGGAGTTTGCCTACAATCGCACGTTGCATAGCATGATAGGCATGACTCCATTCGAGTGTGTTTATGGATTTAACCCCTTGATTCCCCTTGATCTAACCCCTTTGCCAAAGGAAATGGTTGTTAATTTTGAAGGTAAAGCTAGAGCCAAGGCTTTGGTTGAACTCCATGCAAAGGCGAAGAAGAACTTGGAGGAAACTTATGCTAAGGTTGCCGCCAAGAAGAACAAAGGACGCAAGAAGGTGGAATTCAAGAAGGGTGACTATGTGTGGGTGCACTTCCGGAAAGAAAGGTTTCCAAATCTTAGGAAAGGGAAGTTGGCACCCCGAGGAGATGGCCCATTCCAAGTGCTCTCGAAGATAAACAACAATGCCTATGTGGTCGACTTGCCAAGTGAGTATCAAGTTTCTAATACTTTCAATGTTAGTGACTTGGTTCCTTTGAATGTAGGTGATGAAGAGGCTGTGCTTAATGATGAAGAGGTCGTGGATGATGCTTCGATTTCGAGGACGAAATCTTCTCAAGAAGGGGAGGATGATAAGACCCAAACCCCCTCAAGACCCTTCACTCGGAGTCAAGCCAAGTTGATCCAAGACACTCATCTTCATTTGATATGGAAGGGTGCGGAAGAAGGCTCCAAGACCAACTTGAAGACTATACTTTGGTGTGCCATGGATGGAGAACCTTCTAGTACACTTGTCGAGGCATCCGGAGCACTTTTGGAAGCAACTCAAGAGGCCACAGCACCAGGCGGACCGCCTACTCCACTAGGCCGGCCGCCTAGTTTTTGCGCACTCTCTGGATCTCACCAGGCGGACCGCCTCTGTGAGAGTCCCAGACCAGGCGGACCGCCCACTCCTTCAGCATAGGGAAAAGAGGCGGGGCGCCTAGTTAGAGTAGGCTGGGCGCCTACTTTGTGGAAGGTTGCGGGATTCCTAGTTTAATTGCTATGTTTTGGACAACTATAGCCCTATGAGGCCTTTATTGTTTTAACCCATGTTGGGGGTATTTTTGAGCTTTCATTACATGTAAGTGAAGTCTATAAATACTTCACAAACCTATTCAAACCTTAGTCTACCTTGAATTATATGAATGATGAAAAGAAACTATCTCTTGTTTGGAGAATCCTTTGCCTTGGTTGCTTGAATTCACTAGTGGAATCTAGTTGAGTCTTGAACCGAAAACCCGATCATTCTATTTGCGAGCCCCAAGTGTGGCTCGAGGGTAGTTGCATAGTGTAGGTCCTCCTTGACACCGATACGAGGGTATTATGGAACGAGTTCTCCATAGTTACTTCGTAGGGAGTTCGAGTAGTGTCTCGCTCTTTATCTTTATTTCCGCGTTTCGTATTTGATTCTTATCACCTTAGCATGGAGCTTAGAACCTACAAGCAACGACAAGCAAAAACAAGCAAACGTCCTACTTTGAAAGTAGGTTAGTGCAAGAAGTGTGGAAAACACACTCTTGTGATATAACCAAGCATCAATAACAATCATAAATATCAAGTCTCCAAAGAGAACCATAAGCACTTGGTTTAAAATCAACATGCACTCAACAAGATAATGGGCAAAGGGGTCATGGGAAGGTGGGAAATGCAAGATCAAACTACCAAAATCCCCTTGAACCTTAGGCTCAAGATCAACACACCATCCTATCCTCGAGGTGTGATCAACATGTGGAGTGGAGTGAGTCAAATAGCCCACCCTACAAGTAGGATCAAGCACTCCACTCCCCTTCTTTAGAGCATACCTACTCACACCAAGGGGTTCCTCTTTCCCTCCCATTTCATCAATTAGGCAACCCCCCTTAAAAGTCAAGCTCTCAAGGAAGGTGTTGATGATGGATTCTTCTTCATCATAACCCAAACTAGCAATAGTAGGGTCACTCAAAGAACCATCTACCTCACCCACATTTTCAAGCAATGGGTTGCCCAAGGGTTCAAACCCTTCACACCATGGGGGTTCCATTTGACCACCCACCCTAGTCCGATACAAGTCATATCCACTAGTGAGAAGGCCTTCAAATAAGGGATTGGTGAAAACATGCATCTCACTATCATGATGAAACATAGACGAGCTATCAAGACTAGGTTCACTTGAGGAGTCATCATAGACAACCTTGTCCAATTCATGCAATTCGGACTCCTCAAGGACAATTCCATCTTTACCACAACACATTGACCCACCAAATAGTAGCGAATCAACAAGAGCATGATCAACTATCTCATCTTCCCCTATGTCAAAGGTTGGTGGTGTGTCATAGCAAAGGTCACAATCATGGTCAACTATCAAATCTACACTAGGGAGGGGTTCAATGAACAATGAGCTCACATTATGATGTGGCATAGTGCTCCTCCCAACTAGTGTTTCACATGTAAACTCAAGTTGACAACTAGACTCTTCACTAGTGGTATACTCTCTAGATGCATCAAAACCACCAACTAGTGTTGAGTCATCACAAGACAAGTAGCTAGTATTCTCATGAAAGGGTGAAGTAACACTTACATTGGTAGTACTTCCTTGATCACTCACAAGGTTTGAAGTGTCATATGCAACTCCCCCTTCATGAAGCTCACATTGAGGCTCCAATGACTTGTCTTCAATTGTACCTACACAAGAACTTTCACAAGAAGAGATAGAAGATAAAGAAGGGTTAGAACAATGGGTGCCCTCACTCTCAATTTTTCCTTCCTCACCCCTCATCTCTCTCAATTTTACCTCAAGGTCAAGTGTAGTTTGTGGTGACAATCCGCTCACATCACTCCTCAAATCCTCTCCTTTTTCCTCTCTTGGATTGTCACCGGTCACTCCCTCACTTCTCTCTATCTTTTCTCTCTCAATTTGATAAGAATAAAAAATGAAACGCGGAAATAAAGATAAAGAGTGAGACACTACTCGAACTCCCTACGAAGTAACTATGGAGAACTCGTTCCATAATACCCTCGTATCGGTGTCAAGGAGGACCTACACTATGCAACTACCCTCGAGCCGCACCTGGGACTCGCAAATAGAATGATCGGGTTTTCGGTTCAAGACTCAACTAGGTTCCACTAGTGAATTCAAGCAACCAAGAAAGGGTTTCTTCATAAAAAGAGATAAACTCTATTCATCATTCATAAGATTCAAAGGTAAGGTAATGTTTCAAAGAGGCTAAGTGAAGTATTTATAGGCTTCACTTAGGCATACTTAAAGGTCTAAAATACCCCCAAAGTGGGTTAAAACAAATAAGGCCACGCAGGGCTAAAGTTGGAAGTCCAAGACAAAAGTAGTAAAATATCCCGCAGCTTGTCACAGAGGGAGGCGGTCCGCCTGGGGTGGGTAGGCGGTCCGCCTAGCAGCTTCAGCTTCTCTGGATTCCTCTGAGGCGCTCCGCCTCTTGTCTGAGGCGCTCCGCCTCCTGACTTCCTGCTCTCTGGATTTTGGGAGGCGCCCCGCCTCAGCTGGGAGGCGCTCCGCCTTGTTCTGGAGTCCCTTGGGGTGTCTCATTTTGAGTCTCTTGGGTCTCTCCAAGTGTCCTAAAGGATCCTCCATCCACGGCACACCAAAGCATGGTCTTCAAGTTGCTCTCGGGGCCTTCTTCCATACTCTTCCATATTAAGTGAAGATGGGTATCTTGGATCAACTTGGCTTGACTCCGAGTGAATGGTCTTGAGGGGGTTTGGGTCTTATCATCCTCCCCTTCTTGAGAAGATTTCGTCCTCGAAATCGAAGTGTCATTCACGACCTCTTCATCATCATGCACGACCCCTTCATTACCTACATTCAGAGGAACCAAGTCACAAACATTGAAAGTATTAGAAACTTGATACTCACTTGGCAAGTCGACCACATAGGCATTGTTGTTTATCTTCGAGAGCACTTGGAATGGGCCATCTCCCCGGGGTGCCAACTTCCCTTTCCTAAGGTTGGGAAACCTTTCTCTCCGGAAGTGCACCCACACATAGTCACCCTTCTTGAGTTCCACCTTCTTGCGGCCTTTGTTTTTCTTGGAGGCAACCTTAGCATAAGCTTCCTCCAAGTTCTTCTTTGCCTTTGCATGGAGTTCAACCAAAGCCTTGGCTCTAGCTTTACCTTCAAAATTAACAACCATTTCCCTTGGCAAAGGGGTTAGATCAAGGGGAATCAAGGGGTTAAATCCATAAACACACTCGAATGGAGTCATGCCTATCATGCTATGCAATGTGCGATTGTAGGCAAACTCCATAAGAGGAAGACGATCAATCCATGTCCCGGCCTTGCCTCGAGTCATGGCTCTAAGAAGAGCACCCAAGGTTCGGTTTACCACTTCCGTTTGCCCATCGGTTTGGGGGTGGTGGGACGTGGAGAACAAGAGCTTGGTGCCTAAAGCACCCCATAAACACCTCCAAAAATGACTTAGGAACTTAGTGTCCCTATCACTCACTATGGTTTGAGGCACACCATGCAACTTCAAGACATTTTCAATAAACAAAGTTGCCACATGTTGTGCATCATCACATTTCTTGCACGGAATGAAATGAGCCATTTTGGAGAACCTATCCACAACAACATAAATGCTATCATGGCCCCCCCTAGTCCTTGGTAATCCCATCACAAAATCCATTGAGATATCCAACCATGGACTAGTAGGTACGGGGAGAGGGGTATACAACCCATGAGGGTGGGCTTTAGATTTGGCTCGCTTGCACTCAAGGCAATTAGCGCAAAACTTTTCCACATGCACCCTCATCTTTGGCCAATGGAATTGTTCTTGAAGAATGGCCAAAGTCTTTCTTGTGCCAAAATGTCCCATGAGTCCCCCGCAATGTGCCTCATGCACAAGCAACTCTCTCCAAGAGGACTCCGGAATGCACACCCTACCATTTTTGAAGATATAACCATCAAACCATTGGTATTTGTCAACTCTCTCCCCTTTCTCTAGAGTGTCATGGACACTCTTTAGCTTTGGGTCATGAGCATACATCAATTTAATGCTGTCAAAACCCATGAGCTTAGAGGTGAGAGTGGTGGCTAGAGCAAACTTTCTCGAAAGCGCGTCCGCCACAACATTGTCCTTCCCTTTCTTGTATTGGATCACATAGGGAAAGGACTCAATAAATTCAACCCACTTGGCATGTCTCTTATTGAGCTTCTCTTGGCCTCTCAAATGCTTGAGTGACTCATGGTCACTCTTGATTACAAACTCACGAGGCCAAAGATAGTGTTGCCAATGGGCAAGGGCTCTCACAAGGGCATACAACTCCTTGTCATATGTAGAATAATTCAAGGATGCCCCTTTCAATTTCTCACTAAAGTAGGCGATGGGTTTGCTATCTTGCATTAGAACACCACCAATTCCCACCCCCGAGGCATCACACTCAACCTCAAATGCCTTCCCGAAGTCGGGCAATTGCAATAGCGGGGCGGTACTCAACCTACTTTTCAACTCAAGGAAGGCCTTCTCTTGAGGCTCTCCCCAAGCAAACGGTTGGTCTTTCTTCACCAATTCGGTGAGTGGAGCGGCGATGGAGCTAAAGTCCTTCACAAATCGCCTATAAAAGCTTGCGAGACCATGAAAGCTCCTCACTTGAGTCACGGTAGTAGGAGTAGGCCAATCACGTATGGCCTCTACCTTAGACTCATCCACCTCCACTCCTTGGGCACTCACAACAAACCCAAGGAAGACCACCTTCTCAACACCAAAGGCACACTTTTTAAAATTAGCATAGAGCTTTTCGGCTCTCAACTTTTCAAGCACTAGCCTAAGGTGTTCAACATGGTCGTCTATTGATTTGCTATAGATCAATATATCGTCAAAATAGACGACCACAAACTTGTTGATGAATGGCTTTAGAACATGGTTCATTAGCCTCATGAAAGTGCTAGGTGCATTGGAGAGCCCAAAGGGCATCACCAACCATTCATAGAGACCAAACTTGGTCTTGAATGCGGTTTTCCATTCATCACCCGGTTTCATCCGGATTTGATGGTAGCCGGACCTAAGGTCAATTTTGCTAAACACACATGAACCGCTCAATTCATCTAACATATCATCAAGTCGGGGAATAGGATGACGGTACTTTACCGTTATTTTGTTCACGGCCCGACAATCAACACACATTCTCCAAGTGCCGTCCTTTTTAGGAACAAGGATCACGGGCACGGCACAAGGACTCAAGCTTTCTCTTACCAAGCCTTTAGTGAGCAATTCATCAACTTGCTTTTGCAACTCCCTTGTATCCTCCGGGTTGCTCCTATAGGCCGGTTTGTTCGGGATTTGGGATCCCGGGACAAAGTCTATTTGATGCTCAATGCCCCTCAAAGGAGGCAATCCATCCGGCATTTCATCCGGGAACATGTCACCAAAATCCTTCAAAACATTCTCAAACACACTAGGCAAAGGGTTAGAAGAAAAATAACAATTAGAGTTTAGAACCATACCTTTGTGCACTAGGCATATGAGAAGCTTGTTGCCATCATTTCCTTTTAGGATCTCGCCCGGTTGCATCATGGCACATATGCCACCGGTAGAAGTAGGTGGGATTGCCACCAAGCTTTTGGACAAAGGGCTAGTCTCAACAACCGACTTAGCCTTTGCCACCTCCCTCAACTCCCGCATCCGTTTGTAATCATCGCTCACTTGTCTGGGAGTCATTGGTGGGAGCACAAACTTTTTCCCCTCATGCGTCACCGTATAGGTGTTAGCATGACCATTATGAACCACACGTCGATCAAATTGCCAAGGCCTACCAAAGAGTAGGTGGCATGCTTGCATAGGTACGACATCGAACATGTGCTCATCCACATAGTTCCCAATCTTGAATTTGATCAAACATTGTTTAACCACCCTCAACTCACCACACTCACTAAGCCATTGAAGCTTGTAAGGATTTGGGTGTTTCAAGGTAGGTATTTTCAATTGGGTAACTAGTGTTTGGCTAATAACATTAGCACAACTTCCCGAGTCAATAATCATAGAGCAAAGGAGTCCCATGACTCGGCATTTGGAGTGAAAGAGGTTCTCTCTTTGTAAGGTCTCAACATCCTCTACGCACATGGCTCCTAGGCTCCTCCTCACAACAAGGAAGGCATGGGAATCATCATCTTCTTCCTTGGCAATCTCCCCATCATCTCCTTCCTCCTCTCCCTCTACTCCCTCTTCTTCTCCCTCCTCGGGCTCACTATCTTGCTCATAGACCAAGTCACCAACAAGAACCATAGTTTTCCGGGTCGGGCATTCTTTAGAGAGATGACCATAACCCTTACACTTAAAGCATTGAGTAGAAGAAGAGATTGGATTACTCAATTGAGTTCTAGAATTACCTCCCACGGGTTGTGTAGACCTTTCAAAAGGCTTCTTCACATCCTTGCTAGCACTTGCACTTGGGAATTTGGCATTCGTTGTGGGGGCTTTCCAATCCTTTGGTTTGTTCATGGAAGTAGAAGTGTTGCTCTTGTAACGGTTGGACTTCTCTTTCTCAAGCCATTGCTCGGCTTGGATAGCGGCATCAAGAACCTCTTGAAGTGATAGATAAGCACGCAATCTCAATTGTGAGGCTATACCATAGCTCAACCCATTCATGAAACGTATCACGGCTTGCTCCTCATCTTCGGTGTCCATATCCAAAGCCATTCGAGTCCTTTCAAACTCATCATAATATTCATGCACCGTCTTGACACCTTGCTTCAACTCATAAAGCTTCTTGAGTTGCTCTTGACGATATCGAGGAGTGATGTACTTGATACTCATGATACCCTTCAAGTCGATCCAACCCACATTCACGGGGATTCCCGCCCTTCTCCTTGATCTCTTGACGGATTCCCACCAAGTAGATGCATAGGATTCAAAGGATGAAATAGCATAGGTGCCTTTCTTCTCATCGGACATCTCGTTTGTGTCAAACAATCTTTCCATTTGTAGCACCCATTCAATGTAAGCAGTCGGATCACAATTCCCTTTGAAGGTTGGGAGATTAAGTTTCACACTATTGAGGTTGGTGTTGTCACGACCCCCACGGAACGGCTCCGGTTGGCCCCCATAGTGATCTTCATTCACACCATACTCCCTCCGTGCATTCCCTCCAACATATCCCATAGGTAGCCCTCGACCTCGGCCCCTACCCCGATCCACATTACGACCCCAATTCATACCTCGTCTCGGTTGAAAGTGATCATCAAGCCCATACATATCATCACCATATTCGGCTTCCTCCCCTTCTTGAGCCTCATCGGCTTGTTCAAGAGGTTGCACATTTCGGATGGGTCTTGGTAATGGAACGTCTCTTGGGGGATTATCCAAGATACGGGGAATGCCCGTTCGTTCAATTCTCTCCCAGTCCTCCTTTACCCGTTGTTGATTGAACAACTCAAAGACATGACTTACTTGTTCCGGGGTAAAGTTAGGAGTACTTGAGACTTCACCGGTCTCAATTGGGACACTCGGGGTCCCCTTTTCAATTGGGACACTCGGGGCCCCTTGGTCACCTTGGGTACTTGAGGCACCCTTTTCAAGTGACTCAATCCTTTGAGTCATGACGTCCATCTTGGCAAGAATGCTAGCCAAGGCATCCTTGATGAATTCTTGACCCTCGTTGGCAATTGTACCTACAAAGAAAGAAACAAGAGTTAGTCAAAACACCTCACTCGCTCCCTCACAAGTTTTCACTCGGATCACTCGTATGGTGGTGATGGCTATTTCAATCTTGCTTGAACTCAAAGTTTCACGAAGTTGAATAGTAAACCTAAACTTAATCACTCGACTCGAAAGCCCAATGCACTCCGGGGTGAGTGGAGTTAATAGGACTCGATTGGAACGCTAAGCACTTTGAGTGAGGACTTGAGTCAAAAGGCACTACGGGTCTTCTTTGAGTTCTAGTCTCCTTTCTAAGGCACGATGATCCTAATTAGCTCGATGTAATTAGTACTAATCAAGTAGGATTATACTCTAATAGTACCAATTAGAAGCAATGCAAACAATAAAACACGAGAACCTAGAAGAAACTACCCAATTGAGGCAATATAAAATGGCCTAAACGACAACCATCAAAAGCCAAGTTCGAGAGCACAACGGATACGAGTCAAGGCCTCCGGGAACGTCTTGGAAGATCATGCATTGGAGCGCCGAGGACGGAGGAAACAGGGCAGGAAAACAGGCAGCCCAAAACAGGGCAAAACAGGGGAGCACACTGGGAGCTCACTGCCTGAGGAAGAACAAGTGTTCTTCGCGATCGCGTCACTACCTGCGCGATCGCGAAGAGTTCCTGAATACCCTGCGCGATGGCGCCCAACTGAACGCGAAGGCGAGCTGAGGATGAGCTGAGGATGCTGAAGACTTGCGCGATCGCGAGCCCATGGCGCGATCGCGATGACTGGGAGTGTTGCCTGCGCGATCGCGTGACTCCTTGCGCGATCGCGATGACTTGGAGTTGAGCAGCGGACCAGGATCAGCTTCAGGGGCCATTTTTGTCCATTTGACATGAAAATGTATAAATAGCACATTTTGTTCTTCATTTCATAGTTTTTAGCTTGAATTGAATAGAGAGAAGAGAGAATTAGAGAAGGCCGAGCCTTTCTAGTCCGAAGCCCGAGGCTTCATGTATCTCATCGACTTGGAATCTATGGAGATTCACCACTAGCGTGAATTCCTTGTAAGGTTCGAGTTTCACTTTCTCCCTTTTGGATTATTAATTCATGACTTGAATTCATTAATCCGTTCTTTCTTCTCGTTTCTTGACTCCCCAATCCTTGTTTCCCCGATATCTTTGATATCACCTATCTTGTTATTTATCGCTTCCGCATATTTGTATCGTGTTTAGCTTCCGCGTATTTTGGGTTGCATCAGTTGGTATCAGAGCAAGGCTCGGGTTATGTTCTTACAAACCCCCGTTCCTTGTTCCATATGTTAGTATTGTTGTTGTGTTGTTCTTGTTGTTCTTGAAAAGGAAGAAAACAAAAAAAGTTGAAAAACTAGAAAATTTGACAAAATTTGGTCGAGCGGGTTGGATACGAATCCCCGAGTGTTAAAAAGTAGTGGGGTTTGTTCCTTATTGTATTCCCGTCGTTTTGATACCTATATCTCGTGTTTTGGTGTTACGAATCAAAATTTCCAAAATCAAAATCCAAAAGTTTGAAAATCTATTGAAAACGCTTCAATCTTGAATCGAAGCTTGTTGTTGTTGTTTGGGGTTGAAAAACTATTGGGGATTGATGATATTAGTTGTATACACCTTTGGGTATCGTTGGTTTGGTGTTTCGGGTTGAAATCGAGCCAAAAATTTGGCCAAAATCGCCAAAAACCCGTTTTTGAGCTGCTGTGAAATCGCAGAAATTAACCCTTCGCGATCGCGAAGAGCAATTTCGCGATAGCGAAGAACAAAATTATTTTTTGAAAAATTAACCCTTCGCGATCGCGCGCGTCTGGTCGCGATAGCGAAGAACAAAAAAAATTTCAGAATTCCAGTTTTGGGACAGAACGTTCGCAACGGCTTCCGAACAGTTTCCAAACATCATGACTCCAATTGGACCATTAAATATGATGAGTTTGTAGATCACAAACAAAATTTCATCCGATTCCAAATCCATTTGGTGCCAATTCGAGTCGAATCTTTTGTGTCCCGTTTTCTACCGTACCTCTTGGTTAGTGTTTTGAAGGTAATTGGCCTACTTGAAAGACACTAATCCTTTAGCGTATTAGGTATTCGTGCGTAGAGGAGACTAGAATTCAAAGAAGAGTCGTAGAACTCCTTTTGGCCTCAAGTGCGCACTTAAAATAGCCGTCCGTACATAGAGTCTCATTAATTCCACTCCGAACTTTAACTTGGACATGCTAGTTGTGATTACCTTGGTTCCCAAGTTGATAAGGCCTCGCTCTTGAGTGTACATATATTGAGTGATACACGTGAGGGAGTGACTTTTGGGAGGTTTTGTTCGTTGGTGTTACAACAATGTCGGATGTTGATTGTGGGGATTATGGCTCATGCGGAGATGATGCGAGTTGCTATGACTCGTATGGTGATGATGGAGACTATGGTTCCTATGGTGAGGATGATGGCCATTACTATGATGATGGAAACCATGGCTCCTATGAGGATGAAGCGGCTCACTGTGATGATCGTGAGATTGATGAAGACTATGAGGCTCATGAAGATGAATGTGTTGATGCCTATGCTTCTAGTCAAGAAATCGAAGATGGTGACGCTTCAAGGTACATTGATCCTACTTACTCTTCTTGTGATGAATTAGAGCATGATAGTGACATAGATAGGGATGATGATGATGTTGAGTATATGAATTGTTCTTATGCATCTTCTCTTGGTGTTGCTAATGGAGTACAAGGGAGTAGTGGAGGACCTTCCATTAGCATGGGAGGTGGTGGTGGTTGTTCCGTGGGAAAGAAGAAGCTTGCATCTTCTAGGTACGCTAAGCGACCTAATGCTTCTAATTCCCGTGAGGAGGTTGGTATGATAGATGGTGTTGCTTTTGCTACAACGGGGTTATATGCCGTGAAGGGCGTGGGTGGTTGTAGTAGGAGTAGTACTATGGGCTATGGAACCAAGGCGAGAGGCACTCATGGGTTCCATGGCATGGTTCCTTCCTTGACTTCCAACAACATTGCTAATGTTGGGAGAGTGACGGGAAGAGGAGAATGTACTAGTGGTGTTGCCACTAGTGGAGAGATAAGGAAGACCCAAGTTGTCGGAGTTGACACGTGTGGGCATTCAAGTTCTCGCTTGGATGCCAATCTACAAAACTTGGGTAGATGTAGGTTCGTTGTTGAGGTAGATGGTATTGGAGGATACTTGCTCAAGATTGGTGGTACCGATGCCAATTGTATTAGCACCTCTTTGGTTGATAGGCTTAGGATACCATGCCATAAGCTAGCGCATCCTTATGAGTATGATGGAGTGTGGGTTTCTAAGGAGGCTCGGGTACTCATATCTCATGGGAGTTATAGATGCTATGTGTGGTGTGACGTGTATCCCATGCGTCATGTTGATGTGTGGATGGGTGAGCCGTGGTTAGAGGGGAAGAGGGTGCAATATAGTGTGGTGAAGGGTGCGTATCTTGTGGGCGTAGGGCAAAGGGTCTATGACTTTGTGCCTTACCGGGCGAGGAGCCGAGTGCCTACTAGTGCCCCTTCTTTGGCTAGGCAAAGGAGCGAGGAGCAAGGACTTCATTCCATGGATGACAATGTGCAAACAAGAAGTCCTACATTTACAAGAAGTGGTGGGACTAGTGCTACAAAAGAGTTGACAAATGTCAACAAGGTGAACCCGAAGCCACTTCCGAAGCCGAGTGGTTCACCAATGAAGAAGAAGGAGACATCAAGTGATGAGTCTCCTAGTCCTAGATTCCGGGTTGACGTGAAAAGTCCACCTACTCCGGCTATGGGTATTCTTGGGCCTCGTCCCAATTCACCCGAATTTGAGAGACAAAAGATAGAGAGGAGTAAGGGAGTGACCGGTGACATTCCTCGAGTGGAAAAAGGAGAGGATGTGTTGAGTGATGTGAGTGGGATGTCACCACCCGAATCTACACCCGACCTTGAAAAGAAAATGAGGGAAAAGAAAGAGGGAAAAAGAAAAATTGAGAGTGAGGACACCCCTTATTCTAACCTTAACCCTTTATCTCTTTCTTCTATGTGTTTGAGTTCTTGTGTAGGAATTCTTGGAGGCAAACCAATGGAGCCTCAACCATGTTCCGAGATGGAAAGACAAGGTGAAGGAGATGCCGAATATGAGCTACAAGGTGAAGACGTTCTTGACACTTCAAAGGTATGTGTTAGTTCTTCCTCCCTTGAGCATGCTACTTCCTTGTCTTGTTATGATGTTAGTGAGCACTCTAGGCTAGTTGATGATTTGCATGACTATAATGTGTTTGCAACTAGTGTAGAGCCTTTGGGTCAACTTGTATGTGAAAATGAACCACTAGTTGAGAGGGTTGAAAAGCCACATTA
This sequence comes from Petunia x hybrida, assembly GCA_037355625.1. Taxonomy (NCBI): domain Eukaryota; kingdom Viridiplantae; phylum Streptophyta; class Magnoliopsida; order Solanales; family Solanaceae; genus Petunia; species Petunia x hybrida. The sequence goes on from JBBBVM010000071.1 coordinate 1,220,327, forward strand.
TGATGTGAGTTCGGTTTTCATTGAACCTCTCTTTAGTGACAATATTGAAGTTGACCTTGTTTGTGACCCTTGTTATGACACCCCACCCATGTTTGATAAAGGCGAAGATGAATTGCATGATTATCCTATTCTTCCCTTTGATTGCTTATTTGCTAGCGGTGGTATCTTGTGTCGTAGTGAGGAAGTTTGTAACCTTGAGGAGTCTCTTGAGAATGAGATAGATCGACTTGTGTTCGATGACTCCTCAAGTGTAGATGTGATCTCTAGTTTGAGAACTTCACCTTTGCTTGCTAGCGAGCTTGAGAAGTGCGCCTTTACTAATCCTTTGTATGAGGGCCACATCGATGAGAATGGTGAGTTGTATCAAACTAGGAAAGAGTGTGAGTTTGGACCTCCACGGATTGGAATGCCTAACTCTATGGATAACCCATTGTTTGAGACCTCCCTTGGGAGTTTGTCTAGTGACGAGGGTTGTCTTGGAGGAGTATTTGGAGGTGAGGAGGTACCTCTTGGTGTGTATAAGAATGCTCGTAAGAAGGGGAGTGGAGTAATCGATGTTAGTTGTGAATTGAACTATTTCACTTACTCCATCCCACATGTTGAGCACACCTTGAGTGTTGGTCATGCCAAAGCCGATGTGTCACATTGTGATAAACTTGATTTGAAGGCTTGGTATGTTGATGGTAAGCTTAGGGGTCATAGGACATTTGATTGCCATATGTTGCGTGACTTTGATCTCTTTGCTTGTTTTGAAATTGGGTGCTTGTTCTTGTCGAGCCAAGACCTTGTTGTCTCCTTTGGGGACATACGCTTTTTAATTAGTATTGATGCTTGGCTCTATCACAAGAGTGTGTTTTCCACACCACTTGCACTTATTCTTGTTGAGCTAACCTACTTGTGAAGTAGGAAGTTTTGGTTGTGCTTGTTTTGATTGTAGGTTTTGATGGTTCGATTTCGAGGACGAAATCCTTTCAAGAAGGGGAGGATGATGCAATATAAAATGGCCTAAACGACAACCATCAAAAGCCAAGTTCGAGAGCACAACGGATACGAGTCAAGGCCTCCGGGAACGTCTTGGAAGATCATGCATTGGAGCGCCGAGGACGGAGGAAACAGGGCAGGAAAACAGGCAGCCCAAAACAGGGCAAAACAGGGGAGCACACTGGGAGCTCACTGCCTGAGGAAGAACAAGTGTTCTTCGCGATCGCGTCACTACCTGCGCGATCGCGAAGAGTTCCTGAATACCCTGCGCGATGGCGCCCAACTGAACGCGAAGGCGAGCTGAGGATGAGCTGAGGATGCTGAAGACTTGCGCGATCGCGAGCCCATGGCGCGATCGCGATGACTGGGAGTGTTGCCTGCGCGATCGCGTGACTCCTTGCGCGATCGCGATGACTTGGAGTTGAGCAGCGGACCAGGATCAGCTTCAGGGGCCATTTTTGTCCATTTGACATGAAAATGTATAAATAGCACATTTTGTTCTTCATTTCATAGTTTTTAGCTTGAATTGAATAGAGAGAAGAGAGAATTAGAGAAGGCCGAGCCTTTCTAGTCCGAAGCCCGAGGCTTCATGTATCTCATCGACTTGGAATCTATGGAGATTCACCACTAGCGTGAATTCCTTGTAAGGTTCGAGTTTCACTTTCTCCCTTTTGGATTATTAATTCATGACTTGAATTCATTAATCCGTTCTTTCTTCTCGTTTCTTGACTCCCCAATCCTTGTTTCCCCGATATCTTTGATATCACCTATCTTGTTATTTATCGCTTCCGCATATTTGTATCGTGTTTAGCTTCCGCGTATTTTGGGTTGCATCACCAATTCCCAACGTTCAGGAAGTAGGCGCCCCGCCTCAAAGAGTGGGCGGTCCGCCCAGGGTAAAGCTTCAGGTGGAGGCGCCCCGCCTCAGCAGGGAGGCGCTCCGCCTCAGCAAATTCCAGAGAGGTCACAGACTTGAGGCGCTCCGCCTCAGAATATAGGCGCTCCGCCTCTGCAACCTTCAGCACTGTTCAACAACGCGTTTTTCTTGGTTTTTCACCCAACAATTCAACTAATCAAGCGTTGTTTTAGCAATTCAAAGGTACCCAAATGTTCTATGAGTCGCAAAGATCAAACCCCAACAACTTTTATCAAACCCCAATCAATATCAAGCAATCCACCATGTTCATCTTCTTCAAAGCTAGGGTTTCAAAATTTTCAAATTCTCATGGGGTTTCAAAATTTCAATTCATGCAATACAACTCCAAATTGGGTGTTTAAGGTACCAAAAGAACGGGAATCACACAAGGATCAAACCCCAATATCAAATCTCAATCCAACCCAAGAATCAATCAAAAGTCATCAAGAACAAGTTCATCAAGGGTTTTAAAGGGTTTTGGGGTTTTGATTTTCAATCTTCTCCAATCCAAGTGTTTTTGGTATCCAAACGACGGGATTTCAACCACGATCAAGATTCTACAACACCCATATCAAGAATCATTCAAACCAACAAGTTACACCAAATTTTTAGATTTTCAATTTTTTTTTTTTTTTTTTTTTTTTTGTAGTTTTCTTCTTTTAACAACAACAAACAAGAACCTAAGATAGAAACCAACCTAGGCACGAAGAATCAAGGGTCGGGGGTTTGTAGAAACAAAACCCGAGCCTTGCTCTGATACCAAGATGATAAGAATAAAAAACGAAACGCGGAAATAAAGATAAAGAGTGAGACACTACTCGAACTCCCTACGAAGTAACTATGGAGAACTCGTTCCATAATACCCTCGTATCGGTGTCAAGGAGGACCTACACTATGCAACTACCCTCGAGCCGCACCTGGGACTCGCAAATAGAATGATCGGGTTTTCGGTTCAAGACTCAACTAGGTTCCACTAGTGAATTCAAGCAACCAAGAAAGGGTTTCTTCATAAAAAGAGATAAACTCTATTCATCATTCATAAGATTCAAAGGTAAGGTAATGTTTCAAAGAGGCTAAGTGAAGTATTTATAGGCTTCACTTAGGCATACTTAAAGGTCTAAAATACCCCCAAAGTGGGTTAAAACAAATAAGGCCACGCAGGGCTAAAGTTGGAAGTCCAAGACAAAAGTAGTAAAATATCCCGCAGCTTGTCACAGAGGGAGGCGGTCCGCCTGGGGTGGGTAGGCGGTCCGCCTAGCAGCTTCAGCTTCTCTGGATTCCTCTGAGGCGCTCCGCCTCTTGTCTGAGGCGCTCCGCCTCCTGACTTCCTGCTCTCTGGATTTTGGGAGGCGCCCCGCCTCAGCTGGGAGGCGCTCCGCCTTGTTCTGGAGTCCCTTGGGGTGTCTCATTTTGAGTCTCTTGGGTCTCTCCAAGTGTCCTAAAGGATCCTCCATCCACGGCACACCAAAGCATGGTCTTCAAGTTGCTCTCGGGGCCTTCTTCCATACTCTTCCATATTAAGTGAAGATGGGTATCTTGGATCAACTTGGCTTGACTCCGAGTGAATGGTCTTGAGGGGGTTTGGGGATAAGAATCAAAAACGAAACGCGGAAATAAAGATAAAGAGTGAGACACTACTCGAACTCCCTACGAAGTAACTATGGAGAACTCGTTCCATAATACCCTCGTATCGGTGTCAAGGAGGACCTACACTATGCAACTACCCTCGAGCCGCACCTGGGACTCGCAAATAGAATGATCGGGTTTTCGGTTCAAGACTCAACTAGGTTCCACTAGTGAATTCAAGCAACCAAGAAAGGGTTTCTTCATAAAAAGAGATAAACTCTATTCATCATTCATAAGATTCAAAGGTAAGGTAATGTTTCAAAGAGGCTAAGTGAAGTATTTATAGGCTTCACTTAGGCATACTTAAAGGTCTAAAATACCCCCAAAGTGGGTTAAAACAAATAAGGCCACGCAGGGCTAAAGTTGGAAGTCCAAGACAAAAGTAGTAAAATATCCCGCAGCTTGTCACAGAGGGAGGCGGTCCGCCTGGGGTGGGTAGGCGGTCCGCCTAGCAGCTTCAGCTTCTCTGGATTCCTCTGAGGCGCTCCGCCTCTTGTCTGAGGCGCTCCGCCTCCTGACTTCCTGCTCTCTGGATTTTGGGAGGCGCCCCGCCTCAGCTGGGAGGCGCTCCGCCTTGTTCTGGAGTCCCTTGGGGTGTCTCATTTTGAGTCTCTTGGGTCTCTCCAAGTGTCCTAAAGGATCCTCCATCCACGGCACACCAAAGCATGGTCTTCAAGTTGCTCTCGGGGCCTTCTTCCATACTCTTCCATATTAAGTGAAGATGGGTATCTTGGATCAACTTGGCTTGACTCCGAGTGAATGGTCTTGAGGGGGTTTGGGTCTTATCACAATTGGAGTGGAGTGACTCCCATTTTCATCATGCATTGGCAAAACAATGAAATTGTTTGCCTCGGGTTCAAGTACAATGGGTGACTTGGCTTTAGCCGCTTCCTTCAACTCCCTCATGAGTTTGTAGTCATCATTCACTTGCTTGGAAGTTAGGGGTTTAAGCAAATATCTCTTCCCCTCATGTTTGACCGTGTAAGTATTGACACGACCGTCATGAACCACTTGTCGATCAAATTGCCAAGGCCTTCCAAGGAGAAGGTGGCAAGCTTGCATGGGCACCACGTCAAACAAGTGTTCATCCACATAACTACCCATTTTGAACTTGATCATTGCTTGCCCCACTACCTTTAACTCCCCACACTCACTAAGCCATTGTAATCGATACGGCTTGGGGTGCTTCACGGTAGGCAACTTCAATTGGGATATAAGAGATTGACTCACAACATTAGTACAACTCCCGGAGTCAATGATCATGGAGCACACAACACCTTTGACTCGGCACCTAGCATGGAATAGATTTTCCCTTTGCAAGGTTTCACCATCCCCTACTATCATGGTCCCTAGACTCCTCCGCACAACAAGGAAGGCACGGGCATCATCATCTTCTTCTTCCATGGCAACAATCTCCCCAACATCTCCTTCCTCATCACCTTCTACTCCCTCTTCTTCCTCGGGTTCACTCTCTTGCTCATACACCAAATCACCAACCACAACCATGGTTCTTTTTGTGGTGCATTCCTTAGCAATATGCCCAAAGCCCTTACACTTATAACATTGAGTAGAAGTAGAAATAGGATTACTCAAGCGAGTTTTAGAATTACCTCCCAAGTGTGGTGTAGTCTTCTCATAAGGCCCTTTCACTTCTTTGCTAGCACTTGCACTTGGAAAGTTGGCATTTGGAGTCTTCCACTCTTTTGGCTTGCTTGTAGTAGGAGTGTTGTTTTTGAACTTCTCTCTTTTGAGCCAAGCCTCGGCATCAATTGCGGCTTCAAACATATCTTCAAGTGTGAGATAATGATGCAACCTCAATTGAGAAGCTATACCATAGCTCAAGCCATTCTTGAATCGGATCATGGCTTCTTCTTCACCTTCGGTATCCATATCCAATGCCATCCGGATCTTCTCGAACTCGTCATAGTACTCATGCACCGATTTGACACCTTGTTTTAGATCATAGAGCCTCTTGAGTTGCTCTTGCCGATACCTTGGAGTTATGTACTTGCTCATAAGGCCTTTCAACTCATCCCAAGTCACATTCAAATGCAAATTCATCCTTCTCCTAGACCTCTTCATACACTCCCACCAAGTTGAAGCATAGGCCTCAAAGGTAGAAATAGCATAGGTACCCTTTCTCTCCTCGGTCATTTCATTGGTGTCAAACACCCTTTCCATTTGTAGTACCCATTCCATGTATGCCTCCGGATCACAAGTTCCTTTGAAGGATGGAAGATTGAGCTTGACACTATTGAGGTTGTTGTTGTTGTCACGTACCCCATAGTTAGGCTCCGGTTGGCCTCCATAGTGGTCATCATGTGCAACATACTCCCTCCTAGCATTCCTCCCTCCATATCCCATGGGTGGCCCTCGACCTCGGCCTCTACCCCTATCTACATTTCGACCCCAATTCATTGGCCTCCTAGGTTGATAAGGAGCATCATACCCATAGGCCTCATCACCATACTCGGCTTCCTCCTCTTCTTGAGCCTCAACAACTTGCTCAAGAGGTGGGACAAACCTAACGGGTCTTCGAAGTGGAACATTACCTTGGGGATTGCCCAAGTTGAGAGGATTGCTCTCTTGTTGGGGATTGCCCAACCCACGCTCTCGTAGAGCTTCAACTTTGCTTTGTTCATACCTCTTGTTTAGCTCAACAAAGTGTCCGGGAGTCATAGGAGTGCTATGACTCGTGCCCTCTCCGGATTCAATTTGGACACTCGGGGTCCTCCTCTCTCCGGTCTCAACTTGATTCCTCTCGACGGTTTCAAGTCTCAATGAGATATCCTCCAATTTAGCCATAATGGTGGCCATAAAGTTCTTCATAGGATCATCCCCATCGTTTGCCATGGTACCTACAAAAAGCAACAAACGTTAGCAAAATACCTCACCCGCTCCCTTACAATTGTTTCACTCGGCTCGCTCGTGTTTAGTGGGGGATGGATATTTCACACAAGTTTGAGTCTAAAAGCTTCAAGTAGTTGACCAACGAACCACAACTCAATCACTCAACTTATCAAGCCCAAATGCACTCCGGGGTGAGTGGAGTTAATGGGACTCGATTGGAACGATAGGCAATTTAAATGAGGACTTGAATCAAAAGATACTACGGATCTTCTTTGAATTCTAGTCTCCTTTCTAAGGCACGATGATCCTAATAGCTCAAAGTAATTAGCACTAATCGAGTAGGATTATACTCTAATAGCACTAACCGGAAGCAATGCAAACAACAAAACAAGAGAACCTAGAAGGAACTACCCAATGCCCAACTTGAAGGAAGTAGGCGCCCCACCTGTTTTGAGTAGGTGGTCCGCCTGGTTCCCTATAGAGGGGAGTAGGCGGTCAGCCTACTTGAAGTAGGCGGTCAGCCTACTCTACTAGGCGGTCCGCCTCTGTAAAATCCAGAGAGTGAGCAAAAAGTAGGCGGTCCGCCCCTTCTACTAGGCGCCCCCCGCCTAGTGCAACTTCCAGCACTGTTCAAACTCGTTTTTCTTGCCTTTGGCACCCAAAATTCCAACAATCCACACGTTGTTTTATCAATCCGAAGGTACCCAAATGTTGTTTCAAGCACAGAGATCAAACCCCAATCAATTTCATCAAAACCCAATCAAAATTCAACAATCTACCATGTTCATCATGTTCATAGCTAGGGTTTCAAAATTTTCAAATTTCTTCAAGGGTTTCAAATCTCAAATCATGGAATACAACTCCAAATCGTGTGTGTTGGGTACCAAAATAACGGAAATCACACAAGGATCAAACCCCAATATCAAGTTCTCAATCCAATATCAATCCAACCCAAGAATCAATCAAAAGTCATCAAGAACAAGTTCATCAAGGGTTTTAAAAGGGTTTTGGGGTTTTGATTTTCAATCTTCACCAACCCAAGTGTGTTAGGTATCCAAACAACGGGAATTCAATCACGATCAAGAATCTATAACACCCATATCAAAAATCATCCAAACCAACAAGATACACCAAATTTTAGATTTTTCAATTTTTCAATTTTTTTGTAATTTTCTTCTTTCAATAACATCAAACAAGAACCTAAGATAGAAACCAACCTAGGCACGAAGATTCAAGGGTCGGGGGTTTGTAGAAACAAAACCCGAGCCTTGCTCTGATACCAAGATGATAAGAATAAAAAACGAAACGCGGAAAATAAAGATAGGAGTGAGACACTACTCGAACTCCCTACGAAGTAACTATGGAGAACTCGTTCCATAATACCCTCGTATCGGCGTCAAGGAGGACCTACACTATGCAACTACCCTCGAGCCGCACCTGGGGCTCGCAAATAGAATGATCGGGGGTGGTTTGGGGTTCAACTAGAATCCACTAGTAAACTCAAACCGTCTCAAAGGGCTTTCATTCAAAGAGAATCCACTCTTGAACATTGTCATTGACATTCAATCATTCATCATAATAGCTAACTTAGGAATAATGCTAAGCTATGGAGTATTTATAGGCCTCATTAAAGACATAAGGAAAGGCCTAAAGTACCCTTAAGTAGATTCTAAGGTCATAAGCCACATAGGGGCATAATAGAAATTACATAGGCTAAAAACTAGAAAATCCCGCAGCTCTTCAAGAGACTAGGCGCTTGGCCTGCTTGCACTAGGCGCCCAGCCTCTTTGGCACTAGGCGGTCCGCCTCTTCTGAGTAGGTGGTCCGCCTGGGCGAGATCCAGAGAGTGGTTGAAAAGTAGGCGGTCCGCCCCTTTGACTAGGCGGTCCGCCCCTTCCTGGACAGCCTTGAAACGCTCCGAAATTGATCCCGATTGCTCCTCATTCCATGGCGTTCCATTGCATAAGATCTTCCTTGGCCTTGGATGATGTTTTTAGATGGTTGCTCGATTTGGGTCTTATCACCAATACTATGATGATGGAAACCATGGCTCCTATGTTGATGAAGCGGTTCACTATGATGGTCGTGAGATTGATGAAGACTATGAGGCTCGTGATGAAGATTGTGATGATTCCTATGCTTCTAGTCAAGAAATCGAAGATGGTGACGCTTCAAGGTACATTGATCCTACTTACTCTACTTGTGATGAATTAGAGCATGATAGTGACATAGATAGAGTTGATGATGATGTTGAACATATGGGTTATTCTTATGCATCTTCTCTTAGTGTTGCTAATGGAGTACAAGGGAGTAGTAGAGGACCTTCCATTAGTATGGGAGGTGGTGGTGGTTGTTCCATGGGGAAGGAGAAGCTTGCATCTTCTAGGTACGTTAAGCGACCTAATGCTTCTAATTCCCATGTGGAGGTTGGTTTGAGAGATGGTGTTGCTTTTGCTACAACGGGGTTATATGCCGTGAAGGGCGTGGATGGTTGTAGTAGGAGTAGTACTATGGGCTATGGAACCAAGGCGAGAGGCACTTATGGGTTCCATGGCAAGGTTCCTTCCTCGACTTCCAACAACATTTCTAATGTTGGGAGAGTGACGGGAAGTGGAGATAGTCCTAGTGGTGTTGCCACTAGTGGAGGGATAAGGAAGACCCAAGTAGATGGTGATGACACTTGTGGGCGTCCAAATTCTCATTTGGGTGCCAATGTGCAAGACTTGGGTAGATGTAGGTTCGTTGTTGAGGTAGATGGTATTGGAGGATACTTGCTCAAGATTGGTGGTACCGATGCCAATTGTATTAGCACCTTTTTGGTTGATAGGCTTAGGATACCATGCCACAAGCTAGAGCATCCTTATGAGTATGATGGAGTGTGGGTTTCTAAGGAGGCTCGGGTACTCATATCTCATAGGAACTATAAATGCTATGTGTGGTGTGATGTGTATCCCATGCGTCATATTGATGTGTGGATAAGTGACCGGTGGTTGGAGGGGAAGAGGTTGCAATATAGTGTGGTGCAGGGTGCGTATTTTGTGGGCATAGGGCAAAGAGTTTATGACTTTGTGCCTTACCGGGCGAAGAGCCAAGTGCCTACTAGTGCGCCTTCTTTGGCTAGGCAAAGGAGCAAGGAGCAAGAACTTCATTCCATGGTTGACAATGTGCAAACAAGAAGTCCTACAAACACAAGCAATGGTGGGACATGTGCTAGAAAAGTGATAAGATCCAAATTGGAGCCAAAGCGCCAACCATCAAGAGCCAAGCGTGAGAGCACAAAGGATCCAAGACAAAGGCACCGGAGGAGGGTTCGAGAGTGATTTGGAGTCATGGACTTGAGCGCCAATGGAGGAGGACCGGCTACGGACCAAGGAGGAACACTTAGAGTCCATTTTGAGCCGTTTCCAAGCCTCCCAGGAAGGAGGCGGACCGCCCATTGGACTAGGCGGACCGCCTAGTTGACTACACACCCTCAGGATCTCTGGCCGCCTACTGAAGGGGCGGACCGCCCATTTTCCAGGCTGGGCGCCTACTCTGGGGCGCCTACTATTCAGGCGGGGCGCCTAGTGTGCTGAAGGCCTATCCGGGTTTCCTACTTATTTTGAGTGTAATTCCAACTATAGCCCTAAGTGACATGTATTGTTTTGACTAGACTTAGGGGCTATTTAGACATTTTATTTAGAAGTGTGGTGAACCTATAAATACCACACTTAGTCATTTATTTCATGGAGCTTGTTTAGAATTGAAGAATAGACTTAGAGTAAGAGAGGCAAGGCCTTCTTCTTTGTAGAAGCTTGAAGCTTCGGATTATCTCTTTGCTTGGAGCCTATGGAGATCCGTCACTAGTACGGAATCCTTGTATGGTTCAAGTTTCCCTTCCTCTCTCGGATAATCAATTCATGGTTTGAATCGTTTATCCATTCTCTTTCTTCTATTTCTATTCTCCCCAATCCCTTACTTCCTTGTTATCGTGTGATTGTTGCTTCCGCATTCTTGTTACTTGCTTCCGCGTATTTGGGTCTTATCAGTTTGGTATCAGAGCAAGGCTCGGGTTTCGTTCTTACGAATCCACGTTCCTTGTTCATCATATCTTTACTTTATTGTTATTGTGTTTATGTTCTTGAGAAAAGAAGAAAAAACAAAAAAATTGAAAAAGTGAAAATTACAAAAAAATTCTTATTGTTGATTGGATTTGATGATTCCTTTGGTGTTTGATATCGGGGATTGATCTATGATGATTACCCGTTGATTTGGTACCCTTGTTATATGATTTGGTGTTGAGAATCAAAAGTTGAAAAAAATCAAAAACCCCAAAATTGAAAAACCCTTGAATTTGATTGAAATTTCTTGATTTGGATTCGTTATGGATTGGGTGTTGTTATAAATCATTGGGGATTGATTGGAGTAGTTGAAAACACCATTGGGTACCTTCGGATTGAAAAAAAACACCTTGGAACATCGAAATTTGGGTGCAAAAGGGCCAAAAACCCGTTTTCGGACTGTGCTGAAAGCACCAGTAGGCGGGGCGCCCAAAATAGTAGGTGGTCCGCCTATTTTTTGGTTACTCTCTGTATTTTGAGTAGGCGGGGCGCCCACCCTAAGTAGGCGGACCGCCCACTCCTGGGAGGCCTCCGTTTGGCTTCGTTTCGTGTCTTTTTGTGATCCGTTTGCTTCCGTACCTCTTGGTTAGTGTTTCTAAGGTATTAGTCCTACTTTATTAACACTAATCTTTGATTCCTTAGGGTGTTGTGTGTCTTGGATTATTCACTTAAAGTCGTAGATCTTGCTTGCTTCAAGTGCGCACTAAATTAGCTTCCGTACATCGAGTCACCTAAATTCCATTCCGGACCTTTACTTGGATATACTAGTTGATTGATCTTATGATGCAACCCAAAACGAGCGGAAGCTAAACAACGACACAAATATGCGGAAGCGATAAATAACAAGATACGTGATATCAAAGATATCGGGAAACAAGGATTGGGGAGTCAAGAAACGAGAAGAAAGAACGGATTAATGAATTCAAGACATGAATTAATAATCCAAAAGGGAGAAAGTGAAACTCGAACCTTACAATGGACTCAACTAGGTGTCGATCGCCATAGGTTCCAAGTTAACGAGATACATGAAGCCTCGGGCTTCGGACTAGAAAGGCTCGGCCTTCTCTAATTCTCTCTTTTCTCTATTCAATTCAAGCTCCAAACTAATGAAATGAAGACCAAATGTGCTATATATACATTTACATTGATAATTGGACAAAAATGGCCCTGAAGCTGATTCTGCCTCGCTGCTCAATACTTCTTCATCGCGATCGCGCTAAGGATACACGCGATCGCGCAGGCACCCTTTCACATCATCGCGATCGCGCCAAAGGCTCGCGATCGCGCAGGTTCCAGCATTCTTCAGCCACGCCTTCGCGCTCAATGGGGCGCTGTCGCGCAGGCTTGTTCAGTCCCCTTCGCGATCGCGCAGACAGTGTCGCGATCGCGAAGAACAAATGTCCTCCGGCAGGCAGTGAGCTCCCAGTGTGCTCCCCTGTTTTGCCCTGTTTTGGGCTGCCCTGTTTCCTGCCCTGTTTCTCCGTCCTCGGCGCTCCAATGCATGATCTTCCAAGACGTTCCCGGAGGCCTTGACTCGTATCCGTTGTGCTCTCGAGCTTGGATTTTGATGGTTGTCGTTTAGGCCATTTTATATTGCATCATCCTCCCCTTCTTGAAAGGATTTCGTCCTCGAAATCGAACCATCAAAACCTACAATCAAAACAAGCACAACCAAAACTTCCTACTTCACAAGTAGGTTAGCTCAACAAGAATAAGTGCAAGTGGTGTGGAAAACACACTCTTGTGATAGAGCCAAGCATCAATTCCAATTAAAAAGCGTATGTCCCCAAAGGAGACAACATAGTCTTGGCTCGTCAAGAACAAGCACTCATTTTCAAAACAAGCAAAGAGATCAAGGTCATGCAATATGTAGCATTCAAATGTTCTATGACCCCTAAGCTTACTATCAACACACCAAGCCTTCAAACCAAGTTTATCACAAAGGGACACATCGGCTTTGGCATGCTCGACACTCAAGGTGTGCTCAACATATGGGATGGAGTAAGTAAGATAGTTCAAGCGACAACTAACATCAAATACTCCACTCCCCTTCTTAAGAGCATTCTTACACACACCAAGAGGTACCTCCTCACCTCCAAATACTCCTCCAAGACAACCCTCGTCACTAGACAAACTCCCAAGGGAGGTCTCAAACAATGGGTTATCCATAGAGTTAGGCATTCCAATCCATGGAGGTCCAAGCTCACACTCTACTCTAGCTTGATACAATTCACCACTTTCATTGAAGTTGCTCTCATACAAAGGATTAGTATAGGCACACTTCTCAAGTTCATTGGCAAGCAAAGGTGAAGTTCTCAAACTAGAGACAACATCGACACTTGAGGAGTCATCGAACACAAGTCGATCAATCTCATTCTCAAGAGACTCCTCAAGGTTACAAACTTCCTCACTACGACACAAGATACCACCGCTAGCAAATAAGCAATCAAAGGGAAGAATAGGATAATCATGCAATTCATCTTCTCCTTTATCAAACATGGGTGGGGTGTCATAACAAGGGTCACAAACAAGGTCAACTTCAATATTGGCACTAAAGAGAGGTTCAATGAAAACCGAGCTCACATCATGATGTGGCTTTTCAACCCTCTCAACTAGTGGTTCATTTTCACACACAAGTTGACCCAAAGGCTCTACACTAGTTGCAAACACATTATAGTCATGCAAATCATCAACTAGTCTAGAGTTCTCACTAACAACATAACAAGACAAGGAAGTAGCATGCTCAAGGGAGGAAGAACTAACACATACCTTTGAAGTGTCAAGAACGTCTTTACCTTGTAGCTCACATTCGGCATCTCCTTCACCTTGTCTTTCAATCCCGGAACATGGTTGAGGCTCCATCGGTTTGCCTCCAAGAATCCCTACACAAGAATTCAAACACATAGAAGAAAAGGATAAAGGGTTAAGGTTAGAATAAGGGGTGCCCTCACTCTCAATTTTTCTTTTTCCCTCTTTCTTTTCCCTCATTTTTTTTCCAAGGTCGGGTGTAGATTCGGGTGGTGACAACCCACTCACATCACTCATCACAACCTCTCCTTTTTCCACTCGAGAGTTGTCACCGGTCGCTCCCTTACTCCTCTCTATCTTTTGTCTCTCAAATTCGGGCGAATTGGGACGAGGCCCAAGAATACCCATAGCCGGAGTAGGTGGACTTTTAACGTCAACCCGGAATCTAGGACTAGGAGACTCATCACTTGACGTCTCCTTCTTATTTGTTGGTGAACCACTTGAAATTGAAACTTGTGGTTTCGGGTTCACCTTGTTGATGTCTATCAACCCTTTTCTAGCACATGTCCCACCATTGCTTGTGTTTGTAGGACTTCTTGTTTGCACATTGTCAACCATGGAATGAAGTTCTTGCTCCTTGCTCCTTTGCCTAGCCAAAGAAGGTGCACTAGTAGGCACTTGGCTCTTCGCCCGGTAAGGCACAAAGTCATAAACTCGTTGCCCTACGCCCACAAGATACGCATCCTTCACCACACTATATTGCACCCTCTTCCCCTCCAACCACGGCTCACCTATCCACACATCAACATGACGCATGGGATACACGTCACACCACACATAGCATTTATAACTCCCATGAGATATGAGTACCCGAGCCTCTTTAGAAACCCACACTCCATCATACTCATAAGGATGCTCTAGCTTGTGGCATGGTATCCTAAGCCTATCAACCAAAGAGGTGCTAATACAATTGGCATCGGTATCACCAATCTTGAGCAAGTATCCTCCAATAACATCTACCCCAACAACAAACCTTCTTCTACCCAAGCGTTGTAGCGTGGCATCCAAGTGAGAACTTGAACGCCCATGAGTGTCAACACCGACAACTTGGGTCTTCCTTATCCCTCCACTAGTGGTAACACCACTACTATAGTCCCCACACGAGCCATAATCTCCACAATCAACATTCGACATTGTCGCAACACCAAGAACAAAACCTCCCAAAAGTCACTCCCCCACGTGTATCACTCAATATATGTACACTCAAGAGCGAGGCCTTATCAACTTGGGAACCAAGGTAATCACAACTAGCATGTCCAAGTTAAAGTTCGGAGTGGAATTAATGAGACTCTATGTACGGACGGCTATTTTAAGTGCGCACTTGAGGCCAAAAGGAGTTCTACGACTCTTCTTTGAATTCTAGTCTCCTCTACGCACGAATACCTAATACGCTAAAGGATTAGTGTCTTTCAAGTAGGCCAATTACCTTCAAAACACTAACCAAGAGGTACGGTAGAAAACGGGACACAAAAGATTCGACTCGAATTGGCACCAAACGGATTTGGAATCGGATGAAATTTTGTTTGTGATCTACAAACTCATCATATTTAATGGTCCAATTGGAGTCATGATGTTTGGAAACTGTTCGGAAGCCGTTGCGAACGTTCTGTCCCAAAACTGGAATTCTGAAAATTTTTTTGTTCTTCGCTATCGCGACCAGACGCGCGCGATCGCGAAGGGTTAATTTTTCAAAAAATAATTTTGTTCTTCGCTATCGCGAAATTGCTCTTCGCGATCGCGAAGGGTTAATTTCTGCGATTTCACAGCAGCTCAAAAAACGGGTTTTTTGGCGATTTTGGCCAAAACTTTGGCTCGATATCAACCCGAAACACAAAACCAACGATACCCAAAGGTGTATACAACTAATATCATCAATCCCCAATAGTTTTTCAACCCCAAACAACAACAACAAGCTTCGATTCGAGATTGAAGCGTTTTCAAGAATTTTCAAACTTTTGGATTTTGATTTTCGAAATTTTTGAATCGTAACACCAAAACACGAGATATGGGTATCAAAACGACGGGATTACAACAAGGAACAAACCCCACTACTTTTTAACACTCGGGGATTCGTATCCAACCCGCTCGACCAAATTTTGTCAAATTTTCTAGTTTTTCAATTTTTTTGTTTTCTTCCTTTTCAAGAACAACAAGAACAACACAACAACAATACTAACATATGGAACAAGGAACGGGGGTTTGTAAGAACATAACCCGAGCCTTGCTCTGATACCAACTGATGCAACCCAAAACGAGCGGAAGCTAAACAACGACACAAATATGCGGAAGCGATAAATAACAAGATACGTGATATCAAAGATATCGGGAAACAAGGATTGGGGAGTCAAGAAACGAGAAGAAAGAACGGATTAATGAATTCAAGACATGAATTAATAATCCAAAAGGGAGAAAGTGAAACTCGAACCTTACAATGGACTCAACTAGGTGTCGATCGCCATAGGTTCCAAGTTAACGAGATACATGAAGCCTCGGGCTTCGGACTAGAAAGGCTCGGCCTTCTCTAATTCTCTCTTCTCTCTATTCAATTCAAGCTCCAAACTAATGAAATGAAGACCAAATGTGCTATATATACATTTACATTGATAATTGGACAAAAATGGCCCTGAAGCTGATTCTGCCTCGCTGCTCAATACTTCTTCATCGCGATCGCGCTAAGGATACACGCGATCGCGCAGGCACCCTTTCACATCATCGCGATCGCGCCAAAGGCTCGCGATCGCGCAGGTTCCAGCATTCTTCAGCCACGCCTTCGCGCTCAATGGGGCGCTGTCGCGCAGGCTTGTTCAGTCCCCTTCGCGATCGCGCAGACAGTGTCGCGATCGCGAAGAACAAATGTCCTCCGGCAGGCAGTGAGCTCCCAGTGTGCTCCCCTGTTTTGCCCTGTTTTGGGCTGCCCTGTTTCCTGCCCTGTTTCTCCGTCCTCGGCGCTCCAATGCATGATCTTCCAAGACGTTCCCGGAGGCCTTGACTCGTATCCGTTGTGCTCTCGAGCTTGGCTTTTGATGGTTGTCGTTTAGGCCATTTTATATTGCATCATCTTACCATTGTGGTTCCTAAAAGAGATAAAGGCATCTTTGGGTGGGGGTTTGGGAGTGTGCACACTAAAAAGAGTGTTGAGAGCCACCACCAAAGGTAAGGGAGAGCAAGTGAGGTTGTTTATACTAACCTTTGCACTTTCTTAACATGTCTTTTGCAGGTACAAGGAGCCATAAGGGAGGTTTGGAGGGAAGTAGGAGTGGTGAGAAAGGTGTAAGTGAGAGGGAGTTAGTTGAAGCCTACCTTCCGAGCCTCTTGGCTCAAATAGAGGCAATGGACACTAGGGTCCAACACTTGGAGGATGAGATGAAGGAGAATGAGGCCGAGGGAAGAGATGGTATGAGTCGCACTATAGGTTATGGTATTGCTAGTAGTGGTGAAATGAGGAAGCACCCAACTAGTGTTGGTACTATCAATGGGATGTGTAAAGGGCATTACCTAGATGAATTCATGAGAGAAAGAGTGTGGTGTCAATTCGTAGTGAGCCTCAATGGGAATCATGGGTATGTGCTTCAAGTGGATAATGGTGAAGCAAGTTGGATTAGCCATCTTGTAGTGAGAAGGTTGGGAATACCTTGTGTTGATGGAATGGCGAGGGTAGTTATTTCACAAAGGAACTTTGAAGAAGAAGTGGAGTGCAAAGTAGGCCCTTTAGTGGGATGTGATGTTATGTTGGGAAAGCCTTGGCTCTCCAATAGATACTTCAAGATCGCACAAGAAGTTGTGGATGGCTACCGTGTTCAAGCACAAGGGAAGTTTCAAATCCTTTTTCTTAGGAAAGAAGGAATACAACCAAGCACACCCATGAACATGAGAAGTGGTGGGACACCAATGAGGAGAAGCCCTATGCTCCAAAGAGTGCAATCAAGAAGCCCTATGAACATGAGAAGTAGTGGGACACCATTGAAGAGAAATCCTACACTCACAATCAATGGTGGGACTAGTGCAAAAAGAGAGTTGACATATGTCAACAAGGTGAGCCCCGAACCACAAGATCCAAAGCAAAGTGGTTCACCTACAAAGAAGAAAGAGACATCAAGTGATGAGTCTCTTAGTCCTAGATTCCGGGTTGATGTTAGAAGTCCACCTACTCCGGCTATGGGTATTCTTGGGCCTCGTCCCAACTCACCCGAATTTGAGAGACAAAAGATTGAGAGGAGTAAGGGAGTGACCGGTGACATTCCTCGAGTGGAAAAAGGAGAGGATGTGATGAGTGATGTGAGTGGGATGTCACCACCCGAATCTACACCCGACCTTGAAAAGAAAATGAGGGAAAAGAAAGAGGGAAAAAGAATTGTAAAGAGTGAGGACACCCCTTATTCTAACCTTAACCCTTTATCTTTTTCTTCTACTTGTGTGACTTCTTGTGTAGGAACTCTTGGAGGCAAGCCATTGGAGCCTCAATCATCTTCCAAAAAAGAAGTACAAGGTGAAGCAAACCTTCAATGTGAGCTTCAAGGTGGAGAGCCAATCCATGACACTTCAAGTGCAATGAGTGAGCAAGATGGCCACTCAAAGGTAAGTGATAGTTCTCCCCTTGAACATGTTACTTCCTTGTCATGTGAGAGTGTTTGTGAGACCTCTATACTAGTTGATGATATATATGATTACAATGTGTTTGCAACTAGTGTGGAGTCAAATGGTCAACTTGTGTATGATTGTGAACCACTAGTTGAGAGGAGTGATAAGCCACATCATGATGTGAGCTCGATTTTCATTGAACCTCTCTTTAGTGAAGATTGTGTAGTTGACCTTGATTGTGACCTTTGCTATGACACACCACCAATTTTTGATAAAGTGGAAGGCGAGTTGAATGAATACCCTATCCTTTCCCTTGATGAATTGCTTGATAATGGTGGGTCTATGTGTTGTGGTGAGGATGGTAGTGACCTTGAGGAGTCCCTAGTGAGTGGGATGGATAAGATTATACTTGATGACTCCTCAAGTGTGTATGAAGAGTGTGAAATTAACCCTCCATGGCTTGATAGGTTTAACTCTATAGACAATCCGTTGTTTGAAATGACAAGTGAGACGAATGGTCTTGGAATTGATTATGTTGGTCCGTCTTCTAGTAGTCCTAATCTTGATTGTGTGGACTACAATGATGAAGAAGCCATTATGGAAGCTTTCCTTGATAGTTTGTCTAGTGAGAGAGATCGTCTTAGAGATGGGTTTGAGGGTGAGGAAGTCACTCTTGGTGTGTGTAAGAGTGCTTCCAAGAAGGGGAGTGGAGTATTCGATGTTAGTTGTCGCTTGAATTATGTTGCTTACTCCATCCCATATGTTGATCACACCTTGAGTGTTGAGCATGCCAAAGCCAATATGTCACGTTGTGATGACATTGATTTGAAGGCTTGGTATGTTGGGCCTAATCTTAGGGGTCATAGGGAAGTTAAATGCTATATCTTGCATGTTCCATGTCCTAATGATTACTTTGCTTGTTCTAGTGTTGGATGCACTTTCTTTGTGAGTCAAGTACTTGTTGTTTCCTTGGGAGAAATGAGCTTTTTTATTGGTATTGATGCTTGGCTCTATCATAAGAGTGTGTTTTCCCACACTTTGACACTAACCTACTCTTGTAGTGGGAAGCTTTGTTTGTGCTTGTTTTGAATGTAGGCTTGATGGTATGATTTCGAGGACGAAATCCTTTCAAGAAGGGGAGGATGATAAGATCCAAATTGGAGCCAAAGCGCCAACCATCAAGAGCCAAGCGTGAGAGCACAAAGGATCCAAGACAAAGGCACCGGAGGAGGGTTCGAGAGTGATTTGGAGTCATGGACTTGAGCGCCAATGGAGGAGGACCGGCTACGGACCAAGGAGGAACACTTAGAGTCCATTTTGAGCCGTTTCCAAGCCTCCCAGGAAGGAGGCGGACCGCCCATTGGACTAGGCGGACCGCCTAGTTGACTACACACCCTCAGGATCTCTGGCCGCCTACTGAAGGGGCGGACCGCCCATTTTCCAGGCTGGGCGCCTACTCTGGGGCGCCTACTATTCAGGCGGGGCGCCTAGTGTGCTGAAGGCCTATCCGGGTTTCCTACTTATTTTGAGTGTAATTCCAACTATAGCCCTAAGTGACATGTATTGTTTTGACTAGACTTAGGGGCTATTTAGACATTTTATTTAGAAGTGTGGTGAACCTATAAATACCACACTTAGTCATTTATTTCATGGAGCTTGTTTAGAATTGAAGAATAGACTTAGAGTAAGAGAGGCAAGGCCTTCTTCTTTGTAGAAGCTTGAAGCTTCGGATTATCTCTTTGCTTGGAGCCTATGGAGATCCGTCACTAGTACGGAATCCTTGTATGGTTCAAGTTTCCCTTCCTCTCTCGGATAATCAATTCATGGTTTGAATCGTTTATCCATTCTCTTTCTTCTATTTCTATTCTCCCCAATCCCTTACTTCCTTGTTATCATGTGATTGTTGCTTCCGCATTCTTGTTACTTGCTTCCGCGTATTTGGGTCTTATCAAAAAGGGTTGATAGACATCAACAAGGTGAACCCAAAACCACAAGATTCAATTCCAAGTGGTTCACCAACGAAGAAGAAGGAGACATCAAGTGATGAGTCTCCTAGTCCTAGATTCCGGGTTGACGTGAAAAGTCCACCTACTCCGGCTATGGGCATTCTTGGGCCTCGTCCCAATTCGCCCGAATTTGAGAGACAAAAGATAGAGAGGAGTAAGGGAGTGACCGGTGACATTTCTCGAGTGGAAAAAGGAGAGGATGTGCTGAGTGATGTGAGCGGGATGTCACCACCCGAATCTACACCTAGCCTTGAAAGAAAAATGAGGGAAAAGAAAGAGGGAAAAAAGAGTGAGGATACCCCTTATTCTAACCTTAACCTTTTATCTTTTTCTTCCACTTGTGTGAGTACTTGTGTAGGTATTCTTGGAAGCAAGCCGATGGGGCCTCAACCATGTTCCGAGATTGAAAGACAAGGTGAAGGAGACGCCGAATGTGAGCTACAAGGTGAAGACGTTCATGACACTTCAAAGGTATGTGCTAGTACTTCCTCCCTTGAGCATGCTACTTCCTTGTCTTGTGACATTGTTAGTGAGAACTCTAGGCTAGTTGATGATTTGCATGACTATAATGTGTTTGCAACTATCATAGAGCCTTCGGGTCAACTTGTGTGTGAAATTGAACCACTAGTTGAGAGGGTTGAAAAGCCACATCATGATGTGAGCTCGATTTTTATTGAACCTCTCTTTAGTGAAAATGTTGAAGTTGACCTTGTGTGTGAACCTTGTTATGACACCCCACCCATATTTGATAAAGGAGAAGACGAATTGCATGATGATCTTATTCTTCCCTTTGATTGCTTAATTGATAGTGGTGGTTCCTTGTGTCGTAGTGAGGGTGGATTTGACCTTGAGGAGTCTCTTGAGTGTGAGATGGATCGATTTATTTTCGATGACTCCTTGAGTGAGAGTGAAGGACCTAGTCTTGATTCTATGCTTTTGTGTAACCATAAATTTGAGGTGCATGCCTTTACATTTCTATTGTTTGAAGGCAATCTCATTTGTGGTAGTGAATTGTATCGGACTAGGGTCGGTAGTAGAGTCGAACCTCCATGGTTTGTCAAGTTAGGCTCTATGGATGATCCAACATTTGGAACTCCGAGTGAGGAGAGTGGTCTTGGTATTGGTCGTGTTGACCTACCTTCTAGTAGTCCTAGCCTTCGTTGTATGGACTATAATGATGAAGGACCTATTTTGGAGACCTTCCTTTGGAGTTTGTCCCAAAAGGAGGATTGTCTTAGGGTTGATTTGGGAGGTGAGGAGGTACCTCTCGGTGTGTGTATGAATGCTCTTAAGAAGGGGAGTGGAGTAGTCGATGTTAGTTGTGAATTGAACTACTTTACTTACTCCATCCCATTTGTTGAGCACACCTTGAGTGTTGAGCATGCCAAGGCCGATGTGTCACTTGGTGATAAAATTGATTTGAAGGCTTGGTGTGTTGATGGTAAGCTTAGGGGTCATAGGACATTTGATTGCTATATGTTGCGTGACTTTGATCTCTTTGCTTGTTTTGATTATGAGTGCTTGTTCTTGTCGAGCCAAAAATTTGTTGTCCCTTTTGGGGACATAAGCTTTTTCATAAGTATTGATGCTTGGCTCTATCACAAGAGTGTGTTTTCCACACTACTTGCACTTATTCTTGCTTAAGCTAACCTACTTGTGAAGTAGGAAGTTTTGGTTGTGCTTGTTTTGATTGTAGGTTTTGATGGTTCGATTTCGAGGACAAAATCCTTTCAAGAAGGGGAGGATGATGCAATATAAATGGGGCCTAAATGACAACCATCAAGAACCAAGCTTGAAGAGCACAAAGGTTGCAAGTCAAGGCCTTCGGATGAGGGTTCGAGAGTGATTTGAAGCCATGGACTTGAGCACGCTTGAGGGAGGACCGACTACGGACCAAGGGGGAACACTTAGAGTCCATTTTGAGCCGTAACCATACCTCCCAGGAAGAGACGGAGCGCCTCCCCAAAGAGGCGGACCGCCTAGCAAAGGTCCAGAGAGCAACACAGCAAGAGGCGGCCGCCCCAAGACACTAGGCGGACCGCCCCTCACTGAAGGGTCCTGAGGCGGAGCGCCTCCCCCTCTGAGGCGGAGCGCCTCCCCCTGTTAGCCTTGACGGGATTTTGTGTAATTTTCCTATTTTGCCCTTAAGTGGCTTGTATTGTTATAACCCACTTTGGGGGTGTTTTAGACATTTCATTAAGTGTATGGGAAGCCTATAAATACCTTCCTTAGGCCATTTAGCTCATTAGTTAGCTTTGAACATAGAATTTGAGAAGAGAGAATTAAGAGAAGGCCGAGCCTTTCTTGTTGAAGCCCGAGGCTTCATGTATCTTGTACGACTTGGAACCTATGGAGATTCATCACTAGTGTGAATTCCTTGTAAGGTTTGAGTTTCCCTTTTCCCTTTTGAATTCAATCAACGTATGTGAGTTGAATTCAATTCTTTCTTCTACTTTCTTGCCTTCCTAGTCTCGATTTCTTGTTATCCTTTACTTGCTTCCGCTCGTTTATCCTTTAGTTAGCTTCCGCATATTTTCCATTGCATCAAAGGTTCCCAAGTGCAAGTGGAACAAGTGGTGCAAATGCTACCAAGGATGTGAAAAAGCCGTATGAGAAGAACACACCTAATGTGGGAGGTAACTCTAAAACTCAACTACATGCTCCTACTTCTTCTTCAATACAATGCCACAAGTGCAAGGGGTATGGTCACTTTGCTAGGGAATGTCCTACAAAGAGGACCATGATTGTTGTTGGTAATGATGCATATGAGAAAGAGAGTGAATCGGAGGATGAGGGAGTAGAGGGAGTAGAGGGAGATGAGGGAGTAGAGGAGAATGATTTGCTTGATGACACGGTGGAGGAGGAGGATCCTCATACTTTCTTGGTTGTGAGAAGGAGCCTAGGGGCTATGATTGTGGAAGATAGTGAAACCTTGCAAAGGGAAAATCTTTTCCATGCTAGGTGCCGGGTCAAAGATGTTGTTTGCTCTATGATAATTGATTCCGGAAGTTGTGCAAATGTAGTGAGTCAATCACTAGTGGCTCAATTGAAGTTAACTACCATGAAGCATCCTAAACCTTACCGGTTACAATGGCTTAGTGAATGTGGAGAGCTTAAGGTAATGAAACAAGCCATGATCAAGTTTAGAATGGGTAGTTATGTTGATAAGCATTTGTTTGACGTTGTGCCTATGCAAGCATGCCACCTACTCTTAGGGAGGCCATGGCAATTCGATAGGCAAGTGGTGCATGATGGTCGTGTCAACACTTACACGGTCAAACATGAAGGGAAGAGATTTGTGCTTAAACCTCTCACTCCTAAGCAAGTGAGTGATGACTACAAGAAAATGAAGGAGTTGAGAGAGGTGGCAAAGGCTAAGTCACTCATTGAGACTAGCCCTTTGTCCAAAAGCATGGTGGCAATCCCACCTACTTCATCTACCGGTGGCATGTGTGCCATGATGCAACCGGGCGAGCTCTTGAAAGGTAATGATGGCACCAAGTTTCTCCTATGCCTAGTGCACAAAGGTATGATCCTTAACTCTAATTGTGATTTTTCTTCTAACCCTTTGCCTAGTGTGTTTGAGAATGTTTTGAAGGATTTTGGTGACATGTTCCCGGATGAAATGCCGGATGGATTGCCTCCTTTGAGGGGCATTGAGCATCAAATAGACTTTGTCCCGGGATCCCAAATCCCAAACAAACCGGCCTATAGGAGCAATCCGGAGGATACAAGGGAATTGCAAAAGCAAGTTGATGAATTGCTCACTAAAGGTTTGGTAAGGGAAAGCTTGAGTCCTTGTGCCGTGCCCGTGATCCTTGTTCCCAAAAAGGACGGCACTTGGAGAATGTGTGTTGATTGTCGGGCTGTGAACAAAATAACGGTAAAGTACCGTCATCCTATTCCCCGACTTGATGATATGTTAGATGAATTGAGCGGTTCATGTGTGTTTAGCAAAATTGACCTTAGGTCCGGCTACCATCAAATCCGGATGAAACCCGGTGATGAGTGGAAAACCGCATTCAAGACCAAATTTGGTCTCTATGAATGGTTGGTGATGCCCTTTGGGCTCTCCAATGCACCTAGCACTTTCATGAGGCTAATGAACCATGTTCTAAAGCCATTCATCAACAAGTTTGTGGTCGTCTATTTTGACGATATATTGATCTATAGCAAATCAATAGACGACCATGTTGTACACCTTAGGCTAGTGCTTGAGAAGTTGAGAGCCGAAAAGCTCTATGCTAATTTTAAAAAGTGTGCCTTTGGTGTTGAGAAGGTGGTCTTCCTTGGGTTTGTTGTGAGTGCTCAAGGAGTGGAGGTGGATGAGTCTAAGGTAGAGGCCATACGTGATTGGCCTACTCCTGCTACCGTGACTCAAGTGAGGAGCTTTCATGGTCTCGCAAGCTTTTATAGGCGATTTGTGAGGGACTTTAGCTCCATTGCCGCTCCACTCACCGAATTGGTGAAGAAAGACCAACCGTTTGTTTGGGGAGAGCCTCAAGAGAAGGCCTTCCATGAATTGAAAAGTAGGTTGAGTACCGCCCCTCTATTGCAATTGCCCGACTTCGGAAAGGCATTTGAGGTTGAGTGTGATGCCTCGGGGGTGGGAATCGGTGGTGTTTTAATGCAAGATAGCAAACCCATCGCCTACTTTAGTGAGAAATTGAAAGGGGCCTCCTTGAACTATTCTACATATGACAAGGAGTTGTATGCCCTTGTGTGATAAGAATCAAATACGAAACGCGGAAATAAACATAAAGAGCGAGACACTACTCGAACTCCCTACGAAGTAACTATGGAGAACTCGTTCCATAATACCCTCGTATCGGTGTCAAGGAGGACCTACACTATGCAACTACCCTCGAGCCACACTTGGGGCTCGCAAATAGAATGATCGGATTTTCGGTTCAAGACTCAACTAGGTTCCACTAGTGAATTCAAGCAACCAAGAGAAGGGTTTCTTCAATAAAGAGATAAACTCTATTCATCATTCATAAGATTCAAAGGTAGGCTAAGGTTTGAATAGGTTTGTGAAGTATTTATAGACTTCACTTACATGTAATGAAAGCTCAAAAATACCCCCAACATGGGTTAAAACAATAAAGGCCTCATAGGGCTATAGTTGTCCAAACATAGCAATTAAACTAGGAATCCCGCAACCCTTCACAAAAGTAGGCGCCCAGCCTACTCTAACTAGGCGCCCCGCCTCTTTTCACTATGCTGAAGGAGTGGGCGGTCCGCCTGGTCTGGGACTCTCACAGAGGCGGTCCGCCTGGTGAGATCCAGAGAGTGTGCAAAAACTAGGCGGCCGGCCTAGATGAGTAGGCGGTCCGCCTGGTGCTGTGGCCTCTTGATTTGCCTCCAAACGTGCTCTGGATGCCTCGTCAAGTGTACTAGAAGGGTCTCCATCCATGGCACACCAAAGCACAGTCTTCAAGTTGGTCTTGGAGCCTTCTTCCATACCCTTCCATATCAAATGAAGATGGGTGTCTTGTATCAACTTGGCTTGACTCCGAGTGAAGGGTCTTGAGGGGGTTTGGGTCTTATCATCCTCCCCTTCTTGAGAAGATTTCGTCCTCGAAATCGAGGCATCATCCACGACCTCTTCATCATTATGCACAGCCTCTTCATCACCTACATTCAAAGGAACCAAGTCACTAACATTGAAGGTATTAGAAACTTGATACTCACTTGGCATGTCGACCACATAAGCATTGTTGTTTATCTTCGAGAGCACTTGGAATGGGCCATCTCCTCGGGGTGCCAACTTCCCTTTCCTAAGGTTTGGGAACCTTTCTTTCCGGAAGTGCACCCACACATAGTCACCCTTCTTGAGTTCCACCTTCTTGCGTCCTTTGTTCTTCTTGGCGGCAACCTTAGCATAAGCTTCCTCCAAGTTCTTCTTTGCCTTTGCATGGAGTTCAACCAAAGCCTTGGCTCTAGCTTTACCTTCAAAATTAACAACCATTTCCCTTGGCAAAGGGGTTAGATCAAGGGGAATCAAGGGGTTAAAGCCATAAACACACTCGAATGGAGTCATGCCTATCAAGCTATGCAATGTGCGATTGTAGGCAAACTCCATAAGAGGTAGACGATCAATCCAAGTCCCGGCCTTACCTCGAGTCATGGCTCTAAGAAGAGTACCCAAGGTTCGGTTTACCACTTCCGTTTGCCCATCGGTTTGGGGGTGGTGGGACGTGGAGAACAAGAGCTTGGTGCCTAAAGCACCCCATAAACACCTCCAAAAATGACTTAGGAACTTAGTGTCCCTATCACTCACTATGGTTTGAGGCACACCATGCAACTTCAAGACATTTTCAATAAACAAAGTTGCCACATGTTGTGCATCATCACATTTCTTGCATGGAATGAAATGAGCCATTTTGGAAAACCTATCCACAACAACATAAATGCTATCATGGCCCCCTCTAGTCCTTGGTAATCCCATCACAAAATCCATTGAGATATCCAACCATGGACTAGTAGGTACGGGGAGAGGGGTATACAACCCATGAGGGTGGGCTTTAGATTTGGCTCGCTTGCACTCAAGGCAATTAGCGCAAAACTTTTCCACATGCACCCTCATCTTTGGCCAATGGAATTGTTCTTGAAGGATGGCCAAAGTCTTTCTTGTGCCAAAATGTCCCATGAGTCCCCCGCAATGTGCTTCATGCACAAGCAACTCTCTCCAAGAGGACTCCGGAATGCACACCCTACCATTTTTGAAGATATAACCATCAAACCATTGGTATTTGTCAACTCTCTCCCCTTTCTCTAGAGTGTCATGGACACTCTTTAGCTTTGGGTCATGAGCATACATCAATTTAATGCTCTCAAAACCCATGAGCTTAGAGGTGAGAGTTGTGGCTAGGGCAAACTTTCTTGAAAGCGCATCCGCCACAACATTGTCTTTCCCTTTCTTGTATTGGATCACATAGGGAAAAGACTCAATGAATTCAACCCACTTGGCATGTCTCTTATTGAGCTTCTCTTGGCCTCTCAAATGCTTGAGTGACTCATGGTCACTCTTGATTACAAACTCACGAGGCCAAAGATAGTGTTGCCAATGGGCAAGGGCTCTCACAAGGGCATACAACTCCTTGTCATATGTAGAATAATTCAAGGAGGCCCCTTTCAACTTTTCACTAAAGTAGGCGATGGGTTTGCTATCTTGCATTAAAACACCACCAATTCCCACCCCCGAGGCATCACATTCAACCTCAAATGCCTTTCCGAAGTCGGGCAATTGCAATAGAGGGGCGGTACTCAACCTACTTTTCAACTCAAGGAAGGCCTTCTCTTGAGGCTCTCCCCAAACAAAGGGTTGGTCTTTCTTCACCAATTCGGTGAGTGGAGCGGCAATGGAGCTAAAGTCCTTCACAAATCGCCTATAAAAGCTCGCGAGACCATGAAAGCTCCTCACTTGAGTCACGGTAGTAGGAGTAGGCCAATCACGTATGGCCTCTACCTTAGACTCATCCACCTCCACTCCTTGGGCACTCACAACAAACCCAAGAAAGACCACCTTCTCAACACCAAAGGCACACTTTTTAAAATTAGCATAGAGCTTTTCGGCTCTCAACCTTTCAAGCACTAGCCTAAGGTGTTCAACATGGTCGTCTATTGATTTGCTATAGATCAATATATCGTCAAAATAGACGACCACAAACTTGTTGATGAATGGCTTTAGAACATGGTTCATTAGCCTCATGAAAGTGCTAGGTGCATTGGAGAGCCCAAAGGGCATCACCAACCATTCATAGAGACCAAATTTGGTCTTGAATGCGGTTTTCCATTCATCACCGGGTTTCATCCGGATTTGATGGTAGCCGGACCTAAGGTCAATTTTGCTAAACACACATGAACCGCTCAATTCATCTAACATATCATCAAGTCGGGGAATAGGATGACGGTACTTTATCGTTATTTTGTTCACGGCCCGACAATCAACACACATTCTCCAAGTGCCGTCCTTTTTGGGAACAAGGATCACGGGCACGGCACAAGGACTCAAGCTTTCCCTTACCAAGCCTTTAGTGAGCAATTCATCAACTTGCTTTTGCAATTCTCTTGTGTCCTCCGGATTGCTCCTATAGGCCGGTTTGTTTGGGATTTGGGATCCCGGGACAAAGTCTATTTGATGCTCAATGCCCCTCAAAGGAGGCAATCCATCCGGCATTTCATCCGGGAACATGTCACCAAAATCCTTCAAAACATTCTCAAACACACTAGGCAAAGGGTTAGAAGAAAAATCACAATTAGAGTTTAGAACCATACCTTTGTGCACTAGGCATATGAGAAGCTTGTTGCCATCATTTCCTTTTAGGATCTCGCCCGGTTGCATCATGGCACATATGCCACCGGTAGAAGTAGGTGGGATTGCCACCAAGCTTTTGGACAAAGGGCTAGTCTCAACCACCGACTTAGCCTTTGCCACCTCCCTCAACTCCCGCATCCGCTTGTAATCATCGCTCACTTGTTTGGGAGTCATGGGTTGGAGCACAAACTTTTTCCCCTCATGCGTCACCGTATAGGTGTTGGCATGACCATTATGAACCACATGTCTATCAAATTGCCAAGGCCTACCAAAGAGTAGGTGGCATGCTTGCATCGGCACGACATCGAACATGTGTTCATCCACATAGTTCCCAATCTTGAATTTGATCAAACATTGTTTAACCACCCTCAACTCACCACACTCACTAAGCCATTGAAGCTTATAAGGATTTGGGTGTTTCAAGGTAGGTATTTTCAATTGGGTAACTAGTGTTTGGCTAATAACATTAGCACAACTTCCCGAGTCAATAATCATAGAGCAAATGAGACCCATGACTCGGCATTTGGAATGAAATAGATTCTCTCGTTGTAAGGTCTCAACATCTTCTACACTCATGGCTCCTAGACTCCTCCTCACAACAAGGAAGGCATGGGAATCATCATCTTCCCTCATGACAATCTCTCCATCATCTCCTTCCTCTTCACCGTCTACTCCCTCTTCTTCTCCCTCTTCGGGCTCACTATCTTGCTCATAGAACAAGTCACCAACAAGAACCATAGTTTTCCGGGTAGGGCAATCTTTAGAGAGGTGACCATAACCCTTACACTTAAAGCATTGAGTAGAAGAAGAGATTGGGTTACTCAATTGAGTTCTAGAATTACCTCCCACGGGTTGTGTCGACCTTTCAAAAGGCTTTTTCACTTCCTTGCTAGCACTTGCACCACTTGCACTTGGGAATTTGGCATTAGTTGTAGGAGACTTCCAATCTTTTGGCTTGTTCAATGGAGTAATAGCATTACTCTTATAGCGAAAGGATTTCTCCTCTTTGAGCCACTTCTCGGCTTCAACCGCATCCTCAAATAGCTTGTAGTGATCATTGTACTTGTGAAACTTCAAAAGTGAAGCTATGTCTCGGTTTAAGCCCCCTTTGAAACGGATCATGGCCGTTTCATTGTCTTCCTCATCCAAGTCTAGAGTCATCCGGACTTGTTCAAACTCATTGAAGTACTCCCCAACCGACTTGGAACCTTGTTTCAATTCATAGAGACGCTTTTGTTGGTCCACTCGGTATTGGTTAGTCAAGTACTTCTCATCCATCACACGGATCAACTCATCCCAAGTAAGATTAAGAACCATCCCCATCCTCCTTCTATTCCTCTTTACCGACTCCCACCATGTAGAAGCAAAGGACTCAAAGGAAGAGATAGCATACTTAGTCTTCTTCACTTCGGGCATGTCATTGGTGTCAAATATACGTTCCATGGACAACTTCCAATCAAGGTACTCCACCGGATCACTACTCCCTTTGAAAGACGGAATAGTAATCTTCACACTATTAAGATTGTTGTTGTTGTCACGACCCCCACGGAATGGCTCCGGTTGGCCCCCATAGTGGTCTTCATTCACACCATACTCCCTTCTCGCATTCCCTCCAACAAATCCCATAGGTGGCCCTCGACCTCGGCCCCTACCTCGATCCACATTACGACCCCAATTCATACCACGTCTTGGTTGAAAGTGATCATCAAAACCATACACATTGTCACCATAATCAACTTCCTCCCCTTCTTGAGCCTCATCGACTTGCTCAAGAGGTTGCACGTTTCGGATGGGTCTTGGTAATGGGTTGTTTCTTGGGGGATTATCCAAGATACGGGGAATGCCCGTTCGTTCAATTCTCTCTCGATCTTCCTTTACCCGTTGTTGATTGAGCAATTCAACAACTTGCTCCGGGGTAAAGGTAGGGCTACTCGAGCCTTCACCGGTCTCAATTTGGACACTCGGGGTCCCCTTTTCAATTGGGACACTCGGGGTCCCTTGGTCTCCTTGGGTGCTTGAGGCACCCTTTTCAAGTGACTCGATCCTTTGAGTCATGACATCCATCTTGGCAAGAATGCTAGCCAAGGCGTCCTTGATGAAATCTTGACCTTCGTTGGCCATTGTACCTACAAAGAAAAGAAACAAGAGTTAGTTAAAACACCTCACTTACTCCCTCACTTGTGTTCACTCGGATCACTCATATGGTGGTGATGGCTATTTCACTCTTGCTTGAACTCAAAGCTTCACGAAGTTGAATAGTAAACCTAAACCTAATCACTCGACTCAAAAGCCAAATGTACTCCGGGGTGAGTGGAGTTAATAGGACTCGATTGGAACGCTAAGCACTTTGAGTGAGGACTTGAGTCAAAAGGCACTACGGGTCTTCTTTGAGTTCTAGTCTCCGTTCTAAGGCACGATGATCCTAGTAGCTTGAAGTAATTAGTACTAATCGAGTAGGATTATACTCTAATAATACTATTTAGAAGCGATGCAATCAACAAAACAAGCGAACCTAGAAGAAACTACCCGATTCCCAACTCTCCAGGAAGTAGGCGCCCCACCTGTTTGGACTAGGTGGTCCGCCCAGTGTCAGCAGAGAGGAGTGGGCGGTCAGCCTACTCTGAGTAGGCGGTCCGCCTCTGTAAAGTCCAGAGAGCACTCAAAAATCAGGCGGTCCGCCCGTTTCCCTAGGCGCTCCGCCTACTGCAAGTTCCAGCACAGTTCAAACACGATTTTCTTGGTTTTGCACCCAAAAATTCATCAATCCACACGTTGTTTTGGCAAATCAAAGGTACCCCAATGTTGTTTCAAGCACAGAGATCAAACCCCAATCAATCTTATCAAACCCCAATCAAAGTTCAACATTCCACCATGTTCATAGCTAGGGTTTCAAATTTTCAAGTTCTTCAAGGGTTTCAAATTTTCAATCCTTGTGTTTCTACTTCAAATTCGATGCTCAGGGTACCAAAAGAACGGGTTTCCAACAAGGAACAAAACCCAATATCAATCAAGCAATGGGTCCAACAAACCAAGATTCTATGATCAAATTTTTTTGTGTTTTTCAACTTTTTCTATTTTTTTGTGTTTTTCTTCAACAACAATTAAGAACCTAAGATAGAAACCAACCTAGGCACGAAGAATCAAGGGTCGGGGGTTTGTAGAAACAAAACCCGAGCCTTGCTCTGATACCAAGATGATAAGAATCAAATACGAAACGCGGAAATAAACATAAAGAGCGAGACACTACTCGAACTCCCTACGAAGTAACTATGGAGAACTCGTTCCATAATACCCTCATATCGGTGTCAAGGAGGACCTACACTATGCAACTACCCTCGAGCCACACTTGGGGCTCGCAAATAGAATGATCGGATTTTCGGTTCAAGACTCAACTAGGTTCCACTAGTGAATTCAAGCAACCAAGAGAAGGGTTTCTTCAATAAAGAGATAAACTCTATTCATCATTCATAAGATTCAAAGGTAGGCTAAGGTTTGAATAGGTTTGTGAAGTATTTATAGACTTCACTTACATGTAATGAAAGCTCAAAAATACCCCCAACATGGGTTAAAACAATAAAGGCCTCATAGGGCTATAGTTGTCCAAACATAGCAATTAAACTAGGAATCCCGCAACCCTTCACAAAAGTAGGCGCCCAGCCTACTCTAACTAGGCGCCCCGCCTCTTTTCACTATGCTGAAGGAGTGGGCGGTCCGCCTGGTCTGGGACTCTCACAGAGGCGGTCCGCCTGGTGAGATCCAGAGAGTGTGCAAAAACTAGGCGGCCGGCCTAGATGAGTAGGCGGTCCGCCTGGTGCTGTGGCCTCTTGATTTGCCTCCAAACGTGCTCCGGATGCCTCGTCAAGTGTACTAGAAGGGTCTCCATCCATGGCACACCAAAGCACAGTCTTCAAGTTGGTCTTGGAGCCTTCTTCCATACCCTTCCATATCAAATGAAGATGGGTGTCTTGTATCAACTTGGCTTGACTCCGAGTGAAGGGTCTTGAGGGGGTTTGGGTCTTATCATTGTGAGAGCCCTTGCCCATTGGCAACACTATCTTTGGCCTCGTGAGTTTGTAATCAAGAGTGACCATGAGTCACTCAAGCATTTGAGAGGCCAAGAGAAGCTCAATAAGAGACATGCCAAGTGGGTTGAATTCATTGAGTCCTTTCCCTATGTGATTCAATATAAGAAAGGGAAGGACAATGTTGTGGCGGATGCGCTTTCGAGAAAGTTTGCTCTAGCCACCGTTCTCACCTCTAAGCTCATGGGGTTTGAGAGCATTAAATTGATGTATGCTCATGACCCAAAGCTAAAGAGTGTTCTTGACGCTCTAGAGAAGGGGGAGAGAGTTGAGAAATACCAATGGGTTAATGGATATATCTTTAAGAATGGTAAAGTGTGCATACCCGAGTCCTCATGGAGGGAATTGCTTGTGCGAGAGGCACATTGTGGAGGACTCAAGGGTCATTTTGGTCGGGACAAGACCTTGGCCATCCTTCGGGAACAATTCCATTGGCCAAAAATGGGGACCCATGTTGAGAAACTTTGCAACTCTTGTCTTGAATGCAAGGTTGCCAAGTCCAAGTCGAACCCCCATGGTTTGTATACCCCACTCCCCGTACCTACTAGTCCATGGTTGGATATCTCGATGGATTTTGTGATGGGACTACCAAGGACTAGGGGGGCCATGATAGCATTTATGTTGTCGTGGATAGGTTCTCCAAAATGGCGCATTTCATTCCATGTCGTAAATGTGATGATGCACAACATGTTGCTACCTTGTTTATTGATAATATCTTGAAATTGCATGGTGTGCCTCAAACCATAGTGAGTGATAGGGACACTAAGTTCCTAAGTCATTTTTGGAGGAGTTTATGGGGTGCCCTTGGCACCAAACTCTTGTTTTCTTCGTCCCACCACCCCCAAACCGATGGGCAAACCGAAGTGGTGAACCGAACCTTGGGTGCTCTTCTTAGAGCCATGACCCGAGGTAAGGGTGGGACTTGGATAGACAAGCTACCTCTTATGGAGTTTGCCTACAATCGAACCGTGCATCGGATGATTGGTATGACTCCATTCGAGTGTGTGTATGGTTTTAACCCCTTGATTCCCCTTGATCTAACCCCTTTGCCAAGGGAAATGGTTGTTAATTTTGAAGGTAAAACTAGAGCCAAGGCTTTGATGGAAATACATGCTAAGGCGAAGGAGAACTTGGAGGAAGCCTATGCAAAGGTAGCCTCTAAGAAGAACAAGGGACGCAAGAAGGTGGAACTCAAGAAGGGTGACTATGTGTGGGTGCACTTCCGGAAAGAAAGGTTTCCAAGCATTAGAAAAGGAAAGTTGGCACCCCGTGGAGATGGCCCATTCCAAGTGCTCTCAAAGATAAACAACAACGCCTACGTGATCGACTTGCCAAGTGAGTATCAAGTTTCTAATACTTTCAATGTTTGTGACTTGGTTCCTTTGGATGTAGGTAATGAAGGGGTCGTGGATGATGATGCCTCGATTTCGAGGACGAAATCTTCTCAAGAAGGGGAGGATGATGCCGGGCAATCCACCACAAGGAGACCATTCACTCGGAGCCAAGCCAAGGATGTCCAAGAAGTGCATTTACACTTGGTGAGGAAGGGCCTTGAAGAAGGAAGCGATTGGAAGCCATTCCGGGTGCTCAAACTAGGCCTCACGCCTAAGGAAGAAGAGAGCTCAGCAGAGCTAGGCGCCCCGCCTAGCCCAGGCGCCCCGCCTAGGGAGCTCACTGCCTAAGGCCTAGAAAAGCACCAGGCGCCCCACCTGACCAGGCGCCCAGCCTAGCTGAAGGCCAAGCCAGGCGCCCCGCCTAGCTTCAGGCGCCCAGCCTAGCTGAAGGCCAAGCCAGGCGCCTCGCCTAGCTCCAGGCGCCCAGCCTAGCTTCAGCATGTTCCAGGCGCCCCTCCCAGCCCCAGGCGCCCCTCCTAGCTGCTGAACTTATGTTTCTTTTACTATTTTGCCCTACGTGGCTTATTTGATGAACCTTATTAGTAAGGGTAATTAAGTCTTTGTGTAAGCTTGGGAAACACTATAAATATCCAAGCCTAGCTTATTTTACACTTAGATTATTATTGATGATTAATGAATGTTGAACATGAGCAAGGCTCTTGGTTATTGAATGAAACCTTTTGTTTTGGGACTTGTAGTTCTTCTAGCGGATCTAGATGAATACTCTTCCTCTCTGACCATTCTACTTGCGTGCTCGCGTTAGCTCGAGGGTAGTTGCATAGTGTAGGTGTTCTTGTCCTTCTCTCGGGGTGTAACGGAACAAGTTCTCCGTTGCTACTTGGGATTAGAGATCGAGTTACGTCTCGTTCTTTATCTTTTACTTTCCGCGTTTGATTTCCTACATCAAGAAGCATAGGCCTCAAAGGTAGAAATAGCATAGGTACCCTTTCTCTCCTCGGTCATTTCATTGGTGTCAAACACTCTCTCCATAAGTAGTACCCATTCCATGTATGCCTCCGGATCACACGTTCCCTTGAAGGGTGGAAGATTTAGCTTGACGCTATTGAGGTTGTCGTTGTTGTCACGTACCCCATAGTTAGGCTCCGGTTGGCCTCCGTAATGGTCATCATGAGCAACATACTCTCTCCTCGCATTCCCTCTAGCATAGCCCATGGGTGGCCCTCGACCTCGGCCTCTTCCCCTATCAACATTCCGACCCCAATGCATTTGCCTCCTAGGTTGATAAGGAACATCATACCCATAGGCCTCATCACCATACCCGAACTCCTCTTCTTCTTGAACTTCATCAATTTGTTCAAGAGGTAGGACATTCTGCACGGGTCTTCTTAGTGGAGCATTTACTTGGGGATTGCCCTTTTGTCGGGGATTGCCCAACCCACGCTCTCGTAGAGCTTCAACTTTGCTTTGTTCATACCTCTTGTTTAGCTCAACAAAGTGTCCGGGAGTCATAGGAGTGCTATGACTCGTTCCTTTTCCGGATTCAATTTTGACCCTCGGGGTCCTCCTCTCTCCGGTCTCAACTTGATTCCTCTCGACGGTTTCAAGTCTCAATGAGATATCCTCCAATTTAGCCATAATGGTGGCCATGAAGTTCTTCATAGGATCATCCCCATCATTTGCCATGGTACCTACAAAAAGCAACAAACGTTAGCAAAATACCTCACCCGCTCCCT
The DNA here is from genome assembly GCA_037355625.1 of Petunia x hybrida. Lineage (NCBI taxonomy): Eukaryota > Viridiplantae > Streptophyta > Magnoliopsida > Solanales > Solanaceae > Petunia > Petunia x hybrida. Next base: position 1,255,682 of record JBBBVM010000071.1, read on the forward strand.
TACAATTGTTTCACTCGGCTCGCTCGTGTTTAGTGGGGGATGGATATTTCACACAAGTTTGAGTCTAAAAGCTTCAAGTAGTTGACCAACGAACCACAACTCAATCACTCAACTTATCAAGTCCAAATGCACTCCGGGGTGAGTGGAGTTAATGGGACTCGATTGGAACGATAGGCACTTTAATTGAGGACTTGAATCAAAAGATACTACGGATCTTCTTTGAATTCTAGTCTCCTTTCTAAGGCACGATGATCCTAATAGCTCAAATTAATTAGCACTAATCGAGTAGGATTATACTCTAATAGCACTAATTGGAAGCAATGCAAACAACAAAACAAGAAATCCTAGAAGTTTCTACCCAATTCCCAAGCTTCAGGAAGTAGGCGCCCCGCCTCAGATAGTGGGCGGTCCGCCCTGGGCAAACCTACAGGGGAAGGCGCTCCGCCTCTTCAGGGGAGGCGCTCCGCCTCAGGAAATCCAGAGAGCTCACAGTAATGAGGCGCTCCGCCTCTGCAACTTTTCAGCACAGTTCAAACTCGTTTCAAGTCGATTTCCAAGCCTCAAATCCGATGTTTTCGACTTGTTTTCACAATCCAAGGATACCCAAAGTTGTTTTATGTCACAAAGATCAAACCCCAATGATTTTTAACAAACCCCAATCGAAAACAACGAATTCACCATGTTCATCCTCTTCAAGAACACAAGGGTTTATCAAAGGGTTTCAAAATGGAGTGTGATTCATCAAAGTAGGTGTTATATAGGTTCAAATCCCACAAAATTGGTACCGAATCGTTTGTTTTTCAATGAAGATCAATCCCCAATATCAAGTTTTCAATCCAACATCAATCCAACCCAAGAATCAAGCAACAATTAATCAAGAACAAGTTCATCAAGGGTTTAAGGGCAATTAGGGTTTCGATTTTTCAAACTTCACCAATTCCAACAATTTTGGTACCCAAGTAACGGGAATTCATCCACGATCAAGAATCTATAACACCCATATCATAAATCATCCAAACCAACAAGATACACCAAATTTTTAGATTTTTCAATTTTTCAAATTTTTTTTTTTTTGTAATTTTCTTCTTTCAATAACAACAAACAAGAAACTAAAGATAGGAATTGACCTAGGCACGAAGAATCAAGGGTCGGGGGTTTGTAGAAACAAAACCCGAGCCTTGCTCTGATACCAAGATGATAAGAATCAAAATGCGGAAAAAGATAAAAGATAGAAAACGAGACGAGGCTCGAACAAAGACCCAAGTAGCACTGGAGAACTAGTTCCGATACACCCCGGGTGGATGTCAAGGATCACCTACGCTATGCAACTACCCTCGAGCCGCACCTGCGACTCGCAAATAGAATGATCGGGGGTGGTTTGGGGTTCAACTAGAATCCACTAGTAAACTCAAACCGTCTCAAAGGGTTTTCATTCAAAGAGAATCCACTCTTGAACATTGTCATTGACAATCAATCATTCATCATAATAGCTAACTAAGGAATAATGCTAAGCTATGGAGTATTTATAGGCCTCTTTCAAGACATAAGGAAAGGCCTAAAGTACCCTTAAAATAGGTTCTAAAGTCATAAGCCACGTAGGGGCATACTAGGAATTACATAGCGACTTAAAGTCAAAATCCCGTCAAACTTGCACAGGGGGAGGCGCCCGCCCCATGCCTTAGGCGGTCCGCCTCAGCAGGCGCTCCGCCTCCTTGGTCCACCTCTTGGAATCCAGAGAGCAATCAATCCTTAGGCGGTCCGCCTCAATCCGTAGGCGGTCCGCCTCTTCCTAAAGCTTCTTGTAACACTTCGAATTGTGTCTCGGATGCTCTTCTTTCCATGGCGTCCCAATGCATGACCTTGAAGTGCTCTTCCTTGGCCTTGGATGGTGCTTTTGGATGGTTGCTCGATTTGGGTCTTATCAGACGGACGGTTATTTAAAGTGCGCACTTGAGGCCAAAGAAAGTTCTACGAATCTTCTTTGATTTCTAATCTCCTCTACGCACGATTACCCTAATACGCTAAAGGATTAGTGTTAATAAAGTAGGCCAATTACCCTACAAACACTAACCAAGAGGTACGGAAGCAAACGGAACACAAAAACACACAAAACGAAGCCAAACGGAGCCTCCCCAGGTGTGGGCGGTCCGCCTCTGTAAAGTGGGCGCCCCGCCTACTCAAAATATAGAGAGCAACATAAAAAGAGGCGGTCCACCTCTTAGGAGTAGGCGGTCCGCCTACTGGGCCTCTCAGCACGGTCCGAAAACGGGTTTTTGGCTCGTTTAGCACTCAAAATCCAACGTTTTCGACTTGTTTTTTATTCTAATGATACCCAAAGATGTATTTGATGATTCTAAACAATCCCCAATAGGTTTTAACCCCAATCAAACAACAATGAATCGATTTTGATTCTTGAGCAAAATTCTAGGGTTCTTTGAAAATTTGGGAATTTGATTTCTTCAAATTTTGAAATACACCACCAAATCTTGTAATTTTGGTGCAAAAAGATCGGGAATACGATATAGAACAAACCCCAATGATTTTAAATGTATGGGTGTTCCAATCCAACAAGTTCCAACAATTTTTGTGAAATTTTCAAGTTTTTCTATTTTTTTTTTTTGTTTTTCTTCTTTTCTTCAAGAACAAACACAACAACAACAATAATACTAACACGATGAACAAGGAACGGGGGTTTGTAAGAACATAACCCGAGCCTTGCTCTGATACCAACTGATAAGAGCCAAAATACGCGGAAGCAAACTATACGATAATCAAGCGGAAGCAAGTAAAGGATAACAAGAAAACAAGAATGGGAAGGCAAGAAAATAGAAGAAAGAATCGAATTCAATTTACTAACGTTAATTGAATTCAAAAGGGAGAAGGGAAACTTGAATCTTACAATGGAATCTAACTAGATGTCGATCTCCATAGGTTCCAAGTCGAGACATACACGAGCCTCGGGCTCACACAAGAAGGGCTCGGCCTCTTCAATGTTCTCTCTCAATAATCTATCTTCAACCAATGACTAACTAAATGAAATAAATGACTAAGTGTGGTATTTATAGGTTCACCACACTTCTAAATGAAATGTCTAAAAAGCCCTCACATGATATAAAAACAATACAAGCCTCGTATGGCCAAAATAGGAACTTTATGCCAAATTCCCATCCAAAGCTCAGCAAGTAGGCGCCCCTGCCTAGTGGGAGTAGGCGGTCTGCCTACTTCTCCATGCTGTGGAGTAGGCGGCCCAAGCTTCTGCAGAGGCGGTCCGCCCCTTTTCAGGCGCCCCAAAATGCCGAGGCTCAACTTTAACTAGGCGGCCCGCCCCTTTGACTAGGCGGTCCGCCCCTTCCTGGGGGTCCTTAGAATGGCTCAAAATGTGTCTCCCGAGCCTCTCCTTTGGGGCCTAGGTGGTCCTCCTCCCTTGGCGCTCCTTTGCATGATCTTTAAGTTGCTTTCGGGGGCCTTGGCGGTACTCTTTGTGCTCTCAAGCTTGGCTCTTGATGGTTGGCGTTTTGGCTCCAATTTGGATCTTATCACCAGCTCGGTTAAAGGAGCTGCCACAGTGCTTGATAAGACCCAAACCCCCTCAAGACCCTTCACTCGGAGTCAAGCCAAGTTGATCCAAGATACCCATCTTCACTTGATATGGAAGGGTATGGAAGGAGGCCCCGAGAGCAACTTGAAGACCATGCTTTGGTGTGCCATGGATGGAGGATCCTCTAGGACGCTTGGTGAGGCTCAAGAGGCACAAAATGAGACATCTCAAGGGGCTCCAGAACAAGGCGAGCGCCTCCCAGCTGAGGCGAGGCGCCTCCCAAAATCCAGAGGCTTGAAGGCTGCAGGGCGGACCGCCTCCCAACCTAGGCGGACCGCCTCCCTCAGATCCAGAGAAGCTGAAGGCTACTAGGCGGCCGCCTCCCCTACTAGGCGGACCGCCTACCCCTGTGATCCACATGCGGGATTTTAATTACTTTTGCTTGAACTTCCAACTTTAGCCCTGCGTGGCCTTATTTGTTTTTAGCCCACTTTGGGGGTATTTTAGACCTTTTATTAGACCTAACTGAAGCCTATGAATACTTCACTTAGCCTCTTCAAATCATTAGCTAACTTTGATGATTGAACAAGCACTTGTGTTGAGAGTTGAACTCTTTGATTGAATGAATGAAACCTTGATGGGACTTGTTCTTCCTCTAGCGGATCTAGATGAATTCCAATCCCCCCGATCATTCTACTTGCGTGCTCACGTTAGCTCGAGGGTAGTTGCCTAGTGTAGGTGTTCTTGTCATTCTCTCGGGGTGTAACGGAACAAGTTCTCCGTTGCTACTTGAGATTATCGTACGAGTTACGTCTCGCTTTTATCTTTTACTTTTCCGCATTTTGATTCTTATCATCTTGGTATCAGAGCAAGGCTCGGGTTTTGTTTCTACAAACCCCCGACCCTTGATTCTTCGTGCCTAGGTTAGTTTCTATCTTTAGGTTCTTGTTTATTGTTATTAAAAGAAGAAAACTACAAAAAAATTGAAAAATTGAAAATCTAAAAATTTGGTGTAACTTGTTGGTTTGAATGATTCATGATATGGGTGTTATAGATTCTTGATCGTGGTTGAAATCCCGTCGTTTGGATACAAAAAACACTTGGATTGGTGAAGATTGAAAATCAATACCCCAAAACCCCTTAAAACCCTTGATGAACTTGTTCTTGATGATTTTTGATTGATTCTTGGGTTGGATTGAAGTGGGATTGAGAACTTGATATTGGGGTTTGATCCTTGTGTGATTCCCGTTCTTTTGGTACCTTAAACACCCAATTTGGAGTTGTATTACATGAATTGAGAATTTGAAACCCTTTGAAAATTTGAAAATTTTAAAACCCTAGCTTTGAAGATGATGATCATGGTGGATTGCTTGATATTGATTGGGGTTTGATAAAAGTTGTTGGGGTTTGTTCTTTGTGACTAATACAACATTTGGGTACCTTTGAATTGCTAAAACAACGCTTGAATAGTTGGATTTGTGGGTGAGAAACCAACAAAACACGAAGTGAACTGTGCTGGAACACAGCAGGAGGCGGAGCGCCTAACAAAGAGGCGGAGCGCCTCCCACTGGTGAGCTTGCAGGAATTGTCTGAGGCGGAGCGCCTCCCTGAGAGGGCGGAGCGCCTCCCACCTGCACCCTGCTCTGGGCGGTCGCCTCTTATCCTGAGGCGGGGCGCCTACTTCCTGAAGGTTGGGAATTGGGTAGTTTCTTCTAGGATTCCTTGTTTTGTTGTTTGCATTGCTTCTAATTGGTACTATTAGAGTATAATCCTACTTGATTAGTACTAATTACGTCGAGCTACTAGGATCATCGTGCCTTTAGAAAGGAGACTAGCATTCCAAGAAGATTCGTAGTTTCTTTTGATTCAAGTCCTTTACTTCAAAGTGCCTAGAGTCCATCGAGTCCCATTAACTCCACTCACCCCGGAGTGTGCTTGACTCGTGAATAGTTTGGTTGAGTTGAGGGATTGTTAGTCATCTACGGGAAGCTTTGGAATTACAAGTCGAGTGAAATATCCACCGCCGCCCAAAACAGTGATCCGAGTGAACACAAGTGAGGGAGCGAGTGAGGTGTTTTAACTAACGCTTGTTTCTTTTCTTGTAGGTACAATGGCCAACGAAGGTCAAGATTTCATTAAGGAGGCCTTGGCTAATCTTCTTGCCAAGATGGACCTCATGAACCAAAGGATTGAGTCACTTGAAAAGGGTGCCTCAAGTACCCAAGGTGACCAAGGGACCCCGAGTGTCCCAATTGAAAAGGGAACCCCGAGTGTCCCAATTGAGGCCGGTGAAGGCTCGAGTAGCCCTACCTTTACCCCGGAGCAAGTTGCTGAATTGCTCAATCAACAACGGGTGAAGGAGGATCGAGAGAGGATTGAACGAACGGGCATTCCCCGTATCTTGGATAATCCTCCAAGAAACATCCTGATGCAGCCCGATCACGTGCTGATCAAGTGATCGATCCACCGAGGAGACCGATGACAAGAAGCCAAGCCAAGCTGCTGCACGATGTGCACGTTCACTTAGCCTGGCCGAAGGAAAACAATTGCTCCGAAGCTGAGTGGCCGAGCTCAAGAATCGAAGGCATTATCTTCAGATTTGAGCCCGAAGGAAAAGTGACCGAGGACAATAAGCTCGAAGACAATTGAGCGTCCGAAGGCAGCAAGAGTGTGTTCGAGCAGACAAACGAGAACCGAAGCCAAGGCTTACCGAAGTCAAATCTGTCGAAGTCAAATCTGCCGAACACATTCTAACTCAGCCCTGCGTGGCTTATTTCTATTGGTCAACTGTGACCTATTTACTAGTTTACCCTTAGTATTTCCTATATAAACACCGTTTCCTTTCATTGTAAGTAGCTAGTCTTTGAACATTGATGAATTGAATGAAAGTGCCGAGCACATTTCTTCTTGTCTCCGTCGTGAGCAAAACCCCGGTGAGGGCTTTTAAGGACTTGTGGCTTTCGGTTAGTCCGATTGAACATTCCTCTTGATCATTCAGTTTGCAAGAGGCAATGTTCTCTTGAGGATTGTTGCATAGTATAGGTGATCCTTGTATCCCTTTTGATTGAGCTTTGAGACAGGTTCCTCACTGTTCTTTCGAAAGAAGCAAGTTTTGTCTTGCTTTTATCTTTATCTTTATTGTTTGTTCTTCCGCATTTGTGCTAGCAACCCCTTCGGGAATTGCATTGCACCATCTTGGTATCAGAGCACGGTTTGGGCTTGTTTCTACAACCCCAAATCCTGTTCACGTTATCTTTATTTTCGTGCGTATGTGTCTCTGTTTTCCTTTTCGAATTCTGATTTGATTTTTGTTACTGTTGGTGTTATTATTTACAAAAAAAAAAAAAAAACTGTTAAAAGAAAAATTCAAAAATTGTGTTTGATTGTTGGTTGTTTGGGAAAACAACCATAGATTCTTGTTCGCCATCGAGTTCCGAATCCAACAAGTACCCGACGTACCAATTTCGTGACTAGGGTTTCTTGGTGAATTTTTGGACTGTTTTGAGCTTTAATGGTGACTGAACTCGAACCCCACTGTGTTGGAAGAAACCGGTGAAGATTGGTGGTTCTTGAGTGATTCGGGTTTGTTTGTTGCTCAAAAATCGAAGCTCTGAGTTTAAATCGATGTCCGTACGCCGGAAATTGTTACAACATCGTAACAGTGTACGACACGAACGAGCTGAATTTTAGTTCGAAGAACTCCGTTTGATTTCCTCCGTTGTTGTTTGGAACCGGAGTTGAAAGAGCAACTCAGATCTTTTGAATTTCGTGGTCAGTGAACCGAAGTTGTTGCGTCCGTACGCCGGAGCAAGGTCACTGTTCCATTGAAGAAGAAAGGGGTTAAATTTTTAACATCAAAGCCCCAGGTGAAAATTGTCGGCTGAAAAGGGAAAGTGGATAAGGTAAAACCCTATCCGTACCAAGGAGGGACCACTCTTGTACGGACAGGAGTGGGTGTGATCGAAAAAGATTCCAAAAGGGAATCAAAGGGTAGATTCTCCTAGGTTGATAAGACCCAAACCCCCTCAAGACCCTTCACTCGGAGTCAAGCCAAGTTGATCCAAGACACCCATCTTCATTTGATATGGAAGGGTACGGAAGAAGGCTCCAAGACCAACTTGAAGACTATGCTTTGGTGCGCCATGGATGGAGGACCTTTTAGTACACTTGACGAGGCATCCGGAGCACTTTTGGAAGCAACTCAAGAGGCCACAGCACCAGGCGGACCGCCTACTCAACTAGGCCGGCCGCCTAGTTTTTGCTCACTCTCTGGATCTCCTCTAGGCGGACCGCCTCTGTAAAACGGGCGGACCGCCTACTCAAAAGGGGCTGACCGCCCACTCCAAGTAGGCTGGGCGCCTACTCCACTAGGCTGGGCGCCTACTTGGGGCGCCTAGTGAGCTGAAGATGCGGGATTCCTAGTTATTTGCTATGTTTTGGACAACTATAGCCCTATGAGGCCCTTATTGTTTTAACCCACTTTGGGGGTATTTTTGAGCTTTCATTACATGTAAGTGAAGTCTATAAATACTTCACAAACCTAATTCAAACCTTAGTCTACCTTGAATTATATGAATGATGAAAAGAAACTATCTCTTGTTTGGAGAATCCTTTGCCTTGGTTGCTTGAATTCACTAGTGGAATCTAGTTGAGTCTTGAACCGAAAAACCCGATCATTCTATTTGCGAGCCCCAAGTGTGGCTCGAGGGTAGTTGCATAGTGTAGGTCCTCCTTGACACCGATACGAGGGTATTATGGAACGAGTTCTCCATAGTTACTTCGTAGGGAGTTCGAGTAGTGTCTCGCTCTTTATCTTTATTTCCGCGTTTCGAATTTGATTCTTATCATCTTGGTATCAGAGCAAGGCTCGGGTTTTGTTTCTACAAACCCCTGACCCTTGATTCTTCGTGCCTAGGTTGGTTTCTATCTTAGGTTCTTATTTGTTGTTGAAGAAAAAGAAGAAAAACACAAAAAAATAGAAAAGGTTGAAAAACACAAAAAAATTTGATCATAGAATCTTGGTTTGTTGGACCCATTGCTTGATTGATATTGGGTTTTGTTCCTTGTTGGAAACCCGTTCTTTTGGTACCCTGAGCATCGAATTTGAAGTAGAAACACAAGGATTGAAAATTTGAAACCCTTGAAGAACTTGAAAATTTGAAACCCTAGCTATGAACATGGTGGAATGTTGAACTTTGATTGGGGTTTGATAAAATTGATTGGGGTTTGATCTCTGTGCTTGAAACAACATTGGGGTACCTTTGATTTGCCAAAACAACGTGTGGATTGATGAATTTTTGGGTGCAAAACCAAGAAAATCGTGTTTGAACTGTGCTGAAACTTGCAGTAGGCGGAGCGCCTAGGGAAACGGGCGGACCGCCTGATTTTTGTGTGCTCTCTGGACTTTACAGAGGCGGACCGCCTACTCAGAGTAGGCTGACCGCCCACTCCTCTCTGCTGACACTGGGCGGACCACCTAGTCCAAACAGGTGGGGCGCCTACTTCCTGGAGAGTTGGGAATCGGGTAGTTTCTTCTAGGTTCGTTTGTTTTGTTGTTTGCATCGCTTCTAATTAGTATTATTAGAGTATAATCCTACTCGATTAGTACTAATTACTTCAAGCTATTAGGAATTATCGTGCCTTAGAACGGAGACTAGAACTCAAAGAAGATCCGTAGTGCCTTTTGACTCAAGTCCTCACTCAAAGTGCTTAGCGTTCCAATCGAGTCCTATTAACTCCACTCACCCCGGAGTACATTTGGCTTTTGAGTCGAGTGATTAGGTTAAGGTTTACTATTCAACTTTGTGAAGCTTTTGAGTTCAAGCAAGAGTGAAATAGCCACCGCCACCATACGAGTGATCCGAGTGAACACAAGTGAGGGAGCGAGTGAGGTGTTTTAACTAACTCTTGTTTCTTTCTTTGTAGGTACAATGGCCAACGAAGGTCAAGATTTCATCAAGGAGGCCTTGGCTAGCCTTCTTGCCAAGATGGATGTTATGACTCAACGGATTGAGTCACTTGAAAAGGGTGCTTCAAGTACCCAAGGAGACCAAGGGACCCCGAGTGTCCCAATTGAAAAGGGGACCCCGAGTGTCCAAATTGAGACCGGTGAAGGCTCAAGTAGCCCTACCTTTACCCCGGAGCAAGTTGTTGAATTGCTCAATCAACAACGGGTAAAGGAAGATCGAGAGAGAATTGAACGAACGGGCATTCCCCGTATCTTGGATAATCCCCCAAGAGACAACCCATTACCAAGACCCATCCGAAATGTGCAACCTCTTGAGCAAGTCGATGAAGCTCAAGAAGGGGAGGAAGCCGAGTATGGTGATGATATGTATGGGCTTGATGACCACTTTCAACCGAGACGTGGTATGAATTGGGGTCGTAATGTGGATCGAGGTAGGGGCCGAGGTCGAGGGCCACCTATGGGATTTGTTGGAGGGAATGCGAGAAGGGAGTATGGTGTGAATGAAGACCACTATGGGGGCCAACCAGAGCCATTCCGTGGGGGTCGTGACAACAACAACAATCTTAATAGTGTGAAGATTACTATTCCTCCTTTCAAAGGGAGTAGTGATCCGGTGGAGTACCTTGATTGGAAGTTGTCCATGGAACGTATATTCGACACCAATGACATGCCCGAATTGAAGAAGACTAAGTATGCTATCTCTACCTTTGAGTCCTTTGCTTCTACATGGTGGGAGTCGGTAAAGAGGAATAGAAGGAGGATGGGGATGGTTCTTAATCTTACTTGGGATGAGTTGATGATGCAATGTAAAATGGCCTAAACGACAACCATCAAAAGCCAAGCTCGAGTGCACAACGGATACAAGTCAAGGCCTCCGGGAACGTCTTGGAAGATCATGCATTGGAGCGCCGAGGACGGAGGAAACAGGGCAGGAAAACAGGCAGCCCAAAACAGGGCAAAACAGGGGAGCACACTGGGAGCTCACTGCCTGAGGAAGAACAAGTGTTCTTCGCGATCGCGACCATGTCTCACGCGATCGCGAAGAGGAATGGTTTGGCCTGCGCGACAGCGCCCCTTGAACGCGAAGGCGAAGGCAAAGTTGATAGAGATCGTGAGGCTGCTGAAGACTTGCGCGATCGCGAGCCTATTGGCGCGATCGCGATGTTGATTATTTTGCTCTGCGCGATCGCGATCCTCCCTAGCGCGATCGCGATGAAGAGAAGCTGAGCAGCGGACCAGAATCAGCTTCAAGGGCAATTTTTGTCCATTTTCAGTGTAAATGTATATATAGCACAATTTCTCTTCATTTCATTAGTTTTAGCTTGAATTGAATAGAGAGAAGAGAGAATTAGAGAAGGCCGAGCCTTTCTAGTCCGAAGCCCGAGGCTTCATGTATCTCGTTAACTTGGAACCTATGGCGATCGACACCTAGTTGAGTCCATTGTAAGGTTCGAGTTTCACTTTCTCCCTTTTGGATTATTAATTCACGTCTTGAATTCATTAATCCGTTCTTTCTTCTCGTTTCTTGACTCCCCAATCCTTGTTTCCCCGATATCTTTGATATCACGTATCTTGTTATTTATCGCTTCCGCATATTTGTGTCGTTGTTTAGCTTCCGCGTATTTTCGATTGCATCAGTTGGTATCAGAGCACGGCTAGGCTTCGTTCTTACGAATCCTCGGTCTTGTTCTTGTCGTTGTTGTGATTGTGTTGTTTGTTCTTGAAAAGTGAAGAAAAACAAAAAAAATTGAAAAACTAGAAAAGTTGAAAAAAAAATTGGTGGAGCGGGTTGGATACGAATCCCCGAGTGTTAAAAAGTAGTGGGGTTTGTTCCTTGTTGTATTCCCGTCGTTTTGATACCTATATCTCGTGTTTTGGTGTTACGAATCAAAATTTCCAAAATCAAAATCCAAAGTTTGAAAATTTCTTGAAAACGCTTCAATCTTGAATCGAAGCTTGTTGTTGTTTGTTTGGAGTTGAAAACTATTGGGGATTGGTTGTTATAGTTGTATACACCTTTGGGTATCGTTGGTTTTGTGCATCGGGTTGAAATCGAGCCAAAAATTTGGCCAAAATCGCCCAAAAACCCGTTTTTGAGCTGCTGTGAAAGTGCAGGGATTAACCCTTCGCGATCGCGAAGAGCAATTTCGCGATAGCGAAGAACAAAATTATTTTTTGAAAAATTAACCCTTCGCGATCGCGCGCGTCTGGTCGCGATAGCGAAGAACAAAAAAATTTCAGAATTCCAGTTTTGGGACAGAACGTTCGCAACGGCTTCCGAACAGTTTCCAAACATCATGACTCCAATTGGACCATTAAATATGATGAGTTTGTAGATCACAAACAAAATTTCATCCGATTCCAAATCCATTTGGTGCCAATTCGAGTCAAATCTTTTGTGTCCCGTTTTCTACCGTACCTCTTGGTTAGTGTTTTGAAGGTAATTGGCCTACTTGAAAGACACTAATCCTTTAGCGTAATAGGTATTCGTGCGTAGAGGAGATTAGAATTCAAAGAAGAGTCGTAGAACTCCTTTTGGCCTCAAGTGCGCACTTTAAATAGCCGTCCGTACATAGAGTCTCATTAATTCCACTCCGAACTTTAACTTGGACATGCTAGTTGTGATTACCTTGGTTCCCAAGTTGACAAGGCCTCGCTCTTGAGTGTACATATATTGAGTGATACACGTGAGGGAGTGACTTTTGGGAGGTTTTGTTCGTTGGTGATACAACAATGTCGGATGTTGATTGTGGGGATTATGGCTCATGCGGAGATGATGCGAGTTGCTATGACTCGTATGGTGATGATGGAGACTATGGTTCCTATGAGGGTGATGAAGGCCATTACTATGATGATGGAAACCATGGCTCCTATGTTGATGAAGCGGTTCACTATGATGATCGTGAGATTGATGATGACTATGAGGCTTGTGATGAAGAATGTGATGATGCCTATGCTTCTAGTCAAGAAATCGAAGATGGTGACGCTTCAAGGTATGATGATCCTACTTACTCTTCTTGTGAAGAATTTGATATTGATGATGGTGACATAGGTAGAGTTGATGATGATGATGAACATAGGGGTTATTCTTATGCATCTTCTCTTAGTGTTGCTAACGGTGTACAAGGGAGTAGTAGAGGACCTTCCATTAGTATGGGAGGTGGTGGTGGTTGTTCCGTGGGGAAGGAGAAGCTTGCATCTTCTAGGTACGCTAAGCGACCTAATGCTTCTAATTCCCATGTGGAGGTTGGTTTGAGAGAAGGTGTTGCTTTTGCTACAACGGGGTTATATGCCGTGAGGGGCGTGGATGGTTGTAGTAGGAGTAGTGCTATGGGCTATGGAACCAAGGCGAGAGGCACTTATGGGTTCTATGGCAAGGTTCCTTCCTCGACTTCCAACAACATTTCTAATGTTGGGAGAGTGACGGGAAGTGGAGGTTGTTCTAGTGGTGGTGCCACTAGTGGAGGGATAAGGAAGACCCAAGTTGTTGGTGTTGACACTTGTGGGCGTCCAAATTCTCATTTGGGTGCCAATGTGCAAGACTTGGGTAGATGTAGGTTCGTTGTTGAGGTAGATGGTATTGGAGGATACTTGCTCAAGATTGGTGGTACCGATGCCAATTGTATTAGCACCTCTTTGGTTGATAGGTTTAGGATACCATGCCATAAGCTAGAGCATCCTTATGAGTATGATGGAGTGTGGGTTTCTAAGGAGGCTCGGGTACTCATATCTCATAGGAATTATAAATGCTATGTGTGGTGTGATGTGTATCCCATGCGTCATGTTGATGTGTGGATCGGTGACCGGTGGTTGGAGGGGAAGAGGGTGCAATATAGTGTGGTGAAGGGTGCGTATCTTGTGGGCGTAGGCCAAAGAGTCTATGACTTTGTGCCTTACCGGGCGAGGAGCCGAGTGCCTACTAGTGCGCCTTCTTTGGCTAGGCAAAGGAGCAAGGAGCAAGAACTTCATTCCATGGCTGACAATGTGCAAATAAGAAGTCCTACAAACACAAGCAATGGTGGGACATGTGCTAGAAAAGGGTTGATAGACATCAACAAGGTGAACCCGAAACCACAAGTTCCAATTCCAAGTGGTTCACCAACGAAGAAGAAGGAGACGTCAAGTGATGAGTCTCCTAGTCCTAGATTCCGGGTTGACGTGAAAAGTCCACCTACTCCGGCTATGGGCATTCTTGGGCCTCGTCCCAATTCGCCCGAATTTGAGAGACAAAAGATTGAGAGGAGTAAGGGAGTGACCGGTGACATTCCTCGAGTGGAAAAAGGAGAGGATGTGTTGAGTGATGTGAGCGGGATGTCACCACCCGAATCTACACCTAGCCTTGAAAGAAAAATGAGGGAAAAGAAAGAGGGAAAAAAGAGTGAGGACACCCCTTATTCTAACCTTAACCCTTCATCTTTTTCTTCTACTTGTGTGAGCACTTGTGTAGGTATTCTTGGAGGCAAACCGATGGAGCCTCAACCATGTTCCGTGATGGAAAGACAAGGTGAAGGAGATGCCAAATGTGATCTACGAGGAGGAGAAGCTAGCCATGACGCTTCAAGTACATTGAGTGAGCCCGGATGCGACTCAAGTGTAAGTGTTAGTTCTTCTTCCCATGAGCCTATTACTTCCTTGTCTTATGATCTTGTTTGTAACAACTCTATGCTAGTTGATGATTTGCATGAGTATAATGTGTTTGCAACTAGTGTAGAGCCTTCGGGTCAACTTGTGTGTGAAATTGAACCACTAGTTGAGAGGGTTGAAAAGCCACATCATGATGTGAGCTCGGTTTTCATTGAACCTCTCTTTAGTGAGAATGTTGAAGTTGACCTTGTTTGTGAACCTTGTTATGACACCCCACCCATATTTGATAAAGGAGAAGATGAATTGCATGATGATCTTATTCTTCCCTTTGATTGCTTCATTGATAATGGTGGTCTCATGTGTCGTAGTGAGGGTGGATTTGACCTTGAGGAGTCTCTTGAATGTGAGATGGATCGATTTATTTTCGATGACTCCTCGAGTGAGAGTGAAAGACCTAGTCTTGATTCGATGCTTTTGCGTAACCATGAATTTGAGGTGCATGCCTTTACATTTCTATTGTTTGAAGGCAATCTCATTTGTGGTGGTGAATTGTATCGGACTAGAGTCGATAGTAGAGTCGAACCTCCATGGTTTGTAAAGTTAGGCTCTATGGATGATCCGACGTTTGGAACTCCAAGTGAGGAGAGTAGCCTTGATATTGGTCGTGATGACCTATCTTCTAGTAGTCCTAGCCTTCGTTGTGTGGGCTATAATGATGAAGGACCTATTTTGGAGACCTTCCTTTGGAGCTTCTCCAATAAGGAGGATTGTCTTGGGGTTGATTTTGGAGGTGAGGAGGTACCTCTCGGTGTGTGTAAGAATGCTCTTAAGAAGGGGAGAGGAGTAGTCGATGTTAGTTGTGAATTGAACTACTTTACTTACTCCATCCCATATGTTGAGCACACCTTGAGTGTTGAGCATGCCAAAGCCGATGTGTCACTTTGTGATAGAATTGATTTGAAGGCTTGGTGTGATGGTGGGCTTAGGGGTCGTGGGGAATCTAATTGCTACATGCATATCCTTGATCTCTTTGCTTGTTTTGAAAATGAGTGCTTGTTCTTGTCGGGCCAAGACTATGTTGTCTCCTTTGGGGACATAAGCTTTTTCATAGGAATTGATGCTTGGCTCTATCACAAGAGCGTGTTTTCCACACACCTTGCACTCTTTCTTGTTAAGCTAACCTACTTGTGAAGTAGGAAATTTTGGTTGTGCTTGCTTTGTTGTAGGTTTTGATGGTTCGATTTCGAGGACGAAATCCTTTCAAGAAGGGGAGGATGATGCAATGTAAAATGGCCTAAACGACAACCATCAAAAGCCAAGCTCGAGTGCACAACGGATACAAGTCAAGGCCTCCGGGAACGTCTTGGAAGATCATGCATTGGAGCGCCGAGGACGGAGGAAACAGGGCAGGAAAACAGGCAGCCCAAAACAGGGCAAAACAGGGGAGCACACTGGGAGCTCACTGCCTGAGGAAGAACAAGTGTTCTTCGCGATCGCGACCATGTCTCACGCGATCGCGAAGAGGAATGGTTTGGCCTGCGCGACAGCGCCCCTTGAACGCGAAGGCGAAGGCAAAGTTGATAGAGATCGTGAGGCTGCTGAAGACTTGCGCGATCGCGAGCCTATTGGCGCGATCGCGATGTTGATTATTTTGCTCTGCGCGATCGCGATCCTCCCTAGCGCGATCGCGATGAAGAGAAGCTGAGCAGCGGACCAGAATCAGCTTCAAGGGCCATTTTTGTCCATTTTCAGTGTAAATGTATATATAGCACAATTTCTCTTCATTTCATTAGTTTTAGCTTGAATTGAATAGAGAGAAGAGAGAATTAGAGAAGGCCGAGCCTTTCTAGTCCGAAGCCCGAGGCTTCATGTATCTCGTTAACTTGGAACCTATGGCGATCGACACCTAGTTGAGTCCATTGTAAGGTTCGAGTTTCACTTTCTCCCTTTTGGATTATTAATTCACGTCTTGAATTCATTAATCCGTTCTTTCTTCTCGTTTCTTGACTCCCCAATCCTTGTTTCCCCGATATCTTTGATATCACGTATCTTGTTATTTATCGCTTCCGCATATTTGTGTCGTTGTTTAGCTTCCGCGTATTTTGGGTTGCATCAGTTGATCCGTGTGATGGATGAAAAGTACTTGACTAACCAATACCGAGTGGACCAACAAAAGCGTCTTTATGAATTGAAACAAGGTTCCAAGTCGGTTGGGGAGTACTTCAATGAGTTTGAACAAGTCCGGATGACTCTAGACTTGGATGAGGAAGACAATGAGACGGCCATGACTCGTTTCAAAGGGGGCTTAAACCGAGACATAGCTTCGCTTTTGAAGTTTCACAAGTACAATGATCACTACAAGCTATGTGAGGATGCGGTTGAAGCCGAGAAGTGGCTCAAAGAGGAGAAATCCCTTCGCTACAAGAGTAATGCTATTACTCCATTGAACAAGCCAAAGGATTGGAAGTCTCCTACAACTAATGCCAAATTCCCAAATGCAAGTGGTGCAAGTGCTAGCAAGGAAGTGAAAAAGCCTGTTGAAAGGTCAACACAACCCGTGGGAGGTAATTCTAGAACCCAATTGAGTAATCCAATCTCTTCTTCTACTCAATGCTTTAAGTGTAAAGGTTATGGTCATCTCTCTAAAGATTGCCCTACTCGGAAAACTATGGTTCTTGTTGGTGACTTGGTCTATGAGCAAGATAGTGAGCTCGAGGAGGAAGAGGGAGTAGAGGGTGATGTAGGTGAGGAAGATGAAGGGGAGATTACTATGATTGAAGATGATGAATCCCATGCCTTCCTTGTTGTGAGGAGTCTAGGAGTCATGTGTGTAGAGGATGTTGAGACCTTGCAACGAGAGAATCTTTTTCATTCCAAATGCCGAGTCATGGGTCTCATTTGCTCTATGATCATTGACTCGGGAAGTTGTGCTAATGTTATTAGCCAAACACTTGTTACCCAATTGAAAATACCTACCTTGAAACACCCAAGTCCTTATAAGCTTCAATGGCTTAGTGAGTGTGGTGAGTTGAGGGTGGTTAAGCAATGTTTGATCAAATTCAAGATTGGGAACTATGTGGATGAACACATGTTCGATGTCGTGCCTATGCAAGCATGCCACCTACTCTTTGGTAGGCCTTGGCAATTTGATAGACATGTGGTTCATAATGGTCATGCCAACACCTATACGGTGACGCATGAGGGGAAAAAGTTTGTGCTCCAACCCATGACTCCCAAACAAGTGAGCGATGATTACAAACGGATGCGGGAGTTGAGGGAAGTGGCAAAGGCTAAGTCGGTTGTTGAGACTAGCCCTTTGTCCAAAAGCTTGGTGGCAATCCCACCTACTTCTACCGGTGGCATATGTTCCATGATGCAACCGGGCGAGATCCTAAAAGGAAATGATGGCAGCAAACTTCTCATATGCCTAGTGCACAAAGGTATGGTTCTAAACTCTAATTGTGAATTTTCTTCTAGCCCTATGCCTAGTGCTTTGAAAAATGTCTTGGAAAACTTTGGGGACATGTTCCCGGATGAGATGCCCGATGGCTTACCTCCCTTGAGAGGTATTGAACATCAAATTGACTTTATTCCGGGCTCTCAAATCCCGAACAAGCCGGCTTATAGAAGCAATCCCGAGGATACAAGGGAGTTGCAAAAACAAGTTGATGACTTGCTTTCCAAAGGCTTGGTAAGGGAGAGTTTGAGTCCTTGTGCCGTACCGGTCATTCTTGTCCCAAAGAAAGACGGCACTTGGAGAATGTGCGTAGATTGCCGAGCCGTGAATAAGATAACGGTCAAGTACCGTCACCCTATTCCCCGGCTTGATGATATGTTGGATGAATTGAGTGGGTCGTGTGTCTTTTCCAAAATCGACCTTAGGTCCGGTTACCATCAAATCCGGATGAAACCCGGGGATGAGTGGAAAACCGCATTCAAGACCAAATTCGGTCTCTATGAATGGTTGGTAATGCCCTTCGGGCTTTCCAACGCACCTAGCACTTTCATGCGACTCATGAATCATGTTTTGAAGTCTTTTATCAACAAGTTTGTTGTTGTCTATTTTGATGATATCTTGATCTATAGTAAGACAATGGATGAACATGTTGACCACCTTAGGCAAGTGCTTGATGCTTTGAGAGCCGAAAAACTCTATGCTAATTTCAAAAAGTGTGCCTTTGGTGTGGATAAGGTTGTCTTCCTTGGGTTTGTTGTGAGTGCCCAAGGAGTGGAGGTGGATGAGTCCAAGGTAGAGGCCATACGTGATTGGCCTACTCCTACTACCGTGACTCAAGTGAGGAGCTTTCATGGTCTCGCGAGCTTTTATAGGCGATTTGTGAAGGACTTTAGCTCCATTGCCGCTCCACTCACCGAATTGGTGAAGAAAGACCAACCGTTTGTTTGGGGAGAGCCTCAAGAGAAGGCCTTCCTTGAGTTGAAAAGTAGGTTGAGTACCGCCCCGCTATTGCAATTGCCCGACTTCGGGAAGGCATTTGAGGTTGAGTGTGATGCCTCGGGGGTGGGAATTGGTGGTGTTTTAATGCAAGATAGCAAACCCATCGCCTACTTTAGTGAAAAGTTGAAAGGGGCATCCTTGAATTATTCTACATATGACAAGGAGTTGTATGCCCTTGTGAGAGCCCTTGCCCATTGGCAACACTATCTTTGGCCTCGTGAGTTTGTAATCAAGAGTGACCATGAGTCACTCAAGCATTTGAGAGGCCAAGAGAAGCTCAATAAGAGACATGCCAAGTGGGTTGAATTCATTGAGTCTTTTCCCTATGTGATCCAATACAAGAAAAGGAAAGACAATGTTGTGGCGGATGCGCTTTCAAGAAAGTTTGCCCTAGCCACCACTCTCACCTCTAAGCTCATGGGTTTTGAGAGCATTAGATTGATGTATGCTCATGACCCAAAGCTAAAGAGTGTCCATGACACTCTAGAGAAAGGGGAGAGAGTTGACAAATACCAATGGTTTGATGGTTATATCTTTAAAAATGGTAGAGTGTGCATTCCGGAGTCCTCTTGGAGAGAGTTGCTTGTGCATGAAGCACATTGCGGGGGACTCATGGGACATTTTGGCACAAGAAAGACTTTGGCCATTCTTCAAGAATAATTCCATTGGCCGAAGATGAGGGTGCATGTGGAAAAGTTTTGTGCTAATTGCCTTGAGTGCAAGCGAGCCAAATCTAAAGCCCACCCTCATGGGTTGTATACCCCTCTCCCCGTACCTACTAGTCCATGGTTGGATATTTCAATGGATTTTGTGATGGGATTACCAAGGACTAGAGGGGGCCATGATAGCATTTATGTTGTTGTGGATAGGTTTTCCAAAATGGCTCATTTCATTCCATGCAAGAAATGTGATGATGCACAACATGTGGCAACTTTGTTTATTGAAAATGTCTTGAAGTTGCATGGTGTGCCTCAAACCATAGTGAGTGATAGGGACACTAAGTTCCTAAGTCATTTTTGGAGGTGTTTATGGGGTGCTTTAGGCACCAAGCTCTTGTTCTCCACGTCCCACCACCCCCAAACCGATGGGCAAACGGAAGTGGTAAACCGAACCTTGGGTGCTCTTCTTAGAGCCATGACTCGAGGCAAGGCCGGGACTTGGATTGATCGTTTACCTCTTATGGAGTTTGCCTACAATCGTACATTGCATAGCATGATAGGCATGACTCCATTCGAGTGTGTTTATGGATTTAACCCCTTGATTCCCCTTGATCTAACCCCTTTGCCAAGGGAAATGGTTGTTAATTTTGAAGGTAAAGCTAGAGCTAAGGCTTTGGTTGAACTCCATGCAAAGGCGAAGAAGAACTTGGAGGAAGCTTATGCCAAGGTTGCCGCCAAGAAGAACAAAGGACGCAAGAAGGTGGAACTCAAGAAGGGTGACTATGTGTGGGTGCACTTCCGGAAAGAAAGGTTTCCAAACCTTAGGAAAGGGAAGTTGGCACCCCGAGGAGATGGCCCATTCCAAGTGCTCTCGAAGATAAACAACAATGCATATGTGGTCGACTTGCCAAGTGAGTATCAAGTTTCTAATACTTTCAATGTTAGTGACTTGGTTCCTTTGAATGTAGGTGATGAAGAGGCTGTGCTTAATGATGAAGAGGTCGTGGATGATGCTTCGATTTCGAGGACGAAATCTTCTCAAGAAGGGGAGGATGATAAGACCCAAACCCCCTCAAGACCCTTCACTCGGAGTCAAGCCAAGTTGATCCAAGACACCCATCTTCATTTGATATGGAAGGGTACGGAAGAAGGCTCCAAGACCAACTTGAAGACTATGCTTTGGTGCGCCATGGATGGAGGACCTTTTAGTACACTTGACGAGGCATCCGGAGCACTTTTGGAAGCAACTCAAGAGGCCACAGCACCAGGCGGACCGCCTACTCAACTAGGCCGGCCGCCTAGTTTTTGCTCACTCTCTGGATCTCCTCTAGGCGGACCGCCTCTGTAAAACGGGCGGACCACCTACTCAAAAGGGGCTGACCGCCCACTCCAAGTAGGCTGGGCGCCTACTCCACTAGGCTGGGCGCCTACTTGGGGCGCCTAGTGAGCTGAAGATGCGGGATTCCTAGTTATTTGCTATGTTTTGGACAACTATAGCCCTATGAGGCCCTTATTGTTTTAACCCACTTTGGGGGTATTTTTGAGCTTTCATTACATGTAAGTGAAGTCTATAAATACTTCACAAACCTAATTCAAACCTTAGTCTACCTTGAATTATATGAATGATGAAAAGAAACTATCTCTTGTTTGGAGAATCCTTTGCCTTGGTTGCTTGAATTCACTAGTGGAATCTAGTTGAGTCTTGAACCGAAAAACCCGATCATTCTATTTGCGAGCCCCAAGTGTGGCTCGAGGGTAGTTGCATAGTGTAGGTCCTCCTTGACACCGATACGAGGGTATTATGGAATGAGTTCTCCATAGTTACTTCGTAGGGAGTTCGAGTAGTGTCTCGCTCTTTATCTTTATTTCCGCGTTTTGTATTTGATTCTTATCATAGGTTCTCACTTTCTTTCGTGTCAAAATTCTAGTTGGTGGATCTTTTGAGTAATTGTCCTACTCAAGGTCGTACTAACTCTGTTAAGCTGATAAGAATTCGTGCGAAGGGTGACCGAAGTCCAAACTTTCGTAGACATTCTTTTGACTCCCCGAGCTGAGTTAAAAAAAGCGTCCGTTCCATCGAGTCGAACATCACTTCACTCTTCCCGAAGAGGCAGTGACTATTGTCGAACTTGAAGGATCTTAGAGGACCGATCAATTGGACGAGCCACTGTTAACAAGTCTTTGAGTGATCAAAAAAACCGAACCCATAAATTGAGTGGACCCGAGTGCCACCCATCAAAGGTGAGGGAGTGTGTGAGGTTGATAAGAATCAAATACGAAACGCGGAAATAAAGATAAAGAGAGAGACACTACTCGAACTCCCTACGAAGTAACTATGGAGAACTCGTTCCATAATACCCTCGTATCGGTGTCAAGGAGGACCTACACTATGCAACTACCCTCGAGCCACACTTGGGGCTCGCAAATAGAATGATCGGGTTTTCGGTTCAAGACTCAACTAGATTCCACTAGTGAATTCAAGCAACCAAGGCAAAGGATTCTCCAAACAAGAGATAGTTTCTTTTCATCATTCATATAATTCAAGGTAGACTAAGGTTTGAATAGGTTTGTGAAGTATTTATAGACTTCACTTACATGTAATGAAAGCTCAAAAATACCCCCAAAGTGGGTTAAAACAATAAGGGCCTCATAGGGCTATAGTTGTCCAAAACATAGCAATTAAACTAGGAATCCCGCAACCCTTCACAAAGTAGGCGCCCAGCCTACTCTAACTAGGCGCCCCGCCTCTTTTCACTATGCTGAAGGAGTGGGCGGTCCGCCTGGTCTGGGACTCTCACAGAGGCGGTCCGCCTGGTGAGATCCAGAGAGTGTGCAAAAACTAGGCGGCCGGCCTAGTGGAGTAGGCGGTCCGCCTGGTGCTGTGGCCTCTTGAGTTGCTTCCAAAAGTGCTCCGGATGCCTCGTCAAGTGTACTAGAAGGTCCTCCATCCATGGCACACCAAAGTATAGTCTTCAAGTTGGTCTTGGAGCCTTCTTCCATACCCTTCCATATCAAATGAAGATGGGTGTCTTGGATCAACTTGGCTTGACTCCGAGTGAAGGGTCTTGAGGGGGTTTGGGTCTTATCATCCTCCCCTTCTTGAGAAGATTTCGTCCTCGAAATCGAAGCATCATCCACGACCTCTTCATCATTAAGCACAGCCTCTTCATCACCTACATTCAAAGGAACCAAGTCACTAACATTGAAAGTATTAGAAACTTGATACTCACTTGGTAAGTCGACCACATAGGCATTGTTGTTTATCTTCGAGAGCACTTGGAATGGGCCATCTCCTCGGGGTGCCAACTTCCCTTTCCTAAGGTTTGGAAACGTTTCTTTCCGGAAGTGCACCCACACATAGTCACCCTTCTTGAGTTCCACCTTCTTGCGTCCTTTGTTCTTCTTGGCGGCAACCTTAGCATAAGCTTCCTCCAAGTTCTTCTTCGCCTTTGCATGGAGTTCAACCAAAGCCTTGGCTCTAGCTTTACCTTCAAAATTAACAACCATTTCCCTTGGCAAAGGGGTTAGATCAAGGGGAATCAAGGGGTTAAATCCATAAACACACTCGAATGGAGTCATGCCTATCATGCTATGCAATGTGCGATTGTAGGCAAACTCCATAAGAGGTAAACGATCAATCCAAGTCCCGGCCTTGCCTCGAGTCATGGCTCTAAGAAGAGCACCCAAGGTTCGGTTTACCACTTCCGTTTGCCCATCGGTTTGGGGGTGGTGGGACGTGGAGAACAAGAGCTTGGTGCCTAAAGCACCCCATAAACACCTCCAAAAATGACTTAGGAACTTAGTGTCCCTATCACTCACTATGGTTTGAGGCACACCATGCAACTTCAAGACATTTTCAATAAACAAAGTTGCCACATGTTGTGCATCATCACATTTCTTGCATGGAATGAAATGAGCCATTTTGGAGAACCTATCCACAACAACATAAATGCTATCATGGCCCCCTCTAGTCCTTGGTAATCCCATCACAAAATCCATTGAGATATCCAACCATGGACTAGTAGGTACGGGGAGAGGGGTATACAACCCATGAGGGTGGGCTTTAGATTTGGCTCGCTTGCACTCAAGGCAATTAGCGCAAAATTTTTCCACATGCACCCTCATCTTTGGCCAATGGAATTGTTCTTGAAGAATGGCCAAAGTCTTTCTTGTGCCAAAATGTCCCATGAGTCCCCCGCAATGTGCTTCATGCACAAGCAACTCTCTCCAAGAGGACTCCGGAATGCACACCCTACCATTTTTGAAGATGTAACCATCAAACCATTGGTATTTGTCAACTCTCTCCCCTTTCTCTAGAGTGTCATGGACACTCTTTAGCTTTGGGTCATGAGCATACATCAATTTAATGCTCTCAAAACCCATGAGCTTAGAGGTGAGAGTGGTGGCTTGATGAGAATCAAACGCGGAAAAAGTAAAAGATAAAGAACGAGACGTAACTCGATCTCTAATCCCAAGTAGCAACGGAGAACTTGTTCCGTTACACCCCGAGAGAAGGACAAGAACACCTACGCTATGCAACTACCCTCGAGCTAACGCGAGCACGCAAGTAGAATGGTCGGAGAGGAAGAGTATTCATCTAGATCCGCTAGAAGACATACAAGTCCAAGATCAAAGGGTTTCATTCAATACTAAGAGCCATGCTCTTGTTCAATGTTCAACATTCATCAATAATAAGCTATCAAAAACTAAGTGTAAAATAAGCTAGGCTTGGATATTTATAGTGTTTTCCCAAGCTTACACAAAGACTTAACTACCCTTACTTAATAAGGTTCAACAAATAAGCCACGCAGGGCAAAATAGTAAAAGAACCATAAGTTCAGCAGCTAGGAGGGGCGCCTGGGGCTGGGAGGGGCGCCTGGATCATGCTGAAGCTAGGCTGGGCGCCTGGAGCTAGGCGGGGCGCCTGGCTTGGCCTTCAGCTAGGCTGGGCGCCTGGCTAGGCTGGGCGCCTGGCTTGGCCTTCAGCTAGGCGGGGGCGCCTGGCTAGGTGGGGCGCCTGGGTGCCTTCCATTCTTGGGCAGTGAGCTTCCTAGGCGGGGCGCCTGGGCTAGGCGGGGCGCCTAGCTATGCTGGGCCTCCTTCCTTCTCCTTAGGCGTGGAGCCTAGTGATGAAACCATCCGGAACACTTCCAAAGCCCTTGACTTCAAGTCCTTTGTATCTTCCAAGCTTGGCACATGTCGGAAAGTGTTGGAAAGTGTTTTGGCACGATTTGTGCTACATCATCCTCCCCTTCTTGAAGAGATTTCGTCCTCGAAATCAATGCATTCATGTTCATGGCATCATCTCTTAGAGGTGCCCAATGCTCTCCTCCTTTGTAACTCTTGATCGTCACCTTGACATAGGTCTCTTCCAAGATCTCCCTTGCCTTAACATGGGGCTTAGAACCTACAAGCAACGACAAGCAAACACAAGAACTCCTACTTGAAAGTAGGTTAGTGCAAGAAGTGTGGGAAAACACACTCTTGTGATATAACCAAGCATCAATTAAAAGCACAAATATCAAGTCTCCAAAGAGAACAATAAGTACTTGGTTAAAGATCATCATGCACCTAACACAATAGCGATCATATAAGCCATGGGGATATGAAAATTGCAATATTAAGCTAACAAAATTCCCTTGACCCTTAAGCTCAAGATCAACAAACCAATCTATCCTCGAGGTGTGATCAACATGTGGAGTGGAGTGAGTCAAGTAACCCATCATGCAAGTAACATCAAGTACTCCACTCCCCTTCTTTAGAGCATACTTACTCACACCAAGGGTTCCCCTTTCAACTCCAACTTCATCACCTAAGCAACCCTTCTCAAAAGACAAACTCTCAAGGAAGGCTTTGATGATAGATTCCCCTTCATCATAACCCCAACTAGCAATAGTAGGGTCACCCAAAGAGCCATCTACCTCACCCAAATTTTCAAACAAGTGGTTGCCTAAGGAGCCAAACCCTTCACACCATGGGGGTTCCATTTGACCACCCACCCTAGCCCGATACAAGTCGCTACCACAAATGAGATTATCGTCACACAATGGAAATATAAAAGCATGCATCTCAATGTCATGATTACGCATAGACAAATTATCGAGACTAGGTTCACTTGAGGAGTCATCATAGACAACCTTGTCCAATTCATGCAATTTGGACTCCTCAAGGACAAGACCATCCTCACCACAACACATTGGTCCACCAAATATAAGCATATCAATTAGGGAATGGTCAACTACCTCATCTTTCCCTATGTCAAAGGTTGGCGGTGTGTCATAGCAAAGGTCACAATCATGGTCAACTATCAAATCTACACTAGGGAAGGGTTCAATGAACAATGAGCTCACATCATGATGTGGCATAGCTTCCCTTCCAACTAGTGTTTCACAAGCACATACAAGTTGACAACTAGACTCTACACTAATGGTATACTCACTAGACGCATCGAAACCACCAACTAGTGTTGAGTCATCACAAGCCAAGTAGCTAGTAAGTTCATGAAAAGGTGAAGCAACACTTACATTTGTAATACTTCCTTGGTCACTCGCAAAGCTTGAAATGTCATGTGCAACTCCTTCTTCATGAGGCTCACATTGAGGCTCCAATGACTTGTCTCCAAATGTACCTACACAAGAACTTTCACAAGAAAAAGTAGAAGATAAAGAAGGGTTAGAATAATGGGTACTCTCACTCTCAATTTTTCCTTCCTCACCTCTCATCTCTCTCAATTTTACCTCATGGTCAAGTGTAGTTTGTGGTGACAATCCCCTCACATCACTCCTCAATTCCTCTCCTTTTTCCCCTCTTGGATTGTCACCGGTCACTCCCTCACTTCTCTCTATCTTTTCTCTCTCATTTGAAGTGGAGTGACTCTCACTTTGATCATTCTTTGGCAAGGCAACTAGATTGTTTGCCTCGGGTTCAAGCAAAATGGGTGATTTGGCTTTAGCCTCTTCCCTCAACTCCCTCATCCGCTTGTAGTCATCACTCACTTGTTTGGGAGTTAGGGGTTTCAACACAAATTTCCTTCCTTCATGTTGGAGCGTGTAAGTGTTGACACGTCCATTGTGAACCACTTGTCGGTCAAATTGCCAAGGCCTTCCAAAGAGAAGGTGGCAAGCTTGCATTGGCACAACGTCGAACAAGTGTTCATCCACATAACTACCCATTTTAAACTTGATCATTGCTTGTTTCACTACCTTAAGCTCTCCACATTCACTAAGCCATTGTAACCGATATGGCTTGGGGTGTTTCACGGTTGGCAACTTCAATTGAGCCACTAGTGATTGACTCACTACATTTGCACAACTTCCGGAATCAATTATCATAGAGCAAACAACATCTTTGACCCGGCACCTAGCATGGAAAAGATTTTCCCTTTGCAAGGTTTCACTATCTTCCACGATCATAGCCCCTAGGCTCCTTCTCACAACCAAGAAAGTATGAGGATCCTCCTCCTCCATCGTATCATCAAGCAAATCATTCTCCTCTACTCCCTCATCTCCCTCTACTCCCTCTACTCCCTCATCCTCCGATTCACTCTCTTTCTCATATGCTTCATTACCAACAACAATCATGGTCCTCTTTGTAGGACATTCCCTAGCAAAGTGACCATAGCCCTTACACTTGTGGCATTGTATGGAAGAAGAAGTAGGAGCATGTAATTGAGCTTTAGAGTTACCTCCCACATTAGGTGTGTTCTTTTCAAACGGCTTCTTCACATCCTTGGTAGCATTTGCACCACTCGTTCCACTTGCACTTGGGAACCTTGCATTTGTGGTAGGAGGCTTCCAATCCTTAGGTTTGCTTGTTGGAGTAGGAGTGCTACTCTTGTAGCGGAGAGATTTCTCCTCCTTGAGCCATTTCTCGGCCTCAACCGCATCTTCACATAGCTTGTAATGATCATCATATTTGTGGAACTTCAATTGCGAAGCTATGTCTCGGTTCAAGCCCCCTTTGAAACGGATCATGGCCGTCTCATTGTCTTCATCATCCAAGTCAAGGATCATTCGGATTTGCTCAAATTCATTGAAGTATTCACCAACCGATTTAGAACCTTGCTTCAAATCATATAGACGCCTTTGTTGTTCAACCCGGTATTGGTTGGTCAAGTACTTCTCATCCATCACACGGATTAACTCTTCCCAAGTAAGATTAATAGCCATACCCGTCCTCCTTCTATTCCTCTTCACCGACTCCCACCAAGTAGAGGCAAAAGATTCAAAGGAGGATATTGCATACTTGGTCTTCTTCACATCGGGCATATCATTAGTGTCAAAGATTCGCTCCATAGCCAATTTCCAACCAATGTACTCCACCGGGTCACTACTTCCTTTGAAAGAAGGAATAGTGAGCTTCACACTATTAAGATTGTTGTTGTTGTCACGACCCCCTTGGAATGGCTCCGGTTGGCCTCCTTGGTGATCATCATAAGCAACATAGTCCCTTCTAACATTCCTCCCTCCATATCCTAAGGGTGGCCCTCTACCTCGGCCTCTACCCCGATCCACATTTCGACCCCAATTCATAGCTTGCCTTGGTTGAAAGTGATCACCATACCCATACACATTGTCATCATAATCAACTTCCTCCCCTTCTTGAGCCTCAACAACTTGCTCAAGAGGTTGCACATTTCGGACGGGTCTTGGTAGTGGAAAGTTTCTTGGAGGATTGTCTAAGATACGGGGAATGCCCGTTCGTTCAATTCTCTCTCGGTCCTCCTTTACCCGTTGTTGATTGAGCAATTCAACAACTTGCTCCGGGGTAAAAGTAGGACTACTTGAGCCTTCACCGGTCTCAATTTGGACACTCGGGGTCCCCTTTTCAATTGGGACACTCGGGGTCCCATGTTCTCCTTGAGTACTCGAGGCTCCCTTTTCAAGAGAGTCAATCCTTTGGTTCATGAGGTCCATCTTGGCAAGAAGATTAGCCAAGGCCTCCTTAATGAAATCTTGACCTTCGTTGGTCATTGTACCTACAAACAAAGAAAACAAGAGTTAGTTAAAACACCTCACTCGTGTTCACTCGGATCACTCTTTTGGGTGGCGGTGGATATTTCACTCAACTTGTAGTCCCAAGCTTCACGTAGATGATTAGCAACTCCTCAACTCAACTAAACTATTCACGAGTCACGCACACTCCGGGGTGAGTGGAGTT
This sequence comes from Petunia x hybrida, assembly GCA_037355625.1. Lineage (NCBI taxonomy): Eukaryota > Viridiplantae > Streptophyta > Magnoliopsida > Solanales > Solanaceae > Petunia > Petunia x hybrida. The sequence goes on from JBBBVM010000071.1 coordinate 1,284,046, forward strand.
AATGGGACTCAATGAACGCTAGGCACTTTTGAGGTGAAGGACTTGAGTTAAAAGATCCTACGCTTTTCTTTAGAATTCTACTCTCCTTGCTAGGCACGAATCACTTAAGAGCAATCAAAGGGTTAGCACTATTCAAGTAGATCGGTTACTCAAATTAGTACTAACTAGATGTTATGTTATCAAACAAAGGGGAATACCTACGAAAATCTACCCGAAACAATGCAATCAGCACTCAGGAGGGGCGCCTGAAACTCAGGTGGGGCGCCTGGGTTGTGCTGTGTGCCAGGCGGGGCGCCTGGGTCTAGGCGGGGCGCCTAGACTTAGGCAGTAGCCAAGTCAGGCGGGGCGCCTGGCTTAGGCGGGGCGCCTAGCCTGAAGCTTTTCCCAACTCGTTCCAAACTCGTTTCAAGTCGATTTTCAAGCCTCAAATCCGATGTTTTCAACTTGTTTTCACAATCCAACGATACCCAAAGTTGTGTTTGATCTTCCTTAACAAAACCCAATCAAAATTTCAATCAAACAATCAATCAAATCAGGATTCAATCTCAAGAACTCAAGAACACAAGGGTTTATCAAAAGGGTTTCAAAATGGATTGTGATTCATCAAAGAAGGTGTTATACATGTTCAAATCCCACAAAATTGGTACCGAATTGTTTTTTTTTTCAATGAAGATCAATCCCCAATAACAAGTTTTCAATCAAGCATCAATCCAACCCGAGAATCAAGGCAAAATTCATCAAGAACAAGTTCTTCAAGGGTTTAAGGGGGTTTTGGGGCTTCAATTTTTCAAACTTCACCAATTCCAACAATTTTGGTACCCAAGTAACGGGAAATCAATCACGATCAAGAATCCATAACACCCATATCACAAATCATCCAAATCAACAAGTAACACCAAATTTTTGTATTTTCAATTTTTCAATTTTTTTTTTTGTAATTTTCTCCTTTCTAATAACTTCAACAACAAGAAAACTAAAAGAAGATACTAGGCACGAAGAATCAAGGGTCGGGGGTTTGTAGAAACAAAACCCGAGCCTTGCTCTGATACCAAACTGATGAGAATCAAACGCGGAAAAAGTAAAAGATAAAGAACGAGACGTAACTCGATCTCTAATCCCAAGTAGCAACGGAGAACTTGTTCCGTTACACCCCGAGAGAAGGACAAGAACACCTACGCTATGCAACTACCCTCGAGCTAACGCGAGCACGCAAGTAGAATGGTCGGAGAGGAAGAGTATTCATCTAGATCCGCTAGAAGACATACAAGTCCAAGATCAAAGGGTTTCATTCAATACTAAGAGCCATGCTCTTGTTCAATGTTCAACATTCATCAATAATAAGCTATCAAAAACTAAGTGTAAAATAAGCTAGGCTTGGATATTTATAGTGTTTTCCCAAGCTTACACAAAGACTTAACTACCCTTACTTAATAAGGTTCAACAAATAAGCCACGCAGGGCAAAATAGTAAAAGAACCATAAGTTCAGCAGCTAGGAGGGGCGCCTGGGGCTGGGAGGGGCGCCTGGATCATGCTGAAGCTAGGCTGGGCGCCTGGAGCTAGGCGGGGCGCCTGGCTTGGCCTTCAGCTAGGCTGGGCGCCTGGCTAGGCTGGGCGCCTGGCTTGGCCTTCAGCTAGGCGGGGCGCCTGGCTAGGTGGGGCGCCTGGGTGCCTTCCATTCTTGGGCAGTGAGCTTCCTAGGCGGGGCGCCTGGGCTAGGCGGGGCGCCTAGCTATGCTGGGCCTCCTTCCTTCTCCTTAGGCGTGGAGCCTAGTGATGAAACCATCCGGAACACTTCCAAAGCCCTTGACTTCAAGTCCTTTGTATCTTCCAAGCTTGGCACATGTCGGAAAGTGTTGGAAAGTGTTTTGGCACGATTTGCGCTACATCATGGCTAGAGCAAACTTTCTTGAAAGTGCATCCGCCACAACATTGTCTTTCCCTTTCTTGTATTGGATCACATAGGGAAAAGACTCAATGAATTCAACCCACTTGGCATGTCTCTTATTGAGCTTCTCTTGGCCTCTCAAATGCTTGAGTGACTCATGGTCACTCTTGATTACAAACTCACGAGGCCAAAGATAGTGTTGCCAATGGGCAAGGGCTCTCACAAGGGCATACAACTCCTTGTCATATGTAGAATAATTCAAGGAGGCCCCTTTCAACTTTTCACTAAAGTAGGCGATGGGTTTGCTATCTTGCATTAAAACACCACCAATTCCCACCCCCGAGGCATCACACTCAACCTCAAATGCCTTTCCGAAGTCGGGCAATTGCAATAGAGGGGCGGTACTCAACCTACTTTTCAACTCAAGGAAGGCCTTCTCTTGAGGCTCTCTCCAAACAAACGGTTGGTCTTTCTTCACCAATTCGGTGAGTGGAGCGGCAATGGAGCTAAAGTCCTTCACAAATCGCCTATAAAAGCTTGCGAGACCATGAAAGCTCCTCACTTGAGTCACGGTAGTGGGAGTAGGCCAATCACGTATGGCCTCTACCTTAGACTCATCCACCTCCACTCCTTGGGCACTCACAACAAACCCAAGGAAGACCACCTTCTCAACACCAAAGGCACACTTTTTAAAATTAGCATAGAGCTTTTCGGCTCTCAACTTTTCAAGCACTAGCCTAAGGTGTTCAACATGGTCGTCTATTGATTTGCTATAGATCAATATATCGTCAAAATAGACGACCACAAACTTGTTGATGAATGGCTTTAGAACATGGTTCATTAGCCTCATGAAAGTGCTAGGTGTATTGGAGAGCCCAAAGGGCATCACCAACCATTCATAGAGACCAAACTTGGTCTTGAATGCGGTTTTCCATTCATCACCGGGTTTCATCCGGATTTGATGGTAGCCGGACCTAAGGTCAATTTTGCTAAACACACATGCACCGCTCAATTCATCTAACATATCATCAAGTCGGGGAATAGGATGACGGTACTTTACCGTTATTTTGTTCACGGCCCGACAATCAACACACATTCTCCAAGTGCCGTCCTTTTTTGGAACAAGGATCACGGGTACGGCACAAGGACTCAAGCTTTCTGGTGCAATGCAATTCCCGAAGGGATTGTTAGCACAAACGCGGAAGAACAAACAAGAAAGATAAGGATAAAAGCAAGACAAAACTTGCTTCTTTCGAAAGAACAGTGAGGAACCTGTCTCAAAGCTCTATCAAAAGGAGTACAAGGATCACCTATACTATGCAACAATCCTCAAGAGAACATTGCCTCTTGCAAACTGAATGATCAAGAGGAATGTTCAATCGGAGTAACCGAAAGCCACAAGTCCTTAAAAGCCCTCACCGGGGTTTTGCTCACGACGGAGACAAGAAGAAATGTGCTCGGCACTTTCATTCAATTCATCAATGTTCAAAGACTAGCTACTTACAATGAAAGGAAACGGTGTTTATATAGGAAATACTAAGGGTAAACTAGTAAATAGGTCACAGTTGACCAATAGAAATAAGCCACGCAGGGCTGAGTTAGAATGTGTTCGGCAGATTTGACTTCGACAGATTTGACTTCGGTAAGCCTTGGCTTCGGTTCTCGTTTGTCTGCTCGAACACACTCTTGCTGCCTTCGGACGCTCAATTGTCTTCGAGCTTATTGTCCTCGGTCACTTTTCCTTCGGGCTCAAATCTGAAGATAATGCCTTCGATTCTTGAGCTCGGCCACTCAGCTTCGGAGCAATTGTTTTCCTTCGGCCAGGCTAAGTGAACGTGCACATCGTGCAGCAGCTTGGCTTGGCTTCTTGTCATCGGTCTCCTCGGTGGATCGATCACTTGATCAGCACGTGATCGGGCTGCATCATCCTCCCCTTCTTGAGAAGATTTCGTCCTCGAAATCAAGCCCTCCTCGTCCTCCGAAGTTGGACCTACAACACAAGGAACTAAGTCAGCAACATTAAAGGTGTTGGACACGTTATACTCACCAGGGAGGTCGATCACGTAGGCATTGTTGTTGATCTTGGTCAACACTTGAAATGGACCATCCCCTCGAGGAGCCAACTTTCCTTTCCTTTGGTTCGGGAATCGTTCCTTTCGGAAGTGAACCCAAACCCAATCTCCCTTCTTTAATTCCAACTTTTTACGCCCCTTGTTTTTCTTTAAGGCAACCTTTGCATAGGCCTCCTCGAGGTTCTTCTTCACCCTTGCATGCAATTCGATCAAGGCAGCTGCTCGTCGAGTACCTTCAAAATCAAGAACAGAATCTCGAGGCAATGGGGTTAAATCAAGTGGAATTAAAGGATTAAAGCCATACACACATTCAAACGGGGTCATGTTGATCATTCTATGCACCGTTCGATTGTATGCAAACTCCATCATGGGCAAACGATCAGCCCAGTTTCCAACCTTCCCTTTGGTCATTGCCCGAAGCAAAGATCCCAAGGTTCGGTTAACTACCTCGGTCTGTCCATCAGTCTGAGGATGGTGAGACGTCGAGAATAGTAGCTTGGTGCCGAGGGCACCCCACAAACATTTCCAAAAATGACTCAAGAACTTCGAGTCTCGATCACTCACAATAGTACGAGGTACACCATGCAATTTTAACACGTTAGAAACAAACAATGTAGCTACATGCTGTGCATCATCACACTTTTTGCAAGGAATAAAGTGAGCCATTTTTGAAAAACGGTCAACCACAACGAAGATGCTATCATGTCCTCCCCCCGACCTCGGTAACCCCAAGACAAAGTCCATGGATATATCAACCCAAGGTCGATCAGGCACAGGCAACGGGGTGTACAAACCATGAGGGTTGGACTTCGATTTTGCTTTCTTGCAAACGAGACAAGCGTTGCAAAGCTTTTCCACATCTCGTCGCATTTTGGGCCAATGGAACTGCTCGGTCAAGATACCAAGAGTTTTATCGAAACCGAAGTGTCCCATCAGTCCACCTGAGTGAGCTTCTCGAACCAAGAGCTCTCTCCACGATGACACTGGCACACAAACCCTCCCATTTTTGAAGAGGTAGCCATCATGCCACTGATATTTCTCAACCTTTCGGCCACTCAAGATTGCGTCTCGAACACATTTCAGCTTGGGATCGTCCTCGTACATCGACTTGATGCTTTCGAATCCCATGAGCCTAGAGGCGAGAGTGGTCGCTAAGGCAAATTTCCTTGATAGCGCATCGGCCACAACATTATCTTTTCCCTTTTTGTAATGAATTACATAGGGAAAGCTTTCAATGAATTCAACCCACTTGGCATGTCTTCGATTTAATTTCTCCTGACCTCGGAGATGTTTCAAAGACTCATGATCACTTTTGATCACAAACTCTCGAGGCCACAAATAATGCTGCCAATGGGGGCGAGTGCTCGAACGAGGGCATACAACTCTTTGTCATACGTAGAGTAATTCAAAGTTGCACCCTTAAGCTTTTCGCTAAAGTAAGCGATCGGCTTCGAGTCTTGCATCAGCACTCCTCCGATCCCAACTCCAGACGCATCACATTCGACTTCGAATGCTTTGCTGAAGTCAGGGAGTTGCAACAACGGGGCAGAACAAAGCCTCCGCTTCAACTCTTGGAAAGCCCTCTCTTGGGACTCTCCCCACACAAATGGATTGTCTTTCTTCACCAGCTCGGTTAAAGGAGCTGCCACGGTGCTAAAGTCACGAACAAACCTTCGGTAAAAGCTAGCTAAGCCATTGATAAGAATCAAAAACGAAACGCGGAAATAAAGATAAAGAGCGAGACACTACTCGAACTCCCTACGAAGTAACTATGGAGAACTCGTTCCATAATACCCTCGTATCGGTGTCAAGGAGGACCTACACTATGCAACTACCCTCGAGCCACACTTGGGGCTCGCAAATAGAATGATCGGGTTTTCGGTTCAAGACTCAACTAGGTTCCACTAGTGAATTCAAGCAACCAAGAAAGGGTTTCTTCATAAAAAGAGATAAACTCTATTCATCATTCATAAGATTCAAAGGTAAGGTAAGGTTTCAAAGAGGCTAAGTGAAGTATTTATAGGCTTCACTTAGTCATACTAAAAGGTCTAAAATACCCCCAAAGTGGGTTAAAACAAATAAGGCCACGCAGGGCTATAGTTGGAAGTTCAAGCCAAAAGTAATAAAATATCCCGCAGGCCAACACAGGGGGAGGCGCTCCGCCTCCAGGTTGAGGCGCTCCGCCTCAGGATGGTGAGGCGCTCCGCCTCAGGATGAGGCGCTCCGCCTCAGGATGAGGCGCTCCACCTTCTTCTGCTCAGCTCTCTGCTTCTTGGTAGGCGCTCCGCCTCAGCTTTGAGGCGCTCCGCCTCCTTCTGGAACTTGTGCAAGAGGCTCAAAATGAGCTTGAGGTGGATCACCTTGGAGCCCAAGTAGTCCTCCATCCATGGCACGCCAAAGCATGCTCTTCAAGTTGCTCTTGGGGCCTTCTTCCATACTCTTCCATGTCAAGTGAAGATGGGTATCTTGGATCAACTTGGCTTGACTCCGAGTGAATGGTCTTGAGGGGGTTTGGGTCTTATCATCCTCCCCTTCTTGAGAAGATTTCGTCCTCGAAATCGAAGTGTCATTCACGACCTCTTCATCATCATGCACGACCCCTTCATTACCTACATTCAAAGGAACCAAGTCACAAACATTGAAAGTATTAGAAACTTGATACTCACTTGGCAAGTCGACCACATAGGCATTGTTGTTTATCTTCGAGAGCACTTGGAATGGGCCATCTCCCCGGGGTGCCAACTTCCCTTTCCTAAGGTTGGGAAACCTTTCTCTCCGGAAGTGCACCCACACATAGTCACCCTTCTTGAGTTCCACCTTCTTGCGGCCTTTGTTTTTCTTGGAGGCAACCTTAGCATAAGCTTCCTCCAAGTTCTTCTTTGCCTTTGCATGGAGTTCAACCAAAGTCTTGGCTCTAGCTTTACCTTCAAAATTAACAACCATTTCCCTTGGCAAAGGGGTTAGATCAAGGGGAATCAAGGGGTTAAATCCATAAACACACTCGAATGGAGTCATGCCTATCATGCTATGCAATGTGCGATTGTAGGCAAACTCCATAAGAGGAAGACGATCAATCCAAGTCCCGGCCTTGCCTCGAGTCATGGCTCTAAGAAGAGCACCCAAGGTTCGGTTTACCACTTCCGTTTGCCCATCGGTTTGGGGGTGGTGGGACGTGGAGAACAAGAGCTTGGTGCCTAAAGCACCCCATAAACACCTCCAAAAATGACTTAGGAACTTAGTGTCCCTATCACTCACTATGGTTTGAGGCACACCATGCAACTTCAAGACATTTTCAATAAACAAAGTCGCCACATGTTGTGCATCATCACATTTCTTGCACGGAATGAAATGAGCCATTTTGGAGAACCTATCCACGACAACATAAATGCTATCATGGCCCCCCCTAGTCCTTGGTAATCCCATCACGAAATCCATTGAGATATCCAACCATGGACTAGTAGGTACGGGGAGAGGGGTATACAACCCATGAGGGTGGGCTTTAGATTTGGCTCGCTTGCACTCAAGGCAATTAGCGCAAAACTTTTCCACATGCACCCTCATCTTTGGCCAATGGAATTGTTCTTGAAGAATGGCCAAAGTCTTTCTTGTGCCAAAATGTCCCATGAGTCCCCCGCAATGTGCCTCATGCACAAGCAACTCTCTCCAAGAGGACTCCGGAATGCACACCCTACCATTTTTGAAGATATAACCATCAAACCATTGGTATTTGTCAACTCTCTCCCCTTTCTCTAGAGTGTCATGGACACTCTTTAGCTTTGGGTCATGAGCATACATCAATTTAATGCTCTCAAATCCCATGAGCTTAGAGGTGAGAGTGGTGGCTAGAGCAAACTTCCTTGAAAGCGCATCCGCCACAACATTGTCCTTCCCTTTCTTGTATTGGATCACATAGGGAAAGGACTCAATGAATTCAACCCACTTGGCATGTCTCTTATTGAGCTTCTCTTGGCCTCTCAAATGCTTGAGTGACTCATGGTCACTCTTGATTACAAACTCACGAGGCCAAAGGTAGTGTTGCCAATGGGCAAGGGCTCTCACAAGGGCATACAACTCCTTGTCATATGTAGAATAATTCAATGAGGCCCCTTTCAATTTCTCACTAAAGTAGGCGATGGGTTTGCTATCTTGCATTAAAACACCACCAATTCCCACCCCCGAGGCATCACACTCAACCTCAAATGCCTTTCCGAAGTCGGGCAATTGCAATAGCGGGGCGGTACTCAACCTACTTTTCAACTCTAGGAAGGCCTTCTCTTGAGGCTCTCCCCAAACAAACGGTTGGTCCTTCTTCACCAATTCGGTGAGTGGAGCGGCAATGGAGCTAAAGTCCTTCACAAATCGCCTATAAAAGCTTGCGAGACCATGAAAGCTCCTCACTTGAGTCACGGTAGTAGGAGTAGGCCAATCACGTATGGCCTCTACCTTAGACTCATCCACCTCCACTCCTTGGGCACTCACAACAAACCCAAGGAAGACCACCTTTTCAACACCAAAGGCACACTTTTTAAAATTAGCATAGAGCTTTTCGGCTCTCAACTTTTCAAGCACTAGCCTAAGGTGTTCAACATGGTCGTCTATTGATTTGCTATAGATCAATATATCGTCAAAATAGACGACCACAAACTTGTTGATGAATGGCTTTAGAACATGGTTCATTAGCCTCATGAAAGTGCTAGGTGCATTGGAGAGCCCAAAGGGCATCACCAACCATTCATAGAGACCAAACTTGGTCTTGAATGCGGTTTTCCATTCATCACCCGGTTTCATCCGGATTTGATGGTAGCCGGACCTAAGGTCAATTTTGCTAAACACACATGAACCGCTCAATTCATCTAACATATCATCAAGTCGGGGAATAGGATGACGGTACTTTACCGTTATTTTGTTCACGGCCCGACAATCAACACACATTCTCCAAGTGCCGTCCTTTTTGGGAACAAGGATCACGGGCACGGCACAAGGACTCAAGCTTTCCCTCACCAAGCCTTTAGTGAGCAATTCATCAACTTGTTTTTGCAACTCCCTTGTATCCTCCGGGTTGCTCCTATAGGCCGGTTTGTTCGGGATTTGGGATCCCGGGACAAAGTCTATTTGATGCTCAATGCCCCTCAAAGGAGGCAATCCATCCGGCATTTCATCCGGGAACATGTCACCAAAATCCTTCAAAACATTCTCAAACACACTAGGCAAAGGGTTAGAAGAAAAATCACAATTAGAGTTTAGAGCCATACCTTTGTGCACTAGGCATATGAGAAGCTTGTTGCCATCATTTCCTTTTAGGATCTCGCCCGGTTGCATCATGGCACATATGCCACCGGTAGAAGTAGGTGGGATTGCCACCAAGCTTTTGGACAAAGGGCTAGTCTCAACAACCGACTTAGCCTTTGCCACCTCCCTCAACTCCCGCATCCGTTTGTAATCATCGCTCACTTGTTTGGGAGTCATGGGTGGGAGCACAAACTTTTTACCCTCATGCGTCACCGTATAGGTGTTGGCATGACCATTATGAACCACACGTCGATCAAATTGCCAAGGCCTACCAAAGAGTAGGTGGCATGCTTGCATAGGTACGACATCGAACATGTGCTCATCCACATAGTTCCCAATCTTGAATTTGATCAAACATTGCTTAACCACCCTCAACTCACCACACTCACTAAGCCATTGAAGCTTATAAGGATTTGGGTGTTTCAAGGTAGGTATTTTCAATTGGGTAACTAGTGTTTGGCTAATAACATTAGCACAACTTCCCGAGTCAATAATCATAGAGCAAAGGAGTCCCATGACTCGGCATTTGGAGTGAAAGAGGTTCTCTCTTTGTAAGGTCTCAACATCCTCTACGCACATGGCTCCTAGGCTCCTCCTCACAACAAGGAAGGCATGGGAATCATCATCTTCTTCCTTGGCAATCTCCCCATCATCTCCTTCCTCCTCACCCTCTACTCCATCTTCTTCTCCCTCCTCGGGCTCACTATCTTGCTCATAGACCAAGTGATGCAACCCAAATTGCATCGACACCTACCACTTGGTCCGGGAGTCAAGGCATGGATGATATGAGCTCGGGGACGACTTGAAGACAATGCATTGGAGCTCAATCGAAGAGGAAACAGGGCAGAAACCAGTGCAGGAAACAGGGGAGCCAAAACAGGGCAAAACAGGGCAGCACTTTCTGAGCTTACTGCCTGACGAGGAAGATCTGTTCTTCGCGATCGCGTGCTTGTCTGCGCGATCGCGATGAGGAGATAATTGCTCTTCGCTGTCGCGCCACCTCTCGCGCGATCGCGAGCCCCTGCAGAATTGTCCCTGCGCGATCGCTATTCCATTCACGCGATCGCGATGAAGGTTTGAGGAGCAGCGACCAGAAACTTGGCAAAACTTGTAATGGGAAACTATAAATAGACCCCTTAGTCATTTATTGCATTTTTAGCAAACCTTGAATGTAGAATGATATTTTCTTTGAGTGAATCTCAATGTTGAACCCGTGAACGGGCATGATTTCACTTGGTGGATTCCAAGTTGAACATCGTAACCTCTCTGATCATTCTATTTGCAAGGGCCGGGTGTCCCTTGAGGGTAGTTGCATAGTATAGGTGATCCTTGACTTCACCCGAGGTGTATCGAGACGAGTTCCTCGGTGCTACTTAGGTAAACGTTCAAGCCTCGTCTTGCTTTTATCTCGATATCTTAATCGATATCGTCTATCTTGTTTTAGCTTCCGCACTTTTTATATCGTCTTTCGCTTCCGCGTGTTTTTGCCCCTTATCAGTTGGTATCAGAGCACGGCTAGGCTTCGTTCTTACGAATCCTCGGTCTTGTTCTTATCGTTGTTATCATTGTGTTGTTTGTTCTTGAAATTAGAAGAAAAACAAAAAAAATCCAAAACTTGAAAATCACAAAAAAATTGCTACAAATCGTTGGTTGTAACGATTTTGTTGTTGTTTGTTATCGGGGATTGATTGATATCATTTTCCCGTTGATTTGGTACCCTCGAAACATGATTTGAAGTTGTGAATCGAAAATCTTCAAAATCAAATCTCAAAGTTGAAAATTCACAAAACTTGCTAGAACTTGTTTGATGTTATGATTTATTGGTTGCTTGGTATCGGGGATTGTTCCTTATAGTTACCCCGTCATTTTGATATCCCCATATCATCATTTGGAGTAACGGAATGAAAATCGAACTTTGAAAATTTTGAAGTTCTTGAAAATTTGAAGAACTTACTCCGAATTCTTGAAAACGAGTTGTTTGTTCGTTGTTTGATTGGAAAAACCATTGGGGATTGTTTACTTTAGTTGAAAACACCCTTTGGAAGCTTTAAAACTGAACAACAAGTTGAATTGGTGTGATTTGTGTGCCAAAAACTGAGTTTGCAGTCGAGGTTCTGGTTCTGGAACGCAGGCCTGCGCGATCGCGCAAAGCCTCACGCGAACGCGCCAAGTTTCCATTTTGTTCATCGCGATCGCGCCTTACCTCACGCGATCGCGAAGGGTTCTCATTTTGCAGAAATCCTGAATTGGGACAGATTGTTCGCAAAGCGTTCGTAACAGCTTCCGCTCACCAAAACTTCAATTGTATCATCAAATATGGTGAGTTTGTAGATCACTAACCAAAAATCATCCAATTCCGAATCCATTTAGTGGCGATTCGATCTTTTACCATTTGATCGCGTCACTTCCGGTTAGTACTTTGAGGGTAACACTTCTACCCAATTAGAACTAATTCTTTGTACGTTTAGGATCTTCGTGCCTAGAAGGAGAGTAGAGCTCAAAGAAGACTCGTAGTATATTTTTGGCTCAAGTGCTCACTTATAAAGCCGATCGTCCATCGAGTCCCATCAATTCCACTCACCCCGAAGAGTATTGGGTTCTTGTGAATTGAGTGGTTATTGAGGTGGTTGTTCAACTACGAGGAAGCCTTTGAGATCAAGCTTGAGTGATCCTATAACCCACTAAATTGAGTGTACCCGAGTGACACTCCAAAGGTGAGGGAGCGAGTGAGGGTTTTTACTCTAACCTCTTTCTCTTGTTTTACTTTTGTAGGTACATGGCCGGAGACGTATACGATACCATTGAAGTTCCGGTAAGCACTTTGGCCTACCTCTTGGCCGAGGTGAGATCCATAAGTTCGAGGTTCGATAACCTCACAGAGGAATGGGCCCCGAGTGTCCAAAAGGGTACCCGAGGAGGTACTAGTGATGAAGTGTTGGGCAATCCCCAACCATTGGGCACTCCCCAACAAGTGGGCATTCCCCACGACTTGGGCAATCCCCAAGTAAATGTAATTGCTCACTCTAGGAGTAATTCTACTACTCCTATGAGCCAACCAATGGTAAATGAGGGAGTTGGGGAAAGTGAGCGAGGTGATAACATAATTGGACCTCATCCCCACACACTTGCACATGAGAGTGAATTGAAAGAAAGGAGAGGAGAGGAAAAACAAATTGAGAGTGAGGGCACCCTTTGTCCTAACCATATGTTATCTTCTTCTTCTTGCTATAGCTTTTGTGTAGGTACTCTTGGAGGCGAGCTATTGGAGCCTCCACCATTTGCCTTGGAAGAAGGACAAGAGGATGAAGATCTTCATTGTGAGTTTCATGAGGGAGGACTTGAACGTGACACTTCAAGCGATGTGAGTACTCACGGGAGCAACTCAAATGTAAGTGTTACCTTCCCTTCTCATGAACATGTTGATCCCTTGTCTTGTGGAGACTCAAAGCTAGTTGTTGCTTGTGATGCCTATATTGACCTTGCAACTAGTGAAGAGTCTAATGGTCAACTTGTGTTTGCGTGTGACCCGCTAGTAGAGAGGAATGAAATGCCACATCATGATGTGAGCCCGGTATTCAAAGAACCTCTCTCTAGTGAAAGCGTGTTAGTTGACCTTGCTTGTGACCCTTGTTATGACACACCACCAATTTTTGATAAAGGGGAAGATGAAATGTGTGATCACACCCTTATTGATTTAATTGCCTTTGGTGGACCTATGTGTTGTAGTGGGGAAAGTAGTGACCTGGAGGAGTCCCTAGTGGGTGAAATGGATCGAATTATATTCGATGACTCCTCAAGTGCGAGTGATGAACCTAGCTATGATACTTCACCTTTGCTTGACCTTGAGAATGGGATGCGTACTTTTACTAATCCTTTGTTTGAGGGCATCCTTATTGGTGGTGGTGAGTTGTATCGAGCTAGAGTTAGGAATGAGTTGGAACCTCCATGGTGTGAGGGATTTGATCCCATAGACAACTCTTTATTTGAAACTTCGAGTGAGGTAGATGATTCTTCTAGTGACCCTACTCTTGTTGGTTCGGGTTACGCTGATGAAGAGGCCATTAATAATGCCTTCCTTGAGAGTTTACCTTGTGAAGGGGGTTGTCTCGAGGATGAAATTGGAGGTAAGGAAGTACCTCTTAGTGTGAGTATGAGGACTTTTAAGAAGGGGAGTGGGAAATTTGATGCTAATTGTGTATCGCACTACTTTGTCTATTCCCTCCCATATGTTAACCACACTTTGAGACTTGAGCATGCCAAAACCGTTGTGCCGCATTGTGAAAATATTGCATTGAAGGTTTGGTGTGTTGATCATGAGCTTAGGGATCGTAGGAACTTTGATTGCTTAATCTTGATTGCTCCATGTTCTATTGATCTCTTTGCTTGTCGTGTTGGTGAGTGCTTGTCACTACGGAGCCAAGAACTTGTTGTCTCCTTTGGAGACATAAGCTTTTTGATTTGCATTGATACTTGGCTCTATCACAAGAGTGAATTTTCCCCACCACTTACCTTCACTATTGCTGGACTTGCCTACTCGCATCGTGGGAAGCCTTGGTGCACTACTCTTGAACGTAGGGATTGTAGGGATTTTGATAGCTTAATCTTGCATGTGCCATACCCTATTGATCTCTTTATTTGTTCTTGTGTTGGGAGCACTTTGTTGTCAAACCAAGTACTTGCTAGCTCCTGTGGGAGCATGAGCTTCTTTGTTGCCATTGATACTTGGTTGTACCACAAGAGTGTGTTTTCCCATACTTAGTGCACTAACCTACTCTTGTAGTAGGAATTTTTTGTTTTTGTTGCCTTTTGATGTAGGTGATGCTACCTTGGAGGAGGACGCCTTAATTTCGGGGACGAAATTTTCTCAAGAAGGGGAGAATGATGCAACCCAAATTGCATCGACACCTACCACTTGGTCCGGGAGTCAAGGCATGGATGATATGAGCTCGGGGACGACTTGAAGACAATGCATTGGAGCTCAATCGAAGAGGAAACAGGGCAGAAACCAGTGCAGGAAACAGGGGAGCCAAAACAGGGCAAAACAGGGCAGCACTTTCTGAGCTTACTGCCTGACGAGGAAGATCTGTTCTTCGCGATCGCGTGCTTGTCTGCGCGATCGCGATGAGGAGATAATTGCTCTTCGCTGTCGCGCCACCTCTCGCGCGATCGCGAGCCCCTGCAGAATTGTCCCTGCGCGATCGCTATTCCATTCACGCGATCGCGATGAAGGTTTGAGGAGCAGCGACCAGAAACTTGGCAAAACTTGTAATGGGAAACTATAAATAGACCCCTTAGTCATTTATTGCATTTTTAGCAAACCTTGAATGTAGAATGATATTTTCTTTGAGTGAATCTCAATGTTGAACCCGTGAACGGGCATGATGTCACTTGGTGGATTCCAAGTTGAACATCGTAACCTCTCTGATCATTCTATTTGCAAGGGCCGGGTGTCCCTTGAGGGTAGTTGCATAGTATAGGTGATCCTTGACTTCACCCGGGGTGTATCGAGACGAGTTCCTCGGTGCTACTTAGGTAAACGTTCAAGCCTCGTCTTGCTTTTATCTCGATATCTTAATCGATATCGTCTATCTTGTTTTAGCTTCCGCACTTTTTATATCGTCTTTCGCTTCCGCGTGTTTTTGCCCCTTATCAGTAGTGCGGAAGCTAAAACAAGATAGACGATATCGATTAAGATATCGAGATAAAAGCAAGACGAGGCTTGAACGTTTACCTAAGTAGCACCGAGGAACTCGTCTCGATACACCCCGGGTGAAGTCAAGGATCACCTATACTATGCAACTACCCTCAAGGGACACCCGGCCCTTGCAAATAGAATGATCAGAGAGGTTACGATGTTCAACTTGGAATCCACCAAGTGAAATCATGCCCGTTCACGGGTTCAACATTGAGATTCACTCAAAGAAAATATCATTCTACATTCAAGGTTTGCTAAAAATGCAATAAATGACTAAGGGGTCTATTTATAGTTTCCCATTACAAGTTTTGCCAAGTTTCTGGTCGCTGCTCCTCAAACCTTCATCGCGATCGCGTGAATGGAATAGCGATCGCGCAGGGACAATTCTGCAGGGGCTCGCGATCGCGCGAGAGGTGGCGCGACAGCGAAGAGCAATTATCTCCTCATCGCGATCGCGCAGACAAGCACGCGATCGCGAAGAACAGATCTTCCTCGTCAGGCAGTAAGCTCAGAAAGTGCTGCCCTGTTTTGCCCTGTTTTGGCTCCCCTGTTTCCTGCACTGGTTTCTGCCCTGTTTCCTCTTCGATTGAGCTCCAATGCATTGTCTTCAAGTCGTCCCCGAGCTCATATCATCCATGCCTTGACTCCCGGACCAAGTGGTAGGTGTCGATGCAATTTGGGTTGCATCACCAAGTCACCAACAAGAACCATAGTTTTCCGGGTCGGGCAATCTTTAGAGAGATGACCATAACCCTTACACTTAAAGCATTGAGTAGAAGAAGAGATTGGATTACTCAATTGAGTTCTAGAATTACCTCCCACGGGTTGTGTAGACCTTTCAAAAGGCTTCTTCACATCCTTGCTAGCACTTGCACTTGGGAATTTGGCATTCGTCGTGGGAGCTTTCCAATCCTTTGGCTTGCTCATGGAAGTAGAAGTGTTGCTCTTGTAACGGTTGGACTTCTCTTTCTCAAGCCATTGCTCGGCTTGGATAGCGGCATCAAGAACCTCTTGAAGTGATAGATAAGCACGCAATCTCAATTGAGAAGCTATACCATAGCTCAACCCATTCATGAAACGGATCACGGCTTGCTCCTCATCTTCGGTGTCCATATCCAAAGCCATTCGAGTTCTTTCAAACTCATCATAATATTCATGCACCGTCTTGACACCTTGCTTCAACTCATAAAGCTTCTTGAGTTGCTCTTGACGATATCGAGGAGTGATGTACTTGATACTCATGATACCCTTCAAGTCGATCCAACCCACATTCACGGGGATTCCCGCCCTTCTCCTTGATCTCTTGACGGATTCCCACCAAGTAGATGCATAGGATTCAAAGGATGAAATAGCATAGGTGCCTTTCTTCTCATCGGACATCTCGTTTGTGTCAAACAATCTTTCCATTTGTAGCACCCATTCAATGTAAGCATTCGGATCACAATTCCCTTTGAAGGTTGGGAGATTAAGTTTCACACTATTGAGGTTAGTGTTGTCACGACCCCCACGGAACGGCTCCGGTTGGCCCCCATAGTGATCTTCATTCACACCATACTCCCTCCTTGCATTCCCTCCAACATATCCCATAGGTGGCCCTCGACCTCGGCCCCTACCACGATCCACATTACGACCCCAATTCATACCTCGTCTCGGTTGAAAGTGATCATCAAGCCCATACATATCATCACCATATTCGGCTTCCTCCCCTTCTTGAGCCTCATCGGCTTGCTCAAGAGGTTGCACATTTCGGATGGGTCTTGGTAATGGAACGTCTCTTGGGGGATTATCCAAGATACGGGGAATGCCCGTTCGTTCAATTCTCTCCCGGTCCTCCTTTACCCGTTGTTGATTGAACAACTCAATGACATGGCTTACTTGTTCCGGGGTAAAGTTAGGAGTACTTGAGACTTCACCGGTCTCAATTGGGACACTCGGGGTCCCCTTTTCAATTGGGACACTCGGGGCCCCTTGGTCACCTTGGGTACTTGAGGCACCCTTTTCAAGTGACTCAATCCTTTGAGTCATGACGTCCATCTTGGCAAGAATGCTAGCCAAGGCATCCTTGATGAAATCTTGACCCTCGTTGGCCATTGTACCTACAAAGAAAGAAACAAGAGATAGTCAAAACACCTCACTCGCTCCCTCACAAGTTTTCACTCGGATCACTCGTATGGTGGTGATGGCTATTTCACTCTTGCTTGAACTCAAAGTTTCACGAAGTTGAATAGTAAACCTAAACTTAATCACTCGACTCGAAAGCCCAATGCACTCCGGGGTGAGTGGAGTTAATAGGACTCGATTGGAACGCTAAGCACTTTGAGTGAGGACTTGAGTCAAAAGGCACTACGGGTCTTCTTTGAGTTCTAGTCTCCTTTCTAAAGCACGATGATCCTAATTAGCTCGAAGTAATTAGTACTAATCAAGTAGGATTATACTCTAATAGTACTAATTAGAAGCAATGCAAACAACAAAACACGAGAACCTAGAAGAAACTACCCAATTCCCAACGTTCAGGAAGTAGGCGCCCCCCGCCTCAGATAGTGGGCGGTCCGCCCAGGGTAAAGCTTCAGGTGGAGGCGCTCCGCCTCAGCAGGGAGGCGCTCCGCCTCAGCAAAATCCCGAGAGGTCACAGACTTGAGGCGCTCCGCCTCAGAATATAGGCGCTCCGCCTCTGCAACCTTCAGCACTATTCAACAACGCGTTTTTCTTGGTTTTTCACCCAACAATTCAACTAATCAAGCGTTGTTTTCGCAATTCAAAGGTACCCAAATGTTGTATTAGTCACAAAGATCAAACCCCAACAACTTTTATCAAACCCCAATCAATATCAAGCAATCCACCATGATCATCTTCTCCAAAGCTAGGGTTTCAAAATTTTCAAATTCTCATAGGGTTTCAAAATTTCAATTCATGCAATACAACTCCAAATTGGGTGTTTAAGGTACCAAAAGAACGGGAATCACACAAGGATCAAACCCCAATATCAAATCTCAATCCAATATCAGTCCAACCCAAGAATCAATCAAAAGTCATCAAGAACAAGTTCATCAAGGGTTTTAAGGGGTTTTGGGGTTTTGATTTTCAATCTTCTCCAATCCAAGTGTTTTTGGTATCCAAACGACGGGATTTCAACCACGATCAAGAATCTATAACACCCATATCATGAATCATCCAAACCAACAAGTTACACCAAATTTTTAGATTTTCAATTTTTTTTTTCAATTTTTTTTTGTAGTTTTCTTCTTTTAATAACAACAAACAAGAACCTAAGATAGAAACCAACCTAGGCACGAAGAATCAAGGGTCGGGGGTTTGTAGAAACAAAACCCGAGCCTTGCTCTGATACCAAGATGATAAGAATCAAAAACGAAACGCGGAAATAAAGATAAAGAGCGAGACACTACTCGAACTCCCTACGAAGTAACTATGGAGAACTCGTTCCATAATACCCTCGTATCGGTGTCAAGGAGGACCTACACTATGCAACTACCCTCGAGCCACACTTGGGGCTCGCAAATAGAATGATCGGGTTTTCGGTTCAAGACTCAACTAGGTTCCACTAGTGAATTCAAGCAACCAAGAAAGGGTTTCTTCATAAAAAGAGATAAACTCTATTCATCATTCATAAGATTCAAAGGTAAGGTAAGGTTTCAAAGAGGCTAAGTGAAGTATTTATAGGCTTCACTTAGTCATACTAAAAGGTCTAAAATACCCCCAAAGTGGGTTAAAACAAATAAGGCCACGCAGGGCTATAGTTGGAAGTTCAAGCCAAAAGTAATAAAATATCCCGCAGGCCAACACAGGGGGAGGCGCTCCGCCTCCAGGTTGAGGCGCTCCGCCTCAGGATGGTGAGGCGCTCCGCCTCAGGATGAGGCGCTCCGCCTCAGGCGCTCCGCCTCAGGATGAGGCGCTCCACCTTCTTCTGCTCAGCTCTCTGCTTCTTGGTAGGCGCTCCGCCTCAGCTTTGAGGCGCTCCGCCTCCTTCTGGAACTTGTGCAAGAGGCTCAAAATGAGCTTGAGGTGGATCACCTTGGAGCCCAAGTAGTCCTCCATCCATGGCACGCCAAAGCATGCTCTTCAAGTTGCTCTTGGGGCCTTCTTCCATACTCTTCCATGTCAAGTGAAGATGGGTATCTTGGATCAACTTGGCTTGACTCCGAGTGAATGGTCTTGAGGGGGTTTGGGTCTTATCATGGAAGCTACGAACTTGTGATACTGAGGTTGGAGTTGGCCAATCTTTGATGGCTTCGACTTTTGATTCGTCGACTTCGACACCATTAGCACTGACAACAAATCCAAGAAAGACTACACGATCGACACCAAAGGCGCATTTCTTGAAGTTGGCATACAACTTCTCTTCTCGAAGCTTTTCAAGTACTTGCCTTAGGTGGTCGACATGTTCATCCACGGTTCTGCTATAAACAAGTATGTCATCGAAGTAAACGACAACAAACTTATTTATGAACGGTTTGAGCACATGGTTCATCAGTCGCATGAATGTGCTCGGTGCATTGGATAAGCCAAAAGGCATCACCAACCATTCATAGAGACCGAATTTGGTCTTGAATGCGGTTTTCCACTCGTCCCCGGGTTTCATTCGGATCTGGTGGTAACCGGACCTGAGGTCTATCTTCGAAAAGCATGAAGAACCACTTAACTCATCTAGCATGTCATCTAATCGAGGGATAGGATGACGATACTTTACCGTTATTTTGTTGACTGCTCGACAGTCAACACACATTCGCCATGTTCCATCCTTCTTCGGAACAAGGATAACAGGAACTGCGCAAGGACTCAAGCTCTCACGAACGAGGCCCTTGTTCAGCAATTCATCAACCTGCCGTTGGAGCTCTTTGGTGTCTTCGAGATTACACCGGTATGCAGGTTTGTTAGGGATTTGAGACCCTGGTACGAAGTCAATTTGGTGCTCGATTCCTCTCAATGGAGGTAATCCACCTGGCATTTCCTCGGGAAACATGTCCTCGAAGTCCTGCAAAACTTTTTGAACAAACAAAGGCAAAGTGTTATCATTAGAAAAATCATCATTAGAGTTTAGAAAGATACCCTTGTGCACGAGGCAAATCATCATCTGACCGTGGTCGTTGCCTCGTAAGATCTCACCGGGTTGCATGATTGCACAAATTCCTTTCACTTCGGTCGGTGAGTTTATCTCTTCGGGCCCCAATTTTGCTCCCATCGGAAGCTTAGCTTTGGCCGCTTCTTTCAACTCTTTCATTCGTTGTTTATAGTCCTCGGTGACTTGTTTTGGAGACAAGGGCTTGAGTATGAAACTCTTCCCGTCGAGCTTCACAGTGTAAGTGTTGGATCTGCCATTGTGAACAGCTGTTCGGTCATACTGCCATGGTCGACCCAATAGCAAATGACAAGCTTGCATCGGAACCACATCGAATATCATCTCATCTTGATACTCTCCGATTTTGAACTTGATCCACACCTGTTTGACAACTCTCAATTCTCCACACTCATTCAGCCATTGTAACTTGTAAGGGTGGGGATGCTTCATCGTAGGTAATCCCATTTGTGAAACCAAAGTTTGGCTCACTACATTGGCACAACTACCGGAATCAATGATCATCGAACACACCTTTCCCCTCACTCGACATCGGGCATGAAAGAGGTTTTCTCTTTGGTTGTCCTCTTCTTCAAGAGTCATGCAGCTCAAATTCCTTCGAACCACAAGAAACATTTCCGGATGATCAGCTTCAGCAGCCTCATGATCATCATCAACTTCAGCTCGATCAGTCTCCTCGATAATTTCCTCCTCGGTGTCACTCGCTTGCTCATGGACGGTTCCATCTTCGAGCAGAAGCATAACTTTGCGAGTTGGACACTCTTTTGCCATGTGACCATAACCCTTGCATTTGTGACACTGAATATTTGAAGCACTAGAAGAGTTGAGTTGAACTTTACCTCCCACTTCTCTTGGTTGGTTAACGGTCACACCTCTTTCGAAGGGTCTCTTCGAATCTCGAACAGTGTTAGCACTTGTTTGGTTTGGACTCTTCCATTCTTTACCTCGGTTCAAAGGAGTAGAAGTAGTGACTCCTCGATACCAGTTTGCCTTATCGTCCTTCACCAATTTTTCAGCTTCGGTGGCAGCATCGAACAGATCTTCCAACGTGTGGTACACGTGGAGTCTCAGCTGAGATGACACATCCCTAGCCAAGCCATTTTTGAATCTGATAATGGCTTGCTCTTCGTCTTCGACCAGATCAAGATTCAAACGAACCTTTTCAAACTCATCGTGGTACTCTTGGACGGACTTGGACCCTTGCTTTAACTCATAGAGTTTTTGCATTTGAGTCTGCCTGTACTTGGCACTCAAGTATTTACCATCCATCGCTCTCATCAACTGTGGCCATGTATTGACTACTAGATAGTCATTTCTTCTTCTATGCCTCTTGTCAGATTCCCACCATGTTGATGCATAAGCTTCGAACGAAGCAATGGCATGGGCAGCTTTTCTCTCATCGGTCATCTCATTTGTTTCAAAGATGCGCTCCATTTTAAGCTTCCATTCAAGATACTCGTCGGGATCACTAGTTCCTTTAAAGGGTGGAATAGTGATCTTGACACTGTTCAAGTTTGAGTCTCGAACAGCTCTAGCCTGCTCGGGAAACTCATCTTCTCGATCATCAGCCTCACGCCCAATATTTCTTTCAACATTTGCACCTCGACCTCGACCTCGGAAATTTCCACGTCCTCGGGGAGCTTGCCTTCGTTGAGCGAATGGCGGCTCACGCTCATATTCGTCCTCGGGAAATTCCTCCTCATCAACCTCTTCGGTTACAGCTCCAAGATCTCTCCGGGTCCTTGGAAGTGGTAACCTCTCTCCTCGGGGAATGCCCAAGTTTTGATTTCCAGCTTGGGGATTGCCCAAGTTTTGTTGTGCTTGGGGATTGCCCAAGTTAAGCTCTCTTCGAATTGCTTCACTCGTCAACTGATGTTGTCGTACAAGCTCAGCATACAGTTCAGGTTTCATCGGAGTGGATTGGCTCGTTCCCGCGCCGGACCCATTCATGGCCACGGACGCGTTTCCCTGCTCGAGGTTAGCTACTCGAGCACTCACTCCTCTTACTTCGGCACTGATGCCTTGTATCGCAGCCATGAGATCGGCTAACGACAATTCAGGCTTTTCAATGCTTTTGCCATCGTTTCCAGCCATGGTTCCTGCACAAGTCAAAGATCAAACAAATGTTAGGGTTAGAAATCACCTCACACACTCCTTCACCTTTGATGGGTGGCACTCGGGTCCACTCAATTTATGGGTTCGGTTTTTGATCACTCAAAGACTTGTTAACAGTGGCTCGTCCAATTGATCGGTCCTCTAAGATCCTTCAAGTTCGACAATAGTCACTGCCTCTTCGGGAAGAGTGAAGTGATGTTCGACTCGATGGAACGGACGCTTTTTAACTGAGCTCGGGGAGTCAAAAGAATTTCTACGAAAGTTTGGACTTCGGTCACCCCTTCGCACGAATTCCTACCAGCTTAAAAGAGTTAGTACGACCTTGAGTAGGACAGTTACTCAAAAGATCCACCAACCAGAATTAGACACGAAAGAAAGTGAAAACCTAGGAGAATCTACCCTTTTGGATTCCCTTTAGGAATCTTTTTCGATCACACCCACTTCTGTCCGTACAAAAGTGGTCCCTCCTTGGTACGGATAGGGTTTTACCTTATCCACTTTCCTTTTTCAGCCGACAATTTTCACCTGGGGCTTTGATGTTAAAATTTTAACCCCTTTCTTCTTTAATGGAACAGTGACCTTGCTCCGGCGTACGGACGCAACAACTTCGGTTCACTGACCACGAAATTCAACAGATCTGAGTTGCTCTTTCAACTCCGGTTCCAAACAACAACGGAGGAAATCAAACTGAGTTCTTCGAACTAAAATTCAGCTCGTTCGTGTCGTACACTGTTACGATTTTGTAACAATTTCCGGCGTACGGACATCGATTTAAACTCAGAGCTTCGATTTTTGAGCAACAAACAAACCCAAATCACTCAAGAACCACCAATCTTCACCGGTTTCTTCCAAACACAGTGGGGTTCGAGTTCAGTCACCATTAAAGCTCAAAACAGTCCAAAAATTCACCAAGAAACCCTAGTCACGAAATCAGTACGTCGGGTATTCGTTGGAATCAGAACTCGATGGTGAACAAGAATCCAAGATTGTTTTTCCCAAACAACCAACAATCAAACACAATTTTTGAATTTTCTTTTAACACTTTTTTTTTTTTTTTTTGTAAAATAACAACACCAACAGTAACAAAACCAAATCAAGAACACGAAACGGAAAACAGAGACACAATCGCACGAAAATAAAGATAACGTGAACAGGATTTGGGGTTGTAGATACAAGCCCAAACCGTGCTCTGATACCAAGATGGTGCAATGCAATTCCCGAAGGGATTGTGATGAGACCCAAACCCCCTCAAGACCATTCACACGTAGTCAAGCTAAGGAGATCCAAGGAGTGCACATACACTTGGTGAGGAAGGGCCTTGAAGAAGGAAGCGATTGGAAGCCGTTCCGGGTGCTCAAGCTAGGCCTCACGCCTAAGAAAGAAGAGAACCCAGCAGAGCTAGGCGCCCCGCCTAGCCCAGGCGCCCCGCCTAGGGAGCTCACTGCCTAAGCTCAGAAAATGCACCAGGCGCCCCACCTGGCTAGGCGCCCAGCCTAGCTGAAGGCCAAGCCAGGCGCCCCGCCTAGCTTCAGGCGCTCAGCCTAGCTGAAGGCCAAGCCAGGCGCCCCGCCTAGATCCAGGCGCCCAGCCTAGCTTCAACATGAACCAGGCGCCCCTCCCAGCCCCAGGCGCCCCACCTAGCTGCTGAACTTATGTTTCTTTTACTATTTTGCCCTGCGTGGCTTATTTGATGAACCTTATTAGTAAGGGTAATTACGTCTTTGTGTAAGCTTGGGAAAACACTATAAATACCCAAGCATAGCTTATTTTACAGTTAGCTTATTATTGATGATTATGAATGATGAACATGAGCAAGGCTCTTGATTATTGAATGAAACCTTTTGTTCTTGGACTTGTATGTCTTCTAGCGGATCTAGATGAATACTCTTCCTCTCCGACCATTCTACTTGCGTGCTCGCGTTAGCTCGAGGGTAGTTGCATAGCGTAGGTGTTCTTGTCCTTCTCTCGGGGTGTAACGGAACAAGTTCTCCGTTGCTACTTGGGATTAGAGATCGAGTTACGTCTCGTTCTTTATCTTTTACTTTTCCGCGTTTGATTCTCATCAGTTTGGTATCAGAGCAAGGCTCGGGTTTTGTTTCTACAAACCCCCGACCCTTGATTCTTCGTGCCTAGTATCTTCTTTTAGTTCTTCTTGTTGTTGAAGTTATTAGAAAGGAGAAAATTACAAAAAAATTGAAAAATTGAAAAATACAAAAATTTGGTGTAACTTGTTGATTTGGATGATTTGTGATATGGGTGTTGTGGATTCTTGATCGTGATTGATTTCCCGTTACTTGGATACCAAAATTGTTGGAATTGGTGAAGTTTGAAAAATTGAAACCCCTTAAACCCTTGAAGAACTTGTTCTTGATGAATTTTGGTTTGATTCTTGGGTTGGATTGATGTTTGATTGAAAACTTGTTATTGGGGATTGATCTTCACTGAAAAACAAACAATTCGGTACCAATTTTGTGGGATTTGAACATGTTTAACACCTACTTTGATGAATCACAATCCTTGTTGAAACCCTTTTGATAAACCCTTGTGTTCTTGAGTTCTTGAGATTGAACCCTGATTTGATTGATTGTTTGATTGAAAATTTGATTGGGTTTTGTTAAGGAAGATCAAACACAACTTTGGGTATCATTGGATTGTGAAAACAAGTTGAAAACATCGGATTTGAGGCTTGAAAATCGACTTGAAACGAGTTTGGAACGAGTTGGAAAAAGCTTCAGGCTAGGCGCCCCGCCTAAGCCAGGCGCCCCGCCTGACTTGGCTACTGCCTAAGTCCCAGGCGCCCCGCCTACACCCAGGCGCCCCGCCTGGAACACAGCACAACCCAGGCGCCCCTCCTGAGTTTCAGGCGCCCCTCCTGAGTGCTGAACGCATTGTTTCGGGTAGATTTTCGTAGGTATTTCCCTTTGTTTGATAACATAACATCTAGTTAGTACTAATTTGAGTACCCGATCTACTTGAATAGTGCTAACCCTTGATTGCTCTTAAGTGATTCGTGCCTAGCAAGGAGAGTAGAATTCTAAGGAAAAGCGTAGAATCTTTTAACTCAAGTCCTTCACTTCAAAGTGCCTAGCGTTCATTGAGTCCCATTAACTCCACTCACCCCGGAGTGTGCGTGACTCGTGAATAGTTTGGTTGAGTTGAGGAGTTGCTAATCATCTACGTGAAGCTTTGGGACTACAAGTTGAGTGAAATATCCACCGCCACCCAAAAGAGTGATCCGAGTGAACACAAGTGAGGGAGCGAGTGAGGTGTTTTAACTAACTCTTGTTTTCTTTGTTTGTAGGTACAATGGCCAACGAAGGTCAAGATTTCATTAAGGTGGCCTTGGCTAATCTTCTTGCCAAGATGGACCTCATGAACCAAAGAATTGATTCTCTTGAAAGGGAGCCTCGAGTACTCAAGGAGAACATGGGACCCCGAGTGTCCCAATTGAAAAGGGGACCCCGAGTGTCCAAATTGAGACCGGTGAAGGCTCAAGTAGTCCTACTTTTACCCCGGAGCAAGTTGTTGAATTGCTCAATCAACAACGGGTAAAGGAGGACCGAGAGAGAATTGAACGAACGGGCATTCCCCGTATCTTAGACAATCCTCCAAGAAACTTTCCACTACCAAGACCCGTCCGAAATGTGCAACCTCTTGAGCAAGTTGTTGAGGCTCAAGAAGGGGAGGAAGTTGATTATGATGACAACGTATATGGGTTTGATGATCACTTTCAACCAAGGCGAGCTATGAATTGGGGTCGAAATGTGGATCGGGGTAGAGGCCGAGGTCGAGGGCCACCCTTAGGATATGGAGGAAGAAATGTTAGAAGGGACTATGTTGCTTATGATGATCACCAAGGAGGCCAACCGGAGCCATTCCAAGGGGGTCGTGACAACAACAACAATCTTAATAGTGTGAAGCTCACTATTCCTTCTTTCAAAGGAAGTAGTGACCCGGTGGAGTACATTGGTTGGAAATTGGCTATGGAGCGTATCTTTGACACCAATGATATGCCCGATGTGAAGAAGACCAAGTATGCAATATCCTCCTTTGAATCCTTTGCTTCTACTTGGTGGGAGTCGGTGAAGAGAAATAGAAGAAGGACGGGTATGGCTATTAATCTTACTTGGGAAGAGTTGATCCGTGTGATGGATGAGAAGTACTTGACTAACCAATACCGGGTTGAACAACAAAGGCGTCTATATGATTTGAAGCAAGGATACAAATCGGTTGGTGAATACTTCAATGAATTTGAGCAAATCCGAATGATCCTTGACTTAGATGATGAAGACAATGAGACGGCCATGATCCGTTTCAAAGGGGGCTTGAACCGAGACATAGCTTCACAATTGAAGTTCCACAAATATGAAGATCATTACAAGCTATGTGAAGATGCGGTTGAGGCCGAGAAATGGCTCAAGGAGGAGAAATCCCTCCGCTACAAGAGTAGCACTCCTACTCCAACAAGCAAACCAAAGGATTGGAAGCCTCCTACTACAAATGCAAGGTTCCCAAGTGCAAGTGGAACAAGTGGTGCAAATGCTACCAAGGATGTGAAAAAGCCGTTTGAGAAGAACACACCTAATGTGGGAGGTAACTCTAAAACTCAACTACATGCTCCTACTTCTTCTTCAATACAATGCCACAAGTGCAAGGGGTATGGTCACTTTGCTAGGGAATGTCCTACAAAGAGGACCATGATTGTTGTTGGCAATGAAGCATATGAGAAAGAGAGTGAATCGGAGGATGAGGGAGTAGAGGGAGTAGAGGGAGATGAGGGAGTAGAGGAGAATGATTTGCTTGATGATACGATGGAGGAGGAGGATCCTCATACTTTCTTGGTTGTGAGACGGAGCCTAGGAGCTATGATTGTGGAAGATAGTGAAACCTTGCAAAGGGAAAATCTTTTCCATGCTAGGTGCCGGGTCAAAGATGTTGTTTGCTCTATGATAATTGATTCCGGAAGTTGTGCAAATGTAGTGAGTCAATCACTAGTGGCTCAATTGAAGTTAACTACCATGAAGCATCCTAAACCTTACCGGTTACAATGGCTTAGTGAATGTGGAGAGCTTAAGGTGATGAAACAAGCCATGATCAAGTTTAGAATGGGTAGTTATGTTGATGAGCATTTGTTTGATGTTGTGCCTATGCAAGCATGCCACCTACTCTTAGGGAGGCCATGGCAATTCGATAGGCAAGTGGTGCATGAGGGTCGTGTCAACACTTACACGGTCAAACATGAAGGGAAGAGATTTGTGCTTAAACCTCTCACTCCTAAGCAAGTAAGTGATGATTACAAGAAAATGAAGGAGTTGAGGGAGGTGGCAAAGGCTAAGTCACTCATTGAGACTAGCCCTTTGTCCAAAAGCATGGTGGCAATCCCACCTACTTCATCTACCGGTGGCATGTGTGCCATGATGCAACCGGGCGAGCTCTTGAAAGGTAATGATGGCACCAAATTTCTCCTATGCCTAGTGCACAAAGGTATGATCCTTAACTCTAATTGTGATTTTTCTTCTAGCCCTATGCCTAGTGCTTTGAAAGATGTCTTGGAAAACTTTGGGGACATGTTCCCGGATGAGATGCCCGATGGCTTACCTCTCTTGAGAGGAATTGAACATCAAATTGACTTTATTCCGGGCTCTCAAATCCCGAACAAGCCGGCCTATAGAAGCAATCCCGAGGATACGAGGGAGTTGCAAAAACAAGTTGATGACTTGCTTTCCAAAGGCTTGGTAAGGGAGAGTTTGAGTCCTTGTGCCGTACCGGTCATTCTTGTCCCAAAGAAAGACGGCACTTGGAGAATGTGCGTTGATTGCCGAGCCGTGAATAAGATAACGGTCAAGTACCGTCACCCTATTCCACGGCTTGATGATATGTTGGATGAGTTGAGTGGGTCGTGTGTCTTTTCCAAAATCGACCTTAGGTCCGGTTACCATCAAATCCGGATGAAACCCGGGGATGAATGGAAAACCGCATTCAAGACCAAATTCGGTCTCTATGAATGGTTGGTAATGCCCTTCGGGCTTTCCAACGCACCTAGCACTTTCATGCGACTCATGAATCATGTTTTGAAGTCTTTTATCAACAAGTTTGTTGTTGTCTATTTTGATGATATCTTGATCTATAGTAAGACAATGGATGAACATGTTGACCACCTTAGGCAAGTGCTTGATGCTTTGAGAGCCGAAAAGCTCTATGCTAATTTCAAAAAGTGTGCCTTTGGTGTGGATAAGGTTGTCTTTCTTGGGTTTGTTGTGAGTGCCCAAGGAGTGGAGGTGGATGAGTCTAAGGTAAAGGCCATACGTGATTGGCCTACTCCTACTACCGTGACTCAAGTGAGGAGCTTTCATGGTCTCGCAAGCTTTTATAGGCGATTTGTGAGAGACTTTAGCTCCATTGCCGCTCCACTCACCGAATTGGTGAAGAAAGACCAACCGTTTGTTTGGGGAGAGCCTCAAGAGAAGGCCTTCCATGAATTGAAAAGTAGGTTGAGTACCGCCCCTCTATTGCAATTGCCCGACTTCGGAAAGGCATTTGAGGTTGAGTGTGATGCCTCGGGGGTGGGAATTGGTGGTGTATTAATGCAAGATAGCAAACCCATCGCCTACTTTAGTGAAAAGTTGAAAGGGGCCTCCTTGAACTATTCTACATATGACAAGGAGTTGTATGCCCTTGTGAGAGCCCTTGCCCATTGGCAACACTATCTTTGGCCTCGTGAGTTTGTAATCAAGAGTGACCATGAGTCACTCAAGCATTTGAGAGGCCAAGAGAAGCTCAATAAGAGACATGCCAAGTGGGTTGAATTCATTGAGTCCTTTCCCTATGTGATCCAATATAAGAAAGGGAAGGACAATGTTGTGGCGGATGCGCTTTCGAGAAAGTTTGCTCTAGCCACCACTCTCACCTCTAAGCTCATGGGTTTTGAGAGCATTAAATTGATGTATGCTCATGACCCAACGCTAAAGAGCGTCCATGACGCTCTAGAGAAGGGGGAGAGAGTTGAGAAATACCAATGGGTTAAAGGTTATATCTTCAAAAATGGTAGAGTGTGCATTCCGGAGTCCTCTTGGAGGGAGTTGCTTGTGCAAGAGGCACATTGCGGGGGACTCATGGGACATTTTGGCACAAGAAAGACTTTGGCTATTCTTAAAGAACAATTTCATTGGCCAAAGATGGGGGTGCAAGTGGAAAAGTTTTGCAACAATTGCCTTGAGTGCAAGCGTGCTAAATCCAAAGCCCTCCCCCATGGGTTGTATACCCCTCTTCCCGTACCTACTAGTCCTTGGTTGGATATCTCAATGGATTTTGTGATGGGATTACCTAGGACTAGGGGAGGCCATGATAGCATTTATGTTGTTGTGGATAGGTTCTCAAAGATGGCTCATTTCATTCCATGCAAGAAATGCGATGATGCTCAACATGTAGCTTCCTTGTTTGTTGAAAATGTTTTGAAGTTACATGGTGTGCCTCAAACTATAGTGAGTGATAGGGACACTAAGTTCCTAAGCCATTTTTGGCGAAGTTTATGGGGTGCTTTAGGCACCAAGCTCTTGTTCTCCACGTCCCACCACCCACAAACCGATGGGCAAACGGAAGTGGTAAACCGAACCTTGGGTGCTCTTCTTAGAGCCATGACCCGGGGTAAGGCCGGGACTTGGATTGATCGTTTACCTCTTATGGAGTTTGCCTACAATCGAACCGTGCATAGAATGATTGGCATGACTCCATTCGAGTGTGTTTATGGTTTTAACCCCTTGATTCCCCTTGATCTAACCCCTTTGCCAAGGGAAATGGTTGTTAATTTTGAAGGTAAAGCTAGAGCGAAGGCAATGATGGAACTCCATGCAAAGGCGAAGAAGAATTTGGAGGAAGCCTATGCTAAGGTTGCTTCCAAGAAAAACAAAGGACGCAAGAAGGTGGAACTCAAGAAGGGTGACTATGTGTGGGTGCACTTCCGGAAAGAAAGGTTTCCAAACCTTAGAAAAGGGAAGTTAGCACCCCGTGGCGATGGCCCATTCCAAGTGCTTTCAAAGATAAACAACAACGCCTATGTGGTCGACTTGCCAAGTGAGTATCAAGTTTCTAATACTTTTAATGTTTGTGACTTGGTTCCTTTGGATATAGGTGATGATGCGGTCGTGGGTGATGATGCCTCAATTTCGAGGACGAAATCTTCTCAAGAAGGGGAGGATGATGAGACCCAAACCCCCTCAAGACCATTCACACGTAGTCAAGCTAAGGAGATCCAAGGAGTGCACATACACTTGGTGAGGAAGGGCCTTGAAGAAGGAAGCGATTGGAAGCCGTTCCGGGTGCTCAAGCTAGGCCTCACGCCTAAGGAAGAACAGAACCCAGCAGAGCTAGGCGCCCCACCTAGCCCAGGCGCCCCGCCTAGGGAGCTCACTGCCTAAGCTCAGAAAATGCACCAAGCGCCCCACCTGGCTAGGCGCCCAGCCTAGCTGAAGGCCAAGCCAGGCGCCCCGCCTAGCTTCAGGCGCCCAGCCTAGCTGAAGGCCAAGCCAGGCGCCCCGCCTAGATCCAGGCGCCCAGCCTAGCTTCAACATGAACCAGGCGCCCCTCCCAGCCCCAGGCGCCCCACCTAGCTGCTGAACTTATGTTTCTTTTACTATTTTGCCCTGCGTGGCTTATTTGATGAACCTTATTAGTAAGGGTAATTACGTCTTTGTGTAAGCTTGGGAAAACACTATAAATACCCAAGCATAGCTTATTTTACAGTTAGCTTATTATTGATGATTATGAATGATGAACATGAGCAAGGCTCTTGATTATTGAATGAAACCTTTTGTTCTTGGACTTGTATGTCTTCTAGCGGATCTAGATGAATACTCTTCCTCTCCGACCATTCTACTTGCGTGCTCGCGTTAGCTCGAGGGTAGTTGCATAGCGTAGGTGTTCTTGTCCTTCTCTCGGGGTGTAACGGAACAAGTTCTCCGTTGCTACTTGGGATTAGAGATCGAGTTACGTCTCGTTCTTTATCTTTTACTTTTCTGCGTTTGATTCTCATCAGATTGTTAGCACAAACGCGGAAGAACAAACAAGAAAGATAAGGATAAAAGCAAGACAAAACTTGCTTCTTTCGAAAGAACAGTGAGGAACCTGTCTCAAAGCTCTATCAAAAGGAGTACAAGGATCACCTATACTATGCAACAATCCTCAAGAGAACATTGCCTCTTGCAAACTGAATGATCAAGAGGAATGTTCAATCGGACTAACCGAAAGCCACAAGTCCTTAAAAGCCCTCACCGGGGTTTTGCTCACGACGGAGACAAGAAGAAATGTGCTCGGCACTTTCATTCAATTCATCAATGTTCAAAGACTGGCTACTTACAATGAAAGGAAACGGTGTTTATATAGGAAATACTAAGGGTAAACTAGTAAATAGGTCACAGTTGACCAATAGAAATAAGCCACGCAGGGCTGAGTTAGAATGTGTTCGGCAGATTTGACTTCGGCAGATTTGACTTCGGTAAGCCTTGGCTTCGGTTCTCGTTTGTCTGCTCGAACACACTCTTGCTTCGGGCTCAAATCTGAAGATAATGCCTTCGATTCTTGAGCTCGGCCACTCAGCTTCGGAGCAATTGTTTTCCTTCGGCCAGGCTAAGTGATCGTGCACATCGTGCAGCAGCTTGGCTTGGCTTCTTGTCATCGGTCTCCTCGGTGGATCGATCACTTGATCAGCACGTGATCGGGCTGCATCACTTTCCCTCACCAAGCCTTTAGTGAGCAATTCATCAACTTGCTTTTGCAATTCTCTTGTGTCTTCCGGATTGCTCCTATAGGCCGGTTTGTTTGGGATTTGGGATCCCGGGACAAAGTCTATTTGATGCTCAATGCCCCTCAAAGGAGGCAATCCATCCGGCATTTCATCCGGGAACATGTCACCAAAATCCTTCAAAACATTCTCAAACACACTAGGCAAAGGGTTAGATGAAAAATCACAATTAGAGTTTAGAACCATACCTTTGTGCACTAGGCATATGAGAAGTTTGTTGCCATCATTTCCTTTTAGGATCTCGCCCGGTTGCATCATGGCACATATGCCACCGGTAGAAGTAGGTGGGATTGCCACCAAGCTTTTGGACAAAGGGCTAGTCTCAACAACCGACTTAGCCTTTGCCACTTCTCTCAACTCCCGCATCCGTTTGTAATCATCGCTCACTTGTTTGGGAGTCATGGGCGGGAGCACAAACTTTTTCCCCTCATGTGTCACCGTATAGGTGTTGGCATGACCATTATGAACCACACGTCGATCAAATTGCCACGGCCTACCAAAGAGTAGGTGGCATGCTTGCATAGGCACGACATCGAACATGTGTTCATCCACATAGTTCCCAATCTTGAATTTGATCAAGCATTGTTTAACCACCCTCAACTCACCACACTCACTAAGCCATTGAAGCTTATAAGGACTTGGGTGTTTCAAGGTAGGTATTTTCAATTGGGTAACAAGTGTTTGGCTAATAACATTAGCACAACTTCCCGAGTCAATGATCATAGAGCAAAGGAGACCCATGACTCGGCATTTGGAGTGAAAAAGGTTCTCTCGTTGTAAGGTTTCAACATCCTCTACACACATGGCTCCTAGACTCCTCCTCACAACAAGGAAGGCATGGGAATCATCATCTTCCTCCGTGGCAATCTCCCCAACATCTCCTTCCTCCTCACCCTCTACTCCCTCTTCTTCCCCCCCCCCCTCGGGCTCACTTCTTGCTCATAGACCAAGTCACCAACAAGAACCATAGTTTTCCGGGTAGGGCAATCTTTAGAGAGATGACCATAACCTTTACACATAAAGCATTGAGTAGAAGAAGAGATTGGATTACTCAATTGAGTTCTAGAATTACCTCCCACGGGTTGTGTTGACCTTTCAAAAGGCTTTTTCACTTCCTTGCTAGCACTCGCACCACTTGCACTTGGGAATTTGGCATTAGTTGTAGGAGACTTCCAATCCTTTGGCTTGTTCAATGGAGTAATAGCATTACTCTTGTAGCGAAGGGATTTCTCCTCTTTAAGCCACTTCTCGGCTTCAACCGCATCCTCACATAGCTTGTAATGATCATTGTACTTGTGAAACTTCAATAGTGAAGCTATGTCCCGGTTTAAGCCCCCTTTGAAACGGATCATGGCCGTCTCATTGTCTTCCTCATCCAAGTCTAGAGTCATCCGGACTTGTTCAAACTCATTGAAGTACTCCCCAACCGACTTGGAACCTTGTTTCAATTCATAGAGACGCTTTTGTTGGTCCACTCGGTATTGGTTAGTCAAGTACTTTTCATCCATCACACGGATCAACTCATCCCAAGTAAGATTAAGAACCATCCCCATCCTCCTTCTATTCCTCTTTGCCGACTCCCACCATGTAGAAGCAAAGGACTCAAAGGTAGAGATAGCATACTTAGTCTTCTTCAATTCGGGCATGTCATTGGTGTCAAATATACGTTCCATGGACAACTTCCAATCAAGGTACTCCACCGGATCACTACTCCCTTTGAAAGGAGGAATAGTAATCTTCACACTATTAAGATTGTTGTTGTTGTCACGACCCCCACGGAATGGCTCCGGTTGGCCCCCATAGTGGTCTTCATTCACACCATACTCCCTTCTCGCATTCCCTCCAACAAATCCCATAGGTGGCCCTCGACCTCGGCCCCTACCTCGATCCACATTACGACCCCAATTCATACCACGTCTTGGTTGAAGGTGATCATCAAAACCATACATATCATCACCATACTCGACTTCCTCCCCTTCTTGAGCTTCATCGACTTGCTCAAGAGGTTGCACATTTCGGATGGGTCTTGGTAATGGGTTGTCTCTTGGGGGATTATCCAAGATACGGGGAATGCCCGTTCGTTCAATTCTCTCTCGATCTTCCTTTACCCGTTGTTGATTGAGCAATTCAACAACTTGCTCCGGGGTAAAGGTAGGGCTACTTGAGCCTTCACCGGTCTCAATTTGGACACTCGGGGTCCCCTTTTCAATTGGGACACTCGGGGTCCCTTGGTCTCCTTGGGTACTTGAAGCACCCTTTTCAAGTGACTCAATCCGTTGAGTCATAACATCCATCTTGGCAAGAAGGCTAGCCAAGGCCTCCTTGATGAAATCTTGACCTTCATTGGCCATTGTGGTACAAAGAAAAGAAACAAGAGTTAGTTAAAACACCTCACTCGCTCCCTCACTTGTGTTCACTCGGATCACTCTTTTAGGTGGCGGTGGATATTTCACTCTTGCTTGAACTCAAAGCTTCACAAAGTTGAATAGTGAACCTTAACCTAATCACTCGACTCAAAAGCCAAATGTACTCTGGGGTGAGTGGAGTTAATAGGACTCGATTGGAACGCTAAGCACTTTGAGTGAGGACTTGAGTCAAAAGGCACTACGGATCTTCTTTGAGTTCCAGTCTCCGTTCTAAGGCACGATGATCTTAGTAGCTTGAAGTAATTAGTACTAATCGAGTAGGATTATACTCTAATAATACTAATTAGAAGCGATGCAAACAACAAAACAAGCGAACCTAGAAGAAACTACCCGATTCCCAACTCTCCAGGAAGTAGGCGCCCCACCTGTTTGGACTAGGTGGTCCGCCCAGTGTCTGCAGTGGGGAGTGGGCGGTCAGCCTACTCTAAGTAGGCGGTCCGCCTCTGTAAAGTCCAGAGAGCAAGCAAAAATCAGGCGGTCCGCCCGTTTCGCTAGGCGCTCCGCCTACTGCAAGTTCCAGCACAGTTCAAACACAATTTTCTTGGTTTTGCACCCAAAAATTCATCAATCCGCACGTTGTTTTGGGCAAATCAAAGGTACCCCAATGTTGTTTTAAGCACAGAGATCAAACCCCAATCAATTTTATCAAACCCCAATCAAAGTTCAACATTCCACCATGTTCATAGCTAGGGTTTCAAATTTTCAAGTTCTTCAAGGGTTTCAAATTTTCAATCCTTGTGTTTCTACTTCAAATTCGATGCTCAGGGTACCAAAAGAACGGGTTTCCAACAAGGAATAAAACCTAATATCAATCAAGCAATGGGTCCAACAAACCAAGATTCTATGATCAAATTTTTGTGTTTTTCAACTTTTTCTATTTTTTTTGTGTTTTCTTCTTTTCTTCAACAACAAATAAGAACCTAAGATAGAAACCAACCTAGGCACGAAGAATCAAGGGTCGGGGGTTTGTACAAACAAAACCCGAGCCTTGCTCTGATACCAAGATGATAAGAATCAAATACGAAACGCGGAAATAAAGATAAAGAGCGAGACACTACTCGAACTCCCTACGAAGTAACTATGGAGAACTCGTTCCATAATACCCTCGTATCGGTGTCAAGGAGGACCTACACTATGCAACTACCCTCGAGCCACACTTGGGGCTCGCAAATAGAATGATCGGGTTTTCGGTTCAAGACTCAACTAGATTCCACTAGTGAATTCAAGCAACCAAGGCAAAGGATTCTCCAAACAAGAGATAGTTTCTTTTCATCATTCATATAATTCAAGGTAGACTAAGGTTTGAATAGGTTTGTGAAGTATTTATAGACTTCACTTACATGTAATGAAAGCTCAAAAATACCCCCAAAGTGGGTTAAAACAATAAGGGCCTCATAGGGCTATAGTTGTCCAAAACATAGCAATTAAACTAGGAATCCCGCAACCCTTCACAAAGTAGGCGCCCAGCTGATAAGACCCAAACCCCCTCAAGACCATTCACTCGGAGTCAAGCCAAGTTGATCCAAGATACCCATCTTCACTTGACATGGAAGAGTATGGAAGAAGGCCCCAAGAGCAACTTGAAGAGCATGCTTTGGTGTGCCATGGATGGAGGACTACTTGGGCTCCAAGGTGATCCACCTCAAGCTCATTTTGAGCCTCTTGCACAAGTTCCAGAAGGAGGCGGAGCGCCTCAAAGCTGAGGCGGAGCGCCTACCAAGAAGCAGAGAGCTGAGCAGAAGAAGGTGGAGCGCCTCATCCTGAGGCGGAGCGCCTGAGGCGGGGCGCCTCATCCTGAGGCGGAGCGCCTCACCATCCCGAGGCGGAGCGCCTCAACCTGGAGGCGGAGCGCCTCCCCCTGTGTTGGCCTGCGGGATATTTTATTACTTTTGGCTTGAACTTCCAACTATAGCCCTGCGTGGCCTTATTTGTTTTAACCCACTTTGGGGGTATTTTAGACCTTTTAGTATGACTAAGTGAAGCCTATAAATACTTCACTTAGCCTCTTTGAAACATTACCTTACCTTTGAATCTTATGAATGATGAATAGAGTTTATCTCTTTTTATGAAGAAACCCTTTCTTGGTTGCTTGAATTCACTAGTGGAACCTAGTTGAGTCTTGAACCGAAAACCCGATCATTCTATTTGCGAGTCCCAGGTGCGGCTCGAGGGTAGTTGCATAGTGTAGGTCCTCCTTGACACCGATACGAGGGTATTATGGAACGAGTTCTCCATAGTTACTTCGTAGGGAGTTCGAGTAGTGTCTCGCTCTTTATCTTTATTTCCGCGTTTCGTTTTTGATTCTTATCATCTTGGTATCAGAGCAAGGCTCGGGTTTTGTTTCTACAAACCCCCGACCCTTGATTCTTCGTGCCTAGGTTGGTTTCTATCTTAGGTTCTTGTTTGTTGTTATTAAAAGAAGAAAACTACAAAAAAAAAAAAAATTGAAAAAAAAAAAAAAAAAATTGAAAATCTAAAAATTTGGTGTAACTTGTTGGTTTGGATGATTTTTGATATGGGTGTTATAGATTCTTGATCGTGGTTGAAATCCCGTCGTTTGGATACCAAAAACACTTGGATTGGAGAAGATTGAAAATCAAAACCCCAAAACCCCTTAAAACCCTTGATGAACTTGTTCTTGATGACTTTTGAATGATTCTTGGGTTGGATTGATATTGGATTGAGATTTGATATTGGGGTTTGACCCTTGTGTGATTCCCGTTCTTTTGGTACCTTAAACACCCAATTTGGAGTTGTATTGCATGAATTGAAATTTTGAAACCCCATGAGAATTTGAAAATTTTGAAACCCTAGCTTTGAAGAAGATGAACATGGTGGATTGCTTGATATTGATTGGGGTTTGATAAAAGTTGTTGGGGTTTGATCTTTGCGACTCATAGAACATTTGGGTACCTTTGAATTGCTAAAACAACGCTTGATTAGTTGAATTGTTGGGTGAAAAACCAAGAAAAACGCGTTGTTGAACAGTGCTGAAGGTTGCAGAGGCGGAGCGCCTATATTCTGAGGCGGAGCGCCTCAAGTCTGTGACCTCTCTGGAATTTGCTGAGGCGGAGCGCCTCCCTGCTGAGGCGGGGCGCCTCCACCTGAAGCTTTACCCTGGGCGGACCGCCCACTCTTTGAGGCGGGGCGCCTACTTCCTGAACGTTGGGAATTGGGTAGTTTCTTCTAGGTTCTCGTGTTTTATTGTTTGCATTGCTTCTAATTGGTACTATTAGAGTATAATCCTACTTGATTAGTACTAATTACTTCGAGCTAATTAGGATCATCGTGCCTTAGAAAGGAGACTAGAACTCAAAGAAGACCCGTAGTGCCTTTTGACTCAAGTCCTCACTCAAAGTGCTTAGCGTTCCAATCGAGTCCTATTAACTCCACTCACCCCGGAGTGCATTGGGCTTTCGAGTCGAGTGATTAAGTTTAGGTTTACTATTCAACTTCGTGAAACTTTGAGTTCAAGCAAGAGTGAAATAGCCATCACCACCATACGAGTGATCCGAGTGAAAACTTGTGAGGGAGCGAGTGAGGTGTTTTGACTAACTCTTGTTTCTTTCTTTGTAGGTACAATGGCCAACGAGGGTCAAGAATTCATCAAGGATGCCTTGGCTAGCATTCTTGCCAAGATGGACGTCATGACTCAAAGGATTGAGTCACTTGAAAAGGGTGCCTCAAGTACCCAAGGTGACCAAGGGGCCCCGAGTGTCCCAATTGAAAAGGGGACCCCGAGTGTCCCAATTGAGACCGGTGAAGTCTCAAGTACTCCTAACTTTACCCCGGAACAAGTAAGTCATGTCTTTGAGTTGTTCAATCAACAACGGGTAAAGGAGGACCGGGAGAGAATTGAACGAACGGGCATTCCCCGTATCTTGGATAATCCCCCAAGAGACGTTCCATTACCAAGACCCATCCGAAATGTGCAACCTCTTGAACAAGCCGATGAGGCTCAAGAAGGGGAGGAAGCCGAATATGGTGATGATATGTATGGGCTTGATGATCACTTTCAACCGAGACGAGGTATGAATTGGGGTCGTAATGTGGATCGGGGTAGGGGCCGAGGTCGAGGGCTACCTATGGGATATGTTGGAGGGAATGCGCGGAGGGAGTATGGTGTGAATGAAGATCACTATGGGGGCCAACCGGAGCCGTTCCGTGGGGGTCGTGACAACACCAACCTCAATAGTGTGAAACTTAATCTCCCAACCTTCAAAGGGAATTGTGATCCGACTGCTTACATTGAATGGGTGCTACAAATGGAAAGATTGTTTGACACAAACGAGATGTCCGATGAGAAGAAAGGCACCTATGCTATTTCATCCTTTGAATCCTATGCATCTACTTGGTGGGAATCCATCAAGAGATCAAGGAGAAGGGCGGGAATCCCCGTGAATGTGGGTTGGATCGACTTGAAGGGTATCATGAGTATCAAGTACATCACTCCTCGATATCGTCAAGAGCAACTCAAGAAGCTTTATGAGTTGAAGCAAGGTGTCAAGACGGTGCATGAATATTATGATGAGTTTGAAAGGACTCGAATGGCTTTGGATATGGACACCGAAGATGAGGAGCAAGCCGTGATACGTTTCATGAATGGGTTGAGCTATGGTATAGCCTCACAATTGAGATTGCGTGCTTATCTATCACTTCAAGAGGTTCTTGATGCCGCTATCCAAGCCGAGCAATGGCTTGAGAAAGAGAAGTCCAACCGTTACAAGAGCAACACTTCTACTTCCATGAACAAACCAAAGGATTGGAAAGCCCCCACAACGAATGCCAAATTCCCAAGTGCAAGTGCTAGCAAGGATGTGAAGAAGCCTTTTGAAAGGTCTACACAACCCGTGGGAGGTAATTCTAGAACTCAATTGAGTAATCCAATCTCTTCTTCTACTCAATGCTTTAAGTGTAAGGGTTATGGTCATCTCTCTAAAGAATGCCCGACCCGGAAAACTATGGTTCTTGTTGGTGACTTGGTCTATGAGCAAGATAGTGAGCCCGAGGAGGGAGAAGAAGAGGGAGTAGAGGGAGAGGAGGAAGGAGATGATGGGGAGATTGCCAAGGAAGAAGATGATGATTCCCATGCCTTCCTTGTTGTGAGGAGGAGCCTAGGAGCCATGTGCGTAGAGGATGTTGAGACCTTACAAAGAGAGAACCTCTTTCACTCCAAATGCCGAGTCATGGGACTCCTTTGCTCTATGATTATTGACTCGGGAAGTTGTGCTAATGTTATTAGCCAAACACTAGTTACCCAATTGAAAATACCTACCTTGAAACACCCAAATCCTTACAAGCTTCAATGGCTTAGTGAGTGTGGTGAGTTGAGGGTGGTTAAACAATGTTTGATCAAATTCAAGATTGGGAACTATGTGGATGAGCACATGTTCGATGTCGTACCTATGCAAGCATGCCACCTACTCTTTGGTAGGCCTTGGCAATTTGATCGACGTGTGGTTCATAATGGTCATGCTAACACCTATACGGTGACGCATGAGGGGAAAAAGTTTGTGCTCCCACCAATGACTCCCAGACAAGTGAGCGATGATTACAAACGGATGCGGGAGTTGAGGGAGGTGGCAAAGGCTAAGTCGGTTGTTGAGACTAGCCCTTTGTCCAAAAGCTTGGTGGCAATCCCACCTACTTCTACCGGTGGCATATGTGCCATGATGCAACCGGGCGAGATCCTAAAAGGAAATGATGGCAACAAGCTTCTCATATGCCTAGTGCACAAAGGTATGGTTCTAAACTCTAATTGTTATTTTTCTTCTAACCCTTTGCCTAGTGTGTTTGAGAATGTTTTGAAGGATTTTGGTGACATGTTCCCGGATGAAATGCCGGATGGATTGCCTCCTTTGAGGGGCATTGAGCATCAAATAGACTTTGTCCCGGGATCCCAAATCCCGAACAAACCGGCCTATAGGAGCAACCCGGAGGATACAAGGGAGTTGCAAAAGCAAGTTGATGAATTGCTCACTAAAGGCTTGGTAAGAGAAAGCTTGAGTCCTTGTGCCGTGCCCGTGATCCTTGTTCCTAAAAAGGACGGCACTTATAGAATGTGTGTTGATTGTCGGGCCGTGAACAAAATAACGGTAAAGTACCGTCATCCTATTCCCCGACTTGATGATATGTTAGATGAATTGAGCGGTTCATGTGTGTTTAGCAAAATTGACCTTAGGTCCGGCTACCATCAAATCCGGATGAAACCGGGTGATGAATGGAAAACCGCATTCAAGACCAAGTTTGGTCTCTATGAATGGTTGGTGATGCCCTTTGGGCTCTCCAATGCACCTAGCACTTTCATGAGGCTAATGAACCATGTTCTAAAGCCATTCATCAACAAGTTTGTGGTCGTCTATTTTGACGATATATTGATCTATAGCAAATCAATAGACGACCATGTTGAACACCTTAGGCTAGTGCTTGAAAAGTTGAGAGCCGAAAAGCTCTATGCTAATTTTAAAAAGTGTGCCTTTGGTGTTGAGAAGGTGGTCTTCCTTGGGTTTGTTGTGAGTGCCCAAGGAGTGGAGGTGGATGAGTCTAAGGTAGAGGCCATACGTGATTGGCCTACTCCTACTACCGTGACTCAAGTGAGGAGCTTTCATGGTCTCGCAAGCTTTTATAGGCGATTTGTGAAGGACTTTAGCTCCATTGCCGCTCCACTCACCGAATTGGTGAAGAAAGACCAACCGTTTGCTTGGGGAGAGCCTCAAGAGAAGGCCTTCCTTGAGTTGAAAAGTAGGTTGAGTACCGCCCCGCTATTGCAATTGCCCGACTTCGGGAAGGCATTTGAGGTTGAGTGTGATGCCTCGGGGGTGGGAATTGGTGGTGTTCTAATGCAAGATAGCAAACCCATCGCCTACTTTAGTGAGAAATTGAAAGGGGCATCCTTGAATTATTCTACATATGACAAGGAGTTGTATGCCCTTGTGAGAGCCCTTGCCCATTGGCAACACTATCTTTGGCCTCGTGAGTTTGTAATCAAGAGTGACCATGAGTCACTCAAGCATTTGAGAGGCCAAGAGAAGCTCAATAAGAGACATGCCAAGTGGGTTGAATTTATTGAGTCCTTTCCCTATGTGATCCAATACAAGAAAGGGAAGGACAATGTTGTGGCGGACGCGCTTTCGAGAAAGTTTGCTCTAGCCACCACTCTCACCTCTAAGCTCATGGGTTTTGAGAGCATTAAATTGATGTATGCTCATGACCCAAAGCTAAAGAGTGTCCATGACACTCTAGAGAAAGGGGAGAGAGTTGACAAATACCAATGGTTTGATGGTTATATCTTCAAAAATGGTAGGGTGTGCATTCCGGAGTCCTCTTGGAGAGAGTTGCTTGTGCATGAGGCACATTGCGGGGGACTCATGGGACATTTTGGCACAAGAAAGACTTTGGCCATTCTTCAAGAACAATTCCATTGGCCAAAGATGAGGGTGCATGTGGAAATGTTTTGCGCTAATTGCCTTGAGTGCAAGCGAGCCAAATCTAAAGCCCACCCTCATGGGTTGTATACCCCTCTCCCCGTACCTACTAGTCCATGGTTGGATATCTCAATGGATTTTGTGATGGGATTACCAAGGACTAGGGGGGGCCATGATAGCATTTATGTTGTTGTGGATAGGTTCTCCAAAATGGCTCATTTCATTCCGTGCAAGAAATGTGATGATGCACAACATGTGGCAACTTTGTTTATTGAAAATGTCTTGAAGTTGCATGGTGTGCCTCAAACCATAGTGAGTGATAGGGACACTAAGTTCCTAAGTCATTTTTGGAGGTGTTTATGGGGTGCTTTAGGCACCAAGCTCTTGTTCTCCACGTCCCACCACCCCCAAACCGATGGGCAAACGGAAGTGGTAAACCGAACCTTGGGTGCTCTTCTTAGAGCCATGACTCGAGGCAAGGCCGGGACATGGATTGATCGTCTTCCTCTTATGGAGTTTGCCTACAATCGCACATTGCATAGCATGATAGGCATGACTCCATTCGAGTGTGTTTATGGATTTAACCCCTTGATTCCCCTTGATCTAACCCCTTTGCCAAGGGAAATGGTTGTTAATTTTGAAGGTAAAGCTAGAGCCAAGGCTTTGGTTGAACTCCATGCAAAGGCAAAGAAGAACTTGGAGGAAGCTTATGCTAAGGTTGCCTCCAAGAAAAACAAAGGCCGCAAGAAGGTGGAACTCAAGAAGGGTGACTATGTGTGGGTGCACTTCCGGAGAGAAAGGTTTCCCAACCTTAGGAAAGGGAAGTTGGCACCCCGGGGAGATGGCCCATTCCAAGTGCTCTCGAAGATAAACAACAATGCCTATGTGGTCGACTTGCCAAGTGAGTATCAAGTTTCTAATACTTTCAATGTTTGTGACTTGGTTCCTTTGAATGTAGGTAATGAAGGGGGCGTGCAAGATGATGAAGAGGTCGTGAATGACACTTCGATTTCGAGGACGAAATCTTCTCAAGAAGGGGAGGATGATAAGACCCAAACCCCCTCAAGACCATTCACTCGG
Organism: Petunia x hybrida; assembly: GCA_037355625.1. Classification (NCBI taxonomy): domain Eukaryota; kingdom Viridiplantae; phylum Streptophyta; class Magnoliopsida; order Solanales; family Solanaceae; genus Petunia; species Petunia x hybrida. Next base: position 1,326,921 of record JBBBVM010000071.1, read on the forward strand.
AGTCAAGCCAAGTTGATCCAAGATACCCATCTTCACTTGACATGGAAGAGTATGGAAGAAGGCCCCAAGAGCAACTTGAAGAGCATGCTTTGGTGTGCCATGGATGGAGGACTACTTGGGCTCCAAGGTGATCCACCTCAAGCTCATTTTGAGCCTCTTGCACAAGTTCCAGAAGGAGGCGGAGCGCCTCAAAGCTGAGGCGGAGCGCCTACCAAGAAGCAGAGAGCTGAGCAGAAGAAGGTGGAGCGCCTCATCCTGAGGCGGAGCGCCTGAGGCGGGGCGCCTCATCCTGAGGCGGAGCGCCTCACCATCCCGAGGCGGAGCGCCTCAACCTGGAGGCGGAGCGCCTCCCCTTGTGTTGGCCTGCGGGATATTTTATTACTTTTGGCTTGAACTTCCAACTATAGCCCTGCGTGGCCTTATTTGTTTTAACCCACTTTGGGGGTATTTTAGACCTTTTAGTATGACTAAGTGAAGCCTATAAATACTTCACTTAGCCTCTTTGAAACATTACCTTACCTTTGAATCTTATGAATGATGAATAGAGTTTATCTCTTTTTATGAAGAAACCCTTTCTTGGTTGCTTGAATTCACTAGTGGAACCTAGTTGAGTCTTGAACCGAAAACCCGATCATTCTATTTGCGAGTCCCAGGTGCGGCTCGAGGGTAGTTGCATAGTGTAGGTCCTCCTTGACACCGATACGAGGGTATTATGGAACGAGTTCTCCATAGTTACTTCGTAGGGAGTTCGAGTAGTGTCTCGCTCTTTATCTTTATTTCCGCGTTTCGTTTTTGATTCTTATCACCAGCCTACTCTAACTAGGCGCCCCGCCTCTTTTCACTATGCTGAAGGAGTGGGCGGTCCGCCTGGTCTGGGACTCTCACAGAGGCGGTCCGCCTGGTGAGATCCAGAGAGTGTGCAAAAACTAGGCGGCCGGCCTAGTGGAGTAGGCGGTCCGCCTGGTGCTGTGGCCTCTTGAGTTGCTTCCAAAAGTGCTCCGGATGCCTCGTCAAGTGTACTAGAAGGTCCTCCATCCATGGCACACCAAAGTATAGTCTTCAAGTTGGTCTTTGATAAGAATCAAATACGAAACGCGGAAATAAAGATAAAGAGCGAGACACTACTCGAACTCCCTACGAAGTAACTATGGAGAACTCGTTCCATAATACCCTCGTATCGGTGTCAAGGAGGACCTACACTATGCAACTACCCTCGAGCCACACTTGGGGCTCGCAAATAGAATGATCGGGTTTTCGGTTCAAGACTCAACTAGATTCCACTAGTGAATTCAAGCAACCAAGGCAAAGGATTCTCCAAACAAGAGATAGTTTCTTTCATCATTCATATAATTCAAGGTAGACTAAGGTTTGAATAGGTTTGTGAAGTATTTATAGACTTCACTTACATGTAATGAAAGCTCAAAAATACCCCCAAAGTGGGTTAAAACAATAAGGGCCTCATAGGGCTATAGTTGTCCAAAACATAGCAATTAAACTAGGAATCCCGCAACCCTTCACAAAGTAGGCGCCCAGCCTATTTCAACTAGGCGCCCGGCCTACTCTTGGCAAGCTGAAGGAGTGGGCGGTCCGCCTGGTCTGGGAGCCCTACAGAGGCGGTCCGCCTAGTGAGATCCAGAGAGTGATCAAGAACTAGGCGGCCGGCCTAGTGGAGTAGGCGGTCCGCCTGGTGCTGTGGCCTCTTGAATTGCTTCCAAACGTGCCCCGGATGCCTCGTCAAGTGTACTAGAAGGTTCTCCATCCATGGCACACCAAAGTATAGTCTTCAAGTTGGTCTTGGAGCCTTCTTCCGCACCCTTCCATATCAAATGAAGATGAGTGTCTTGGATCAACTTGGCTTGACTCCGAGTGAAGGGTCTTGAGGGGGTTTGGGTCTTATCATCCTCCCCTTCTTGAGAAGATTTCGTCCTCGAAATCGAAGCATCATCCACGACCTCTTCAGCATTAAGCACAGCCTCTTCATCACCTACATTCAGAGGAACCAAGTCACTAACATTGAAAGTATTAGAAACTTGATACTCACTTGGCAAGTCGACCACATAGGCATTGTTGTTTATCTTCGAGAGCACTTGGAATGGCCCATCTCCTCGGGGTGCCAACTTCCCTTTCCTAAGGTTTGGAAACCTTTCTTTCCGGAAGTGCACCCACACATAGTCACCCTTCTTGAATTCCACCTTCTTGCGTCCTTTGTTCTTCTTGGCGGCAACTTTAGCATAAGCTTCCTCCAAGTTCTTCTTCGCCTTTGCATGGAGTTCAACCAAAGCCTTGGCTCTAGCTTTACCTTCAAAATTAACAACCATTTCCCTTGGCAAAGGGGTTAGATCAAGGGGAATCAAGGGGTTAAATCCATAAACACACTCGAATGGAGTCATGCCTATCATGCTATGCAATGTGCGATTGTAGGCAAACTCCATAAGAGGAAGACGATCAATCCATGTCCCGGCCTTACCTCGAGTCATGGCTCTAAGAAGAGCACCCAAGGTTCGGTTTACCACTTCCGTTTGCCCATCGGTTTGGGGGTGGTGGGACGTGGAGAACAAGAGCTTGGTGCCTAAAGCACCCCATAAACATCTCCAAAAATGACTTAGGAACTTAGTGTCCCTATCACTCACTATGGTTTGAGGCACACCATGCAACTTCAAGACATTTTCTATAAACAAAGTTGCCACATGTTGTGCATCATCACATTTCTTGCATGGAATGAAATGAGCCATTTTGGAAAACCTATCCACAACCACATAAATGCTATCATGGCCCCCTCTAGTCCTTGGTAATCCCATCACAAAATCCATTGAGATATCCAACCATGGACTAGTAGGTACGGGAAGAGGGGTATACAACCCATGAGGGTGGGCTTTAGATTTGGCTCGCTTGCACTCAAGGCAATTAGCGCAAAACTTTTCCACATGCACCCTCATCTTTGGCCAATGGAATTGTTCTTGAAGAATGGCCAAAGTCTTTCTTGTGCCAAAATGTCCCATGAGTCCCCCGCAATGTGCTTCATGCACAAGCAACTCTCTCCAAGAGGACTCCGGAATGCACACTCTACCATTTTTAAAGATATAACCATCAAACCATTGGTATTTGTCAACTCTCTCCCCTTTCTCTAGAGTGTCATGGACACTCTTTAGCTTCGGGTCATGAGCATACATCAATTTAATGCTCTCAAAACCCATGAGCTTAGAGGTGAGAGTGGTGGCTAGGGCAAACTTTCTTGAAAGCGCATCCGCCACAACATTGTCTTTCCCTTTCTTGTATTGGATAACATAGGGAAAAGACTCAATAAATTCAACCCACTTGGCATGTCTCTTATTGAGCTTCTCTTGGCCTCTCAAATGCTTGAGTGACTCATGGTCACTCTTGATTACAAACTCACGAGGCCAAAGATAGTGTTGCCAATGGGCAAGGGCTCTCACAAGGGCATACAACTCCTTGTCATATGTAGAATAATTCAAGGATGCCCCTTTCAACTTTTCACTAAAGTAGGCGATGGGTTTGCTATCTTGCATTAAAACACCACCAATTCCCACCCCCGAGGCATCACATTCAACCTCAAATGCCTTTCCGAAGTCGGGCAATTGCAATAGAGGGGCGGTACTCAACCTACTTTTCAACTCAAGGAAGGCCTTCTCTTGAGGCTCTCCCCAAACAAAGGGTTGGTCTTTCTTCACCAATTCGGTGAGTGGAGCGGCAATGGAGCTAAAGTCCTTCACAAATCGCCTATAAAAGCTCGCGAGACCATGAAAGCTCCTCACTTGAGTCACGGTAGTAGGAGTAGGCCAATCACGTATGGCCTCTACCTTAGACTCATCCACCTCCACTCCTTGGGCACTCACAACAAACCCAAGGAAGACCACCTTCTCAACACCAAAGGCACACTTTTTAAAATTAGCATAGAGCTTTTCGGCTCTCAACTTTTCAAGCACTAGCCTAAGGTGTTCAACATGGTCGTCTATTGATTTGCTATAGATCAATATATCGTCAAAATAGACGACCACAAACTTGTTGATGAATGGCTTGAGAACATGGTTCATTAGCCTCATGAAAGTGCTAGGTGCATTAGAGAGCCCAAAGGGCATCACCAACCATTCATAGAGACCAAATTTGGTCTTGAATGCGGTTTTCCATTCATCACCGGGTTTCATCCGGATTTGATGGTAGCCGGACCTAAGGTCAATTTTGCTAAACACACATGAACCGCTCAATTCATCTAACATATCATCAAGCCGGGGAATAGGATGACGGTACTTTACCGTTATTTTGTTCACGGCCCGACAATCAACACACATTCTCCAAGTGCCGTCCTTTTTGGGAACAAGGATCACGGGCACGGCACAAGGACTCAAGCTTTCCCTCACCAAGCCTTTAGTGAGCAATTCATCAACTTGCTTTTGCAATTCCCTTGTATCCTCCGGGTTGCTCCTATAGGCCGGTTTGTTTGGGATTTGGGATCCCGGGACAAAATCTATTTGATGCTCAATGCCCCTCAAAGGAGGCAATCCATCCGGCATTTCATCCGGGAACATGTCACCAAAATCCTTCAAAACATTCGCAAACACACTAGGCAAAGGGTTAGAAGAAAATTCACAATTAGAGTTTAGAACCATACCTTTGTGCACTAGGCATATGAGAAGTTTGTTGCCATCATTTCCTTTTAGGATCTCGCCCGGTTGCATCATGGCACATATGCCACCGGTAGAAGTAGGTGGGATTGCCACCAAGCTTTGGGACAAAGGGCTAGTCTCAACAACCGACTTAGCCTTTGCCACTTCTCTCAACTCCCGCATCCGCTTGTAATCATCGCTCACTTGTTTGGGAGTCATAGGTTGGAGCACAAACTTTTTCCCCTCATGCGTCACCGTATAGGTGTTGGCATGACCATTATGAACCACACGTCGATCAAATTGCCAAGGCCTCCCAAAGAGCAGGTGGCACGCTTGCATAGGCACGACATCGAACATGTGTTCATCCACATAGTTCCCAATCTTGAATTTGATCAAACATTGCTTAACCACCCTCAACTCACCACATTCACTAAGCCATTGAAGCTTATAAGGACTTGGGTGTTTCAAGGTAGGTATTTTCAATTGGGTAACAAGTGTTTGGCTGATAACATTAGCACAACTTCCCGAGTCAATGATCATAGAGCAAATGAGACCCATGACTCGGCATTTGGAATGAAAAAGATTCTCTCGTTGCAAGGTCTCAACATCCTCCACACACATGACTCCTAGACTCCTCCTCACAACAAGGAAGGCATGGGATTCATCATCTTCGATCATAGTAATCTCCCCTTCATCTCCCTCATCCTCATCACCCTCTACTCCCTCTTCCTCCTCGGGCTCACTATCTTGCTCATAGACCAAGTCACCAACAAGAACCATAGTTTTCCGAGTAGGGCAATCTTTAGAGAGATGACCATATCCTTTACACTTAAAGCATTGAGTAGAAGAAGAGATTGGATTACTCAATTGGGTTCTAGAATTACCTCCCACGGGTTGTGTTGACCTTTCAAAAGGCTTTTTCACTTCCTTGCTAACACTTGCACCACTTGCACTTGGGAATTTGGCATTAGTTGTAGGAGACTTCCAATCCTTTGGCTTGTTCAATGGAGTAATAGCATTACTCTTGTAGCGAAGGGATTTCTCCTCTTTGAGCCACTTCTCGGCTTCAACCGCATCCTCAAATAGCTTGTAGTGATCATTGTACTTGTGAAACTTCAAAAGTGAAGCTATGTCTCGGTTTAAGCCCCCTTTGAAACGGATCATGGCCGTCTCATTGTCTTCCTCATCCAAGTCTAGAGTCATCCGGACTTGTTCAAACTCATTGAAGTACTCCCCAACCGACTTAGAACCTTGTTTCAATTCATAGAGTCGCTTTTGTTGGTCCACTCGGTATTGGTTAGTCAAGTACTTCTCATCCATCACACGGATCAACTCATCCCAAGTAAGATTAAGAACCATCCCCATCCTCCTCCTATTCCTCTTTACCGACTCCCACCATGTAGAAGCAAAGGACTCAAAGGTAGAGATAGCATACTTAATCTTCTTCACTTCGGGCATGTCATTGGTGTCAAATATACGTTCCATGGACAACTTCCAATCAAGGTATTCCACCGGATCACTACTCCCTTTGAAAGGAGGAATAGTAATCTTCACACTATTAAGATTGTTGTTGTTGTCACGACCCCCACGGAATGGCTCCGGTTGGCCCCCATAGTGGTCTTCATTCACACCATACTCCCTTCTCGCATTCCCTCCAACAAATCCCATAGGTGGCCCTCGACCTCGGCCCCTACCTCGATCCACATTACGACCCCAATTCATACCACGTCTCGGTTGAAAGTGGTCATCAAGCCCATACATGTCATCACCATACTCGGCTTCCTCCCCTTCTTGAGCTTCATCGACTTGCTCAAGAGGTTGTACATTTCGGATGGGTCTTGGTAATGGGTTGTCTCTTGGGGGATTGTCCAAGATACGGGGAATGCCCGTTCGTTCAATTCTCTCTCGATCTTCCTTTACCCGTTGTTGATTGAGCAATTCAACAACTTGCTCCGGGGTAAAGGTAGGGCTACTCGAGCCTTCACCGGTCTCAATTTGGACACTCGGGGTCCCCTTTTCAATTGGGACACTCGGGGTCCCTTGGTCTCCTTGGGTACTTGAAGCACCCTTTTCAAGTGACTCAATCCGTTGAGTCATAACATCCATCTTGGCAAGAAGGCTAGCCAAGGCCTCCTTTATGAAATCTTGACCTTCGTTGGCCATTGTACCTACAAAGAAAAGAGACAAGGGTTAGTTAAAACACCTCACTCGCTCCCTCACTTGTGTTCACTCGGATCACTCGTATGGTGGCGATGGCTATTTCACTCTTGCTTGAACTCAAAAGCTTCACAAAGTTGAATAGTAAACCTCAACCTAATCACTCGACTCAAAAGCCAAATGTGCTCCGGGGTGAGTGGAGTTAATAGGACTCGATTGGAACGATAAGCACTTTGAGTGAGGACTTGAGTCAAAAGGCACTACGGATCTTCTTTGAGTTCTAGTCTCCGTTCTAAGGCACGATGATCCTAGTAGCTTGAAGTAATTAGTACTAATTGAGTAGGATTATACTTCTAATAATACTAATTAGAAGCGATGCAAACAACAAAACAAGCGAACCTAGAAGAAACTACCCGATTCCCAACTCCCCAGGAAGTAGGCGCCCCACCTGTTTGGACTAGGTGGTCCGCCCAGTGTCTGCAGAGAGGAGTGGGCGGTCAGCCTACTCTGAGTAGGCGGTCCGCCTCTGTAAAGTCCAGAGAGCACAAAAATTTCAGGCGGTCCGCCCGTTTCCCTAGGCGCTCCGCCTACTGCAAGTTCCAGCACAGTTCAAACACGATTTTCTTGGTTTTGCACCCAAAAATTCATCAATCCACACGTTGTTTTGGCAAATCAAAGGTACCCCAATGTTGTTTCAAGCACAGAGATCAAACCCCAATCAATTTTATCAAACCCCAATCAAAGTTCAACATTCCATGTTCATAGCTAGGGTTTCAAATTTTCAAGTTCTTCAAGGGTTTCAAATTTTCAATCCTTGTGTTTCTACTTCAAATTCGATGCTCAGGGTACCAAAAGAACGGGTTTCCAACAAGGAACAAAACCCAATATCAATCAAGCAATGGGTCCAACAAACCAAGATTCTATGATCAAATTTTTGTGTTTTTCAACCCTTTTCTATTTTTTTTTTGTGTTTTCTTCTTTTTCTTCAACAACAAATAAGAACCTAAGATAGAAACCAACCTAGGCACGAAGAATCAAGGGTCGGGGGTTTGTAGAAACAAAACCCGAGCCTTGCTCTGATACCAAGATGATAAGAATCAAATACGAAACGCGGAAATAAAGATAAAGAGCGAGACACTACTCGAACTCCCTACGAAGTAACTATGGAGAACTCGTTCCATAATACCCTCGTATCGGTGTCAAGGAGGACCTACACTATGCAACTACCCTCGAGCCACACTTGGGGCTCGCAAATAGAATGATCGGGTTTTCGGTTCAAGACTCAACTAGATTCCACTAGTGAATTCAAGCAACCAAGGCAAAGGATTCTCCAAACAAGAGATAGTTTCTTTCATCATTCATATAATTCAAGGTAGACTAAGGGTTGAATAGGTTTGTGAAGTATTTATAGACTTCACTTACATGTAATGAAAGCTCAAAAATACCCCCAAAGTGGGTTAAAACAATAAGGGCCTCATAGGGCTATAGTTGTCCAAAACATAGCAATTAAACTAGGAATCCCGCAACCCTTCACAAAGTAGGCGCCCAGCCTATTTCAACTAGGCGCCCGGCCTACTCTTGGCAAGCTGAAGGAGTGGGCGGTCCGCCTGGTCTGGGAGCCCTACAGAGGCGGTCCGCCTAGTGAGATCCAGAGAGTGATCAAGAACTAGGCGGCCGGCCTAGTGGAGTAGGCGGTCCGCCTGGTGCTGTGGCCTCTTGAATTGCTTCCAAACGTGCCCCGGATGCCTCGTCAAGTGTACTAGAAGGTTCTCCATCCATGGCACACCAAAGTATAGTCTTCAAGTTGGTCTTGGAGCCTTCTTCCGCACCCTTCCATATCAAATGAAGATGAGTGTCTTGGATCAACTTGGCTTGACTCCGAGTGAAGGGTCTTGAGGGGGTTTGGGTCTTATCAGTCTTGGAGCCTTCTTCCATACCCTTCCATATCAAATGAAGATGGGTGTCTTGGATCAACTTGGCTTGACTCCGAGTGAAGGGTCTTGAGGGGGTTTGGGTCTTATCAGAGGTGATTTCTAACCCTAACATTTGTTTGATCTTTGACTTGTGCAGGTACAATGGCTGGAAACGATGGCAAAAGCATTGAAAAGCCTGAATTGTCGTTAGCCGATCTCATGGCTGCGATACAAGGCATCAGTGCCGAAGTAAGAGGAGTGAGTGCTCGAGTAGCTAACCTCGAGCAGGGAAGTGCGTCCGCGGCCACGCATGGGTCCGGCGCTAGAACAAGCGAATCCACTCCGATGAAACCTGATCTGTATGCTGAGCTTCTTCGACAACATCAGTTGACGAGTGAAGCAATTCGAAGAGAGCTTAACTTGGGCAATCCCCAAGCACAACAAAACTTGGGCAATCCCCAAGCTGGAAATCAAAACTTGGGCATTCCCCGAGGAGAGAGGTTACCACTTCCAAGGACCCGAAGAGATCTTGGAGCTGTAACCGAAGAGGTTGATGAGGAGGAATTTCCCGAGGACGAATATGAACTTGAGCCGCCATTCGCTCAACGAAGGCAAGCTCACCGAGGACGTGGAAATTTTCGAGGTCGAGGCCGAGGCGCAAATGTTGAAAGAAATATTGAGCGTGAGGCTAATGATCGAGAAGATGAGTTTCCCGAACAGGCTAGAGCTGTTCGAGACTCAAACTTGAACAGTGTCAAGATCACTATTCCACCCTTTAAAGGAATTAGTGATCCCGATGAGTATCTTGAATGGAAGCTTAAAATGGAGCGCATCTTTGAAACCAATGAGATGACCGATGAGAGAAAAGCTGCCCATGCCATTGCTTCATTCGAAGCTTATGCATCAACATGGTGGGAATCTGACAAGAGGCATAGAAGAAGAAATGACTATCCAGTAGTCAATACGTGGCCACAGTTGATGAGAGCGATGGATGGTAAGTACTTGAGTGCCAAGTACAGGCAAACTCAAATGCAAAAGCTCTATGAGTTAAAGCAAGGGTCCAAGTCAGTCCAAGAGTACCACGATGAGTTCGAAAAGGTTCGATTGAATCTTGATCTGGACGAAGACGAAGAGCAAGCCATTATCAGATTCAAAAATGGCTTGGCTAGGGATGTGTCATCTCAGTTGAGACTCCACGTGTACCACACGTTGGAAGATCTGTTCGATGCTGCCACCGAAGCTGAAAAATTGGTGAAGGACGATAAGGCAAACCGGTATCGAGGAGTTACTACCTCTACTCCTTTGAACCGAAGTAAAGAATGGAAGAGTCCAAACCAAGCAAGTGCTAACACTGTTCGAGATTCGAAGAGACCCTTCGAAAGAGGTGTGACCGTTAACCAACCAAGAGAAGTAGGAGGTAAAGTTCAACTCAACTCTCCTAGTGCTTCAAATATTCAGTGTCACAAATGCAAAGGTTATGGTCACATGGCAAAAGAGTGTCCAACTCGCAAAGTTATGCTTCTGCTCGAAGATGGAACCGTCCATGAGCAAGCGAGTGACACCGAGGAGGAAATTATCGAGGAGACTGATCGAGCTGAAGATGATGATGATCATGAGGCTGCCGAAGCTGATCATCCGGAAATGTTTCTTGTGGTTCTAAGGAATTTGAGCTGCATGACTCTTGAAGAAGAGGACAACCAAAGAGAAAACATCTTTCATGCCCGATGTCGAGTGAGGGGAAAGGTGTGTTCGATGATCATTGATTCCGGTAGTTGTGCCAATGTAGTGAGCCAAACTTTGGTTTCACAAATGGGATTACCTACGATGAAGCATCCCCACCCTTACAAGTTACAATGGCTGAATGAGTGTGGAGAATTGAGAGTTGTCAAACAAGTGTGGATCAAGTTCAAAATTGGAGAGTATCAAGATGAAATGATATTCGATGTGGTTCCGATGCAAGCTTGTCATTTGCTATTGGGTCGACCATGGCAGTATGACCGAACAGCTATTCACAATGGCAGATCCAACACTTACACTGTGAAGCTTGATGGGAAGAGTTTCGTACTCAAACCCTTGTCTCCAAAACAAGTCACCGAGGACTATAAACGGATGAAAGAATTGAAAGAAGCGGCCAAAGCTAAGCTTCCGATGGGAGCAAAATTGGGGCCCGAAGAAACAAACTCACCGATCGAAGTGAAGGGAATTTGTGCAATCATGCAACCCGGTGAGATCTTACGAGGCAACTTTGCCTCGTGCACAAGGGTATCCTTCTAAACTCTAATGATGATTTTTCTAATGATAACCCTTTGCCTTTGTTTGTTCATAAAGTTTTGCAGGACTTCGAGGACATGTTTCCCGAGGAAATGCCAGGTGGATTACCTCCGTTGAGAGGAATCGAGCACCAAATTGACTTCGTACCAGGGTCTCAAATCCCTAACAAACCTGCATACCGGTGTAATCCCGAAGACACCAAAGAGCTCCAACGGCAGGTTGATGAATTGCTGAACAAGGGCCTCGTTCGTGAGAGCTTGAGTCCTTGCGCCGTTCCTGTTATCCTTGTCCCGAAGAAGGATGGAACATGGCGAATGTGTGTTGACTGTCGAGCAGTCAACAAAATAACGGTAAAGTATCGTCATCCTATCCCTCGATTAGATGACATGCTAGATGAGTTAAGTGGCTCCTCATGCTTTTCGAAGATAGACCTCAGGTCCGGTTACCATCAGATCCGAATGAAACCCGGAGACGAGTGGAAAACCGCATTCAAGACCAAATTCGGTCTCTATAAATGGTTGGTGATGCCTTTTGGCTTATCCAATGCACCGAGCACATTCATGCGACTGATGAACCATGTGCTCAAACCGTTCATAAATAAGTTTGTTTTCGTTTATTTCGATGACATACTTGTTTATAGCAGAACCGTGGATGAACATGTCGACCACCTAAGGCAAGTACTTGAAAAGCTTCGAGAAGAGAAGTTGTATGCCAACTTCAAGAAATGCGCCTTTGGTGTCGATCGTGTAGTCTTTCTTGGATTTGTTGTCAGTGCTAATGAAGTCGAAGCCATCAAAGATTGGCCAACTCCAACCTCGGTATCACAAGTTCGTAGCTTCCATGGCTTAGCTAGCTTTTACCGAAGGTTTGTTCGTGACTTTAGCACCGTGGCAGCTCCTTTAACCGAGCTGGTGAAGAAAGACAATCCATTTGTGTGGGGAGAATCCCAAGAGAGGGCTTTCCAAGAGTTGAAGCGGAGGCTTTGTTCTGCCCCGTTGTTGCAACTCCCTGATTTCGGCAAAGCATTCGAAGTCGAGTGTGATGCGTCTGGAGTTGGGATCGGAGGAGTGCTGATGCAAGAATCGAAGCCGATCGCTTACTTTAGCGAAAAGCTTAAGGGTGCAACTTTGAATTACTCTACGTATGACAAAGAGTTGTATGCCCTCGTTCGAGCACTCGCCCATTGGCAGCATTATTTGTGGCCTCGAGAGTTTGTGATCAAAAGTGATCATGAGTCTTTGAAACATCTCCGAGGTCAGGAGAAATTGAATCGAAGACATGCCAAGTGGGTTGAATTCATTGAAAGCTTTCCCTATGTAATTCATTACAAAAAGGGACAAGATAATGTTGTGGGCGATGCGCTATCAAGGAAATTTGCCTTAGCGACCACTCTCGCCTCTAGGCTCATGGGATTCGAAAGCATCAAGTCGATGTACGAGGACGATCCCAAGCTGAAATGTGTTCGAGACGCAATCTTGAGTGGCCGAAAGGTTGAGAAATATCAGTGGCATGATGGCTACCTCTTCAAAAATGGGAGGGTTTGTGTGCCAGTGTCATCGTGGAGAGAGCTCTTGGTTCGAGAAGCTCACTCAGGTGGACTAATGGGGCACTTCGGTGTCGATAAAACTCTTGGTATCTTGACCGAGCAGTTCCATTGGCCCAAAATGCGACGAGATGTGGAAAAGCTTTGCAACGCTTGTCTCGTTTGCAAGAAAGCAAAATTGAAGTCCAACCCTCATGGATTGTACACCCCGTTGCCTGTGCCTGATCGACCTTGGGTTGATATATCCATGGACTTTGTCTTGGGGTTACCGAGGTCGGGGGGAGGACATGATAGCATCTTCGTTGTGGTTGACCGTTTTTCAAAAATGGCTCACTTTATTCCTTGCAAAAAGTGTGATGATGCACAACATGTAGCTACATTGTTTGTTTCTAATGTGTTAAAATTGCATGGTGTACCTCGTACTATTGTGAGTGATCGAGACTCGAAGTTCTTGAGTCATTTTTGGAAGTGTTTATGGGGTGCCCTCGGCACCAAGCTACTATTCTCGACGTCTCACCATCCTCAGACTGATGGACAGACCGAGGTAGTTAACTGAACCTTGGGATCGTTGCTTCGGGCAATGACCAAAGGGAAGGTTGGAAACTGGGCTGATCGTTTGCCCATAATGGAGTTTGCATACAATCGAACGGTGCATAGAATGATCAACATGACCCCGTTTGAATGTGTGTATGGCTTTAATCCTTTGATTCCACTTGATTTAACCCCATTGCCTCGAGATTCTGCTCTTGATTTTGAAGGTACTCGAAGAGCAGCTGCCTTGATCGAATTGCATGCAAAGGTGAAGAAGAACCTCGAGGAGGCCTATGCAAAGGTTGCCTTAAAGAAAAACAAGGGGCGTAAAAAGTTGGAATTAAAGAAGGGAGATTGGGTTTGGGTTCACTTCCGAAAGGAACGCTTCCCGAACCAAAGGAAAGGAAAGTTGGCTCCTCGAGGGGATGGTCCATTTCAAGTGTTGACCAAGATCAACAACAATGCCTACGTGATCGACCTCCCTGGTGAGTATAACGTGTCCAACACCTTTAATGTTGCTGACTTAGTTCCTTGTGTTGTAGGTCCAACTTCGGAGGACGAGGAGGGCTTGATTTCGAGGACGAAATCTTCTCAAGAAGGGGAGGATGATGCAGCCCGATCACGTGCTGATCAAGTGATCGATCCACCGAGGAGACCGATGACAAGAAGCCAAGCCAAGCTGCTGCACGATGTGCACGTTCACTTAGCCTGGCCGAAGGAAAACAATTGCTCCGAAGCTGAGTGGCCGAGCTCAAGAATCGAAGGCATTATCTTCAGATTTGAGCCCGAAGGCAAAGTGAACGAGGACAATGAGCTCGAAGACAATTGAGCGTCCGAAGGCAACAAATGTGTGCTCGAGCAGACATTCGAGAACCGAAGCCAAGGCTTACCGAAGTCAAAGTCTGCCGAACACATTTTGACTCAGCCCTACGTGGCTTATTTCTATTGGTCAACTGTGACCTATTTACTAGTTTACCCTTAGTATTTCCTATATAAACACTGTTTCCTTTCATTGTAAGTAGCTAGTTTTTGAACATTGATGAATTGAATGAAAGTGCCGAGCACATTTCTTCTTGTCTCCGTCGTGAGCAAAACCCCGGTGAGGGCTTTTAAGGACTTGTGGCTTTCGGTTAGTCCGATTGAACATTCCTCTTGATCATTCAGTTTGCAAGAGTGATAAGAATCAAAAACGAAACGCGGAAATAAAGATAAAGAGCGAGACACTACTCGAACTCCCTACAAAGTAACTATGGAGAACTCGTTCCATAATACCCTCGTATCGGTGTCAAGGAGGACCTACACTATGCAACTACCCTCAAGCCACACTTGGGGCTCGCAAATAGAATGATCGGGGGTGGTTTGGGGTTCAACTAGAATCCACTAGTAAACTCAAACCGTCTCAAAGGGTTTTCATTCAAAGAGAATCCACTCTTGAACATTGTCACTTGACATTCAATCATTCATCATAATAGCTAACTTTCGAATAATGCTAAGCTATGGAGTATTTATAGGCCTCATTCAAGACATAAGGAAAGGCCTAAAATACCCTTAAGTAAGTTCTAAAGTCATAAGCCACGTAGGGGCATAATAGAAATTACATAGGCTAAAAACTAGCAAATCCCGCATGCTTCTCAACACTAGGCGCCCCGCCTGTTTGTACTAGGCGGTCCGCCTAGTCTTCAGTAGGCGCCCCAAGTAGGCCCTCCGCCTCTGCAGCAGGCGGACTGAGATCCAGAGAGTGAACAATAAGTGGGCGGTCCGCCCCTTCTACTAGGCGGTCCGCCTGCTTCCCTGAATGCTTGAAACGCCTCGAAATGTGTCTCTAAGGCTCCTCGTTCCATGGCGTTCCAATGCATAAGCTCTTCCTTGGCCTTGGATGATGTTTTTAGATGGTTGCTCGATTTGGGTCTTATCATCCTCCCCTTCTTGAGAAGATTTCGTCCTCGAAATCAAGGCTTGGTCTCTCACGGCTTTATCAACTCCTCGGGGTGGCCAAGAATCTCTTCCTTCGTCCTTCTTGATCGTCACTTTGGCATAGGCTTCTTCCAAGATCTTCCCCGCCTTAGCATGGAGCTTAGAACCTACAAGCAACGACAAGCAAAAACAAGCAAACGTCCTACTTTGAAAGTAGGTTAGTGCAAGAAGTGTGGAAAACACACTCTTGTGATATAACCAAGCATCAATAACAATCATGAATATCAAGTCCCCAAAGAGAACCCTAAGCACTTGGTTAAAAATCAACATGCACTCAACAAGATAATGAGCAAAGAGGTCATGGGGAGATGGGAAATGCAAGATCAAGCTACCAAAATCCCCTTGAACCTTAAGCTCAAGATCAACACACCAACCTATCCTCGAGGTGTGATCAACATGTGGAGTGGAGTGAGTCAAATAGCCCACCCTACAAGTAGGATCAAGCACTCCACTCCCCTTCTTTAGAGCATACCTACTCACACCAAGGGGTTCCTCTTTCCCTTCCATTTCATCAACTAGGCAACCCTCCTCAAAAGTCAAGCTCTCAAGGAAGGTGTTGATGATGGATTCTTCTTCATCACAACCCACACTAGCAATAGTAGGGTCACTCAAAGAACCATCTACCTCACCCACATTTTCAAGCAATGGGTTGCCTAAGGGGTCAAACCCTTCACACCATGGGGGTTCTATTTGACCACCCACCCTAGTCCGATACAAGTCATATCCACTAGTGAGAATGCCTTCAAATAAGGGATTGGTAAAAACATGCATCTCACTATCATGATAAAACATAGACGAGCTATCAAGACTAGGTTCACTTGAGGAGTCATCACGAACAACCTTGTCCAATTCATGCAATTTGGACTCCTCAAGGACAAGACCATCATCACCACAACACATTGGACCACCAAATAGAAGCATATCAATTAGGAAATGGTCAACTACCTCATCTTTCCCTATGTCAAAGGTTGGCGGTGTGTCATAGCAAAGGTCACAATCATGGTCAACTATCAAATCTACACTAGGGAGGGGTTCAATGAACAATGAGCTCACATCATGATGTGGCATAGTGCTCCTCCCAACTAGTGTTTCACATGCAAACTCAAGTTGACAACTAGACTCTTCACTAGTGGTATACTCACTAGATGCATCAAAAACACCAACTAGTGTTGAGTCATCACAAGACAAGTAGCTAGTAGGCTCATGAAAAGGTGAAGTGGCACTTACATTGGTAGTACTTTCTTGATCACTCACAAGATTTGAAGTGTCATATGCAACTCCTCCTTCATGAAGCTCACATTGAGGCTCCAATGACTTGTCTTCCCATGTACCTACACAAGAACTTTCACAAGAAGAGATAGAAGATAAAGAAGGGTTAGAACAATGGGTGCTCTCACTCTCAATTTTTCTTTCCTCACCTCTCATCTCTCTCAATTTTACCTCATGGTCAAGTGTAGTTGGTGGTGACAATCCACTCACATCACTCCTCAATTCCTCTCCTTTTACCTCTCTTGGATTGTCACCGGTCACTCCCTCACTTCTCTCTATCTTTTCTCTCTCAATTGGAGTGGAGTGACTCCCATTTTCATCATGCATTGGCAAAACAATGAAATTGTTTGCCTCGGGTTCAAGCACAATGGGTGACTTGGCTTTAGCCGCTTCCTTCAACTCCCTCATGAGTTTGTAGTCATCATTCACTTGCTTGGGGGTTAGGGGTTGAAGCACGAACTTTTTTCCCTCATGCATCACCGTATAGGTGTTGGCATGGCCATTATGAACCACACGTCGATCAAATTGCCATGGCCTACTGATGCAATGGAAAATAGGCGGAAGCAACGAACGATATAAAAGTGCGGAAGCTAAAACAAGATAGGCGATATCGATAACGATATCGAGATAAAAAGCAAGACGAGGCTTGAACGTTTACCTAAGTAGCACCGAGGAACTCGTCTCGATACACCCCGGGTGAAGTCAAGGATCACCTATACTACGCAACTACCCTCAAGAGACACTCGGCTCTCGCAAATAGAATGATCAAAGAGGTTTCGATGTTCAACTTGGAATCCACCAAGTGAAATCATGCCCGTTCACGGGTTCAACATTGAGATTCACTCAAAGAAAATATCATTCTACATTCAAGGTTTGTTAAAATGCAATAAATGACTAAGGGGTCTATTTATAGTTTCCCATTACAAGTTTTGCCAAGTTTCTGGTCGCTGCTCCTCAAACCTTCATCGCGATCGCGTGAATGGAATAGCGATCGCGCAGGGACAATTCTGCAGGGGCTCGCGATCGCGCGAGAGGTGGCGCGACAGCGAAGAGCAATTATCTCCTCATCGCGATCGCGCAGACAAGCACGCGATCGCGAAGAACAGATCTTCCTCGTCAGGCAGTAAGCTCAGAAAGTGCTGCCCTGTTTTGCCCTGTTTTGGCTCCCCTGTTTCCTCTTCGATTGAGCTCCAATGCATTGTCTTCAAGTCGTCCCCGAGCTCATATCATCCATGCCTTGACTCCCGGACCAAGTGGCAGGTGTCGATGCAATTTGGGTTGCATCAGCCTCATCCTGAGGCGGAGCGCCTCACCATCCCGAGGCGGAGCGCCTCAACCTGGAGGCGGAGCGCCTCCCCCTGTGTTGGCCTGCGGGATATTTTATTACTTTTGGCTTGAACTTCCAACTATAGCCCTGCGTGGCCTTATTTGTTTTAACCCACTTTGGGGGTATTTTAGACCTTTTAGTATGACTAAGTGAAGCCTATAAATACTTCACTTAGCCTCTTTGAAACATTACCTTACCTTTGAATCTTATGAATGATGAATAGAGTTTATCTCTTTTTATGAAGAAACCCTTTCTTGGTTGCTTGAATTCACTAGTGGAACCTAGTTGAGTCTTGAACCGAAAACCCGATCATTCTATTTGCGAGTCCCAGGTGCGGCTCGAGGGTAGTTGCATAGTGTAGGTCCTCCTTGACACCGATACGAGGGTATTATGGAACGAGTTCTCCATAGTTACTTCGTAGGGAGTTCGAGTAGTGTCTCACTCTTTATCTTTATTTCCGCGTTTCGTTTTTTATTCTTATCAATACTCTTCCTCTCCGACCATTCTACTTGCGTGCTCGCGTTAGCTCGAGGGTAGTTGCATAGCGTAGGTGTTCTTGTCCTTCTCTCGGGGTGTAACGGAACAAGTTCTCCGTTGCTACTTGGGATTAGAGATCGAGTTACGTCTCGTTCTTTATCTTTTACTTTCCGCGTTTGATTTCCTACATCACTAAGTGTTCCTCCTTGGTCCGTAGCCGGTCCTCCCTCATTGGCGCTCAAGTCCATGACTCCAAATCACTCTCGAACCCTCCTCCGGTGCCCTTGCCTTGTATCCTTTGTGCTCTCATGCTTGGCTCTTGGTGGCTCCAATTCGGGTCTTATCACAAACTGATGAGACTCAAAATCGCGGAAGCAAGTAAAGTAGAGGCGGAAGCAATTAAGACACGATAACCAAGAAATAAGGATGGGGAAGGACAGAAAATAGAAGAAAAGAATGAATCAAACTAAAACACATAGATTGATTCAAAAGGGAGAAGAGACTTGAACCATTAAACGGGACTCACACTAGCGGTGATCCACAATGGATTCAACGTAAGAGATACATGAAGCCGAGCTTCAACAAGAATGGCCAAGCCTATTCTATCTTCTATCCTCTCAATTCAACATTAACTAACTAAATGTAAAATAAGCTAGGCTTGGTTATTTATAGTGTTTCCCAAGCTTACACAATGACTTAAATACCCTTACTAATAAGGTTCACCAAATAAGCCACGTAGGGCAAAACAGTAAAAGAAACATAAATTCAGTAGCTAGGAGGGGCGCCTGGGCTGGGAGGGGCGCCTGGATCATGCTGAAGCTAGGCGGGGCGCCTGGGGCTAGGCGGGGCGCCTGAGCTAGGCGGGCGCCTGGGCTGGGGCGCCTAGGCAGGCGGGGCGCCTAGGCACAATTCCATTCTTAGGCAGTGAGCTTCCTAGGCGGGGCGCCTGGGTCTAGGCGGGGCGCCTGGCTGTGCTGGGCCTTCTTCCTCCTCCTTAGGCGTGGAGCCTAATGATGAAACCATCCGGAACACTTCCAAAGCCCTTGACTTCAAGTCCATTGTATCTTCCAAGCTTGGCACATGTCGGAAAGTGTTGGAAGGTGTCTTGGCACGATTTGGGTCTCATCATAGGTTGATAAGGAGCATCATACCCATAGGCCTCATCACCATACTCGGCTTCCTCCTCTTCTTGAGTCTCAACAACTTGCTCAAGAGGTGGGACAAACCTAACGGGTCTTCGAAGTGGAGCATTTCCTTGGGGATTGCCCAAGTTGAGAGGATTGCTCTCTTGTTGGGGATTGCCCAACCCACGCTCTCGTAGAGCTTCAACTTTGCTTTGTTCATACTTCTTGGTTAGCTCAACAAAGTGTCCGGGAGTCATAGGAGTGCTATGACTCGTGCCCTCTCCGGATTCAATTTGGACACTCGGGGTCCTCCTCTCACCAGTCTCAACTTGATTCCTCTCGACGGTTTCAAGTCTCAATGAGATATCCTCCAATTTAGCCATGATGGTGGCCATGAAGTTCTTCATGGGATCATCTCCATCGTTTGCCATTGTACCTACAAGGAAGCAACAAACGTTAGTAAAAGACCTCACTCACTCCCTCACTTGAGTTCACTCGGATCACTCTTTTGGGGGTGGTGGTGGATATTTCACTCGGACTTGTTACCAAAAGCTTCAAGGAGTTGACTATCAATCCTCAACCCAACCAACTATTCACAAGCCAATTGTACTCCGGGGCCAGTGGAGTTGATATGACTCGATGAACGCTAAGCAATTTGAAGTGAGGACTTGAACCAAAAGATACTACGGATCTTCTTTGAATTCTAGTCTCCTTTCTAGGCACGATGATCCTAATAGCTCAAAGTGATTAGTACTAATCGAGTAGGATTATACTCTAATAGCACTAACCGGAACTAATGCAATCAAACAAATGGGAATACCTACGAAATTCTACCCAAAACAACTCGTTCAGCACTCAGGTGGGGCGCCTGAACTCAGGAGGGGCGCCCAAGACTGTGCAGTATTTCAGGCGGGGCGCCTGGGTCTAGGCGGGGCGCCTGAGACTTAGGCAGTAGCCAAGTCAGGCGGGGCGCCTGGCTTAGGCGGGGCGCCTGGCCTGAAGCCTTTCCCAACTCGTTCCAAACTCGTTTCAAGTCGATTTTCAAGCTCCAAATCCGATGTTTTCAACTTGTTTTCACAATCCAATGATACCCAAAGTTGTTTGATCTTCCTTAACAAACCCCAATCACATTAACATCCAAACAGTCAATCAATTTCAAGATTCAATGCCAAGAACTCAAGAACAAGGGGGGTTTTTCAAAGGGTTTTCAAAATGGATTGTGATTCATCAAACTTGGTGTTATACATACTCAAATCCCACAAAATTGGTACCGAATCGTTTTTTTTCAATGAAGATCAATCCCCAATATCAAGTTTTCAATCAAACATCAACCCAACCCAAGAATCAAGCCAAAATCCATCAAGAACAAGTTCTTCAAAGGGTTTAAGGGGTTTTGGAGTTTCAATTTTTCAAACTTCACCAATTCCAACAATTTTGGTACCTAAGTAATGGGAAATCAATCACGACCAAGAATCCATAACACCCATATCACACATCATCCAAATCAACAAGTTACACCAAATTTTTGTATTTTTCAATTTTTCAATTTTTTTGTAATTTTCTCCTTTCTAATATCTTCAACAACAAGAAAACTAAAAGAGGATACTAGGCACGAAGAATCAAGGGTCGGGGGTTTGTAGAAACAAAACTCGAGCCTTGCTCTGATACCAAACTGATGAGAATCAAACTCGGAAAAAGTAAAAGATAAGAACGAGACGTAACTCGATCTCTAATCCCAAGTAGCAACGGAGAACTTGTTCCGTTACACCCCGAGAGAAGGACAAGAACACCTACGCTATGCAACTACCCTCGAGCCACACTTGGGACTCGCAAATAGAATGATCGGGGCAGGGTTGTTAGGCAACTAGAATCCACTAGAAGTAACAAGTCCCAACTAAGGTTGGTTTTCATAAACCCAAAGAGAATCCACTCTTTACAATATTCAATTCATCATTCAACATAACTAAGTGTAAAATAAGCTAGGCTTGGCTATTTATAGTGTTTCCCAAGCTTACACAATGACTTAAATACCCTTACTAATAAGGTTCATCAACTAAGCCACGTAGGGCAAAACAGTAAAAGAAATATAAGTTCAGCAGCTAGGAGGGGCGCCTGGGGCTGGGAGGGGCGCCTGGAACATGCTGAAGCTAGGCGGGGCGCCTGGGGCTAGGCGGGGCGCCTGGGCTAGGCGGGGCGCCTGGGCTGGGACGCCTAGGCAGGCGGGGCGCCTGGCACCATTTTGCACACTTAGGCAGTGAGCTTCCTAGGCGGGTGGCCTGGGCTAGGCGGGGCGCCTGGCTGTGCTGGGCCTTCTTCCTCCTCCTTAGGCGTGGAGCCTAATGTTGAAACCATCCGGAACACTTCCAAAGCCCGTGACCTCAAGTCCTTTGTATCTTCCAAGCTTGGTACATGTTGGAAAGTGTTGGAAGGTGATGCAATGGAAAATACGCGGAAGCTAACTAAAGGATAAACGAGCGGAAGCAAGTAAAGGATAACAAGAAATCGAGACTAGGAAGGCAAGAAAGTAGAAGAAAGAATTGAATTCAACTCACATACGTTGATTGAATTCAAAAGGGAGAAGGGAAACTCAAACCTTACAAGGAATTCACACTAGTGATGAATCTCCATAGGTTCCAAGTCGTACAAGATACATGAAGCCTCGGGCTTCAACAAGAAAGGCTCGGCCTTCTCTTAATTCTCTCTTCTCAAATTCTATGTTCAAAGCTAACTAATGAAATGAAGACCAAATGTGCTATATATACATTTACATTGATAATTGGACAAAAATGGCCCTGAAGCTGATTCTGCCTCGCTGCTCAATACTTCTTCATCGCGATCGCGCTAAGGATACACGCGATCGCGCAGGCACCCTTTCACATCATCGCGATCGCGCCAAAGGCTCGCGATCGCGCAGGTTCCAGCATTCTTCAGCCACGCCTTCGCGCTCAATGGGGCGCTGTCGCGCAGGCTTGTTCAGTCCCCTTCGCGATCGCGCAGACAGTGTCGCGATCGCGAAGAACAAATGTCCTCCGGCAGGCAGTGAGCTCCCAGTGTGCTCCCCTGTTTTGCCCTGTTTTGGGCTGCCCTGTTTCCTGCCCTGTTTCTCCGTCCTCGGCGCTCCAATGCATGATCTTCCAAGACGTTCCCGGAGGCCTTGACTCGTATCCGTTGTGCTCTCGAGCTTGGCTTTTGATGGTTGTCGTTTAGGCCATTTTATATTGCATCATCCTCCCCTTCTTGAAAGGATTTCGTCCTCGAAATCGAACCATCAAAACCTACAATCAAAACAAGCACAACCAAAACTTCCTACTTCACAAGTAGGTTAGCTCAACAAGAATAAGTGCAAGTGGTGTGGAAAACACACTCTTGTGATAGAGCCAAGCATCAATTCCAATTAAAAAGCGTATGTCCCCAAAGGAGACAACATAGTCTTGGCTCGACAAGAACAAGCACTCATTTTCAAAACAAGCAAAGAGATCAAGGTCATGCAATATGTAGCATTCAAATGTTCTATGACCCCTAAGCTTGCTATCAACACACCAAGCCTTCAAACCAAGTTTATCACAAAGGGACACATCGGCTTTGGCATGCTCGACACTCAAGGTGTGCTCAACATATGGGATGGAGTAAGTAAGATAGTTCAAGCGACAACTAACATCAAATACTCCACTCCCCTTCTTAAGAGCATTCTTACACACACCAAGAGGTACCTCCTCACCTCCAAATACTCCTCCAAGACAACCCTCGTCACTAGACAAACTCCCAAGGGAGGTCTCAAACAATGGGTTATCCATAGAGTTAGGCATTCCAATCCATGGAGGTCCAAGCTCACACTCTACTCTAGCTTGATACAATTCACCACTTTCATTGAAGTTGCTCTCATACAAAGGATTAGTATAGGCACACTTCTCAAGTTCATTGGCAAGCAAAGGTGAAGTTCTCAAACTAGAGACAACATCGACACTTGAGGAGTCATCGAACACAAGTCGATCAATCTCATTCTCAAGAGACTCCTCAAGGTTACAAACTTCCTCACTACGACACAAGATACCACCGCTAGCAAATAAGCAATCAAAGGGAAGAATAGGATAATCATGCAATTCATCTTCTCCTTTATCAAACATGGGTGGGGTGTCATAACAAGGGTCACAAACAAGGTCAACTTCAATATTGGCACTAAAGAGAGGTTCAATGAAAACCGAGCTCACATCATGATGTGGCTTTTCAACCCTCTCAACTAGTGGTTCATTTTCACACACAAGTTGACCCAAAGGCTCTACACTAGTTGCAAACACATTATAGTCATGCAAATCATCAACTAGTCTAGAGTTCTCACTAACAACATAACAAGACAAGGAAGTAGCATGCTCAAGGGAGGAAGAACTAACACATACCTTTGAAGTGTCAAGAACGTCTTTACCTTGTAGCTCACATTCGGCATCTCCTTCACCTTGTCTTTCAATCCCGGAACATGGTTGAGGCTCCATCGGTTTGCCTCCAAGAATCCCTACACAAGAATTCAAACACATAGAAGAAAAGGATAAAGGGTTAAGGTTAGAATAAGGGGTGCCCTCACTCTCAATTTTTCTTTTTCCCTCTTTCTTTTCCCTCATTTTTTTCCAAGGTCGGGTGTAGATTCGGGTGGTGACAACCCACTCATATCACTCATCACAACCTCTCCTTTTTCCACTCGAGAGTTGTCACCGGTCGCTCCCTTACTCCTCTCTATCTTTTGTCTCTCAAATTCGGGCGAATTGGGACGAGGCCCAAGAATACCCATAGCCGGAGTAGGTGGACTCTTTACATCAACCCGGAATCTAGGACTAGGAGGCTCATCACTTGATGTCTCCTTCTTCTTCATTGGTGAACCACTCGGCTTCGGAAGTGGCTTCGGGTTCACCTTGTTGACATTTGTCAACTCTTTTGTAGCACTAGTCCCACCACTTCTTGTAAATGTAGGACTTCTTGTTTGCACATTGTAATCCATGGAATGAAGTCCTTGCTCCTCGCTCCTTTGCCTAGCCAAAGAAGGGGCACTAGTAGGCACTCGGCTCCTCGCCCGGTAAGGCACAAAGTCATAGACCCTTTGCCCTACGCCCACAAGATACGCACCCTTCACCACACTATATTGCACCCTCTTCCCCTCCAACCACGACTCTCCCATCCACACATCAACATGACGCATGGGATACACGTCACACCAAACATAGCATTTATACCCTCTATGAGATATGAGTACCCGAGCCTCCTTAGAAACCCATACTCCATCATACTCATAAGGATGCTCTAGCTTATGGCATGGTATCCTAAGCCTATCAACCAAAGAGGTGCTAATACAATTGGCATCGGTACCACCAATCTTGAGCAAGTATCCTCCAATACCATCTACCTCAACAACGAACCTACATCTACCCAAGTCTTGCACATTGGCACCCAAATGAGAATTTGGACGCCCACAAGTGTCAACACCAACAACTTGGGTTTTCCTTATCCCTCCACTAGTGGCATCACCACTAGAACAACCTCCACTTCCCGTCACTCTCCCAACATTAGAAATGTTGTTGGAAGTCGGGGAAGGAACCTTGCCATGGAACCCATAAGTGCCTCTAGTCCCGGTTCCATCGCCCATAGTACTACTCCTACTACTACTACCCTTCAAGGCATTGAAAGAACAATTCAAGCTCTTAGTAGCAAAAGCAACACCATCCCTCAAACCAACCTCCACACGGGAATTAGAAGCATTAGGTCGCTTAGCGTACCTAGAAGATGCAAGCTTCTCCTTCCCCACGGAACAACCACCACCACCTCCCATACTAATGGAAGGTCCTCTACTACTCCCTTGTACTCCACTAGCAACACCAAGAGAAGATGCAAATGAATAATTCATATACTCAACCTCATCATCAACTCTATCTAGGTCACTATCAACATTATCAAAATCTTCACAAGAAGAGTGAGTAGGATCTATGTACCTTGAAGCGTCACCATCTTCGTATTCTTGACTTGAAGCATTAGATTCATCAAATTCATCATCACAAGCTTCATAGTCTTCTTCAACCTCACGATCATCATAGTGAACCGCTTCATCATCATAGGAGCCATAGTTCCCCGAGTCATCATAGCAAGACCCATCATCACCATCGTAGGAACCATAGTCTCCCTCGTCTCCACATGAGCCATAACCTCCACATTCATTATCCGACATAGTTGCAACACCAAAAGATCAAAACCTCCCAAAAGTCACTCCCTCACGTGTATCACTCAATATATGTACACTCAAGAGCGAGGCCTTATCAACTTGGGAACCAAGGTAATCACAACTAGCATGTCCAAGTTAAAGTTCGGAGTGGAATTAATGAGACTCTATGTACGGACGACTATTTTAAGTGCGCACTTGAGGCCAAAAGGAGTTCTACGACTCTTCTTTGAATTCTAGTCTCCTCTACGCACGAATACCTAATACGCTAAAGGATTAGTGTCTTTCAAGTAGGCCAATTACCTTCAAAACACTAACCAAGAGGTACGGTAGAAAACGGGACACAAAAGATTCGACTCGAATTGGCACCAAACGGATTTGGAATCGGATGAAATTTTGTTTGTGATCTACAAACTCATCATATTTAATGGTCCAATTGGAGTCATGATGTTTGGAAACTGTTCGGAAGCCGTTGCGAACGTTCTGTCCCAAAACTGGAATTCTGAAAATTTTTTTGTTCTTCGCTATCGCGACCAGACGCGCGCGATCGCGAAGGGTTAATTTTTCAAAAAATAATTTTGTTCTTCGCTATCGCGAAATTGCTCTTCGCGATCGCGAAGGGTTAATTTCTGCGATTTCACAGCAGCTCAAAAACGGGTTTTTTTGGCGATTTTGGCCAAAACTTTTGCTCGATATCAACCCGAAACACAAAACCAACGATACCCAAAGGTGTATACAACTATAACAACCAATCCCCAATAGTTTTCAACTCAAAACAAACAACAACAAGCTTTGATTCAAGATTGAAGCGTTTTCAAGAATTTTTCAAACTTTTGGATTTTGATTTTGGAAATTTTGATTCGTAACACCAAAACACGAGATATGGGTATCAAAACGACGGGATTACAACAAGGAACAAACCCCACTACTTTTTAACACTCGGGGATTCGTATCCAACCCGCTCCACCAATTTTTTTCAACTTTTCTAGTTTTTCAATTTTTTTTTTTTTTTTTGTTTTTCTTCTCTTTTCAAGAACAAACAACACAATCACAACAACGACAAGATACTAACATAGGGAACAAGGAACGGGGGTTTGTAAGAACATAACCCGAGCCTTGCTCTGATACCAACTGATGCAATGGAAAATACGCAGAAGCTAACTAAAGGATAAACGAGCGGAAGCAAGTAAAGGATAACAAGAAATCGAGACTAGGAAGGCAAGAAAGTAGAAGAAAGAATTGAATTCAACTCACATACGTTGATTGAATTCAAAAGGGAGAAGGGAAACTCAAACCTTACAAGGAATTCACACTAGTGATGAATCTCCATAGGTTCCAAGTCGTACAAGATACATGAAGCCTCGGGCTTCAACAAGAAAGGCTCGGCCTTCTCTTAATTCTCTCTTCTCAAATTCTATGTTCAAAGCTAACTAATGAAATGAAGACCAAATGTGCTATATATACATTTACATTGATAATTGGACAAAAATGGCCCTGAAGCTGATTCTGCCTCGCTGCTCAATACTTCTTCATCGCGATCGCGCTAAGGATACACGCGATCGCGCAGGCACCCTTTCACATCATCGCGATCGCGCCAAAGGCTCGCGATCGCGCAGGTTCCAGCATTCTTCAGCCACGCCTTCGCGCTCAATGGGGCGCTGTCGCGCAGGCTTGTTCAGTCCCCTTCGCGATCGCGCAGACAGTGTCGCGATCGCGAAGAACAAATGTCCTCCGGCAGGCAGTGAGCTCCCAGTGTGCTCCCCTGTTTTGCCCTGTTTTGGGCTGCCCTGTTTCTCCGTCCTCGGCGCTCCAATGCATGATCTTCCAAGACGTTCCCGGAGGCCTTGACTCGTATCCGTTGTGCTCTCGAGCTTGGCTTTTGATGGTTGTCGTTTAGGCCATTTTATATTGCATCATCGAACTTTAAGAGTGCACTGCAACCATTTCTACCAAAAGCCATAGCTGATGGTAGAGGCGCAACGCAACTCTTATACCGCCGGATCAACCCCAAATCGAGGTCCGTCCCTGACACCACCATGACCACCCCGAGCAACGCAACTCCTCCAGGGGGTGGACCCCACTACGGGCGGCTCCTAATGATGCGGGCCCAATCCTTGATAGCCCCGGGCCCAATCCTTGATAGCCCAGCTGCATCATCCCCCCTTTCTTTAAAGCAAGTTCGTCCCCGAACTTCGCATGGTGTAGCCAGGAATCGAACCCGGGTTGGCTCTGATACCAAACTTTAAGAGAGGCACTGCAACCATTTCTACCAAAAGCCATAGCTGATAGTAGAGGCACAACGCAACTCTTATACCGCCGGATCAACCCCAAATCGAGGTCCGTCCCTGACACCACCATGACCACCCCGAGCAACGCAACTCCTCCAGGGGGTGGACCCCACTACGGGCGGCTCCTTATGATGCGGGCCCAATCCTTGATAGCCCCGGGCCCAATCCTTGATAACCCAGCTGCATCATCCCCCCTTTCTTTAAAGCAAGTTCGTCCCCGAACTTCGCATGGTGTAGCCAGGAATCGAACCCGGGTTGGCTCTGATACCAAACTTTAAGAGTGCACTGCAACCATTTCTACCAAAAGCCATAGCTGATGGTAGAGGCGCAACGCAACTCTTATACCGCCGGATCAACCCCAAATCGAGGTCCGTCCCTGACACCACCATGACCACCCCGAGCAACGCAACTCCTCCAGGGGGTGGACCCCACTACGGGCGGCTCCTTATGATACGGGCCCAATCCTTGATAGCCCCGGGCCCAATCCTTGATAGCCCAGCTGCATCAGAAGGTGTCTTGTCTCGATTTGGGGCTTATCAAATGACTTAGGAACTTAGTGTCCCTATCACTCACTATGGTTCGAGGCACACCATGCAACTTCAAAACATTTTCAATAAACAAAGTTGCCACATGTTGTGCATCATCACATTTCTTGCACGGAATGAAATGAGCCATTTTGGAGAACCTATCCACAACAACATAAATGCTATCATGGCCCCCCCAGTCCTTGGTAATCCCATCACAAAATCCATTGAGATATCCAACCATGGACTAGTAGGTACGGGAAGAGGGGTATACAACCCATGAGGATGGGCTTTAGATTTGGCATGTTTGCACTCAAGGCAACTAGTGCAAAACTTTTCCACATGCACCCTCATCTTTGGCCAATAGAATTGTTCTTGAAGAATGGCTAAGGTCTTTCTTGTGCCAAAATGTCCCATGAGTCCCCCGCAATGTGCCTCGTGCACAAGCAACTCTCTCCAAGAGGACTCCGGTATGCACACCCTACCATTTTTGAAGATATATCCATCAACCCATTGGTATTTGTCAACTCTCTCCCCTTTCTCTAGAGTGTCATGGACACTCTTTAGCCTTGGGTCATGAGCATACATCAATTTAATGCTCTCAAAACCCATGAGCTTAGAGGTGAGAGTGGTGGCTAGAGCAAACTTTCTCGAAAGCGTATCCGCCACAACATTGTCCTTCCCTTTCTTGTATTGGATCACATAGGGAAAGGACTCAGTAAATTCAACCCACTTGGCATGCCTCTTATTGAGATTCTCTTGGCCTCTTAGATGCTTGAGTGACTCATGGTCACTCTTGATCACAAACTCTCTAGGCCACAAGTAATGTTGCCAATGGGACGGGGCTCTCACAAGGGCATACAATTCCTTGTCATATGTAGAATAATTCAATGAGGCCCCTTTCAACTTTTCACTAAAGTAGGCGATGGGTTTGCTATCTTGCATTAAAACACCACTAATTCCCACCCCCGAGGCATCACATTCAACCTCAAATGCCTTTCCAAAGTCGGGCAATTGCAATAGGGGGGCGGTACTCAACCTACTTTTCAACTCAAGGAAGGCCTTCTCTTGAGGCTCTCCCCAAACAAACGGTTGGTCTTTCTTCACCAATTCGGTGAGTGGAGCGGCAATGGAGCTAAAGTCCTTCACAAATCGCCTATAAAAGCTTGCAAGACCATGAAAGCTCCTCACTTGAGTCACGGTAGTGGGAGTAGGCCAATCACGTATGGCCTCTACCTTAGACTCATCCACCTCCACTCCTTGGGCACTCACAACAAACCCAAGGAAGACCACCTTCTCAACACCAAAGGCACACTTTTTAAAATTAGCATAGAGCTTTTCGGCTCTCAACTTCTCAAGCACTAGCCTAAGGTGTTCAACATGGTCGTCTATTGATTTGCTATAGATCAATATATCGTCAAAATAGACGACCACAAACTTGTTGATGAATGCTTTAGAACATGGTTCATTAGCCTCATGAAAGTGCTGGGTGCATTGGAGAGCCCAAAGGGCATCACCAACCATTCATAGAGACCAAATTTGGTCTTGAATGCGGCTTTCCATTCATCACCGGGTTTCATCCGGATTTGATGGTAGCCGGACCTAAGGTCAATTTTGCTAAACACACATGAACCGCTCAATTCATCTAACATATCATCAAGTCGGGGAATAGGATGACGGTACTTTACCGTTATTTTGTTCACGGCCCGACAATCAACACACATTCTCCAAGTGCCGTCCTTTTTTAGAACAAGGATCACGGGCACGGCACAAGGACTCAAGCTTTCCCTTACCAAACCTTTAGTGAGCAATTCATCAACTTGCTTTTGCAATTCCCTTGTATCCTCCGGGTTGCTCCTATAGGCCGGTTTGTTCGGGATTTGGGATCCCGGGACAAAGTCTATTTGATGCTCAATGCCCCTCAAAGGAGGCAATCCATCCGGCATTTCATCCGGGAACATGTCACCAAAATCCTTCAAAACATTCTCAAACACACTAGGCAAAGGGTTAGAAGAAAAATCACAATTAGAGTTAAGGATCATACCTTTGTGCACTAGGCATAGGAGAAACTTGGTGCCATCATTTCCTCTTAAGAGCTCGCCCGGTTGCATCATGGCACAAATGCCATCGGTAGATGAGGTAGGTGGGATTGCCACCATACTTTTGGACAAAGGGCTAGTCTCCATGATTGACTTAGCCTTTGCCACCTCTCTCAACTCCTTCATTTTCTTGTAGTCATCACTCACTTGCTTAGGAGTGAGAGGTTTAAGCACATATCTCTTCCCTTCATGTTTGACCGTGTAAGTATTGACACGACCGTCTTGCACCACTTGCCTATCGAATTGCCAAGGCCTCCCTAAGAGTAGGTGGCACGCTTGCATGGCCACAACGTCAAACAAATGCTCATCTACATAACTCCCCATTTTGAATCGAATCATCACTTGCTTTACCACTTTAAGCTCCCAACATTCGCTTAGCCATTGTAGCCGGTAAGGTTTAGGATGCTTCATGGCAGTCAACTTCAATTGAGACACAAGTGATTGACTCACTACATTTGCACAACTCCCGGAATCAATTATCATAGAGCAAACAACATCTTTGACCCGGCACCTAGCATGGAATAGGTTTTCCCTTTGCAAGGTTTCACTATCTTCCACAATCATAACCCCTAGGCTCCTTCTCACAACCAAGAAAGTATGAGGATCCTCCTCCTCCCCCGTGTCATCAAGCAAATCATCCTCCTCTACTCCCTCATCTCCCTCTACTCCCTCTACTCCCTCATCTTCCGATTCACTCTCTTTCTCATATGCATCATTACCAACAACAATCATGGTCCTCTTTGTAGGACATTCCCTAGCAAAGTGACCATAGCCCTTGCACTTGTGGCATTGCATGGAAGAAGAAGTAGGAGCATGTAATTGAGTTTTAGAGTTACCTCCCACATTAGGTGTGTTCTTCTCATACGGCTTTTTCAAATCCTTGGTAGCATTTGCACCACTTGTTCCACTTGCACTTGGGAACCTTGCATTTGTAGTAGGAGGCTTCCAATCCTTTGGTTTGCTTGTTGGAGTAGTAGAGCTACTCTTGTAGCGAAGGGATTTCTCCTCCTTGAGCCATTTCTCGGCCTCAACCGCATCTTCACATAGCTTGTAATGATCATCATATTTGTGGAACTTCAATTGTGAAGCTATTTCTCGGTTCAAGCCCCCTTTGAAACGGATCATGGCCGTCTCATTGTCCTCATCATCTAAGTCAAGGATCATTCGGATTTGCTCAAATTCATTGAAATATTCACCAACCGATTTGTAACCTTGCTGAAACTCATAGAGACGCTTTTGTTGTTCAACCCGGTATTGGTTAGTCAAGTACTTCTCATCCATCACACGGATCAACTCTTCCCAAGTAAGATTAATAGCCATACCCGTCCTCCTTCTATTCCTTTTCACCGACTCCCACCAAGTAGAAGCAAAAGATTCAAAGGAGGATATTGTATACTTGGTCTTCTTCACTTCGGGCATATCATTAGTGTCAAAGATACGCTCCATAGCCAATTTCCATCCAATGTACTCCACCGGGTCACTACTTCCTTTGAAAGAAGGAATAGTGAGCTTCACACTATTAAGATTGTTGTTGTTATCACGACCCCCTTCGAATGGCTCCGGTTGGCCCCCATAGTGATCATCATAAGCAACATAGTCCCTCCTCACATTCCTTCCTCCATATCCTAAGGGTGGCCCTCGACCTCGGCCTCTACCCCGATCCACATTGCGACCCCAATTCATACCCCGTCTCGGTTGAAAGTGATCATCATAACCATAAGCCTCATCATCATACTCGGCTTCCTCCCCTTCTTGAGCTTCATCGGCTTGCTCAAGAGGTTGCACGTTTCGGATGGGTCTTGGTAATGGGATGTGGTGCAATGCAATTCCCGAAGGGGTTGCTAGCACAAATGCGGAAGAACAAACAATAAAGATAAAGATAAAAGCAAGACAAAACTTGCTTCTTTCGAAAGAACAGTGAGGAACCTGTCTCAAAGCTCAATCAAAAGGGATACAAGGATCACCTATACTATGCAACAATCCTCAAGAGAACATTGCCTCTTTGATAAGACCCAAATCGAGCAACCATCTAAAAACATCATCCAAGGCCAAGGAAGAGCTTATGCATTGGAACGCCATGGAACGAGGAGCCTTAGAGACACATTTCGAGGCGTTTCAAGCATTCAGGGAAGCAGGCGGACCGCCTAGTAGAAGAGGCGGACCGCCCACTTATTGTTCACTCTCTGGATCTCAGTCCGCCTGCTGCAGAGGCGGAGGGCCTACTTGGGGCGCCTACTGAAGACTAGGCGGACCGCCTAGTACAAACAGGCGGGGCGCCTAGTGTTGAGAAGCATGCGGGATTTGCTAGTTTTTAGCCTATGTAATTTCTATTATGCCCCTACGTGGCTTATGACTTTAGAACTTACTTAAGGGTATTTTAGGCCTTTCCTTATGTCTTGAATGAGGCCTATAAATACTCCATAGCTTAGCATTATTCGAAAGTTAGCTATTATGATGAATGATTGAATGTCAAGTGACAATGTTCAAGAGTGGATTCTCTTTGAATGAAAACCCTTTGAGACGGTTTGAGTTTACTAGTGGATTCTAGTTGAACCCCAAACCACCCCCGATCATTCTATTTGCGAGCCCCAAGTGTGGCTCGAGGGTAGTTGCATAGTGTAGGTCCTCCTTGACACCGATACGAGGGTATTATGGAACGAGTTCTCCATAGTTACTTCGTAGGGAGTTCGAGTAGTGTCTCGCTCTTAATCTTTATTTCCGCGTTT
The DNA here is from genome assembly GCA_037355625.1 of Petunia x hybrida. Classification (NCBI taxonomy): domain Eukaryota; kingdom Viridiplantae; phylum Streptophyta; class Magnoliopsida; order Solanales; family Solanaceae; genus Petunia; species Petunia x hybrida. The sequence continues at coordinate 1,359,962 of JBBBVM010000071.1, forward strand.
CGTTTTTGATTCTTATCATCTTGGTATCAGAGCAAGGCTCGGGTTTTGTTTCTACAAACCCCCGACCCTTGATTCTTCGTGCCTAGGTTGGTTTCTATCTTAGGTTCTTGTTTATTGTTATTGAAAGAAGAAAATCACAAAAAAAAAAAAATTTGGAAAATTGAAAAATACCAAAATTTTGTTCTATCTTGTGTTTTGGATTGATTCGTGTTGTGATTGATATTGGGGTTTGTTCCTTATTGGAAACCCGTTGTTTTGGTACCCAACACACACGATTTGGAGTTGTATTCCATGATTTGAGATTTGAAACCCTTGACAAAAAATTGAAAAAGCTTGAAACCCTAGTGATGTAGGGAATCAAACGCGGAAAGTAAAAGATAAAGAACGAGACGTAACTCGATCTCTAATCCCAAGTAGCAACGGAGAACTTGTTCCGTTACACCCCGAGAGAAGGACAAGAACACCTACGCTATGCAACTACCCTCGAGCTAACGCGAGCACGCAAGTAGAATGGTCGGAGAGGAAGAGTATTCATCTAGATCCGCTAGAAGAACTACAAGTCCCAAAACAAAAGGTTTCATTCAATAACCAAGAGCCTTGCTCATGTTCAATGTTCAACATTCATCAATAATAATCTATCAAAAACTAAGTGTAAGATAAGCTAGGCTTGGGTATTTATAGTGTTTCCCAAGCTTGCACAATGGCTAAAATACCCTTACTAATAAGGTTCACAAAATAGGCCACGTAGGGCAAAACAGTCAAATAAACATAGGCCTTCACAGCTGGGAGGGGCGCCTGGGATCTGGGAGGGGCGCCTGGAAATGCTGTCAGCTAGGCGGGGCGCCTGGAATCAGGCGGGGCGCCTGGCTTGGCCTTCAGCTAGGCGGGGCGCCTGGCTAGGTGGGGCGCCTGGGTGCCTTCCATTCTTGGGCAGTGAGCTTCCTAGGCGGGGCGCCTGGGCTAGGCGGGGCGCCTAGCTATGCTGGGCCTCCTTCCTTCTTCTTAGGCGTGGAGCCTAGTGATGAAACCATCCGGAACACTTCCAAAGCCCTTGACTTCAAGTCCTTTGTATCTTCCAAGCTTGGCACATGTCGGAAAGTGTTGGAAAGTGTTTTGGCACGATTTGCGCTACATCATCCTCCCCTTCTTGAAGAGATTTCGTCCTCGAAATCAATGCATTCATGTTCATGGCATCATCTCTTAGAGGTGCCCAATGCTCTCCTCCTTTGTAACTCTTGATCGTCACCTTGACATAGGTCTCTTCCAAGATCTCCCTTGCCTTAACATGGGGCTTAGAACCTACAAGCAACGACAAGCAAACACAAGAACTCCTACTTTGAAAGTAGGTTAGTGCAAGAGTGTGGGAAAACACACTCTTGTGATATAACCAAGCATCAATTAAAAGCACAAATATCAAGTCTCCAAAGAGAACAATAAGTACTTGGTTAAAGATCATCATGCACCTAACACAATAGCGATCATATAAGCCATGGGGATATGAAAATTGCAAGATTAAGCTAACAAAATTCCCTTGACCCTTAAGCTCAAGATCAACAAACCCATCTATCCTCGAGGTGTGATCAACATGTGGAGTGGAGTGAGTCAAGTAACCCATCATGCAAGTAACATCAAGTACTCCACTCCCCTTCTTTAGAGCATACTTACTCACACCAAGGGTTCCCCTTTCAACTCCAATTTCATCACCTAAGCAACCCTTCTCAAAAGACAAACTCTCAAGGAAGGCTTTGATGATAGATTCCCCTTCATCATAACCCCAACTAGCAATAGTAGGGTCACCCAAAGAGCCATCTACCTCACCCAAATTTTCAAATAATGGGTTGCCTAAGGAATCAATTCCTTCACACCATGGGAGTTCCATTTGACCACCCACCCTAGCCCGATACAAGTCGCTACCACAAATGAGATTATCGTCACACAATGGAAATATAAAAGCATGCATCTCAATATCATGATTAAGCATAGACAAATTATCGAGACTAGGTTCACTTGAGGAGTCATCATAGACAACCTTGTCCAATTCATGCATTTTGGACTCCTCAAGGACAAGACCATCCTCACCACAACACATTGGTCCACCAAATATAAGCATATCAATTAGGGAATGGTCAACTACCTCATCTTTCCCTATGTCAAAGGTTGGCGGTGTGTCATAGCAAATGTCACAATCATGGTCAACTATCAAATCTACACTAGGGAAGGGTTCAATGAACAATGAGCTCACATCATGATGTGGCATAGCTTCCCTTCCAACTAGTGTTTCACAAGCACATACAAGTTGACAACTAGACTCTACACTAGTGGTATACTCACTAGACGCATCGAAACCACCAACTAGTGTTGAGTCATCACAAGACAAGTAGCTAGTAAGTTCATGAAAAGGTGAAGCAACACTTACATTTGTAATACTTCCTTGGTCACTTGCAAGACTTGAAATGTCATGTGCAACTCCTTCTTCATGAGGCTCACATTGAGGCTCCAATGGCTTGTCTTCAAATGTACCTACACAAGAACTTTCACAAGGAGAGATAGAAGATAAAGAAGGGTTAGAACAATGGGTGCTCTCACTCTCAATTTTTCTTCCCTCACCTCTCTCCTCTCTTAATTCTACCTCATGGTCAAGTGTAGTTGGTGGTGACAATCCGCTCACATCACTCCTCAAATCCTTTCCTTTTTCCTCTCTTGGATTGTCACCGGTCACTCCCTCACTTCTCTCTATTTTTTCTCTCTCATTTGAAGTGGAGTGACTCTCACTTTGATCATTCTTTGGCAAGACAACAAGATTGTTTGCCTCGGGTTCAAGCACAATGGGTGATTTGGCTTTAGCCGCTTCCCTCAACTCCCTCATCCGCTTGTAGTCATCACTCACTTGTTTGGGAGTTAGGGGTTTCAACACAAATTTCCTTCCTTCATGTTGGAGCGTGTAAGTGTTGACACGTCCATGGTGAACCACTTGTCGGTCAAATTGCCAAGGCCTTCCAAAGAGAAGGTGGCAAGCTTGCATTGGCACAACGTCGAACAAGTGTTCATCCACATAACTACCCATTTTAAACTTGATCATTGCTTGTTTCACTACCTTAAGCTCTCCACATTCACTAAGCCATTGTAACCGATATGGCTTGGGGTGTTTCACGGTTGGCAACTTCAATTGGGATATAAGAGATTGACTCACCACATTTGCACAACTTCCGGAATCAATTATCATAGAGCAAACAACATCTTTGACCCGGCACCTAGCATGGAAAAGATTTTCCCTTTGCAAGGTTTCACTATCTTCCACGATCATAGCCCCTAGGCTCCTTCTCACAACCAAGAAAGTATGAGGATCCTCCTCCTCCATCGTATCATCAAGCAAATCATTCTCCTCTACTCCCTCATCTCCCTCTACTCCCTCTACTCCCTCATCCTCCGATTCACTCTCTTTCTCATATGCTTCATTACCAACAACAATCATGGTCCTCTTTGTAGGACATTCCCTAGCAAAGTGACCATAGCCCTTGCACTTGTGGCATTGTATTGAAGAAGAAGTAGGAGCATGTAGTTGAGTTTTAGAGTTACCTCCCACAATAGGTGTGTTCTTCTCATACGGCCTTTTCACATCCTTTGTAGCATTTGCACCACTTGTTCCACTTGCACTTGGGAACCTTGCATTTGTAGTAGGAGGCTTCCAATCCTTTGGTTTGCTTGTTGGAGTAGTAGTGCTACTCTTGTAGCGGAGAGATTTCTCCTCCTTGAGCCATTTCTCGGCCTCAACCGCATCTTCACATAGCTTGTAATGATCATCATATTTGTGGAACTTCAATTGCGAAGCTATGTCTCGGTTCAAGCCCCCTTTGAAACGGATCATGGCCGTCTCATTGTCTTCATCATCCAAGTCAAGGATCATTCGGGTTTGCTCAAATTCATTGAAGTATTCACCAACCGATTTAGAACCTTGCTTCAAATCATATAGACGCCTTTGTTGTTCAACCCGGTATTGGTTGGTCAAGTACTTCTCATCCATCACACGGATTAACTCTTCCCAAGTAAGATTAATAGCCATACCCGTCCTCCTTCTATTCCTCTTCACCGACTCCCACCAAGTAGAGGCAAAAGATTCAAAGGAGGATATTGCATACTTGGTCTTCTTCACATCGGGCATATCATTAGTGTCAAAGATTCGCTCCATAGCCAATTTCCAACCAATGTACTCCACCGGGTCACTACTTCCTTTGAAAGAAGGAATAGTGAGCTTCACACTATTAAGATTGTTGTTGTTATCACGACCCCCTTGGAATGGCTCCGGTTGGCCCCCATAGTGATCATCATAAGCAACATGGTCCCTTCTAACATTCCTCCCTCCATATCCTAAGGGTGGCCCTCGACCTCGGCCTCTACCCCGATCCACATTTCGACCCCAATTCATAGCTCGCCTTGGTTGAAAGTGATCATCAAACCCATACACATTGTCATCATAACCAACTTCCTCCCCTTCTTGAGCCTCAACAACTTGCTCAAGAGGTTGCACATTTCGGACGGGTCTTGGTAGTGGAAAGTTTCTTGGAGGATTGTCTAAGATACGGGGAATGCCCGTTCGTTCAATTCTCTCTCGGTCCTCCTTTACCCGTTGTTGATTGAGCAATTCAACAACTTGCTCCGGGGTAAAAGTAGGACTACTTGAGCCTTCACCGGTCTCAATTTGGACACTCGGGGTCCCCTTTTCAATTGGGACACTCGGGGTCCCATGTTCTCCTTGAGTACTCGAGGCTCCCTTTTCAAGAGAGTCAATCCTTTGGTTCATGAGGTCCATCTTGGCAAGAAGATTAGCCAAGGCCTCCTTAATGAAATCTTGACCTTCGTTGGTCATTGTACCTACGAACAAAGAAAACAAGAGTTAGTTAAAACACCTCACTCGCTCCCTCACTTGTGTTCACTCGGATCACTCTTTTGGGTGGCGGTGGATATTTCACTCAACTTGTAGTCCCAAGCTTCACGTAGATGATTAGCAACTCCTCAACTCAACTAAACTATTCACGAGTCACGCACACTCCGGGGTGAGTGGAGTTAATGGGACTCAATGAACGCTAGGCACTTTGAAGTGAAGGACTTGAGTTAAAAGATTCTACGCCTTTCCTTAGAATTCTACTCTCCTTGCTAGGCACGAATCACTTAAGAGCAATCAAAGGGTTAGCACTATTCAAGCAGATCGGTTACTCAAATTAGTACTAACTAGATGTTATGTTATCAAACAAAGGGGAATACCTACGAAAATCTACCCGAAACAATGCAATCAGCACTCAGGAGGGGCGCCTGAAACTCAGGTGGGGCGCCTGGGTTGTGCTGTGTGCCAGGCGGGGCGCCTGGGTCTAGGCGGGGCGCCTGGGACTTAGGCAGTAGCCAAGTCAGGCGGGGCGCCTGGCTTAGGCGGGGCGCCTAGCCTGAAGCTTTTCCCAACTCGTTCCAAACTCGTTTCAAGTCGATTTTCAAGCCTCAAATCCGATGTTTTCAACTTGTTTTCACAATCCAAAGATACCCAAAGTTGTGTTTAATCTTCCTTAACAAAACCCAATCAAAATTTCAATCAAACAATCAATCAAATCAGGATTCAATCTCAAGAACTCAAGAACACAAGGGTTTATCAAAAGGGTTTCAAAATGGATTGTGATTCATCAAAGAAGGTGTTATACATGTTCAAATCCCACAAAATTGGTACCGAATTGTTTGTTTTTCAATGAAGATCAATCCCCAATAACAAGTTTTCAATCAAGCATCAATCCAACCCAAGAATCAAGCCAAAATCATCAAGAACAAGGTTTATCAAGGGTTTAAGGGTTGTTGGGGTTTCAATTTTTCAAACTTCACCAATCCAAACAAATTTGATACCTAAGCAACGGGAATTCAATCACGATCAAGAATCCATAACACCCATATCACAAATCATCCAAATCAACAAGTAACACCAAATTTTTGTATTTTTCAATTTTTCAATTTTTTTTTGTAATTTTCTCCTTTCTAATAACTTCAACAACAAGAAACTAAAAGAAGATACTAGGCACGAAGAATCAAGGGTCGGGGGTTTGTAGAAACAAAACCCGAGCCTTGCTCTGATACCAAACTGATGTAGGGAATCAAACGCGGAAAGGAAAAGATAAAGAACGAGACGTAACTCGATCTCTAATCCCAAGTAGCAACGGAGAACTTGTTCCGTTACACCCCGAGAGAAGGACAAGAACACCTACGCTATGCAACTACCCTCGAGCTAACGCGAGCACGCAAGTAGAATGGTCGGAGAGGAAGAGTATTCATCTAGATCCGCTAGAAGAACTACAAGTCCCAAAACAAAAGGTTTCATTCAATAACCAAGAGCCTTGCTCATGTTCAATGTTCAACATTCATCAATAATAATCTATCAAAAACTAAGTGTAAGATAAGCTAGGCTTGGGTATTTATAGTGTTTCCCAAGCTTGCACAATGGCTAAAATACCCTTACTAATAAGGTTCACAAAATAGGCCACGTAGGGCAAAACAGTCAAATAAACATAGGCCTTCACAGCTGGGAGGGGCGCCTGGGATCTGGGAGGGGCGCCTGGAAATGCTGTCAGCTAGGCGGGGCGCCTGGAATCAGGCGGGGCGCCTGGCTTGGCCTTCAGCTAGGCGGGGCGCCTGGCTAGGTGGGGCGCCTGGGTGCCTTCCATTCTTGGGCAGTGAGCTTCCTAGGCGGGGCGCCTGGGCTAGGCGGGGCGCCTAGCTATGCTGGGCCTCCTTCCTTCTTCTTAGGCGTGGAGCCTAGTGATGAAACCATCCGGAACACTTCCAAAGCCCTTGACTTCAAGTCCTTTGTATCTTCCAAGCTTGGCACATGTCGGAAAGTGTTGGAAAGTGTTTTGGCACGATTTGCGCTACATCACCTAGCTATGAACATGATGAACATGGTAGAATGTTGAATTTTGATTGGGTTTTGATGAAATTGATTGGGGTTTGATCTCTGTGCTTGAAACAACGTTTGGGTACCTTCGGATTGATAAAACAACGTGTGGATTGTTGGATTTTTGGGTGCCAAAGGCAAGAAAAACGAGTTTGAACAGTGCTGGAAGTTGCACTAGGCGGGGCGCCTAGTAGAAGGGGCGGACCGCCTACTTTTTGCTCACTCTCTGGATTTTACAGAGGCGGACCGCCTAGTAGAGTAGGCTGACCGCCTACTTCAAGTAGGCTGACCGCCTACTCCCCTCTAAAGGGAACCAGGCGGACCACCTACTCAAAACAGGTGGGGCGCCTACTTCCTTCAAGTTGGGAATTGGGTAGTTTCTTCTAGGTTTTCGTGTTTTGTTGTTTGCATTGCTTCCGGTTAGTGCTATTAGAGTATAATCCTACTCGATTAGTGCTAATTACTTTGAGCTATTAGGATCATCGTGCCTTAGAAAGGAGACTAGAATTCAAAGAAGATCCGTAGTATCTTTTGATTCAAGTCCTCATTTAAAGTGCCTATCGTCCAATCGAGTCCCATTAACTCCACTCACCCCGGAGCGCATTTGGACTTGATAAGTTGAGTGATTGAGTTGTGGTTCGTTGGTCAACTACTTGAAGCTTTTAGACTCAAACTTGTGCGAAATATCCATCCCCCACTAAACACGAGCGAGCCGAGTGAAAACAATTGTAAGGGAGTGGGTGAGGTATTTTGCTAACGTTTGTTGCTTTTTGTAGGTGAAATGGCAAACGATGGAGATGATCCCATGAAGCACTTTATGGCCACCATTATGGCTAAATTGGAGGATATCACTTTGAGACTTGAGTCCGTCGAGAGGAACCAAGTTGAGACCGGTGAGAGGAGGACCCCGAGTGTCCAAATTGAATCCGGAGAAGGCACGAGTCATAGCACTCCTATGACTCCCGGACACTTTGTTGAGCTAAACAAGAGGTATGAACAAAGCAAAGTTGAAGCTCTACGAGAGCGTGGGTTGGGCAATCCCCAACAAGAGAGCAATCCTCTCAACTTGGGCAATCCCCAAGGTAATGCTCCACTTCGAAGACCCGTTAGGTTTGTCCCACCTCTTGAGCAAGTTGTTGAGGCTCAAGAAGAGGAGGAAGCCGAGTATGGTGATGAGGCCTATGGGTATGATGCTCCTTATCAACCTAGGAGGCCAATGAATTGGGGTCGAAATGTGGATAGGGGTAGAGGCCGAGGTCGAGGGCCACCCATAGGATATGGAGGGAGGAATGCTAGGAGGGAGTATGTTGCACATGATGACCACTATGGAGGCCAACCGGAGCCTAACTATGGGGTACGTGATAACAACAACAACCTCAATAGTGTCAAGCTCAATCTTCCATCCTTCAAAGGAACTTGTGATCCGGAGGCATACATGGAATGGGTACTACAAATGGAAAGGGTGTTTGATACCAATGAGATGACCGAGGAGCGAAAGGGTACATATGCTATTTCTACCTTTGAGGCCTATGCTTCTACTTGGTGGGAGTCTATGAAGAGGTCTAGGAGAAGGATGAATTTGCATTTGAATGTGACTTGGGATGAGTTGAAAGGCCTTATGAACACCAAGTACATAACTCCAAGGTATCGGCAAGAGCAACTCAAGAAGCTCTATGATCTAAAGCAAGGTGTCAAATCGGTGCATGAGTACCATGATGAGTTTGAAAAGATCCGGATGGCATTGGATATGGATACCGAAGGTGAAGAAGAAGCCATGATCCGATTCAAGAATGGCTTGAGCTATGGTATAGCTTCTCAATTAAGGTTGCATCATTATCTCACACTTGAAGATATGTTTGAAGCCGCAATTGATGCCGAGGCTTGGCTCAAAAGAGAGAAGTTCAAAAACAACACTCCTACTACTACAAGCAAGCCAAAAGAGTGGAAGACTCCAAATGCCAACTTTCCAAGTGCAAGTGCTAGCAAAGAAGTGAAAGGGCCTTATGAGAAGACTACACCACACTTGGGAGGTAACTCTAAAACTCGCTTGAGTAATCCTATTTCTACTTCTACTCAATGTTATAAGTGTAAGGGCTTTGGGCATATTGCTAAGGAATGCACTACAAAAAGAACCATGGTTGTGGTTGGTGATTTGGTGTATGAGCAAGAGAGTGAACCCGAGGAAGAAGAGGGAGTAGAGGGTGATGAGGAAGGAGATGTTGGGGAGATTACCATGGAAGAAGATGATGATGCCCATGCCTTCCTTGCTGTGAGGAGGAGTCTAGGAGCCATGTGTGTGGAGGATGTTGAGACCTTACAAAGAGAGAACCTTTTTCATGCCAAATGCCGAGTCATGGGTCTCCTTTGCTCTATGATCATCGACTCGGGAAGTTGTGCTAATGTCATTAGCCAAACACTAGTTGCCCAATTGAAAATACCTACCTTGAAGCACCCAAATCCTTATAGGCTACAATGGCTTAGTGAGTGTGGTGAGTTGAGGGTGGTTGAGCAATGTTTGATCAAGTTCAAGATTGGGAACTATGTGGATGAGCACATGTTCGATGTTGTGCCTATGCAAGCATGCCACCTTCTCTTTGGTAGGTGATGCAACCCAAATTGCATCGACACCTGCCACTTGGTCCGGGAGTCAAGGCATGGATGATATGAGCTCGGGGACGACTTGAAGACAATGCATTGGAGCTCAATCGAAGAGGAAACAGGGGAGCCAAAACAGGGCAAAACAGGGCAGCACTTTCTGAGCTTACTGCCTGACGAGGAAGATCTGTTCTTCGCGATCGCGTGCTTGTCTGCGCGATCGCGATGAGGAGATAATTGCTCTTCGCTGTCGCGCCACCTCTCGCGCGATCGCGAGCCCCTGCAGAATTGTCCCTGCGCGATCGCTATTCCATTCACGCGATCGCGATGAAGGTTTGAGGAGCAGCGACCAGAAACTTGGCAAAACTTGTAATGGGAAACTATAAATAGACCCCTTAGTCATTTATTGCATTTTAACAAACCTTGAATGTAGAATGATATTTTCTTTGAGTGAATCTCAATGTTGAACCCGTGAACGGGCATGATTTCACTTGGTGGATTCCAAGTTGAACATCGAAACCTCTTTGATCATTCTATTTGCGAGAGCCGAGTGTCTCTTGAGGGTAGTTGCGTAGTATAGGTGATCCTTGACTTCACCCGGGGTGTATCGAGACGAGTTCCTCGGTGCTACTTAGGTAAACGTTCAAGCCTCGTCTTGCTTTTTATCTCGATATCGTTATCGATATCGCCTATCTTGTTTTAGCTTCCGCACTTTTATATCGTTCGTTGCTTCCGCCTATTTTCCATTGCATCAGTTGGTATCAGAGCACGGCTAGGCTTCGTTCTTACGAATCCTCGGTCTTGTTCTTCTTGTCGTTATCATTGTGTTATTTGTTCTTGAATTTGAAGAAAAAACAAAAAAAAAAAAAAAAATAGAAAAAACTTGAAAATCACAAAAAAATTGCTAGGAATCGTTGTGTGTTGTGATTTTGTTGTTGTTTGTTACTGGGGATTGTTTGTTATCATATTCCCGTTGATTTGGTACCCTCGAAACACGATTTGAAGTCGTGAATCAAAATCTTGAAAACCAAATCTCAAAAGTTGAGAATTCACAAAATTTGATAGAACTTGTTTTGTGTTGTGAATTCTTGGTTGTTTGGTATCGGGGATTGTTCTATATAGTTTTCCCGTCATTTTGATATCCCCATATCATCATTTGGAGTAACGGAATGAAAATCGAACTTTGAAAATTTTGAAGTTCTTGAAAATTTGAAGAACTTACTCCAAATTCTTGAAAACGAGTTGTTCGTTCATTGTTTGTTTGATAAAACCATTGGGGATTGTTTACTTCAGTTGAAAACACCCTTTGGAAGCTTTAGAACTGAACAACAAGTTGAATTGGGGTGATTTGTGTGCCAAAAACTGAGTTTGCAGTCGAGGTTCTGGTTCTGGAACGCAGGCCTGCGCGATCGCGCAAAGCCTCACGCGAACGCGCCAAGTTTCCATTTTGTTCATCGCGATCGCGCCTTACCTCACGCGATCGCGAAGGGTTCTCATTTTGCAGAAATCCTGAATTGGGACAGATTGTTCGCAAAGCGTTCGTAACAGCTTCCGCTCACCAAAACTTCAATTGTATCATCAAATATGGTGAGTTTGTAGATCACTAACCAAAAATCATCCAATTCCGAATCCATTTAGTGGCGATTCGATCTTTTACCATTTGATCGCGTCACTTCCGGTTAGTACTTTGAGGGTAACACTTCTACCCAATTAGAACTAATTCTTTGTACGTTTAGGATCTTCGTGCCTAGAAGGAGAGTAGAGCTCAAAGAAGACTCGTAGTATATTTTTGGCTCAAGTGCTCACTTATAAAGCCGATCGTCCATCGAGTCCCATCAATTCCACTCACCCCGAAGAGTATTTGGTTCTTGTGACTTGAGTGGTTATTGAGGTGGTTGTTCAACTACGAGGAAGCCTTTGAGATCAAGCTTGAGTGATCCTATAACCCACTAAATTGAGTGTACCCGAGTGACACTCCGAAGGTGAGGGAGCGAGTGAGGGTTTTTACTCTAACCTCTTTCTCTTGTTTTTGATTTTTGTAGGTACATGGCCGGAGATGTATACGATACCGTTGAAGTCCCGGTAAGCACTTTGGCCTACCTTTTGGCCGAGGTGAAATCCATAAGTGCGAGGTTTGACGACCTTAAAGAGGAATGGACCCCGAGTGTCCAAAGGAGTACCGAAAGAGGTACTAGTGATGAAATATTGGGCATTCCCCAACCGTTGGGCATTCCCCAACAAGTGGGCACTCCCCACAACTTGGGCGTTCCCCAAGGTGATGATGAGCTTAAAACGACACTTGTGGTACGGAGGAGTTTGGGTGCCATGAGTCTTGCGGAGTCGGAGCATGTGCAAAGAGAGAATCTCTTCCATGCTAGGTGTCGAGTGATGGGGCAAGTGTGCTCAATGATCATTGATTCGGGAAGTTGTGCTAACATAGTAAGTGAAACCTTGATTTCCCAATTGCAATTGCCTACCATAAAACATCCACATCCCTACCGGTTACAATGGTTGAGTGAGTGTGGAGATTTGAGAGTGGTGAAGCGAGCTTTGATTGAGTTTAGCATTGGAAATTATCGAGATAAGGTAATGTTCGATGTGGTACCTATGCAAGCTTGCCATCTCTTGTTTGGGAGGCCATGGCAATATGATCGGAGCGTAGTGCACGATGGTAGAACCAATTCCTATACGGTCTTGCATGGTTCTAGGAAGTATATACTCAAGCCCTTGACGCCCAAACAAGTAAGTAATGACTATAGGATTATGAGGGAGTTGAGGGAAGCCGCTAAAGCCAAGTCACCCATGGTACTTGAGCCCGGAACCAACAATCTTATGGTCATGCCCTGGCGAGTTGAGAGTGAAGCATCACCCGGACCTACAATTGGCCTTGAGCGAAAAATGAAAGAAGTGAGGGGAGGGGAAATCTCGAGTGAGAGTGAGGACGCACTTTGTTCTAACCATGATTTATCTTCTTCTCCTTCTATTTGTATTGGCTTATGTGTAGGTACTCTTGGAGGCGAGCTAGTGGTGCCTCAACCGATTGCCTTGGAAGGAAGACAAGAGGATGGAGATCTTCATTGTGAGCTTCATGAAGGAGGAATTGAACGCGACACTTCAAGCGATGTGAGTACTCACGGGGGCGACTCAAATGTAAGTGTTACCTTTTCCTTTCATGAACATGTTAGCCCCTTGTCTTGCGTAGACTCCGATCTAGTTGTTGCTTGTAATGTCCCTATTGAACTTGCAACTAGTGAAGAGTCTAATGGTCAACTTGTGTTTGCTTGTGAACCAATAATAGAGAGGAATGAGAAGCCGCATCATGATGTGAGCCCGGAATTCAAAGGACCTCTCTTTATTGAAAATGTGGTAGTTGACCTTATTTGTGACCCTTGTTATGACACCCCACCCATATTTGACAAAGGGGAAGATGAGTTATGTGACTCTACCCTTATTGAAATAATTGATTTTGGTGGATTTGTGTGTCGTAGTAAGGATGATAGTGACCTTGAGGAGTCCAAATTGCATGAATTGGACAAAGTTGTCTATGATGACTCCTCAAGTGTGGGTGATGAACCTAGCTTTGATACTATGCTTTTGCTTGACCATGAAATTGAGGTGCGTGCTTTTACTAATCCTTTGTTTGATAGCATCCTTATTTGTGGCGGTGAGTTGTATCGAGCTAGGGTTGAGAGAGAGTTGGAACCTCCGTGGTGTGAGAGATTTGATCCCATAGACAACTCTTTGTTTGAAGCTTCGAGTGAGGTAGATGATTCTTCTAGTGACCCTACTCTTGTTGGTGCGGGTTATGATGATGAAGAAGCCATTAATAATGCCTTCCTTGAGAGCTTACCTTGTGAGGGGGGTTGTCTCGAGGATGAAATTGGAGGTAAGGAAGTACCTCTTAGTGTGAGTATGAGGACTTTTAAGAAGGGGAGTGGGAAATCTGATGCTAATTGTGTATCGCACTACTTTGTCTATTCCCTCCCATATGTTAACCACACTTTGAGACTTGAGCATGCCAAAACCGTTGTGCCGCATTGTGAAAATATTGCATTGAAGGTTTGGTGTGTTGATCATGAGCTTAGGGATCGTAGGAACTTTGATTGCTTAATCTTGATTGCTCCATGTTTTATTGATCTCTTTGCTTGTCGTGTTGGTGAGTGCTTGTCACTACGGAGCCAAGAACCTGTTGTCTCCTTTGGAGACATAAGCTTTTTGATTTGCATTGATACTTGGCTCTATCACAAGAGTGAATTTTCCCCACCACTTACCTTCACTTTTGCTGGACTTGCCTACTCGCATCGTGGGAAGCCTTGGTGCACTACTCTTGAACGTAGGGATTGTAGGGATTTTGATAGCGTAATCTTGCATGTGCCATACCCTATTGATCTCTTTATTTGTTCTTGTGTTGGGAGCACTTTGTTGTCAAACCAAGTACTTGCTAGCTCCTGTGGGAGCATGAGCTTCTTTGTTGCCATTGATACTTGGTTGTACCACAAGAGTGTGTTTTCCCATACTTAGTGCACTAACCTACTCTTGTAGTAGGAATTTTTTGTTTTTGTTGCCTTTCGACGTAGGTGATGCTACCTTGGAGGAGGACGCCTTAATTTCGAGGACGAAATTTTCTCAAGAAGGGGAGAATGATGCAACCCAAATTGCATCGACACCTGCCACTTGGTCCGGGAGTCAAGGCATGGATGATATGAGCTCGGGGACGACTTGAAGACAATGCATTGGAGCTCAATCGAAGAGGAAACAGGGGAGCCAAAACAGGGCAAAACAGGGCAGCACTTTCTGAGCTTACTGCCTGACGAGGAAGATCTGTTCTTCGCGATCGCGTGCTTGTCTGCGCGATCGCGATGAGGAGATAATTGCTCTTCGCTGTCGCGCCACCTCTCGCGCGATCGCGAGCCCCTGCAGAATTGTCCCTGCGCGATCGCTATTCCATTCACGCGATCGCGATGAAGGTTTGAGGAGCAGCGACCAGAAACTTGGCAAAACTTGTAATGGGAAACTATAAATAGACCCCTTAGTCATTTATTGCATTTTAACAAACCTTGAATGTAGAATGATATTTTCTTTGAGTGAATCTCAATGTTGAACCCGTGAACGGGCATGATTTCACTTGGTGGATTCCAAGTTGAACATCGAAACCTCTTTGATCATTCTATTTGCGAGAGCCGAGTGTCTCTTGAGGGTAGTTGCGTAGTATAGGTGATCCTTGACTTCACCCGGGGTGTATCGAGACGAGTTCCTCGGTGCTACTTAGGTAAACGTTCAAGCCTCGTCTTGCTTTTTATCTCGATATCGTTATCGATATCGCCTATCTTGTTTTAGCTTCCGCACTTTTATATCGTTCGTTGCTTCCGCCTATTTTCCATTGCATCAGAGGCGCCCCGCCTCAGGCGCTCCGCCTCAGGAAGAGGCGCTCCACCTTCTTCTGCTCAGCTCTCTGCTTCTTGGTAGGCGCTCCGCCTCAGCTTTGAGGCGCTCCGCCTCCTTCTGGAACTTGTGCAAGAGGCTCAAAATGAGCTTGAGGTGGATCACCTTGGAGCCCAAGTAGTCCTCCATCCATGGCACACCAAAGCATGCTCTTCAAGTTGCTCTTGGGGCCTTCTTCCATACTCTTCCATGTCAAGTGAAGATGGGTATCTTGGATCAACTTGGCTTGACTCCGAGTGAATGGTCTTGAGGGGGTTTGGGTCTTATCATCCTCCCCTTCTTGAGAAGATTTCGTCCTCGAAATCGAAGTGTCATTCACGACCTCTTCATCATCATGCACGCCCCCTTCATTACCTACATTCAAAGGAACCAAGTCACAAACATTGAAAGTATTAGAAACTTGATACTCACTTGGCAAGTTGACCACATAGGCATTGTTGTTTATCTTCGAGAGCACTTGGAATGGGCCATCTCCCCGGGGTGCCAACTTCCCTTTCCTAAGGTTGGGAAACCTTTCTCTCCGGAAGTGCACCCACACATAGTCACCCTTCTTGAGTTCCACCTTCTTGCGGCCTTTGTTTTTCTTGGAGGCAACCTTAGCATAAGCTTCCTCCAAGTTCTTCTTTGCCTTTGCATGGAGTTCAACCAAAGCCTTGGCTCTAGCTTTACCTTCAAAATTAACAACCATTTCCCTTGGCAAAGGGGTTAGATCAAGGGGAATCAAGGGGTTAAATCCATAAACACACTCGAATGGAGTCATGCCTATCATGCTATGCAATGTGCGATTGTAGGCAAACTCCATAAGAGGAAGACGATCAATCCAAGTCCCGGCCTTGCCTCGAGTCATGGCTCTAAGAAGAGCACCCAAGGTTCGGTTTACCACTTCCGTTTGCCCATCGGTTTGGGGGTGGTGGGACGTGGAGAACAAGAGCTTGGTGCCTAAAGCACCCCATAAACACCTCCAAAAATGACTTAGGAACTTAGTGTCCCTATCACTCACTATGGTTTGAGGCACACCATGCAACTTCAAGACATTTTCAATAAACAAAGTTGCCACATGTTGTGCATCATCACATTTCTTGCACGGAATGAAATGAGCCATTTTGGAGAACCTATCCACAACAACATAAATGCTATCATGGCCCCCCCTAGTCCTTGGTAATCCCATCACGAAATCCATTGAGATATCCAACCATGGACTAGTAGGTACGGGGAGAGGGGTATACAACCCATGAGGGTGGGCTTTAGATTTGGCTCGCTTGCACTCAAGGCAATTAGCGCAAAACTTTTCCACATGCACCCTCATCTTTGGCCAATGGAATTGTTCTTGAAGAATGGCCAAAGTCTTTCGTGTGCCAAAATGTCCCATGAGTCCCCCGCAATGTGCCTCATGCACAAGCAACTCTCTCCAAGAGGACTCCGGAATGCACACCCTACCATTTTTGAAGATATAACCATCAAACCATTGGTATTTGTCAACTCTCTCCCCTTTCTCTAGAGTGTCATGGACACTCTTTAGCTTTGGGTCATGAGCATACATCAATTTAATGCTCTCAAAACCCATGAGCTTAGAGGTGAGAGTGGTGGCTAGAGCAAACTTTCTCGAAAGCGCGTCCGCCACAACATTGTCCTTCCCTTTCTTGTATTGGATCACATAGGGAAAGGACTCAATGAATTCAACCCACTTGGCATGTCTCTTATTGAGCTTCTCTTGGCCTCTCAAATGCTTGAGTGACTCATGGTCACTCTTGATTACAAACTCACGAGGCCAAAGATAGTGTTGCCAATGGGCAAGGGCTCTCACAAGGGCATACAACTCCTTGTCATATGTAGAATAATTCAAGGATGCCCCTTTCAATTTCTCACTAAAGTAGGCGATGGGTTTGCTATCTTGCATTAGAACACCACCAATTCCCACCCCCGAGGCATCACACTCAACCTCAAATGCCTTCCCGAAGTCGGGCAATTGCAATAGCGGGGCGGTACTCAACCTACTTTTCAACTCAAGGAAGGCCTTCTCTTGAGGCTCTCCCCAAACAAACGGTTGGTCTTTCTTCACCAATTCGGTGAGTGGAGCGGCAATGGAGCTAAAGTCCTTCACAAATCGCCTATAAAAGCTTGCGAGACCATGAAAGCTCCTCACTTGAGTCACGGTAGTAGGAGTAGGCCAATCACGTATGGCCTCTACCTTAGACTCATCCACCTCCACTCCTTGGGCACTCACAACAAACCCAAGGAAGACCACCTTCTCAACACCAAAGGCACACTTTTTAGAATTAGCATAGAGCTTTTCGGCTCTCAACTTTTCAAGCACTAGCCTAAGGTGTTCAACATGGTTGTCTATTGATTTGCTATAGATCAATATATCGTCAAAATAGACGACCACAAACTTGTTGATGAATGGCTTTAGAACATGGTTCATTAGCCTCATGAAAGTGCTAGGTGCATTGGAGAGCCCAAAGGGCATCACCAACCATTCATAGAGACCAAACTTGGTCTTGAATGCGGTTTTCCATTCATCACCCGGTTTCATCCGGATTTGATGGTAGCCGGACCTAAGGTCAATTTTGCTAAACACACATGAACCGCTCAATTCATCTAACATATCATTAAGTCGGGGAATAGGGTGACGGTACTTTACCGTTATTTTGTTCACGGCCCGACAATCAACACACATTCTCCAAGTGCCGTCCTTTTTAGGAACAAGGATCACGGGCACGGCACAAGGACTCAAGCTTTCTCTTACCAAGCCTTTAGTGAGCAATTCATCAACTTGCTTTTGCAACTCCCTTGTATCCTCCGGGTTGCTCCTATAGGCCGGTTTGTTCAGGATTTGGGATCCCGGGACAAAGTCTATTTGATGCTCAATGCCCCTCAAAGGAGGCAATCCATCCGGCATTTCATCCGGGAACATGTCACCAAAATCCTTCAAAACATTCTCAAACACACTAGGCAAAGGGTTAGAAGAAAAATCACAATTAGAGTTTAGAACCATACCTTTGTGCACTAGGCATATGAGAAGCTTGTTGCCATCATTTCCTTTTAGGATCTCGCCCGGTTGCATCATGGCACATATGCCACCGGTAGAAGTAGGTGGGATTGCTACCAAGCTTTTGGACAAAGGGCTAGTCTTAACAACCGACTTAGCCTTTGCCACTTCTTTCAACTCCCGCATCCGTTTGTAATCATCGCTCACTTGTTTGGGAGTCATGGGTGGGAGCACAAACTTTTTCCCCTCATGTGTCACCGTATAGGTGTTAGCATGACCATTATGAACCACACGTCGATCAAATTGCCAAGGCCTACCAAAGAGTAGGTGGCATGCTTGCATAGGCACGACATCGAACATGTGTTCATCCACATAGTTCCCAATCTTGAATTTGATCAAGCATTGTTTAACCACCCTCAACTCACCACACTCACTAAGCCATTGAAGCTTATAAGGATTTGGGTGTTTCAAGGTAGGTATTTTCAATTGGGTAACTAGTGTTTGGCTAATAACATTAGCACAACTTCCCGAGTCAATAATCATAGAGCAAAGGAGTCCCATGACTCGGCATTTGGAGTGAAAGAGGTTCTCTCTTTGTAAGGTCTCAACATCCTCTACGCACATGGCTCCTAGGCTCCTCCTCACAACAAGGAAGGCATGGGAATCATCATCTTCTTCCTTGGCAATCTCCCCATCATCTCCTTCCTCCTCACCCTCTACTCCCTCTTCTTCTCCCTCCTCGGGCTCACTATCTTGCTCATAGACCAAGTCACCAATAAGAACCATAGTTTTCCGGGTCGGGCAATCTTTAGAGAGGTGACCATAACCCTTACACTTAAAACATTGAGTAGAAGAAGAGATTGGATTACTCAATTGAGTTCTAGAATTACCTCCCACGGGTTGTGTAGACCTTTCAAAAGGCTTCTTCACATCCTTGCTAGCACTTGCACTTGGGAATTTGGCATTCGTTGTGGGAGCTTTCCAATCCTTTGGTTTGTTCATGGAAGTAGAAGTGTTGCTCTTGTAACGGTTGGACTTCTCTTTCTCAAGCCATTGCTCGGCTTGGATAGCGGCATCAAGAACCTCTTGAAGTGATAGATAAGCACGCAATCTCAATTGTGAGGCTATACCATAGCTCAACCCATTCATGAAACGGATCACGGCTTGCTCCTCGTCTTCGGTGTCCATATCCAAAGCCATTCGAGTTCTTTCAAACTCATCATAATATTCATGCACCGTCTTGACACCTTGCTTCAACTCATAAAGCTTCTTGAGTTGCTCTTGACGATATCGAGGAGTGATGTACTTGATACTCATGATACCCTTCAAGTCGATCCAACCCACATTCACGGGGATTCCCGCCCTTCTCCTTGATCTCTTGATGGATTCCCACCAAGTAGATGCATAGGATTCAAAGGATGAAATAGCATAGGTGCCTTTCTTCTCATCGGACATCTCGTTTGTGTCAAACAATCTTTCCATTTGTAGCACCCATTCAATGTAAGCATTCGGATCACAATTCCCTTTGAAGGTTGGGAGATTAAGTTTCACACTATTGAGGTTGGTGTTGTCACGACCCCCACGGAACGGCTCCGGTTGGCCCCCATAGTGATCTTCATTCACACCATACTCCCTCCGCGCATTCCCTCCAACATATCCCATAGGTGGCCCTCGACCTCGACCCCTACCACGATCCACATTACGACCCCAATTCATACCTCGTCTTGGTTGAAAGTGATCATGAAGCCCATACATTTCATCACCATATTCGGCTTCCTCCCCTTCTTGAGCCTCATCGGCTTGCTCAAGAGGTTGCACATTTCGGATGGGTCTTGGTAATGGAACGTCTCTTGGGGGATTATCCAAGATACGGGGAATGCCCGTTCGTTCAATTCTCTCCCGGTCCTCCTTTACCCGTTGTTGATTGAACAACTCAATGACATGGCTTACTTGTTCCGGGGTAAAGTTAGGAGTACTTGAGACTTCACCGGTCTCAATTGGGACACTCGGGGTCCCCTTTTCAATTGGGACACTCGGGGCCCCTTGGTCACCTTGGGTACTTGAGGCACCCTTTTCAAGTGACTCAATCCTTTGAGTCATGACGTCCATCTTGGCAAGAATGCTAACCAAGGCATCCTTGATGAAATCTTGGCCTTCGTTGGCCATTGTACCTACAAAGAAAAGAAACAAGAGTTAGTCAAAACACCTCACTCGCTCCCTCACAAGTTTTCACTCGGATCACTCGTATGGTGGTGATGGCTATTTCACTCTTGCTTGAACTCAAAGTTTCACGAAGTTGAATAGTAAACCTAAACTTAATCACTTGACTCGAAAGCCCAATGCACTCCGGGGTGAGTGGAGTTAATAGGACTCGATTGGAACGCTAAGCACTTTGAGTGAGGACTTGAGTCAAAAGGCACTACGGGTCTTCTTTGAGTTCTAGTCTCCTTTCTAAGGCACGATGATCCTAATTAGCTCGAAGTAATTAGTACTAATCAAGTAGGATTATACTCTAATAGTACCAATTAGAAGCAATGCAAACAACAAAACACGAGAACCTAGAAGAAACTACCCAATTCCCAACGTTCAGGAAGTAGGCGCCCCGCCTCAGCTAGTGGGCGGTCCGCCCAGGGTAAAGCTTCAGGTGGAGGCGCTCCGCCTCAGCAAAATCCCGAGAGGTCGCAGACTTGAGGCGCTCCGCCTCTGCAACCTTCAGCACAGTTCAACAACGCGTTTTTCTTGGTTTTTCACCCAACAATTCAACTAATCAAGCGTTGTTTTAGCAATTCAAAGGTACCCAAATGTTGTATTAGTCACAAAGATCAAACCCCAACAACTTTTATCAAACCCCAATCAATATCAAGCAATCCACCATGATCATCTTCTTCAAAGCTAGGGTTTCAAAATTTTCAAATTCTCATAGGGTTTCAAAATTTCAATTCATGCAATACAACTCCAAATTGGGTGTTTAAGGTACCAAAAGAACGGGAATCACACAAGGATCAAACCCCAATATCAAATCTCAATCCAATATCAATCCAACCCAAGAATCATTCAAAAGTCATCAAGAACAAGTTCATCAAGGGTTTTAAGGGGTTTTGGGGTTTTGATTTTCAATCTTCTCCAATCCAAGTGTTTTTGGTATCCAAACGACGGGATTTCAACCACGATCAAGAATCTATAACACCCATATCAAAAATCATCCAAACCAACAAGTTACACCAAATTTTTAGATTTTCAATTTTTTTTTTTTTTTTTTTCAATTTTTTTTTTTTTTTGTAGTTTTCTTCTTTTAATAACAACAAACAAGAACCTAAGATAGAAACCAACCTAGGCACGAAGAATCAAGGGTCGGGGGTTTGTAGAAACAAAACCCGAGCCTTGCTCTGATACCAAGATGATAAGAATAAAAAACGAAACGCGGAAATAAAGATAAAGAGTGAGACACTACTCGAACTCCCTACGAAGTAACTATGGAGAACTCGTTCCATAATACCCTCGTATCGGTGTCAAGGAGGACCTACACTATGCAACTACCCTCGAGCCGCACCTGGGACTCGCAAATAGAATGATCGGGTTTTCGGTTCAAGACTCAACTAGGTTCCACTAGTGAATTCAAGCAACCAAGAAAGGGTTTCTTCATAAAAAGAGATAAACTCTATTCATCATTCATAAGATTCAAAGGTAAGGTAATATTTCAAAGAGGCTAAGTGAAGTATTTATAGGCTTCACTTAGTCATACTAAAAGGTCTAAAATACCCCCAAAGTGGGTTAAAACAAATAAGGCCACGCAGGGCTATAGTTGGAAGTTCAAGCCAAAAGTAATAAAATATCCCGCAGGCCAACACAGGGGGAGGCGCTCCGCCTCGGGATGGTGAGGCGCTCCGCCTCAGGATGAGGCGCCCCGCCTCAGGATGAGGCGCTCCACCTTCTTCTGCTCAGCTCTCTGCTTCTTGGTAGGCGCTCCGCCTCAGCTTTGAGGCGCTCCGCCTCCTTCTGGAACTTGTGCAAGAGGCTCAAAATGAGCTTGAGGTGGATCACCTTGGAGCCCAAGTAGTCCTCCATCCATGGCACACCAAAGCATGCTCTTCAAGTTGCTCTTGGGGCCTTCTTCCATACTCTTCCATGTCAAGTGAAGATGGGTATCTTGGATCAACTTGGCTTGACTCCGAGTGAATGGTCTTGAGGGGGTTTGGGTCTTATCAAGTATTCATCTAGATCCGCTAGAAGAACTACAAGTCCCAAAACAAAAGGTTTCATTCAATAATCAAGAGCCTTGCTCATGTTCATCATTCATAATCATCAATAATAAGCTAAGTGTAAAATAAGCAAGGCTTGGATATTTATAGTGTTTTCCCAAGCTTACACAAAGACTTAATTACCCTTACTAATAAGGTTCATCAAATAAGCCACGTAGGGCAAAATAGTAAAAGAAACATAAGTTCAGCAGCTAGGTGGGGCGCCTGGAACATGTTGAAGCTAGGCTGGGCGCCTGGAGCTAGGCGGGGCGCCTGGCTTGGCCTTCAGCTAGGTTGGGCGCCTGAAGCTAGGCGGGGCGCCTGGCTTGGCCTTCAGCTAGGCTGGGCGCCTAGCCAGGTGGGGCGCCTGGTGCTTTGCTGGGCCTTAGGCAGTGAGCTCCCTAGGCGGGGCGCCTGGGGTAGGCGGGGCGCCTAGCTCTGCTGGGCTCTCTTCTTCCTTAGGCGTGAGGCCTAGTTTGAGCACCCGGAATGGCTTCCAATCGCTTCCTTCTTCAAGGCCCTTCCTCTCCAAGTGTAAATGCGCTTCTTGGACATCCTTGGCTTGGCTCCGAGTGAATGGTCTCCTTGTGGTGGATTGCCCGGCATCATCCTCCCCTTCTTGAGAAGATTTCGTCCTCGAAATCGAGGCATCATCATCCACGACCCCTTCATTACCTACATCCAAAGGAACCAAGTCACAAACATTGAAAGTATTAGAAACTTGATACCCACTTGGCAAGTCGATCACGTAGGCGTTGTTGTTTATCTTTGAGAGCACTTGGAATGGCCCATCGCCACGGGGTGCTAACTTCCCTTTTCTAAGGTTTGGAAACCTTTCTTTCCGGAAGTGCACCCACACATAGTCACCTTTCTTGAGTTCCACCTTCTTGCGTCCTTTGTTTTTCTTGGAAGCAACCTAGCATAGGCTTCCTCCAAATTCTTCTTCGCCTTTGCATGGAGTTCCATCATTGCTTTTGCTCTAGCTTTACCTTCAAAATTAACAACCATTTCCCTTGGCAAAGGGGTTAGATCAAGGGGAATCAAGGGGTTAAAACCATACACACACTCGAATGGAGTCATACCAATCATCCGATGCACGGTTCGATTGTAGGCAAACTCCATAAGAGGTAGCTTATCTATCCAAGTCCCACCCTTACCTCGGGTCATGGCTCTAAGAAGAGCACCCAAGGTTCGGTTCACCACTTCAGTTTGCCCATCGGTTTGGGGGTGGTGGGACGAAGAAAACAAGAGTTTGGTGCCAAGGGCACCCCATAAACTCCTCCAAAAATGACTTAGGAACTTAGTGTCCCTATCACTCACTATGGTTTGAGGCACACCATGCAATTTCAAGATATTATCAATAAACAAGGTTGCAACATGTTGTGCATCATCACATTTACGACATGGAATGAAATGAGCCATTTTGGAGAACCTATCCACAACAACATAAATGCTATCATGGCCCCCCCTAGTCCTTGGTAGTCCCATCACAAAATCCATCGAAATATCCAACCATGGACTAGTAGGTACGGGGAGTGGGGTATACAAACCATGGGGGTTCGACTTGGACTTAGCAACCTTGCATTCAAGACAAGAGTTGCAAAGTTTCTCAACATGGGTCCCCATTTTTGGCCAATGGAATTGTTCCCGAAGGATGGCCAAGGTCTTGTCCCGACCAAAATGACCCATGAGTCCTCCACAATGTGCCTCTCGCACAAGCAATTCCCTCCATGAGGACTCGGGTATGCACACTTTACCATTCTTAAAGATATATCCATTAACCCATTGGTATTTCTCAACTCTCTCCCCCTTCTCTAGAGCGTCAAGGACACTCTTTAGCTTTGGGTCATGAGCATACATCAATTTAATGCTCTCAAACCCCATGAGCTTAGAGGTGAGAATGGTGGCTAGAGCAAACTTTCTCGAAAGCGCATCCGCCACAACATTGTCCTTCCCTTTCTTATATTGGATCACATAGGGAAAGGACTCAATGAATTCAACCCACTTGGCATGTCTCTTATTGAGCTTCTCTTGGCCTCTCAAATGCTTGAGTGACTCATGGTCACTCTTGATTACAAACTCACGAGGCCAAAGATAGTGTTGCCAATGGGCAAGGGCTCTCACAAGGGCATACAACTCCTTGTCATATGTAGAATAGTTCAAGGAGGCCCCTTTTAATTTCTCACTAAAGTAGGCGATGGGTTTGCTATCTTGCATTAATACACCACCAATTCCCACCCCCGAGGCATCACATTCAACCTCAAATGCCTTTCCGAAGTCGGGCAATTGCAATAGAGGGGCGGTACTCAACCTACTTTTCAATTCATGGAAGGCCTTCTCTTGAGGCTCTCCCCAAACAAACGGTTGGTCTTTCTTCACCAATTCGGTGAGTGGAGCGGCAATGGAGCTAAAGTCCCTCACAAATCGCCTATAAAAGCTTGCGAGACCATGAAAGCTCCTCACTTGAGTCACGGTAGTAGGAGTAGGCCAATCACGTATGGCCTCTACCTTAGACTCATCCACCTCCACTCCTCGGGCACTCACAACAAACCCAAGGAAGACAACCTTATCCACACCAAAGGCACACTTTTTGAAATTAGCATAGAGCTTTTCGGCTCTCAAAGCATCAAGCACTTGCCTAAGGTGGTCAACATGTTGATAAAAGACTTCAAAACATGATTCATGAGTCGCATGAAAGTGCTAGGTGCGTTGGAAAGCCCGAAGGGCATTACCAACCATTCATAGAGACCGAATTTGGTCTTGAATGCGGTTTTCCATTCATCCCCGGGTTTCATCCGGATTTGATGGTAACCGGACCTAAGGTCGATTTTGGAAAAGACACACGACCCACTCAATTCATCCAACATATCATCAAGCCGTGGAATAGGGTGACGGTACTTGACCGTTATCTTATTCACGGCTCGGCAATCTACGCACATTCTCCAAGTGCCGTCTTTCTTTGGGACAAGAATGACCGGTACGGCACAAGGACTCAAACTCTCCCTTACCAAGCCTTTGGAAAGCAAGTCATCAACTTGTTTTTGCAACTCCCGTGTATCCTCGGGATTGCTTCTATAGGCCGGCTTGTTCGGGATTTGAGAGCCCGGAATAAAGTCAATTTGATGTTCAATTCCTCTCAAGGGAGGTAAGCCATCGGGCATCTCATCCGGGAACATGTCCCCAAAGTTTTCCAAGACATTTTTCAAAGCACTAAGCATAGGGCTAGAAGAAAAATCATAATTAGAGTTAAGGATCATACCTTTGTGCACTAGGCATAGGAGAAATTTGGTGCCATCATTACCTTTCAATAGCTCGCCCGGTTGCATCATGGCACACATGCCATGCTTTTGGACAAAGGGCTAGTCTCAATGAGTGACTTAGCCTTTGCCACCTCCCTCAACTCCTTCATTTTCTTGTAGTCATCACTTACTTGCTTAGGAGTGAGAGGTTTAAGCACAAATCTCTTCCCTTCATGTTTGACCGTGTAGGTGTTGACACGACCATCATGCACCACTTGCCTATCGAATTGCCATGGCCTCCCTAAGAGTAGGTGGCATGCTTGCATAGGCACAACGTCAAACAAATGCTCATCAACATAACTACCCATTCTAAACTTGATCATGGCTTGTTTCATCACCTTAAGCTCTCCACATTCACTAAGCCATTGTAACCGGTAAGGTTTAGGATGCTTCATGGTAGTTAACTTCAATTGAGCCACTAGTGATTGACTCACTACATTTGCACAACTTCCGGAATCAATTATCATAGAGCAAACAACATCTTTGACCCGGCACCTAGCATGGAAAAGATTTTCCCTTTGCAAGGTTTCACTATCTTCCACGATCATAGCTCCTAGGCTCCTTCTCACAACCAAGAAAGTATGAGGATCCTCCTCCTCCACCGTATCATCAAGCAAATCATCCTCCTCTACTCCCTCATCTCCCTCTACTCCCTCATCTTCCGATTCACTCTCTTTCTCATATGCATCATTACCAACAACAATCATGGTCCTCTTTGTAGGACATTCCCTAGCAAAGTGACCATACCCCTTGCACTTGTGGCATTGTATTGAAGAAGAAGTAGGAGCATGTAGTTGAGTTTTAGAGTTACCTCCCGCATTAGGTGTGTTCTTCTCAAACGGCTTCTTCACATCCTTGGTAGGATTTGCACCACTCGTGCCACTTGCACTTGGGAACCTTGCATTTGTGGTAGGAGGCTTCCAATCCTTTGGTTTGCTTGTTGGAGTAGTAGTGCTACTCTTGTAGCGAAGGGATTTCTCCTCCTTGAGCCATTTCTCGGCCTCAACCGCATCTTCACATAGCTTGTAATGATCATCATATTTGTGGAACTTCAATTGTGAAGCTATGTCTCGGTTCAAGCCCCCTTTGAAACGGATCATGGCCGTCTCATTGTCTTCATCATCTAAGTCAAGGATCATTCGGATTTGCTCAAATTCATTGAAGTATTCACCAACCGATTTGTAACCTTGCTTCAAATCATATAGACGCCTTTGTTGTTCAACCCGGTATTGATTAGTCAAATACTTCTCATCCATCACACGGATCAACTCTTCCCAAGTAAGATTAATAGCCATACCCGTCCTCCTTCTATTTCTCTTCACCGACTCCCACCAAGTAGAAGCAAAAGATTCGAAGGAGGATATTGCATACTTGGTCTTCTTCACATCGGGCATATCATTGGTGTCAAAGATACGCTCCATAGCCAATTTCCAACCAATGTACTCCACCGGGTCACTACTTCCTTTGAAAGAAGGAATAGTGAGCTTCACACTATTGAGGTTGTTGTTGTTGTCACGACCCCCTTGGAATGGCTCCGGTTGGCCTCCATGGTGATCATCATAAGCAACATAGTCCCTTCTAGCATTCCTCCCTCCATATCCTAAGGGTGGCCCTCGACCTCGGCCTCTACCCCGATCCACATTTCGACCCCAATTCATAGCTCGCCTTGGTTGAAAGTGATCATCAAACCCATACACATCGTCACCATAATCAACTTCCTCCCCTTCTTGAGCCTCAACTGATGCAATATAAAATGGCCTAAACGACAACCATCAAAAGCCAAGTTCGAGAGCACAACGGATACGAGTCAAGGCCTCCGGGAACGTCTTGGAAGATCATGCATTGGAGCGCCGAGGACGGAGGAAACAGGGCAGGAAAACAGGCAGCCCAAAACAGGGCAAAACAGGGGAGCACACTGGGAGCTCACTGCCTGAGGAAGAACAAGTGTTCTTCGCGATCGCGTCACTACCTGCGCGATCGCGAAGAGTTCCTGAATACCCTGCGCGATGGCGCCCAACTGAACGCGAAGGCGAGCTGAGGATGAGCTGAGGATGCTGAAGACTTGCGCGATCGCGAGCCCATGGCGCGATCGCGATGACTGGGAGTGTTGCCTGCGCGATCGCGTGACTCCTTGCGCGATCGCGATGACTTGGAGTTGAGCAGCGGACCAGAATCAGCTTCAGGGGCCATTTTTGTCCATTTGACATGAAAATGTATAAATAGCACATTTTGTTCTTCATTTCAGAGTTTTAGCTTGAATTGAATAGAGAGAAGAGAGAATTAGAGAAGGCCGAGCCTTTCTAGTCCGAAGCCCGAGGCTTCATGTATCTCGTTAACTTGGAACCTATGGCGATCGACACCTAGTTGAGTCCATTGTAAGGTTCGAGTTTCACTTTCTCCCTTTTGGATTATTAATTCATGTGTTGAATTCATTAATCCGTTCTTTCTTCTCGTTTCTTGACTCCCCAATCCTTGTTTCCCCGATATCTTTGATATCACGTATCTTGTTATTTATCGCTTCCGCATTGTATGTAACGTGTTTAGCTTCCGCGTAATTTTGGGTTGCATCAGTTGGTATCAGAGCAATTTTGCATTGCATCAGTTGGTATCAGAGCACGGCTAGGCTTCGTTCTTACGAATCCTCGGTCTTGTTCTTCTTGTCGTTATCATTGTGTTATTTGTTCTTGAATTTGAAGAAAAACAAAAAAAAAAAAAAATAGAAAAACTTGAAAATCACAAAAAAATTGCTAGGAATCGTCGTGTGTTGTGATTTTGTTGTTGTTTGTTACTGGGGATTGTTTGTTATCATATTCCCGTTGATTTGGTACCCTCGAAACACGATTTGAAGTCGTGAATCAAAATCTTGAAAACCAAATCTCAAAAGTTGAGAATTCACAAAATTTGATAGAACTTGTTTTGTGTTGTGAATTCTTGGTTGTTTGGTATCGGGGATTGTTCTATATAGTTTTCCCGTCATTTTGATATCCCCATATCATCACTTGGAGTAACGGAATGAAAATCGAACTTTGAAAATTTTGAAGTTCTTGAAAATTTGAAGAACTTACTCCAAATTCTTGAAAACGAGTTGTTCGTTCATTGATTGTTTGACAAAACCATTGGGGATTGTTTATTTCAGTCGAACACACCCTTTGGAAGCCTTAGAACTGAACAACAAACTGAATTGGGGTGATTTGTGTGCCAAAAACTGAATTTGCAGTCGAGGTTCTGGTTCTGGAACGCAGGCCTGCGCGATCGCGCACAGCCTCACGCGAACGCGCCACATTTCCATTTAGTTCATCGCGATCGCGACACTCATCGCGCGATCGCGAAGGGTTCTCATTTTGCAGAAATCCTGAATTGGGACAGATTGTTCGCAAAGCGTTCGTAACAGTTTCCGTTCACCAAAACTTCAATTGTATCATCAAATATGGTGAGTTTGTAGATCACTAACCAAAAGTCGTCCAATTCCGAATCCATTTAGTGGCGATTCGATCTTTTGCCATTTGATCGCGTCACTTCCGGTTAGTACCTTGAGGGTAACACTTCTACCCAATTAGTACTAATCCTTTAGCGTATTAGGTATTCGTGCGTAGAGGAGACTAGAATTCAAAGAAGAGTCGTAGAACTCCTTTTGGCCTCAAGTGCGCACTTTAAATAGCCGTCCGTACATAGAGTCTCATTAATTCCACTCCGAACTTTAACTTGGGCATGCTAGTTGTGATTACCTTGGTTCCCAAGTTGACAAGGCCTCGCTCTTGAGTGTACATATATTGAGTGATACACGTGAGGGGGTGACTTTTGGGAGGTTTTGTTCGTTGGTGATACAACAATGTCGGATGTTGATTGTGGGGATTATGGCTCATGTGGCGATGATGCGAGTTGCTATGACTCGTATGGTGATGATGGAGACTATGGTTCCTATGAGGGTGATGAAGGCCATTACTATGATGATGGAAACCATGGCTCCTATGTTGATGAAGCGGTTCACTATGATGATCGTGAGATTGATGATGACTATGAGGCTTGTGATGAAGAATGTGATGATGCCTATGCTTCTAGTCAAGAAATCGAAGATGGTGACGCTTCAAGGTATGATGATCCTACTTACTCTTCTTGTGAAGAATTTGATATTGATGATGGTGACATAGGTAGAGTTGATGATGATGATGAACATAGGGGTTATTCTTATGCATCTTCTCTTAGTGTTGCTAACGGTGTACAAGGGAGTAGTAGAGGACCTTCCATTAGTATGGGAGGTGGTGGTGGTTGTTCCGTGGGGAAGGAGAAGCTTGCATCTTCTAGGTACGCTAAGCGACCTATTGCTTCTAATTCCCATGTGGAGGTTGGTATGATAGATGGTGTTGCTTTTGCTACAACGGGGTTATATGCCGTGAAGGGCGTGGGTGGTTGTAGTAGGAGTAGTACTATGGGCTATGGAACCAAGGCGAGAGGCACTCATGGGTTCCATGGCATGGTTCCTTCCTTGACTTCCAACAACATTGCTAATGTTGGGAGAGTGACGGGAAGAGGAGAATGTACTAGTGGTGTTGCCACTAGTGGAGAGATAAGGAAGACCCAAGTTGTCGGAGTTGACACGTGTGGGCATTCAAGTTCTCGCTTGGATGCCAATCTACAAAACTTGGGTAGATGTAGGTTCGTTGTTGAGGTAGATGGTATTGGAGGATACTTGCTCAAGATTGGTGGTACCGATGCCAATTGTATTAGCACCTCTTTGGTTGATAGGCTTAGGATACCATGCCACAAGCTAGAGCATCCTTATGAGTATGATGGGGTGTGGGTTTCTAAGGAGGCTCGGGTACTCATATCTCATAGGAACTATAAATGCTATGTGTGGTGTGATGTGTATCCCATGCATCATATTGATGTGTGGATAGGTGACCGGTGGTTGGAGGGGAAGAGGGTGCAATATAGTGCGGTGAAGGGTGCATATCTTGTGGGCATAGGGCAAAGAGTTTATGACTTTGTGCCTTACCGGGCGAAGAGCCAAGTGCCTACTAGTGTGCCTTCTTTGGCTAGGCAAAGGAGCAAGGAGCAAGAACTTCATTCCATGGTTGACAATGTGCAAACAAGAAGTCCTACAAACACAAGCAATGGTGGGACATGTGCTATAAAAGAGTTGACAAATGTCAACAAGGTGAGCCCGAAGCCACTTCCAAAGCCGAGTGGTTCGCCAATGAAGAACAAGGAGACATCAAGTGATGAGCCTCCTAGTCCTAGATTCCGGGTTGATGTAAAGAGTCCACCTACTCCGGCTATGGGTATTCTTGGGCCTCGTCCCAATTCACCCGAATTTGAGAGACAAAAGATAGAGAGGAGTAAGGGAGCGACCGGTGACAACTCTCGAGTGGAAAAAGGAGAGGTTGTGTTGAGTGATGTGAGTGGGTTGTCACCACCCGAATCTACACCCGACCTTGGAAAAAAAATGAGGGAAAAGAAAGAGGGAAAAAGAAAAATTGAGAGTGAGGGCACCCCTTGTTCTAACCTTAACCCTTTATCCTTTTCTTCTATGTGTTTGAATTCTTGTGTAGGGATTCTTGGAGGCAAACCGATGGAGCCTCAACCATGTTCCGTGATTGAAAGACAAGGTGAAGGAGATGCCGGATGTGAGCTACAAGGTGAAGACGTTCTTGACACTTCAAAGGTATGTGTTAGTTCTTCCTTCCTTGAGCATGATACTTCCTTGTCTTGTGGCATTGTTTGTGAAAACTCTAGGCTAGTTGATGATATGTATGATTACAATGTGTTTGCAACTAGTGTAGGGTCATTGGGTCAACTTGTGTGTGAAAATGAACCACTAGTTGAGAGGGTTGAAAAGCCACATCATGATGTGAGCTCGGTTTTCATTGAACCTCTCTTTAGTGCAAATGTTGAAGTTGACCATGTGAGTGAGCCTTGTTATGACACCCCACCCGTATTTGATAAAGGAGAAGATGACTTGCATGATTACGCTATTCTTCCCTTTGATTGCTTATTTGCTAGCGGTGGTATCTTGTGTCGTAGTGAGGAAGTTTGTAACCTTGAGGAGTCTCTTGAGAATGAGATAGATCGACTTGTGTTCGATGACTCCTCAAGTGTAGATGTGATCTCTAGTTTGAGAACTTCACCTTTGCTTGCTAGCGAGCTTGAGAAGTGCGCCTTTACTAATCCTTTGTATGAGGGCCACATCGATGAGAATGGTGAGTTGTATCAAACTAGGAAAGAGTGTGAGTTTGGACCTCCATGGATTGGAATGCCTAACTCTATGGATAACCCATTGTTTGAGACCTCCCTTGGGAGTTTGTCTAGTGACGAGGGTTGTCTTGGAGGAGTATTTGGAGGTGAGGAGGTACCTCTTGGTGTGTATAAGAATGCTCGTAAGAAGGGGAGTGGAGTAATCGATGTTAGTTGTGAATTGAACTATTTCACTTACTCCATCCCACATGTTGAGCACACCTTGAGTGTTGGTCATGCCAAAGCCGATGTGTCACATTGTGATAAACTTGATTTGAAGGCTTGGTATGTTGATGGTAAGCTTAGGGGTCATAGGACATTTGATTGCCATATGTTGCGTGACTTTGATCTCTTTGCTTGTTTTGAAATTGGGTGCTTGTTCTTGTCGAGCCAAGACCTTGTTGTCTCCTTTGGGGACATACGCTTTTTAATTAGCATTGATGCTTGGCTCTATCACAAGAGTGTGTTTTCCACACCACTTGCACTTATTCTTGTTGAGCTAACCTACTTGTGAAGTAGGAAGTTTTGGTTGTGCTTGTTTTGATTGTAGGTTTTGATGGTTCGATTTCGAGGACGAAATCCTTTCAAGAAGGGGAGGATGATGCAATATAAAATGGCCTAAACGACAACCATCAAAAGCCAAGTTCGAGAGCACAACGGATACGAGTCAAGGCCTCCGGGAACGTCTTGGAAGATCATGCATTGGAGCGCCGAGGACGGAGGAAACAGGGCAGGAAAACAGGCAGCCCAAAACAGGGCAAAACAGGGGAGCACACTGGGAGCTCACTGCCTGAGGAAGAACAAGTGTTCTTCGCGATCGCGTCACTACCTGCGCGATCGCGAAGAGTTCCTGAATACCCTGCGCGATGGCGCCCAACTGAACGCGAAGGCGAGCTGAGGATGAGCTGAGGATGCTGAAGACTTGCGCGATCGCGAGCCCATGGCGCGATCGCGATGACTGGGAGTGTTGCCTGCGCGATCGCGTGACTCCTTGCGCGATCGCGATGACTTGGAGTTGAGCAGCGGACCAGAATCAGCTTCAGGGGCCATTTTTGTCCATTTGACATGAAAATGTATAAATAGCACATTTTGTTCTTCATTTCAGAGTTTTAGCTTGAATTGAATAGAGAGAAGAGAGAATTAGAGAAGGCCGAGCCTTTCTAGTCCGAAGCCCGAGGCTTCATGTATCTCGTTAACTTGGAACCTATGGCGATCGACACCTAGTTGAGTCCATTGTAAGGTTCGAGTTTCACTTTCTCCCTTTTGGATTATTAATTCATGTGTTGAATTCATTAATCCGTTCTTTCTTCTCGTTTCTTGACTCCCCAATCCTTGTTTCCCCGATATCTTTGATATCACGTATCTTGTTATTTATCGCTTCCGCATTGTATGTAACGTGTTTAGCTTCCGCGTAATTTTGGGTTGCATCAGTTGGTATCAGAGCAATTTTGCATTGCATCTAACTTTAAGAGAGGCACTGCAACCATTTCTACCAAAAGCCATAGCTGATGGTAGAGGCGCAACGCAACTCTTATACCGCCGGATCAACCCCAAATCGAGGTCCGTCCCTGACACCACCATGACCACCTCGAGCAACGCAACTCCTCCAGGGGGTGGACCCCACTACGGGCGGCTCCTTATGATGCGGGCCCAATCCTTGATAGCCCCGGGCCCAATCCTTGATAGCCCAGCTGCATCATCCCCCCTTTCTTTAAAGCAAGTTCGTCCCCGAACTTCGCATGGTGTAGCCAGGAATCGAACCCGGGTTGGCTCTGATACCAAACTTTAAGAGAGGCACTGCAACCATTTCTACCAAAAGCCATAGCTGATGGTAGAGGCGCAACGCAACTCTTATACCGCCGGATCAACCCCAAATCGAGGTCCGTCCCTGACACCACCATGACCACCTCGAGCAACGCAACTCCTCCAGGGGGTGGACCCCACTACGGGCGGCTCCTTATGATGCGGGCCCAATCCTTGATAGCCCCGGGCCCAATCCTTGATAGCCCAGCTGCATCATCAACAACTTGCTCAAGAGGTTGCACATTTCGGACGGGTCTTGGTAGTGGAAAGTTTCTTGGAGGATTGTCCAAGATACGGGGAATGCCCGTTCGTTCAATTCTCTCTCGATCCTCCTTTACCCGTTGTTGATTGAGCAATTCAACAACTTGCTCCGGGGTAAAAGTAGGACTACTTGAGCCTTCACCGGTCTCAATTTGGACACTCGGGGTCCCCTTTTCAATTAGGACACTCGGGGTCCCATGTTCACCTTGAGTACTCGAGGCTCCCTTTTCAAGAGAATCAATTCTTTGGTTCATGAGGTCCATCTTGGCAAGAAGATTAGCCAAGGCCTCCTTAATGAAATCTTGACCTTCGTTGGCCATTGTACCTACAAAGAAAAGAAACAAGAGTTAGTTAAAACACCTCACTCGCTCCCTCACTTGTGTTCACTCGGATCACTCTTTTGGGTGGCGGTGGATATTTCACTCAACTTGTAGTTCCAAAGCTTCACGTAGATGATTAGCAACTCCTCAACTCAACTAAACTATTCACGAGTCACGCACACTCCGGGGTGAGTGGAGTTAATGGGACTCAATGAACGCTAGGCACTTTGAAGTGAAGGACTTGAGTTAAAAGATTCTACGCTTTTCCTTAGAATTCTACTCTCCTTGCTAGGCACGAATCACTTAAGAGCAATCAAAGGGTTAGCACTATTCAAGTAGATCGGTTACTCAAAGTAGTACTAACTAGATGTTATGTTATCAAGCAAAGGGAAATACCTACGAAAATCTACCCGAAACAATGCGTTCAGCACCCAGGAGGGGCGCCTGAAACTCAGGAGGGGCGCCTAGATTGTGCTGTGTTCCAGGCGGGGCGCCTGGGTCTAGGCGGGGCGCCTGGGACTTAGGCAGTAGCCAAGTCAGGCGGGGCGCCTGGCTTAGGCGGGGCGCCTAGCCTGAAGCTTTTTCCAACTCGTTCCAAACTCGTTTCAAGTCGATTTTCAAGCCTCAAATCCGATGTTTTCAACTTGTTTTCACAATCCAAAGATACCCAAAGTTGTGTTTGATCTTCCTTAACAAAACCCAATCAAATTTTCAATCAAACAATCAATCAAATCAGGATTCAATCTCAAGAACTCAAGAACACAAGGGTTTATCAAAAGGGTTTCAACAAGGATTGTGATTCATCAAAGTAGGTGTTAAACATGTTCAAATCCCACAAAATTGGTACCGAATTGTTTGTATTTCAATGAAGATCAATCCCCAATAACAAGTTTTCAATCAAACATCAATCCAACCCAATAATCAAGCCAAAATTCATCAAGAACAAGTTCTTCAAGGGTTTAAGGGGTTTTGGGGTTTCAATTTTTCAAACTTCACCAATTCCAACAATTTTGGTACTCAAGTAACGGGAAATCAATCACGATCAAGAATCCATAACACCCATATCACGAATCAGCCAAATCAACAAGTTACACCAAATTTTTGTATTTTTCAATTTTTTTTTTTTAATTTTTTTGCAATTTTCTCCTTTCTAATAACTTCAACAACAAGAAAAACTAAAAGAAGATACTAGGCACGAAGAATCAAGGGTCGGGGGTTTGTAGAAACAAAACCCGAGCCTTGCTCTGATACCAAATGATGTAGGAAATCAAACGCGGAAAGTAAAAGATAAAGAACGAGACGTAACTCGATCTCTAATCCCAAGTAGCAACGGAGAACTTGTTCCGTTACACCCCGAGAGAAGGACAAGAACACCTACGCTATGCAACTACCCTCGAGCTAACGCGAGCACGCAAGTAGAATGGTCGGAGAGGAAGAGTATTCATCTAGATCCGCTACAAGAACTACAAGTCCCAAAACAAAAGGTTTCATTCAATAATCAAGAGCCTTGCTCATGTTCATCATTCATAATCATCAATAATAAGCTAAGTGTAAAATAAGCTAGGCTTGGATATTTATAGTGTTTTCCCAAGCTTACACAAAGACTTAATTACCCTTACTAATAAGGTTCATCAAATAAGCCACGTAGGGCAAAATAGTAAAAGAAACATAAGTTCAGCAGCTAGGTGGGGCGCCTGGGGCTGGGAGGGGCGCCTGGAACATGTTGAAGCTAGGCTGGGCGCCTGGAGCTACGCGGGGCGCCTGGCTTGGCCTTCAGCTAGGCTGGGCGCCTGAAGCTAGGCGGGGCGCCTGGCTTGGCCTTCAGCTAGGCTGGGCGCCTAGCCAGGTGGGGCGCCTGGTGCTTTGCTGGGCCTTAGGCAGTGAGCTCCCTAGGCGGGGCGCCTGGGGTAGGCGGGGCGCCTAGCTCTGCTGGGCTCTCTTCTTCCTTAGGCGTGAGGCCTAGTTTGAGCACCCGGAATGGCTTCCAATCGCTTCCTTCTTCAAGGCCCTTCCTCTCCAAGTGTAAATGCGCTTCTTGGACATCCTTGGCTTGGCTCCGAGTGAATG
Organism: Petunia x hybrida; assembly: GCA_037355625.1. Taxonomy (NCBI): domain Eukaryota; kingdom Viridiplantae; phylum Streptophyta; class Magnoliopsida; order Solanales; family Solanaceae; genus Petunia; species Petunia x hybrida. Next base: position 1,396,129 of record JBBBVM010000071.1, read on the forward strand.
GTCTCCTTGTGGTGGATTGCCCGGCATCACTTAGAGTCCATTTTGAGCCGTTTCCAAGTCTCCCAGGAAGGAGGCGGACCGCCCATTGGACTAGGCGGACCGCCTAGTTGACTACACCTCTCAGGATCTCTGGCCGCCTACTGCAGAGGCGGACCGCCCATTTTCCAGGCTGGGCGCCTACTCTGGGCGCCTACTATTCAGGCGGGGCGCCTAGTTTGCTGAAGGCCCATCCGGGTTTCCTACTTATTTTGAGTGTAATTCCAACTATAGCCCTAAGTGACATGTATTGTTTTGACTAGACTTAGGGGCTATTTAGACATTTTATTTAGAAGTGTGGTGAACCTATAAATACCACACTTAGTCATTTATTTCATTTAGCTTGTTTAGAATTGAAGAATAGACTTAGTAAGAGAGGCAAGGCCTTCTTCTTTGTAGAAGCTTGAAGCTTCGGATTATCTCTTTGCTTGGAGCCTATGGAGATCCGTCACTAGTACGGAATCCTTGTATGGTTCAAGTTTCCCTTCCTCTCTCGGATAATCAATTCATGGTTTGAATCGTTTATCCCTTCTCTTTCTTTTATTTCTATTCTCCCCAATCCCTTACTTTCTTGTTATCGTGTGATTGTTGCTTCCGCATTCTTGTTACTTGCTTCCGCGTATTTGGGTCTTATCATCTTGGTATCAGAGCAAGGCTCGGGTTTTGTTTCTACAAACCCCCGACCCTTGATTCTTCGTGCCTAGGTCGATTCCTATCTTTAGTTTCTTGTTTATTGTTATTGAAAGAAGAAAATTACAAAAAAATTGAAAAATCTAAAAATTTGGTGTATCTTGTTGGTTTGGATGATTTTTGATATGGGTGTTATAGATTCTTGATCGTGGTTGAAATCCCGTCGTTTGGATACCAAAAACACTTGATTGGTGAAGATTGAAAATCAAAACCCCCAAAACCCCTTAAAACCCTTTATGAACTTGTTCTTGATGACTTTTGATTGATTCTTGGGTTGGATTGATATTGGATTGAGAACTTGATATTGGGGTTTGATCCTTGTGTGATTCCCATTCTTTTGGTACCTTAAACACCCAATTTGGAGTTGTATTACATGAATTGAGAATTTGAAAACCCTTTGAAAATTTGAAAATTTTAAAACCCTAGCTTTGAAGATGATGATCATGGTGGATTGCTTGATATTGATTGGGGTTTGATAAAAGTTGTTGGGGTTTGTTCTTTGTGACTAATACAACATTTGGGTACCTTTGGATTGCTAAAACAACGTGTGGATTGTTGGATTTTTGGGTGTTAAAGTCAAAAAACACGTTGTTGAACTGTGCTGAAAGTTGCAGGAGGCGGAGCGCCTCAATTTGGAGGCGGAGCGCCTCATTTTTGTTAGCTCTCTGGAAATTTGGGAGGCGGAGCGCCTAGCTTAGGAGGCGGACCGCCTACTTTGAAGAGGCGGAGGGCCTCAATTTCAGGGCGGAGGGCCTCAATTTCTAGGCGGAGGGCCTCAATTTCAGGGCGGAGGGCCTCACACCTGAAGCCTTTTTCGAATAGTTTTCTTGTAGGTTTTCGCTTGTTCTTTGCTTCCGAACTTCGTGGTTAGTGTTTCTAGGGTATTAGTCCTACTTTATTAACACTAATCTTTGATTCCCTAGGGTGTTGTGTGTCTTGGAGTATTCACTTAAAGTCGTAGATCTTGCTTGCTTCAAGTGCGCACTAAATTAGCTTCCGTACATCGAGTCACCTAAATTCCATTCCGGACCTTTACTTGGATCTACTAGTTGATTGATCTTACCATTGTGGTTCCTAAAAGAGATAAAGGCATCTTTGGGTGGGGGTTTGGGAGTGTGCACCCTAAAAAGAGTGTTGAGAGCCACCACCAAAGGTAAGGGAGAGCAAGTGAGGTTGTTTGTACTAACCTTTGCACTTTCTTAACATGTCTTTTGCAGGTACAAGGAGCCATAAGGGAGGTTTGGAGGGAAGTAGGAGTGGTGAGAAAGGTGTAAGTGAGAGGGAGTTAGTTGAAGCCTACCTTCCGAGCCTCTTGGCTCAAATAGAGGCAATGGACACTAGGGTCCAACACTTGGAGGATGAGATGAAAGAGAATGAGGCCGAGGGAAGAGATGGTATGAGTCGCACTATAGGTTATGGTATTGCTAGTAGTGGTGAAATGAGGAAGTACCCAACTAGTGTTGGTACTATTGATGGGATATGTAAAGGGCATTACCTAGATGAATTCATGAGAGAAAGAATGTGGTGTCAATTCGTAGTGAGCCTTAATGGGAATCATGGGTATGTGCTTCAAGTGGATAGTGGTGAAGCAAGTTGGATTAGCCATCTTGTAGTGAGAAGGTTGGGAATACCTTGTGTTGATGGAATGGCGAGGGTAGTTATTTCACAAAGGAACTTTGAAGAAGAAGTGGAGTGCAAAGTAGGCCCCTTGGTGGGATGTGATGTTATGTTGGGAAAGCCTTGGCTTTCCAATAGATACTTCAAGATCGCACAAGAAGTTGTGGTTGGCTACCGTGTTCAAGCACAAGGGAAGTTTCAAATCCTCTTTCTTAGGAAAGAAGAAGTACAACCAAGCACACCCATGAACATGAGAAGTGGTGGGACACCAATGAGGAGAAGCCCTATGCTCCAAAGAGTGCAATCAAGAAGTCCTATGAAAATGAGAAGTAGTGGGACACCATTGAAGAGAAGTCCTACACTCACAATCAAGGGTGGGACTAGTGCAAAAAGAGAGTTGACATATGTCAACAAGGTGAGCCCCGAACCGCAAGATCCAATGCAAAGTGGTTCACCTACAAAGAAGAAAGAGACATCAAGTGATGAGTCTCTTAGTCCTAGATTCCGGGTTGATGTTAGAAGTCCACCTACTCCGGCTATGGGTATTCTTGGGCCTCGTCCCAACTCACCCGAATTTGAGAGACAAAAGATTGAGAGGAGTAAGGGAGTGACCGGTGACATTCCTCGAGTGGAAAAAGGAGAGGATGTGATGAGTGACGTGAGTGGGATGTCACCACCCGAATCTACACCCGACCTTGAAAAGAAAATGAGGGAAAAGAAAGAGGGAAAAAGAATTGTAAAGAGTGAGGACACCCCTTATTCTAACCCTAACCCTTTATCTTTTTCTTCTACTTGTATGACTTCTTGTGTAGGAAATCTTGGAGGCAAGCCATTGGAGCCTCAATCATCTTCCAAAAAGGAAGGACAAGGTGAAGCAAACCTTCAATGTGAGCTTCAAGGTGGAGAGCCAATCCATGACACTTCAAGTGCATTGAGTGAGCAAGATGGCCACTCAAAGGTAAGTGATAGTTCTCCCCTTGAGCATGTTACTTCCTTGTCATGTTGAGAGTGTTTGTGAAACCTCTATACTAGTTGATGATATATATGATTACAATGTGTTTGCAACTAGTGTGGAGTCAAATGGTCAACTTGTGTATGATTGTGAACCACTAGTTGAGAGGAGTGATAAGCCACATCATGATGTGAGCTCGATTTTCATTGAACCTCTCTTTAGTGAAGATTGTGTAGTTGACCTTGATTGTGACCTTTGCTATGACACACCACCAATTTTTGATAAAGTGGAAGGCGAGTTGAATGAATACCCTATCCTTTCCCTTGATGAATTGCTTGATAATGGTGGGTCCATGTGTCGTGGTGAGGATGGTAGTGACCTTGAGGAGTCCCTAGTGAGTGGGATGGATAAGATTATACTTGATGACTCCTCAAGTGTTTATGAAGAGTGTGAAATTAACCCTCCATGGCTTGATAGGTTTAACTCTATAGACAATCCATTGTTTGAAATGACAAGTGAGACGAATGGTCTTGGAATTGATTATGTTGGTCCGTCTTCTAGTAGTCCTAATCTTGATTGTGTGGACTACAATGATGAAGAAGCCATTATGGAAGCTTTCCTTGATAGTTTGTCTAGTGAGAGAGATTGTCTTAGAGGTGGGTTTGAGGGTGAGGAAGTCACTCTTGGTGTGTGTAAGAGTGCTTCCAAGAAGGGGAGTGGAGTATTCGATGTTAGTTGTCGCTTGAATTATGTTACTTACTCCATCCCATATGTTGATCACACCTTGAGTGTTGAGCATGCCAAAGCCAATATGTCACGTTGTTATGATATTGATTTGAAGGCTTGGTATGTTGGGCCTAAGCTTAGGGGTCATAGGGAAGTTGAATGCTATATCTTGCATGTTCCATGTCCTATTGATTCCTTTGCTTGTTCTAGTGTTGGATGCACTTTCTTTGTGAGTCAAGTACTTGTTGTTTCCTTGGGAGACATGAGCTTTTTTATTGGTATTGATGCTTGGCTCTATCATAAGAGTGTGTTTTCCCACACTCGTGACACTAACCTACTCTTGTAGTGGGAAGCTTTGTTGTGCTTGTTTTGAATGTAGGCTTGATGGTATGATTTCGAGGACGAAATCCTTTCAAGAAGGGGAGGATGATAAGACCCGAATTGGAGCCACCAAGAGCCAAGCATGAGAGCACAAAGGATACAAGGCAAGGGCACCGGAGGAGGGTTCGAGAGTGATTTGGAGTCATGGACTTGAGCGCCAATGAGGGAGGACCGGCTACGGACCAAGGAGGAACACTTAGAGTCCATTTTGAGCCGTTTCCAAGTCTCCCAGGAAGGAGGCGGACCGCCCATTGGACTAGGCGGACCGCCTGGGCGGTCCGCCTAGTTGACTACACCTCTCAGGATCTCTGGCCGCCTACTGCAGAGGCGGACCGCCCATTTTCCAGGCTGGGCGCCTACTCTGGGCGCCTACTATTCAGGCGGGGCGCCTAGTTTGCTGAAGGCCCATCCGGGTTTCCTACTTATTTTGAGTGTAATTCCAACTATAGCCCTAAGTGACATGTATTGTTTTGACTAGACTTAGGGGCTATTTAGACATTTTATTTAGAAGTGTGGTGAACCTATAAATACCACACTTAGTCATTTATTTCATTTAGCTTGTTTAGAATTGAAGAATAGACTTAGTAAGAGAGGCAAGGCCTTCTTCTTTGTAGAAGCTTGAAGCTTCGGATTATCTCTTTGCTTGGAGCCTATGGAGATCCGTCACTAGTACGGAATCCTTGTATGGTTCAAGTTTCCCTTCCTCTCTCGGATAATCAATTCATGGTTTGAATCGTTTATCCCTTCTCTTTCTTTTATTTCTATTCTCCCCAATCCCTTACTTTCTTGTTATCGTGTGATTGTTGCTTCCGCATTCTTGTTACTTGCTTCCGCGTATTTGGGTCTTATCAGTTTGGTATCAGAGCAAGGCTCGGGTTTTGTTTCTACAAACCCCCGACCCTTGGTTCTTCGTGCCTAGTATCTATCTTTTAGCTTTCTTGTTGTTGAAGTTATTGAAAGAAGAAAATTACAAAAAAATTGAAAATTTGAAAATTCCAAAAATTTGGTGTAACTTGTTGATTTGGATGATTTGTGATATGGGTGTTATGGATTCTTGATTGTGATAGAATTCCCGTTACTTGGATAGCAAAATTGTTTGGATTGGTGGAGTTTGAAAATTTGAAACCCCAAAACCCCTTAAACCCTTGATGAACTTGTTCTTGATGAATTTTGGCTTGATTCTTGGGTTGGATTGATGCTTGATTGAAATTTGTTATTGGGGATTGAACTTCATTGAAAAACAAACGATTTGATACCAATTTTGTGGGATTTGAGTATGTATAACACCAAGTTTGATGAATCACAATCCATTTGGAAGACCCTTTGAAAAACCCTTTGTTCTGAAGTTCTTGATATTAAACCTTGATTCGATTGATTGTTTGGTTGATAATTTGATCGGGTTTTGTTAAGGAAGATCAAAAACAACTTTGGGTATCTTTGGATTGTGAAAACAAGTTGAAAACATCGGATTTGGAGCTTGAAAATCGACTTGAAACGAGTTTGGAACGAGTTGGGAAAGGCTTCAGGCCAGGCGCCCCGCCTAAGCCAGGCGCCCCGCCTGACTTGGCTACTGCCTAAGTCTCAGGCGCCCCGCCTAGATCCAGGCGCCCCGCCTGGAATACTGCGCAGTCTAGGCGCCCCACCTGAGTTCCAGGCGCCCCTCCAGAGTGCTGAACGTATTGTTTCGGGTAGATTTTCATAGGTATTTTCCTTTGTTTGATAACATAACATCTAGTTAGTGCTACTTTGGGTAACCGTTCTACTTGAATAGTGCTAACCTTTTAATTGCTATTAGGATCATCGTGCCTAGAAAGGAGACTAGAATTCAAAGAAGATCCGTAGTATCTTTTGATTCAAGTCCTCACTTCAAAGTGCTTAACGTACATCGAGTCACTTAAATTCCCTTCCGAACCATTACTTGGGTGCATTAGTTGATTGATCTTGCCATTGTGATTACTAAGAGACAAGAAGGTCTTGAGTGGAAAAAGGCTTGAGTGGTGAGAACAATAGAGTGTGGTCACAAAAGCCAACGACCTTGAGTGTATACACGAGTGGAAAGAAAATTGAGTGACATCTTTTGAGTGATACACGTGAGGGAGTGAACTTGTGAGGTCCTTAGCTCTTTGGTTACAACTATGGCTTCGGATGACGATTGTGGAGGGTACGACTCATGTGGAGATGATGGAGACTATGGTTCCTATGGTGATGATGATGGGTATTGCTATGACGATTCGGGGAACCAAGGCTCATATGATGAAGAAGCGGGTCACTATGTTGATTATGAAGATGAAGAAGACTATGGGGCTTGCGAAGGCGAATGTGAAGAATCTTATGCTCCAAGTCAAGAATATGAAGATAGTGACGCTTCAAGGTATGACGACCCTACTTACTCTTCTTGTGATGAATTTGTGCATGATGATAGTGACGTCGAGAGAATTGGTGATGAGGTTGATTATGGGAATTGTTCGTTTGCGTCTTCTCTTGATGTTGCTTGTGGTGAGCAAGAGAGTAGTAGAGGACCTTCCAATAGTGTGGGAGGTGGTGGTGGTTGTTCCATGGGAAATGGGAGGTTTGCATCTTCTAGTTCCCATGTGAAGGGTGGAAGGAGAAATGGTATTGCTCTTACCGTTATGGGGGTGCATTGCTCTAGTAGTGGTGGTAGGAGTGGTGCTATGGGCTATGGAACCAAGGCGAGAGGCAATTATGGGTTCCATAGTGGTACTACTTCCTCGACTTCCAACAACACTTCTAATGTTGGGGGAGTGACGGGAAGTGGAGGTTATTCTAGTGGTGTTGCCACTAGTGGAGGGATAAGGAAAACCCGAGTTGATGGTAATACTAGTCTTGGACATTCAAGCTCTTCTTTGGATGTGCCTATACGAAACTTGGGTAGAAGTAGGTTTGTTGTTGGGGTAAATAGGGTTGATGGACACTTGCTCCAAATTGGTGGAACCGATGCCAATTGCATTAACCCGAGAGTAGTTCAAATGTTAAACATACCATGCCATGATCTAAGTACCCCTATGAGTACAAAGGAGTTCGGGTGTTCAAGGAGGCACGGGTACTCATATCTCATAAAGGTTACAATGAGTATGTTTGGTGTGATGTGTATCCCGTACCGAATGTGGGAGTTTGGCTAGGTGACCCATGGTTGCACAACAAGGAGGTTCACTATGATGCTAAACGGGATTTGTATCTAGTGGCCACGGGTCAAGGGATTTATGAGTTTGCACCTTACGGAAAATGGGGAAAGATGTCCGTTGAGATGCAAGCTAGGATCATACAATGGAGGAGGGAGCGAGAACTTCAATCCATGGGCAACAATGTGCAAACGAGAAGTCCTACAAATACAAGCAATGGTGGGACTAGTTCTACAAAAGAGTTGACAAATGTCAACAAGGTGAGCCCGAAGCCACAAGCTCCAAAGCCGAGTGGTTCACCAACAAAGAAGAAAGAGACCTCAAGTGATGAGTCTCTTAGTCCTAGATTCCGGGTTGATGTAAAAAGTCCACCTACTCCGGCTATGGGTATTCTTGGGCCTCGTCCCAACTCACCCGAATTTGTGAGACAAAAGATTGAGAGGAGTAAGGGAGTGACCGGTGACATTCCTCGAGTGCAAAAAGGAGAGGATGTGATGAGTGATGTGAGTGGGATGTCACCACCCGAATCTACACCTAACCTTGAAAAGAAAATGAGAGAAAAGAAAGAGGGAAAAAAGAGTGAGGACACCACTTATTCTAACCTTAACCCTTTATCTTTTCCTCCTACTTTTGTGAATGCTTGTGTAGGTACTCTTGGAGGCCAATCAATGGAGCCTCAATCATGTTCCGAGATTGAAGGACAAGGTGAAGGAACAACTCATGACACTTCAAGTGCATTGAGTGCGCTAGATGGCCACTTAGAGGTAAGTGATGGTTCTTCCCTTGAACATGTTACTTCCTTGTCTTATGGTAGTGTTTGTGGTAACTCAACACTAGTTGATGATTTGTATGATTACAATGTGTTTGCAACTAGTGTAGAGTCAAATGGTCAACTTGTGTGTGATTGTGAACCACTAGTTGAGAGGGATGATAAGCCACATCATGATGTGAGCTCGGTTTTCATTGAACCTCTCATTAGTGAAGAATGTGTAGTTGACCCTATTTGTGATCCTTGTTATGACACTCCACCTATATTTGATAAAGGGGAAGATGAGTTGAATGAATACCCTATCTTCTCCCTTGATGAATTGCTTGATAATGGTGGGCCTATGTGTTGTAGTGAGGTTTGTAGTGACCTTGAGGAGTCCCTAGTGAATGAGATGGATCGAATTGTTTTCAATGACTCCTCGGGTGAGAGTGAAGAACCTAGTCTTGATACAATGTTTTTGGATAACCATGAATTTGAAGTGCATGCTTTTACATTTCCATTGTGTGAACATGATCTCATTTGTGGTAGCGAATTGTATCGGACTAGGATTGGTAATAGAATAGAACCTCCATGGTTTGAAAAGTTAAACTCTATAGACGAACCATTGTTTGGAACTCCAAGTGGGATGAGTGGTCTTGATTTTGGTTGTTTTGAGCTATCTTCTAGTAGTCCTAACCTTCAGTGTGTGGACTATAATGATGAAGGCCCGATTTTGGAGACCTTCCTTTGGAGTTTGTCTAGTGAGGAAGATTGTCTTGGAGTTGGATTTGGAGGTGAGGAAGTCACTCTTGATTTGTGTAAGAGTGCTTCCAAGAAGGGGAGTGGAGTATTTGATGTTAGTTGTCAATTGAACTATTTTGTTCACTCCACCCCACATGTTGATCACACCTCGAGGATAGATTGGTGTGTTGATCTTGAGCTTAAGGTTCAAGGGGATTGTGGTAGCTTGATCTTGCATTTCCCATCTTCCCATGACCTATTTGCTCATTATCTTATTGAGTGCATGTTGATCTTTAACCAGGTACTTATTGTTCTCTTTGGAGACTTGATATTTGTGCTTGTCATTGATGCTTGGTTATATCACAAGAGTGTGTTTTCTACACTTCTTGCACTAACCTACTTTCAAAGTAGGAATTCTTGTGTTGCTTGTCGTTGCTTGTAGGTTCTAAGCTCCATGATAAGGCAAGGGAGATCATGGAAGAGACCTATGTCAAGGCGACGATCAAGAGTTAAAGGAGGAGAGCATTGGGCACCCCGAAGAGATGATGCCATGAATGTGAATGCATTGATTTCGAGGACTAAATCTCTTCAAGAAGGGGAGGATGATGAGACCCAAATCGTGCCAAGACACCTTCCAACACTTTCCGACATGTGCCAAGCTTGGAAGATACAATGGACTTGAAGTCAAGGGCTTTGGAAGTGTTCCGGATGGTTTCATCATTAGGCTCCACGCCTAAGGAGGAGGAAGAAGGCCCAGCACAGCCAGGCGCCCCGCCTAGGAAGCTCACTGCCTAAGAATGGAATTGTGCCCAGGCGCCCCGCCTGCCTAGGCGCCCCAGCCCAGGCGCCCGCCTAGCTCAGGCGCCCCGCCTAGCCCCAGGCGCCCCGCCTAGCTTCAGTATGATCCAGGCGCCCCTCCCAGTGATGCAGTTGGGCTATCAAGGATTGGGCCCGGGGCTATCAAGGATTGGGCCCGCATCATAAGGAGCCGCCCGTAGTGGGGTCCACCCCCTGGAGGAGTTGCGTTGCTCGGGGTGGTCATGGTGGTGTCAGGGACGGACCTCGATTTGGGGTTGATCCGGCGGTATAAGAGTTGCGTTGCGCCTCTACCATCAGCTATGCCTTTTGGTAGAAATGGTTGCAGTGCACTCTTAAAGTTTGGTATCAGAGCCAACCCGGGTTCGATTCCTGGCTACACCATGCGAAGTTCGGGGACGAACTTGCTTTAAAGAAAGGGGATGATGCAGTTGGGCTATCAAGGATTGGGCCCGGGGCTATCAAGGATTGGGCCCGCATCATAAGGAGCCACCCGTAGTGGGGTGCACCCCCTGGAGGAGTTGCGTTGCTCGGGGTGGTCATGGTGGTGTCAGGGACGGACCTCGATTTGGGGTTGATCCGGCGGTATAAGAGTTGCGTTGCGCCTCTACCATCAGCTATGGCTTTTGGTAGAAATGGTTGCAGTGCACTCTTAAAGTTTACTGATGCAAGCGAAATTAGCAAGATAAAGAATCAATCAAAAGATAAGAAAGAAGACTAGGAAGAACAGAAATTAGAAGAAAAGAACGGATTAAACTTACTGATGAAAGATTAATCCATGGAAGATGAGAGACTTGAACCAACATATGGAATCATGCTAGTGATGATTTCCATGGGATTCTAAGTTAAGAGATAAAGAAGAAGCTAGAGAGCTTCTCTACTAAAGGCAACGCCTGTTTTCAATATTCTGTAAATTCTGAGCTAATGAAATAAGACTAAGTGTTTAGGCTTATATAGGTGAGCCTCACATGCCTAAAAGGTAAAGAAATAGGCTCGAAGTGGGCTAAATGTCAATAGCCACGCAGGGCTAAATAAGCACCATATAATAAATAAGTCTAGCTATGCAAAAAATATGAAAAAGTCATGAAAAATAAAGCGCATTAAGTCCAATAAACGAGCCCTCCACGCGGCTAAATAGTCTAGGAAATATAGTCCGCGTGCCACGCGAGTACCACGCGCCAACCATCCTTCTCGGACGGGCTCCAATGCTAATCAACGCCTCTCTTGCCTCCTCCAACATGCTGCCCGCTTCTTCCATCATTGTACCATCATAGCTCTTCTTCACCATCTAGTGAACATCATGAAGCTCCTTAGCTTGATCAGTCTGGACTGCATCATTTTCCCCTTCTTGAGAAGATTTCGTCCTCGAAATCGTACCATCAAACCCTGCAAGCAAAGGAAGACACAACCAAAACATTCTACTACAAGAGTAGGTTAGCTCCACAATGGTTAGTGCAAATAGTGAAAAAAAAACACACTTATGATAGAGCCAAACATCAATAACAATGAGAAAATCTATGTCTCCGAAGGAAACTATAAGCTCTCGGCTCAACAATGAAAAACACTCATAGCTACAACAATTAAAGAGATCAATAGGACATGAAGTATAAAAACTCATACAAGCAAAGGACCTATTATCTCTAAACTCATGACCTATACGCCAAGCCCCCAATGTATGATTTTTGCAATTTGACACAATGCTTATGGCATGCTTATTATCCAAGGTGTGATCAACATATGGAATGGAGTAACAAAAATAGTTCAACCTACAACTGACATCAACTACCCCACTCCCCTTGTTGAAAGCATTCTTACTCACACCAAGAGATAAGTCCTCACCTCCATATTCACCTCTAAGACAATCCTCCTCAATAGACAAACTCTCAAGGAAAGCATCAATAATGGCTTCTTCATCAATACAGCGCACACACTCATGATTAGGACTACTAGAAGAATCACTCACCTCACTTGGAGTGTCAAACAAAGGAATATCTAAGGAGTCAAACTCTCTACACCCATGGAGGTTCAATCTCACTCTCTACCCTAGTTCGATACAAATCACCACCTCTATTAAATATACCCTCAAATAAGGGATTAGTTAAAGGTAGCTTCTTAAGCTCACCACCTAACAAAGGTGAAGTATCAAAATAAGGTTCATCACTACCTAAGGAGTCATCATATACAATCTGATAAGACCCAAATCGAGCAACCATCTAAAAACATCATCCAAGGCCAAGGAAGAGCTTATGCATTGGAACGCCATGGAACGAGGAGCCTTAGAGACACATTTCGAGGCGTTTCAAGCACTCAGGGAAGCAGGCGGACCGCCTAGTCAAAGGGGCGGACCGCCCACTTGTGGAGAACTCTCTGGATCTAAGGCCGCCTAGTGCAGAGGCGGAGGGCCTAGGCAGAGTAGGCGGACCGCCTGGTTGAAACAGGCGGGGCGCCTAGTGCTGAACAAGCTGCGGGATTTTCTAGTTATTAGCCTATGTAATTTCTATTATGCCCCTACGTGGCTTTTGACTTTAGAACTTACTTAAGGGTACTTTAGGCCTTTCCTTATGTCTTAAATGAGGCCTATAAATACTCCATAGCTTAGCATTATTCCTAAGTTAGCTATTATGATGAATGATTGATTGTCAATGACAATGTTCAAGAGTGGATTCTCTTTGAATGAAAACCCTTTGAGACGGTTTGAGTTTACTAGTGGATTCTAGTTGAACCCCAAACCACCCCCGATCATTCTATTTGCGAGTCCCAGGTGCGGCTCGAGGGTAGTTGCATAGTGTAGGTCCTCCTTGACACCGATACGAGGGTATTATGGAACGAGTTCTCCATAGTTACTTCGTAGGGAGTTCGAGTAGTGTCTCGCTCTTTATCTTTATTTCCGCGTTTCGTTTTTTATTCTTATCATCTTTGGCGCCGTCTGTGGGAATCAAAAACGAAACGCGGAAATAAAGATAAAGAGCGAGACACTACTCGAACTCCCTACGAAGTAACTATGGAGAACTCGTTCCATAATACCCTCGTATCGGTGTCAAGGAGGACCTACACTATGCAACTACCCTCGAGCCGCACCTGGGACTCGCAAATAGAATGATCGGGGGTGGTTTGGGGTTCAACTAGAATCCACTAGTAAACTCAAACCGTCTCAAAGGGTTTTCATTCAAAGAGAATCCACTCTTGAACATTGTCATTGACAATCAATCATTCATCATAATAGCTAACTTAGGAATAATGCTAAGCTATGGAGTATTTATAGGCCTCATTTAAGACATAAGGAAAGGCCTAAAGTACCCTTAAGTAAGTTCTAAAGCCAAGTCAGGCTTAAAATATGATGAATAGCCTCGTCAGCTTTAAAATAGGACGACTAGTCACATCAAGCTTAAAATATGACGACTAGCGATGCCTTGCTTAAAATATGACGACTTGCCTCGTTAGGCTTAAAATATGACGACTAGTGACGTCCGGCTTAAAATATGACAACTAGCCTGTCAGGCTTAAATGACTAGCCTCGTCAGGTTTAAAATATGACGACAAGCCTCATCAGGCTTAAAATATGACGACCAGCCTCGTTAAGCTTAGAATATGATGACTAGCCTCGTCAGGCTTAAAATATGATTACGACTAGCCAAGTCAGGCTTAAAATATGACGACTAGCATCGTCAGGCTAAAAATATGACGACTAGCTACACCAAGCTTTGAATATGACGACTAGCCTCGTCAGGCTTAAAATATGACGACTAGCCTCGTCAGGCTTATAATATGACGACTAGCCTCGTCCAGCTTAAAATATGACGACTAGCCACGTCAGGCTTAAAATATGACGACTAGCCTCTTTAGGTTTAAAATATGACGACTAGTGATGAGACCCAAATCGTGCCAAGACACTTTCCGACATGTGCCAAGCTTGGAAGATACAAAGGACTTGAAGTCAAGGGCTTTGGAAGTGTTCCGGATGGTTTCATCATTAGGCTCCACGCCTAAGGAGAAGGAAGGAGGCCCAGCATAGCTAGGTGCCCCGCCTAGCCCAGGCGCCCCGCCTAGGAAGCTCACTGCCTAAGAATGGAAGGCACCTAGGCGCCCCACCTAGCCAGGCGCCCCGCCTGACTGAAGGCCAAGCCAGGCGCCCAGCCTAGCCAGGCGCCCAGCCTAGCTGAAGGCCAAGCCAGGCGCCCCGCCTAGCTCCAGGCGCCCAGCCTAGCTTCAGCATGATCCAGGCGCCCCTCCCAGCCCCAGGCGCCCCTCCTAGCTGCTGAACTTATAGTTCTTTTACTATTTTGCCCTGCGTGGCTTATTTGTTGAACCTTATTAAGTAAGGGTAGTTAAGTCTTATGTAAGCTTGGGAAAACACTATAAATATCCAAGCCTAGCTTATTTTACACTTAGTTTATGTTGAATGATGAATTGAATATTGTAAAGAGTGGATTCTCTTTGGGTTTATGAAAACCAACCTTAGTTGGGACTTGTTACTTCTAGTGGATTCTAGTTGCCTAACAACCCCGCCCCGATCATTCTATTTGCGAGCTCCAGGTGTGGCTCGAGGGTAGTTGCATAGCGTAGGTGTTCTTGTCCTTCTTCCGGGGTGTAACGGAACAAGTTCTCCGTTGCTACTTGGGATTAGAGATCGAGTTACGTCTCGTTCTTTATCTTTTACTTTTCCGCGTTTGATTCTCATCAGTTTGGTATCAGAGCAAGGCTCGGGTTTTGTTTCTACAAACCCCCGACCCTTGGTTCTTCGTGCCTAGTATCTTTTCTTTTAGTTTTCTTGTTGTTGAAGTTATTGAAAGAAGAAAATTACAAAAAAATTGAAAAATTGAAAAATCCAAAAATTGGGTGTATCTTGTTGGTTTGGATGATTTATGGTATGGGTGATATAGATTCTTGATCGTGATTGAATTCCCGTTACTTGGATACCAAAATTGTTTGGATTGGTGGAGTTTGAAAATTTGAAACCCCAAAACCCCTTAAACCCTTGATGAACTTGTTCTTGATGATTTTGGCTTGATTCTTGGGTTGGATTGATGCTTGATTGGAAATTTGTTATTGGGGATTGAACTTCACTGAAAAACAAACGATTTGATACCAAATTTGTGGGATTTGAGTATGGATAACACCAAGTTTGATGAATCACAATCCATTTTGAAAACCCTTTGAAAAACCCCCTTGTTCTTGAGTTCTTGACATTGAATCTTGAAATTGATTGATTGTTTGGATGTTAATGTGATTGGGGTTTGTTAAGGAAGATCAAAAACAACTTTGGGTATCATTGGATTGTGAAAACAAGTTGAAAACATCGGATTTGGAGCTTGAAAATCGACTTGAAACGGGTTTGGAACGAGTTGGGAAAGGCTTCAGGCCAGGCGCCCCGCCTGACTTGGCTACTGCCTAAGTCCCAGGCGCCCCGCCTAGACCCAGGCGCCCCGCCTGGAACACTGCACAGTTAGGCGCCCCCTCCTGAGTTCAGGCGCCCCTCCTGAGTGCTGAAAGTGTTGTTTCGGGTAGATTTTCATAGGCATTTCCCTTTATTTGATTGCATTAATTCCGGTTAGTGCTATTAGAGTATAATCCTACTCGATTAGTAATAATCACTTTGAGCTATTAGGATCATCGTGCCTAGAAAGGAGACTAGAATTCAAAGAAGATCCGTAGTATCTTTTGGTTCAAGTCCTCACTTCAAATTGCTTAGCGTTCATCGAGTCATATCAACTCCACTCGCCCCGGAGTACAATTGGCTCGTGAATAGTTGGTTGGGTTGAGGATTGATAGTCAACCACTTGAAGCTTTTGGTAACAAGTCCGAGTGAAATATCCACCACCACCCCCAAAAGAGTGATCCGAGTGAACTCAAGTGAGGGAGTGAGTGAGGTCTTTTACTAACGTTTGTTGCTTCTTGTAGGTACCATGGCAAACGATGGAGATGATCCCATGAGGCATTTCATGGCCACCATTATGGCTAAATTGGAGGATATCTCATTGAGACTTGAAACCGTCGAAAGGAATCAAGTTGAGACCGGTGAGAGGAGGACCCCGAGTGTCCAAATTGAATCCGGAGAGGGCACGAGTCATAGCACTCCTATGACTCCCGGACACTTTGTTGAGCTAAACAAGAGGTATGAACAAAGCAAAGTTGAAGCTCTACGAGAGCGTGGGTTGGGCAATCCCCAACATGAGAGCAATCCTCTCAACTTGGGCAATCCCCAAGGAAATGCTCCACTTCGAAGACCCGTTAGGTTTGTCCCACCTCTTGAGCAAGTTGTTGAGGCTCAAGAAGAGGAGGAAGCCGAGTATGGTGATGAAGCCTATGGGTATGATGCTCATTATCAACCTAGGAGGCAAATGAATTGGGGTCGAAATGTGGATCGGGGTAGAGGCCGAGGTCGAGGGCCACCCATGAGATTTGATGGAAGGAATGCTAGGAGAGAATATGTTGCTCATGATGACCACTATGGAGGCCAACCGGAGCCTAACTATGGGGTGCGTGACAACAACAACAATCTCAATAGTGTGAAGCTTAATCTTCCATCCTTTAAGGGAGCTTGTGATCCGGAGGCATATATGGAATGGGTTCTACTTATAGAGAGAGTGTTTGACACAAATGAGATGACCGATGAGAAGAAAGGTACTTATGCTATTTCATCCTTTGAGTCTTATGCTTCTACTTGGTGGGAATCCATAAAGAGAACAAGAAGAAGAGCGGGTGTGCATGTGAATGTGACATGGAATGAATTGAAGGCCCTCATGAACACCAAGTATGTGACTCCTAGATATCGACAAGAGCAACTCAAGAAGCTCTATAATCTAAAGCAAGGTGTCAAGACGGTTCATGAGTACTATGATGAGTTTGAGAAGACCCGATTGGCCTTAGATATGGAGACCGAGGATGAAGAACAAGCCATGATTCGTTTCAAAAATGGTTTGAGCTATGGTATAGCTTCTCAATTGAGGTTGCATTCTTATCCTTCACTTCAAGATCTTTTGGAAGCCGCTATTGAAGCCGAGCAATGGCTTAAGGGAGAAAAGTCCACCCGTTACAAGAGTAGCACTCCTACTCCCGTGAACCAACCAAGAGAGTGGAAGACTCCAAATGTAAGCTTTCCAAGTGCCAATGCTAGCAAAGAAGTGAAGAAGCCATATGAGAAGACTACTCCACCTTTGGAAGGTACTTCTAAAACTCGCTTGAGTAATCCTATTTCTACTTCTACTCAATGTTATAAGTGCAAGGGCTATGGGCATATTGCTAAAGAATGCTCCACAAAACGAAACATGGTTGTGGTTGGCAATTTAGTGTATGAACAAGAAAGTGAGTCCGAAAATGGAGAAGTAGAGGTGGATGAGGAAGTTGATTGTGAGGAGGCCGTAGAAGAGGATGATGGCCCTCAAATGTTTTTGGTGGTTAGGAGAAGCTTGAGTACCATTGTTATGGAAGAGGAGGTGGAAAATGATCAAAGGGAAAATCTCTTTCATGCTAGGTGCCGAGTAATGGGCCAAGTATGTTCAATGGTGGTTGATTCGGGGAGTTGCACTAACATAGTGAGCCAAACCTTGGTTTCCCAATTGAAGTTACCCACTCTTAAGCATCCAAAACCATATCGTTTACAATGGCTTAGCGAGTGTGGTGAACTAAAGGTGGTGAAACAAGCGTTGATTGAGTTTAACATTGGGAGCTATAAGGATAAGATCATGTTTGACGTGGTCCCGATGCAAGCATGCCATTTATTGTTTGGGAGACCATGGCAACATGATAGGTGTGTAGTGCATGATGGCCGGACCAACTCCTATACGGTTAAGCAAGATGGGAGAAAGTATGTGCTTAGACCTTTGACTCCAAGGCAAGTGAGGGAAGACTACAAACGAATGAAGGAGTTGAGGGAAGTGGCTAAAGCAAAGTCACCCATTGAACTTGAACCCGAGGCAAACAATCTCATTGTTTTGCCAATGCATGATGAAAATGAGAGTCATTCCACTTCAAATGAGAGAGAAAAGATAGAGAGAAGTGAGGGAGTGACCGGTGACAATCCAAGAGAGGAAAAAGGAGAGGCTTTGAGGAGTGATGTGAGGGGATTGTCACCACAAACTACACTTGACCATGAGGTAAAATTGAGAGAGATGAGAGGTGAGGAAGGAAAAATTGAGAGTGAGAGCACCCATTATTCTAACCTTTCTTTATCTTCTATCTCTTCTTGTGAAAGTTCTTGTGTAGGTACATTGAAAGACAAGTCATTGGAGCCTCAATGTGAGCTTCATGAAGGAGAAGTTGCATATGACACTTCAAACCTTGTGAGTGATCAAGGGAGTACTACAAATGTAAGTGTTGCTTCACCTTTTCATGAACCTACTAGCTACTTGTCTTGTAATGACTCAACACTAGTTGGGGCTTGTGATGCATCTAGTGAATATGCCACTAGTGAAGAGTCTAGTTGTCAACTTGTGTGTGCTTGTGAAACACTAGTTGGAAGGGATTTTATGCCACATCATGATGTGAGCTCATTGTTCATTGAACCCTTCCCTAGTGTAGATTTGATAGTTGACCATGATTGTGACCTTTGCTATGACACACCACCAACCTTTGACATAGGGAAAGATGAGGTAGTTGACCATTCCCTAATTGATATGCTTCTATTAGGTGGACCAATGTGTTGTGGTAAGGATGGTCTTGACCTTGAGGAGTCCAAATTGCATGAATTGGACAAGGTTGTCTATGATGACTCCTCAAGTGAACCTAGTCTCGATAATTTGTCTATGCTTAATCATGATATTGAGATGCATGCTTTTATATTTCCATTGTGTGACGATAATCTCATTCGTGGTAGCGACTTGTATCGGGCTAGGGTGGGTGGTCAAATGGAACCCCCATGGTGTGAAGGATTTGATTCCTTAGGCAACCACTTGTTTGAGAATTTGAGTGAGGTGGATGGTTCTTTGAGTGACCCTACTATTGCTAGTTGGGGTTATGATGAAGAAGAATCTATCATCAATGCCTTCCTTGAGAGCTTGTCTTTTGAGAAGGGTTGCTTAGGTGATGAAATTGGAGGTGAAAGGGAATCCCTTGGTGTGAGTAAGTATGCTCTAAAGAAGGGGAGTGGAGTACTTGATGTTACTTGCATGTTGGGTTACTTGACTAACTCCACTCCACACGTTGATCACACCTCAAGGATAGATTGGTATGTTGATCTTGAACTCAAGGTTCAAGGGGATTTTGATAGCTTGATCTTGCATTTTTCATATCCCCATGGCTTATTTGATCACTATTGTGTTAGGTGCATGATGATCTTTAACCAAGTACTTATTGTTCTCGTTGGAGACTTGATATTTGTGCTTTTAATCGATGCTTGGTTATATCACAAGAGTGTGTTTTCCACACTTCTTGCACTAACCTACTTTCAAAGTAGGAGTTCTTGTGTTTGCTTGTCGTTGCTTGTAGGTTCTAAGCTCCATGTTAAGGCAAGGGAGATCTTGGAAGAAACCTATGTCAAGGTGACGATCAAGAGTTACAAGGGAGGAGAGCATTGGGCACCTCGAGGAGATGATGCCAAGGACGTGAACGCATTGATTTCGAGGACGAAATCTTCTCAAGAAGGGGAGGATGATGAGACCCAAATCGTGCCAAGACACTTTCCGACATGTGCCAAGCTTGGAAGATACAAAGGACTTGAAGTCAAGGGCTTTGGAAGTGTTCCGGATGGTTTCATCATTAGGCTCCACGCCTAAGGAGAAGGAAGGAGGCCCAGCATAGCTAGGCGCCCCGCCTAGCCCAGGCGCCCCGCCTAGGAAGCTCACTGCCTAAGAATGGAAGGCACCTAGGCGCCCCACCTAGCCAGGCGCCCCGCCTGACTGAAGGCCAAGCCAGGCGCCCAGCCTAGCCAGGCGCCCAGCCTAGCTGAAGGCCAAGCCAGGCGCCCCGCCTAGCTCCAGGCGCCCAGCCTAGCTTCAGCATGATCCAGGCGCCCCTCCCAGCCCCAGGCGCCCCTCCTAGCTGCTGAACTTATAGTTCTTTTACTATTTTGCCCTGCGTGGCTTATTTGTTGAACCTTATTAAGTAAGGGTAGTTAAGTCTTATGTAAGCTTGGGAAAACACTATAAATATCCAAGCCTAGCTTATTTTACACTTAGTTTATGTTGAATGATGAATTGAATATTGTAAAGAGTGGATTCTCTTTGGGTTTATGAAAACCAACCTTAGTTGGGACTTGTTACTTCTAGTGGATTCTAGTTGCCTAACAACCCCGCCCCGATCATTCTATTTGCGAGCTCCAGGTGTGGCTCGAGGGTAGTTGCATAGCGTAGGTGTTCTTGTCCTTCTTCCGGGGTGTAACGGAACAAGTTCTCCGTTGCTACTTGGGATTAGAGATCGAGTTACGTCTCGTTCTTTATCTTTTACTTTTCCGCATTTGATTCTCATCAACTAGTCTCGTCACGCTTAAAATACGACGACTAGCCAAATATGACGGCTAGTCTCATTACGCTTAAAATACGACGACTAGCCAAATATGACGGCTAGCCATGTCAGGCTTAAAATTTGACGACTAGCCTCATCAAACTTAAACTATGACGACTAGCCACATCAGGCTTAAAATATGACGACAAGCCTCGTCAGGCTTAAAATATTACGACAAGCCACATCAGGCTTAAAATATGACAACTCGCCACGTTAGACTTAAAATACGATGACTAGCCACGTAAGGCTTAAAATATGACGACGAGCCTTGTGAGGCTTAGAATATGACGAGTAGCCACGTCAGGCTTAAAATATGACGACGAGCCTTGTTAAGCTTAGAATATGACGACTAGTGATGCAGCCCGAACACGTGCTGATCAAGTGTTCTATCCACCGAGGAGACCGATGACAAGAAGCCAAGCCAAGCTACTGCACGATATGCACGTTCACTTAGCCTGGCCGAAGGAAAATAATTGCTCCAAAGCTGAGTGGCCGAGCTCAAGAATCGAAGGCATTATCTTCAGATTTGAGCCCGAAGGCAAAGTGACCGAGGACAATGAGCTCGAGGAGAATTGAGCGTCTGAAGAGAACGAATGTGTTCGAGCAGACAATCGAGAACCGAAGCCAAGGCTTACCAAAGTCAAGTCTGCCGAACACATTTTAACTCAGCCCTGCGTGGCTTATTTCTATTGGTCGCCTGTGACCCTTTTACTAGTTTAGCCTTAGTATTCCTATATAAACCTTGTTTACTTTCATTGCAAGTACCTAGTTTTTGAACATTGATGAATTAATGAAAGTGCCGAGCACCTTTCTTTTGTCTCCGTCGTGACCAAAACCCTGTGAGGGATTTTATGGATTTGTGGCTTTCGGTTAATCCGATTCAACATTCCTCTTTGATCATTCAGTTTGCAAGAGGCAATGTTCTCTTGAGGATTGTTGCATAGTTTAGGTGATTCTTGTGTCCCTTTTGATCGAGCTTTGAGACAGGTTCCTCACTGTTCTTTCGAAAGAAGCAAGTTTTGTCTTGCTTCTATCTTTTATCTTTCTTGTTTGTCTTCCGCGTTTGTGCTTAGCAACTCCTTCGGGTTTGCATGGCACCATCTTGGTATCAGAGCACGGTTTGGGCTTGTTTCTACAACCCCAAATCCTGTTCAAGTATCTTTATTTTCGTGCATTGTGTCTTTGTTTTCCGTTTCGTGTTCTTGATTTGGTTTTGTTACTGTTGGTGTTGTTATTTTACAAAAAAAAAAAAAAAAAAAAAAGTGTTAAGAGAAAATTCAAAAATTGTGTTTGATTGTTGGTTGTTTGGGAAAAACAACTATTGATTCTTGTTCACCATTGGTTCCTGATTCCAACAAGTACCCGACGTACTGAGTGGACCCGAGTGCCACCCATCAAAGGTAAGGGAGTGTGTGAGGTGATTTCTAACCCTAACATTTGTTTGATCTTTGACTTGTGCAGGTACCATGGCTGGAAATGATGGCAAAAGCATTGAGAAGCCCGAAGTGTCGTTAGCCGATCTCATGGCTGCGATACAAGGCGTTAGTGCCGAAATAAGAGGAGTAACTGCTCGAGTAACTCTCCTCGAGCAGGGAAGCGCATCCGTGGCCATGAATGGGTCCGGCGTTGGAACGAGCCAATCCACTCCGATGAAACCTGAGCTGTATGCTGAGCTTGTACGACAACATCAATTGACAAGTGAAGCAATTCGAAGAGAACTTAACTTGGGCAATCCCCAAGCTGCTTATCAAAACTTGGGCAATCCCCAAGCTTCTTATCAAAACTTGGGCATTCCCCGAGGAGAAAGAATACCACCTCCAAAGGCCCAAAGAGATCTTGGAGCCGTTGCCGAGGAGGTTGATGAAGAGGAATTTCCCGAGGACGAATATGAGCGTGAGCTGCCATTCGCTCAACGAAGGCAAGCTCACCGAGGTCGTGGAAATTTCCGAGGTCGAGGCCGAGGCGCAAATGTTGGAAGAAATATTGAGCGTGAGGCTAATGATCGAGAAGATGAGTTTCCCGAACAGGCTAGAGGTGTTCGAGACTCAAACTTGAACAGTGTCAAGATTACTATTCCACCCTTTAAAGGAACTAGTGATCCCGATGAGTATCTTGAATGGAAGCTTAAAATGGAGCGCATCTTTGAAACCAATGAGATGACCGATGAGAGGAAAGCTGCCCATGCCATTGCTTCGTTCGAAGCTTATGCATCAACATGGTGGGAATCTGACAAGAGGCATAGAAGAAGAAATGACTATCCAGTAGTTGATACGTGGCCACAGTTGATGAGAGCTATGGATGCTAAGTATTTGAGTGCCAAGTACAGGCAGACTCAAATGCAAAAGCTCTATGAGTTAAAGCAAGGGTCCAAGTCTGTCCAAGAGTACCACGATGAGTTCGAAAAGGTTCGTTGAATCTTGATCTGGTCGAAGACGAAGAACAAGCCATTATCAGATTCAAAAATGGTTTGGCTAGGGATGTGTCGTCTCAATTGAGGCTCCACGTGTATCACACGTTGGAAGATCTGTTCGATGCTGCCACCGAAGCTGAAAAATTGGTGAAGGACGACAAGGCAAACCGGTATTGAGGAGTCACTACTTCTACTCCTTTGAACCGAGGTAAAGAATGGAAGAGTCCAAACCAAACAAGTGCTAACACTGTTCGAGATTCGAAGAGACCCTTCGAAAGAGGTGTGACCGTTAACCAGTCGAGAGAAGTGGGAGGTAAAGTTCAACTCAACTCTCCTAGTGCTTCAAATATTCAGTGTCACAAATGCAAAGGTTATGGTCACATGGCAAAAGAGTGTCCAACTCGCAAGGTTATGCTTCTGCTCGAAGATGGAACCGTCCATGAGCAAGCGAGTGACACCGAGGAGGAATTTATCGAGGAGACTGACCGAGCTGAAGGTGATGATGATCATGAGGCTGCCGAAGCTGATCATCCGGAAATGTTTCTTGTGGTTCGAAGGAATTTGAGCTGCATGACTCTTGAAGAAGAGGACAACCAAAGAGAAAACCTCTTTCATGCCCGATGTCGAGTGAGGGGAAAGGTGTGTTCGATGATCATTGATTCCGGTAGTTGTGCCAATGTAGTGAGCCAAACTTTGGTTTCACAAATGGGATTACCTACGATGAAGCATCCCCACCCTTACAAATTACAATGGCTGAACGAGTGTGGAGAATTGAGAGTTGTCAAACAAGTGTGGATCAAGTTCAAAATCGGAGAGTATCAAGATGAAATGATATTCGATGTGGTTCCGATGCAAGCTTGTCATTTGCTATTAGGTCGACCGTGGCAGTATGACAGAACAGCTGTTCACAATGGCAGATCCAACACTTACACTGTGAAGCTCGATGGGAAGAGTTTCATACTCAAACCCTTGTCTCCAAAACAAGTCACCGAGGACTATAAACGGATGAAAGAATTGAAAGAAGCGGCCAAAGCTAAGCTTCCGATGGGAGCGAAATTGGGGCCCGAAGAGACTAACTCACCGCCCGAAGTGAAAGGAATTTGTGCAACCATGCAACCCGGTGAGATCTTACGAGGCAACGACCACGGTCAGATGATGATTTGCCTCGTGCACAAGGGTATCTTTCTAAACTTTAATGATGATTTTTCTAATGATAACCCTTTGCCTTTGTTTGTTCGTAAAGTTTTGCAGGACTTCGAGGACATGTTTCCCGAGGAAATGCCAGGTGGATTACCTCCGTTAAGGGGAATCGAGCACCAAATTGACTTCGTGCCAGGGTCTCAAATCCCTAACAAACCTGCATACCGGTGTAGTCCCGAAGACACCAAAGAGCTCCAAAGGACGGTTGATGAATTGCTGAACAAGGGCCTCGTTCGTGAGAGCTTGAGTCCTTGCGCCGTTCCAGTTATCCTTGTCCCGAAGAAGGATGGAACATGGCGAATGTGTGTTGACTGTCGAGCAGTCAACAAAATCACGATAAAGTATCGTCATCCTATCCCTCGATTAGATGACATGCTTGATGAATTGAGTGGTTCTTCATGCTTTACAAAGATTGACCTCAGGTCCGGTTACCACCAGATCCGAATGAAGCCCGGAGACGAGTGGAAAACCGCATTCAAGACCAAATTTGGTCTATATGAATGGTTGGTAATGCCTTTTGGCTTATCCAATGCACCGAGCACATTCATCCGATTGATGAACTATGTGCTCAAACCGTTCATAAACAAGTTCGTTGTCGTTTATTTCGATGACATACTTGTTTATAGTAGAACCATGGATGAACATGTCGAACACCTAAGGCAAGTGCTCGAAAAGCATCGAGAAGAGAAGTTGTATGCCAACTTCAAGAAATGCGCCTTCGGTGTCGATCGTGTGGTCTTTCTTGGATTCGTTGTCAGTGCTAATGGTGTCGAAATCGATGAATCAAAAGTCGAAGCCATCAAAGATTGGCCAACTCCGACCTCGGTATCACAAGTTCGTAGTTTCCATGGCTTACCGAAGGTTTGTTCGTGACTTTAGCACCGTGGCAGCTCCTTTAACCGAGCTGGTGAAGAAAGACCATCCATTTGTGTGGGAAGAGTCCCAAGAAAGGGCTTTCCAAGAGTTGAAACGGAGGCTTTGTTCTGCCCCTGATGAGACTCAAAATCGCGGAAGCAAGTAAAGTAGAGGCGGAAGCAATTAAGACACGATAACCAAGAAATAGGGATGGGGAAGGACAGAAAATAGAAGAAAAGAATGAATCAAACTAAAACACATAGATTGATTCAAAAGGGAGAAGAGACTTGAACCATTAAACGGGACTCACACTAGCGGTGATCCACCATGGATTCAACGTAAGAGATACATGAAGCCGAGCTTAAACAAGAATGGCCAAGCCTATTCTATCTTCTATTCTCTCAATTCAACATTAACTAACTACCAATTGAAATGACTAAGGCTCCTATTTATAGTCTTTCCTAAGACTAGGTAATAATGACATAAAAGTCCCCACAAGTTGGGGTAAAGTAATAAAGACCACGTAGGGTCAAACTAGTAATTAATACTAGGCAAAATAGAAGTCTCGTCTTGGCTTGTTCAGGGGGTAGGCGGGGCGCCTGGAGCTAGGCGGGGCGCCTGGGAGTTGGGCAGTGAGCTGGGAAGCCTCTGGCTAGGCGGGGCGCCTGAAGCTAGGCGGGGCGCCTGGCTTAGGCTTGTGTCAGGCGGGGCGCCTGAGGCACTAGGCGGGGCGCCTGAGTACTGAGGCAGAATCCAATCCAGGCGGGGCGCCTGGCATGGGCGGGGCGCCTAGGCCTGCGGCCAACTCCTCGTCCTTCAAAATGTTCCCGAACTCTTCCTCGATGCTCTTGATCTCTCGTCCTTTGCATCCTCCAATCCCGGCTCTTGATGGTAAGTGCCTTAGGCTCGATTTGGGTCTCATCATCCTCCCCTTCTTGAAAGGATTTCGTCCTCGAAATCAAACCATCAAGACCTACATCCAAAGACAAGCACATCCAAAAGCTCCTACTACAAGAGTAGGTTAGTGCAAATAGTGTGGAAAACACACTCTTATGGTATAGCCAAGCATCAATAACAATGATAAAGCACATGTTTCCAAAGAAAACAACAAGCACTTGGCTTCCCCAATTGGTATACTCAACACATGATTCATCACGGGGATCAATAGGATAGAGAACATGCAAGATCAAGCCATTAAAATTCCTATGATTCCTAAGTCCAATAAGAACACACCAAAACTTTCCACTACAAGGGTGGGCAAGTCCAACAAGAGTGAGTGCAAGTGATATGGAAAGCACACTTTTGTGATAGAGCCAAGTATCAATACCAATCAAAAAGAAGAAGTCTCCAAAGGAAACATCAAGTTCTTGGCTCAACAATGAAAAATAATCACTACCATAACAAGCAAAGAGATCAATAAGATATGGAACATGCAAGATTAAGCAACTAAGTTCCTTATGACCTCCAAGCTTATGGTCAACACGCCAAGCCTTCAATGCATTACTATCACAATGTGATTCATTGGCTTTGGCATGCCCAACACCCAAGGTGTAATCAACATGTGGGGTGGAGTGAACAAAATAGTTCAATTGACAACTAACATCATATACTCCACTCCCCTTCTTGGAAGCACTCTTACACGCACCAAGAGTGGCTTCCTCACCTCCAAATCCATCCCTAAGATAATCTCCCTCACTAGGCAAACTCCAAAGGAAGGTCTCCAAAATTGGCCCTTCATCATTATAGTCCATACAATGAAGGCTAGGACTACTAGAAGATGGTTCAACACAACCAATAGCAAGACCATTCATCCCACTTGGAGTCCCAAACAATGGATCATCCTTAGAGTCTATCTTTACATACCATGGAGGTTCTATTTTACTATCAATTCTAGTCCGATACAATTCGCTACCACAAATGAGATTATCTTCACATAATGGAAAGGTGAAAGCATGCACTTCAAATTCATGGTCACATAAAAACATGGTATCAAGACTAGGTTCTTTACCCACACCCGAGGAGTCATCGGAAACAAATCGGTCCATCTCACACTCTAAAGACTCCTCAAGGTAACAACCACCCTCACTAAGACAAATAGGTCCACCATTATCAAGCAATTCATCAAGGGAAAAGATAGGGTATTCATTCAACTCATCATCCCCTTTGTCAAATATAGGTGGGGTGTCATAACAAGGTTCACAAGCAAGGTCAACTACACATTCCTCACTAATGAGGGGTTCATTGAAAACCGAGCTCACATCATGATGTGGCTTATCATCCCTCTCAACTAGTGGTTCACAATCACACATAAGTTGGCCATTCGACTCTTCACTAGTTGCAAACACATTGTAATCATACACATCACCAACTAGTGTTGAGTTTTCACAAACGCTATCATAAGACAAAGAAGTAACTCGTTCAAGGGAAGAACTTTCACATACCTTTGAGTGGCCATCTCGCTCACTCAATGCACTTGAAGTGTCTTGGATTGTCCCTTTACCTTGAAGCTCACATTGAAGATCTTCTTCACTTTGCCCATCAATCTTGGAACATGATTGAGGCTCCATGGATTGGCCTCCAAGAGTACCTACACAAGCATTCACAAAAGTAGGAGAAAAAGATAAAGGGTTAAGGTTAGAATAAGGGGTGTCCTCACTCTTTTTTCCCTCTTTCTTTTCTCTCATTTTCTTTTCAAGGTTAGGTGTAGATTCGGGTGGTGACATCCCACTCACATCACTCATCACATCCTCTCCTTTTTCCACTCGAGGAATGTCACCGGTCACTCCCTTACTCCTCTCAATCTTTTGTCTCACAAATTCGGGTGAGTTGGGACGAGGCCCAAGAATACCCATAGCCGGAGTAGGTGGACTTTTTACATCAACCCGGAATCTAGGACTAAGAGACTCATCACTTGAGGTCTCTTTCTTCTTTGTTGGTGAACCACTCGGCTTTGGAGCTTGTGGCTTGGGGTTCACCTTGTTGACAATTGTCAACTCTTTTCTTGCACTAGTCCCACCGTTGCTTGTGATTGTAGGACTTCTTGTTTTCTTTCTTGCATTCTTAGATTGAGATACTTGCTCCTTTCCCTTTTTCATAGGCCAAGAGTATGTGCTAGGGTAGAACTTAAACTTTGCCCGGCAGGGTTCAATGTCATAAGTTCTTTGCCCCGTGCTCACTTTGTACACATCCTTCACGATATCATACCGCACCCTCTTACCTTGCAACCACGGTTGTCCTAGCCAAACTCTATAATATTCCATAGGACACACATCACACCAAATATATTCCTTGTAACTCCCTTGAGATATGAGTACCCGAGCTTCACTAGTAATCCAAACTCCTTGATACTCATAAGGATATTTCAATTTGTAGCATGGTATCTTTAGTCTATTAACCCAAGAGACATTTACAAAATTAGCATAGGCTTCACTAACCTTGAGCAAGCATCATCCTCTACCATTCACCTCAAAAATGAACCTACACTCACACATGTCTTGTATAGGATCAAGTCCAAGAAAACCATCACCCCCAAGTTGGGTGCTCCTTATCTCTCCACTAGTAGCAACACCACTAGAATAACCTCCACTTCCCGTCACTCTTCCAACATTAGAAGTGTTGTTGAAAGTCGAGGAAGTAGTACCACTATGGAACCCATAATTGCCTCTCGCCTTGGTTCCATAACCCATAGCACCACTCCTACCACCACTACTAGAACAATGCACCCCCATAACGGTAAGAGCAATACCATTTCTCCTTCCACCCTTCACATGGGAACTAGAAGATGCAAACCTCCCATTTCCCATGGAACAACCACCACCACCTCCCATACTATTGGAAGGTCCTCTACTACTCTCTTGCTCACCACAAGCAACATCAAGAGAAGATGAAAATGAACAATTCTCATAATCAACCTCATTACCAATTCTCTCTACGTCACTATCTTCATGCACAAATTCATCACAAGAAGAGTAAGTAGGGTCGTCATACCTTGAAGCGTCACTATCTTCATATTCTTGACTTGGAGCATAAGATTCTTCACATTCGCCTTCGCAAGCCCCATAGTCTTATTCATCTTCATAATCAACATAGTGACCCGCTTCTTCATCATATGAGCCTTGGTTCCCCGAATCGTCATAGCAATACCCATCATCATCACCATAGGAACCATAGTCTCCATCATCTCCACATGAGTCGTACCCTCCACAATCGTCATCCGAAGCCATAGTTGTAACCAAAGTGTTAAGGACCTCACAAGTTCACTCCCTAACGTGTATCACTCAAAAGATGTCACTCAATTTTCTTTCCACTCGTGTATACACTCAAGGTCGTTGGCTTTTGTGACCACACTCTATTGTTCTCACCACTCAAGCCTTTTTCCACTCAAGACCTTCTTGTCTCTTAGTAATCACGATGGCAAGATCAATCAACTAATGCCCCCAAATAATGGTTCGGAATGGAGTTTAAGTGACTCGATGTACGTTAGGCACTTTGAAGTGAGGACTTGAATCAAAAGATACTACGGATCTTCTTTGAATTCTAGTCTCCTTTCTAGGCACGATGATCCTAATAGCTCAAAGTGATTAGTACTAATCGAGTAGGATTATACTCTAATAGCACTAACCGGAAGCAATGCAATCAAACAAATGGGAATACCTACGAAATTCTACCCAAAACAACTTGTTTCAGCAGCAGGTGGGGCGCCTGAACTCAGGAGGGGCGCCCAAGACTGTGCAGTATTTCAGGCGGGGCGCCTTGGTCTAGGCGGGGCGCCTGAGACTTAGGCAGTAGCCAAGTCAGGCGGGGCGCCTGGCTTAGGCGGGGCGCCTGGCCTGAAGCCTTTCCCAACTCGTTCCAAACTCGTTTCAAGTCGATTTTCAAGCTCCAAATCCGATGTTTTCAACTTGTTTTCACAATCCAATGATACCCAAAGTTGTTTTTTATCTCCCTTAACAAACCCCAATCACATTAACATCCAAACAATCAATCAATTTCAAGATTCAATGCCAAGAACTCAAGAACAAGGGGGTTTTTCAAAGGGTTTTCAAAATGGATTGTGATTCATCAAACTTGGTGTTATACATACTCAAATCCCACAAAATTGGTATCAAATCGTTTGTTTTTCAATGAAGATCAATCCCCAATAACAAGTTTCCAATCAAACATCAATCCAACCCAAGAATCAAGCCAAAATTCATCAAGAACAAGTTCTTCAAGGGTTTAAGGGGTTTTGGGGTTTCAATTTTTCAAACTTCACCAATTCCAATAATTTTGGTATCCAAGTAACGGGAATTCATCCATGATCAAGAATCTATAACACCCATATCATAAATCATCCAAACCAACAAGATACACCCAATTTTTGGATTTTTTTCAATTTTTCAATTTTTTTGTAATTTTCTTCTTTCAATAACTTCAACAACAAGAAAACTAAAAGAAAAGATACTAGGCACGAAGAACCAAGGGTCGGGGGTTTGTAGAAATAAAACCCGAGCCTTGCTCTGATACCAAACTGATGAGACTCAAAATCGCGGAAGCAAGTAAAGTAGAGGCGGAAGCAATTAAGACACGATAACCAAGAAATAGGGATGGGGAAGGACAGAAAATAGAAGAAAAGAATGAATCAAACTAAAACACATAGATTGATTCAAAAGGGAGAAGAGACTTGAACCATTAAACGGGACTCACACTAGCGGTGATCCACCATGGATTCAACGTAAGAGATACATGAAGCCGAGCTTCAACAAGAATGGCCAAGCCTATTCTATCTTCTATTCTCTCAATTCAACATTAACTAACTACCAATTGAAATGACTAAGGCTCCTATTTATAGTCTTTCCTAAGACTAGGTAATAATGACATAAAAGTCCCCACAAGTTGGGGTAAAGTAATAAAGACCACGTAGGGTCAAACTAGTAATTAATACTAGGCAAAATAGAAGTCTCGTCTTGGCTTGTTCAGGGGGTAGGTGGGGCGCCTGGGAGTTGGGCAGTGAGCTGGGAAGCCTCTGGCTAGGCGGGGCGCCTGAAGCTAGGCGGGGCGCCTGGCTTAGGCTTGTGTCAGGCGGGGCGCCTGAGGCACTAGGCGGGGCGCCTGAGTACTGAGGCAGAATCCAATCCAGGCGGGGCGCCTGGCATGGGCGGGGCGCCTAGGCCTGCGGCCAACTCCTCGTCCTTCAAAATGTTCCCGAACTCTTCCCCGATGCTCTTGATCTCTCGTCCTTTGCATCCTCCAATCCCGGCTCTTCATGGTAAGTGCCTTAGGCTCGATTTGGGTCTCATCATCCCCGTTGTTGCAACTCCCTGACTTCGGCAAAGCATTCGAAGTCGAGTGTGATGCGTCTGGAGTTGGGATCGGAGGAGTGCTAATGCAAGAATCGATGCCAATCGCTTACTTTAGCGAAAAGCTTAAGGGTGCAACTTTGAATTACTCAACGTATGACAAAGAGTTGTATGCCCTCGTTCGAGCACTCGCCCATTGGCAGCATTATTTGTGGCCTCGAGAATTTGTGATCAAAAGCGATCATGAGTCCTTGAAGCATCTCCGAGGACAGGAGAAATTAAACCGAAGACATGCCAAGTGGGTTGAATTTATTGAGAGCTTTCCCTATGCAATTCATTACAAAAAGGGTAAAGATAATGTTGTGGCCGATGCGCTATCAAGGAAATTTGCCTTAGCGACCACTCTCGCCTCTAGGCTCATGGGATTCGAAAGCATCAAGTCGATGTACGAGGACGATCCCACGCTGAAATGCGTTCGTGACGCAATCTTGAGTGGCCGAAAGGTTGAAAAATATCAATGGCATGATGGCTACCTCTTCAAGAATGGGAGGGTTTGTGTGCCAGTGTCATCGTGGAGAGAGCTCTTGGTTCGAGAAGCTCACTCCGGTGGACTGATGGGACACTTCGGTGTCGATAAAACTCTTGGTATCTTGACCGAGCAGTTCCATTGGCCCAAAATGCGACGAGATGTGGAAAAGCTTTGCAACGCTTGTCTCGTTTGCAAGAAAGCAAAATCGAAGTCCAACCCTCATGGTTTGTACACCCCGTTGCCTGTGCCTGATCGACCTTGGGTTGATATATCCATGGACTTTGTCTTGGGGTTACCGAGGTCGGGGGGAGGACATGATAGCATCTTCGTTGTGGTTGACCGTTTTTCTAAAATGGCTCACTTTATTCCTTGCAAAAAGTGTGATGATGCACGACATGTAGCTACATTGTTTGTTTCTAATGTGTTAAAATTGCATGGTGTACCTCATACTATTGTGAGTGATCGAGATTCAAAGTTCTTGAGTCATTTTTGGAAGTGTTTGTGGGGTGCCCTCGGCACCAAGCTACTATTCTCGACGTCTCACCGTCCTCAGACTGATGGACAGACCGAGGTAGTTAACCGAACCTTGGGATCTTTGCTTCGAGCAATGACCAAAGGGAAGGCTGGAAACTGGGCTGATCGTTTGCCCATGATGGAGTTTGCATACAATCGAACGGTGCATCGAATGATCAACATGACCCCGTTTGAATGTGTGTATGGCTTTAATCCATTGATTCCACTTGATTTAACCCCATTGCCTCGAGATTCTGTTCTTGATTTTGAAGGTACTCGACGAGCAGCTGCCTTGATCGAATTGCATGCAAAGGTGAAGAAGAACCTCGAGGAGGCCTATGCAAAGGTTGCCTTAAAGAAAAACAAGGGGCGTAAAAAGCTGGAATTAAAGAAGGGAGATTGGGTTTGGGTTCAATTCCGAAAGGAACGCTTCCCGAACCAAAGGAAAGGAAAGTTGGCTCCTCGAGGGGATGGTCCATTTCAAGTGTTGACCAAGATCAACAACAATGCTTACGTGATCGACCTCCCTGGTGATTATAACGTGTCCAACACCTTTAATGTTGCTTACATAGTTCCTTGTGTTGTAGGTCCAACTTCGGAGGACGAGGAGGGCTTGATTTTGAGGACGAAATCTTCTCAAGAAGGGGAGGATGATGCAGCCCGAACACGTGCTGATCAAGTGTCCGATCCACCGAGGAGACCGATGACAAGAAGCCAAGCCAAGCTACTGCACGATGTGCACGTTCACTTAGCCTGGCCGAAGGAAAACAATTGCTCCAAAGCTGAGTGGCCGAGCTCAAGAATTGAAGGCATTATCTTCAGATTTGAGCCCGAAGGCAAAGTGACCGAGGACAATGAGCTCGAGGAGAATTGAGCGTCTGAAGAGAACGAATGTGTTCGAGCAGACAATCGAGAACCGAAGCCAAGGCTTACCAAAGTCAAGTCTGCCGAACACATTTTAACTCAGCCCTGCGTGGCTTATTTCTATTGGTCGCCTGTGACCCTTTTACTAGTTTACCCTTAGTATTCCTATATAAACCTTGTTTCCTTTCATTGCAAGTACCTAGTTTTTGAACATTGATGAATTAATGAAAGTGCCGAGCACCTTTCTTTTGTCTCCGTCGTGAGCAAAACCCTGTGAGGGAATTTATGGATTTGTGGCTTTCGGTTAATCCGATTGAACATTCCTCTTTGATCATTCAGTTTGCAAGAGGCAATGTTCTCTTGAGGATTGTTGCATAGTTTAGGTGATTCTTGTGTCCCTTTTGATCGAGCTTTGAGACAGGTTCGTCACTGTTCTTTCGAAAGAAGCAAGTTTTGTCTTGCTTCTATCTTTTATCTTTCTTGTTTGTCTTCCGCGTTTGTGCTTAGCAACTCCTTCGGGTTTGCATTGCACCAACTAGCCTCGTCAAACTTAAAATATGATGACGATTAGCTAAGTCAGGCTTAAAATTTGACGACTAGCCTCGTCAGGCTTAAAATATGACGACTAGCTACACCAAGCTTAAAATATGACGACTAGCAATGTCAGGCTTAAATTATGACGACGAGCCTCGTTAAGCTTAGAATATGACGACTTGCCTCGTCAAACTTAAAATATGATGTCGACTAGCCAACTCAGGCTTAAAATATGACGACAAGCCTCGTCAGGCTTAAAATATGACAACTTACGACGTCAGGCTTAAAATATGACGACTAGCCACGTCAGTCTTAAAATATGACGACGAGCCTCGTCAGGCTTAGAATATGACGAGTAGCCACGTCAGGCTAAAAATATGACGACGAGCCTCGTTAAGCTTAGAATAAGACGACTAGCCTCGTCAAACTTAAAATATGATGACGACTAGCTAAGTCAGGCTTAAAATTTGACGACTAGCCTCGTCAGGCTTAAAATAAGACGACTAGCCTCGCCATGCTTAAAATATGACGACTAGCAATGTTAGGCTTAAAATATGACGACGAGCCTCGTTAAGCTTAGAATATGACGACTAGCCTCGTCAAACTTAAAATATGATACGACTAGCCAAGTCAGGCTTAAAATATGACGACTAGCCTCGTCAGGCTTAAAATATGACAACTTACGACTAGCTACGTCAGTCTTTGACAAGCCTCGTCTGGCTTAAAATATGACAACTTACGACTAGCCACGTCAGTCTTAAAATATGACGACGATCCTCGTCAGGCTTAGAATATGACGAGTAGCCATGTCTGTCATAAAATATGATGAGGAGCCTCGTTAAGCTTAGACTATGGCGACTAGCTTCGTTAAGCTTAAAATATGATGACGACTTGCCAAGTCAGGCTTAAAATATGATGACTAGCTTCGTCAGCCTTAAAATAAGACGACTAGTCACATCAAGTTTAAAATATGACGACTAGCCATGCCATGCTTAAAATATGACGACTTGCCTCGTTAGGCTTAAAATATGACGACTAGCGACGTCAGGCTTAAAATATGACAACTAGCCTGTCAGGCTTAAATGACTAGCCTCGTCAGGTTTAAAATATGACGACAAGCCTCATCAGGCTTAAAATATGACGACCAACCTCGTTAAACTTAGAATATGACGACTAGCCTCGTCAGGCTTAAAATATGATTACGACTAGCGAAGTCAGGCTTAAAATATGACGACTAGCCTCGTCAGGCTAAAAATATGACGACTAGCTACACCAAGCTTTGAATATGACGACTAGCCTCGTCATGCTTAAAATATGACAACGGCTAGCCAAGTCAGGCTTAAAATATTAAAACTAGCCTCGTCAGACTTATAATATGACCACTAGCCTCGTCCAGCTTAATATATGACGACTAGCCGCGACAGGCTTAAAATATGACGACTAGCCTCGTTAGGCTTAAAATATGACGACTAGTCTCGTCACGCTTAAAATACGACGACAAGTCATGTCAGGTTTAAAATATGACGAGTAGCCTCGTCAAACTTAAAATATGACGACTGCCACATCAGGCATAAAATATAACGACAAGCCACATCAGGCTTAAAATATGACGACAAGCCACATCAGGCTTAAAATATGACGACGAGCCTCGTCAGGCTTAGAATATGACGACGAGCTTCGTTAGGCTTAGAATATGACGAGTAGCCATGCTGGGCATAAAATATGATGAGGAGCCTCGTTAAGATTAGACTATTGCGACTAGCCTCGTCAGGCTTAAATTATGATGACGACTAGGCTCGTCAGGCTTAAAATATGACAAAGGCTAGCCAAGTCAGGCTTAAAATATGACAACTAGCCTCGTCAGACTTATAATATGACCACTAGCCTCGTCCAGCTTAAAATATGACGACTAGCCATGACAGGCTTAAAATATGCCGACTAGCCTCGTAAGGCTTAAAATATGACGACTAGTCTCGTCACGCTTAAAATACGACGACTAGTCATGTCAGGCTTAAAATTTTATGACTAGCCTCGTCAGGCTTAAAATATGACGACTAGCCACATCAGGCTTAAAATATGACGACATGCCTCGTCAGGTTTAAAATATGAACACGTCAAGCTTAAAATACGACGATTAGCCACGTCAGGCTTAAAATATGACGACGAGCCTCGTCAGGCTTAGAATATGACGACGAGCCTCGTCAGGCTTAGAATATGACGAGTAGCCATGCCGGGCATAAAATATGATAAGGAGCCTCGCTAAGATTAGACTATTGCGACTAGCCTCGTCAGGCTTAAATTAATATGACGACTAGCCTCGTCAGGCTTAAAATATGACAACGGCTAGCCAAGTCAGGCTTAAAATATGACAACTAGCCTCGTCAGACTTATAATATGACCACTAGCCTCGTCCAGCTTAAAATATGACGACTAGCCATGACAGGCTTAAAATA
This sequence comes from Petunia x hybrida, assembly GCA_037355625.1. Taxonomy (NCBI): domain Eukaryota; kingdom Viridiplantae; phylum Streptophyta; class Magnoliopsida; order Solanales; family Solanaceae; genus Petunia; species Petunia x hybrida. The sequence continues at coordinate 1,432,049 of JBBBVM010000071.1, forward strand.
TGACGACTAGCCTCCTAAGGCTTAAAATATGACGATAAGTCTCGGCACGCTTAAAATACGACGACTAGCCATGTCAGGCTTAAAATATGACGACTAGCCTCGTCAGGCTTAACATATGACGACAAGCCTCGTAAGGCTTAAAATATGAACACGTCAGGCTTAAAATACGACGACTAGCCACGTCAGGCTTAAAATATGACGACGAGCCTCGTGAGGCTTAGAATATGACGACGAGCCTCGTCAGGCTTAGAATATGACGAGTAGCCATGTCAGGCATAAAATATGATGAGGAGCCTCGTTAAGATTAGACTATTGCGACTAGCCTTGTCAGGCTTAAATTATGATGACGACTAGCCAAATCAGGCTTAAAATATGATGACTAGCCTCGTCAGCCTTAAAATATGACGACTAGCTACGCCTCGCTTAAAATATGATGACTAGCCACGTCAGGCTTAAAATATGACGACTAGCCTTGTTAGGCTTAAAATATGACGACTAGTCTCGTCACGCTTAAACTACGACGACTAGCCACGTCAGGCTTAAAATATGACGACTAGCCATGTCAGGCTTAAAATATGACGACTAGCCTTGTCAAACTTAAAATATGACGACTAGCCACATCAGGCTTAAAATCTGACGATTAAAATATAACGACAAGTCACATCAGGCTTAAAATATGGCTACTAGCCACGTTAGACTTAAAATATGATGACTAGCCACGTTAGGCTTAATAAATGACGACGAGCCTTGCAGGCTTAGAATATGACGAGTAGCCACGTCAGGCTTAATATATGATGACGAGCCTCGTTTAGCTTAGAGTATGACGCCTAGCCAAGTCAGGTTTAAAATATGACGACTGCCTCGTCAAACTTAAAATATGACGACAAGCCTCGTCAGGCTTAAAATATGAAAACTTACGACATCAGGCTTAAAATATGACGACTAGCCACATCAGTCTTTAAATATGACGACGAGCCTTGTATGGCTTAGAATATGACGAGTAGCCACGTCTGGCATATTATATGATGAGGAGCCTCGTTAAACTTAGACTATGGCGACTAGCCTCGTCAAGCTTAAAATATGATGACGACTAGCTAAGTCAGGCTTAAAATATGACGACTAGCCTCGTCAGACTAATAATATGACGACCAGCCTCGTCCGGCTTAAATATGACGACCAGCCTCGTTAGGCTTAAGATATGACGACCAGCCTCGTTACGCTTTAAATATGACGACAAGTCTCGTCACGCTTAAAATACGACGACTAGCCAAATATGACGGCTAGCCATGTCAGGCTTAAAATATGATTACTAGCCTCGTCAAACTTAAAATATGACGACTAGCCACATCAGGCTTAAAATATGACGACAAGCCTCGTCAGACTTAAAATATGACGACAAGCCACATCAGGCTTAAAATATGACGGCTAGCCACGTTAGTCTTAAAATACGACGACTGGCCACGTCGGGCTTAAAATATGACGACGAGCCTTGTCAGGCTTAGAATATGACGAGTAGCCACGTCAGGCTTAAAATATGACGACGAGCCTCGTTAAGCTTAAATTATGACGACTAGCCTCGTCAGGCTTAAAATATGATGACGACTAGCCTCGTAGGTCTTAAAATATGACGAATAGCTACACCAAGCTTAAAATACTACGACTACCAATGTCAGGCTTAAAATATGACGACGAGCCTCGTTAGGCTTAGAATATAATAACTATACTCGTCAGGCTTAAAATATGATGACGACTAGCCAAGCCAGAATGAAAATATGACGACAAGCCTCGTCAGTCTTAAAATATGGCGATAAGCCTCGTCAGGCTTAAAATATGACGACAAGCCTCGTCAGGCTTAAAATATGACGACAAGCCTCGTTAGGCTTAAAATATGACGACGAGCCTCGTCAGGCTTAGAATATGACGACGAGCCTCGTCAGGCTTTGAATATGACGAGTAGCCATGTCGGGCATAAAATATGATGAGGAGCCTCGTTAAGATTAGACTATTGCGACTAGCCTCGTCAGGCTTAAATTATGATGACGACTAGCCAAGTCAGGCTTAAAATATGATGACTAGCCTCGTCAGCCTTAAAATATGACGACTAGCCACGTCTCGCTTAAAATATGATGACTAGCCACGTCAGGCTTAAAATATGACGACTAGCCTTGTTAGGCTTAAAATATGACGACTAGTCTCGTCACGCTTAAAATACGACGACTAGCCACGTCAGGCTTAAAATATGACGACTAGCCATCTCAGGCTTAAAATATGACGACTAGCCTTGTCAAACTTAAAATATGACGACTAGCTACATCAGGCTTAAAATCTGACGACAAGCCTCGTCAGGCTTAAAATATAACGACAAGTCACATCAGGCTTAAAGTATGACAACTAGCCACGTTTGACTTAAAATATGACGACTAGCCAAGTCAGGTTTAAAATATGACGACTCCCTCGTCAGGCTTAAAATATGACGACTCCCTCGTCAGGCTTAAAATATGACGACAAGCCTCGTCAGGCTTAAAATATGACAACTTACGACATCAGGCTTAAAATATGACGACTAGCCACATCAGTCTTAAAATATGACGACGAGCCTCGTATTGCTTAGAATATGACGAGTAGCCACGTCTGGCATATAATATGATGAGCCTCGTTAAGCTTAGACTATGGCGACTTGCCTCGTCATGCTTAAAATATGATGACGACTAGCCAAGTCAGGCTTAAAATATGACGACTAGCCTCGTCAGCCTCAAAATATGACGACTAGCCACATCAAGCTTAAAATATGACGACTAGCCATGCCATGCTTAAAAATTGACAACTAGCCTCGTTAGGCTTAAAATATGACGACTAGCAACGTCAGGCTTAAAATATGTCGACTAGCCTGTCAGGCTTAAATGGCTAGCCTCATCAGGCTTAAAATATGACGACAAGCCTCATCAGGCTTAAAATATGACGACTAGCCTCGTTAAGCTTAGAATATGACGACTAGCCTCGTCAGGCTTAAAATATGATTACGAAGAAATATGACGACTAGCCTCGTCAGGCTTAAAATCTGACGACTAGCCTCGTCAGACTTATAATATGACGACTAGCCTCGTCCAGCTTAAAATATGACAACTAGCCACGTCAGGCTTAAAATATGACGACTAGCCTCGTTAGGCTTAAAATATGACGACTAGTCTCGTCACGCTTAAAATACGATGACTAGCAAAATATGACGGCTAATCTCATTACGCTTAAAATACGACGACTAGCCAAATATGACGACTAGCCATGTCAGGCTTAAAATGTGACGACTAGTGGTGCAATGCAAACCCGAAGGAATTGCTAAGCACAAACGCGGAAGATAAACAAGAAAGATAAAAGATAGAAGCAAGACAAAACTTGCTTCTTTCGAAAGAACAGTGAGGAACCTGTCTCAAAGCTCGATCGAAAGGGATACAAGAATCACCTAAACTATGCAACAATCCTCAAGAGAACATTGCCTCTTGCAAACTGAATGATCAAAGAGGAATGTTCAATCGGATTAACCGAAAGCCACAAGTCCATAAAAAGCCCTCACAAGGGGTTGCTCACGACGGAGACTAGAAATGTGCTCGGCACTTTCGTTAATAACTCAATGTTCAAAAACTAGGTATCCTTACAATTAAAGGGAATAAGGTTTATATAGGAAACACTAAGGGTAAACTAGTAAAAGGTTCACAGGCGACCAATGGAAATAAGCCACGCAGGGCTGAATTAAATTGTGTTCGGCAGACTTTGACTTCGGTAAGCCTTGGCTTCGGTTCTCGATTGTCTGCTCGAACACACTTGTTGCCTTCGGACGCTCAATTGTCTTCGAGCTCATTGTCCTCGGTCACTTTGCCTTCGGGCTCAAATCTGAAGATAATGCCTTCGATTCTTGAGCTCGGCCACTCAGCTTCGGAGCAATTGTTTTCCTTCGGCCAGGCTAAGTGAACATGCACATCGTGCAGCAGCTTGGCTTGGCTTCTTGTCATCGGTCTCCTCGGTGGATCGATCACTTGATCAGCACGTGGTCGGGCTGCATCATCCTCCCCTTCTTGAGAAGATTTCGTCCTCGAAATCAAGCCCTCCTCGTCCGCCGAAGTTGGACCTACAACACAAGGAACTAAGTCAGCAACATTAAAGGTGTTGGACACGTTATACTCACCAGGGAGGTCGATCACGTAGGCATTGTTGTTGATCTTGGTCAACACTTGAAATGGACCATCCCCTCGAGGAGCCAACTTTCCTTTCCTTTGGTTCGGGAAGCGTTCCTTTCGGAAGTGAACCCAAACCCAATCTCCCTTCTTTAATTCCAACTTTTTACGCCCCTTGTTTTTCTTTGAGGCAATCTTTGCATAGGCCTCCTCGAGGTTCTTCTTCACCTTTGCATGCAATTCGATCAAGGCAGCTGCTCGTCGAGTACCTTCAAAATCAAGAACAGAATCTCGAGGCAATGGGGTTAAATCAAGTGGAATCAAAGGATTAAAGCCATACACACATTCAAACGAGGTCATGTTGATCATTCTATGCACCGTTCGATTGTATGCGAACTCCATCATGGGCAAACGGTCAGCCCAGTTTCCAACCTTCCCTTTGGTCATTGCCCGAAGCAAAGATCCCAAGGTTCGGTTAACTACCTCGGTCTGTCCATCAGTCTGAGGATGGTGAGACGTCGAGAATAGTAGCTTGGTGCCGAGGGCACCCCACAAACATTTCCAAAAATGACTCAAGAACTTCGAGTCTCGATCATTCACAATAGTACGAGGTACACCATGCAATTTTAACACATTAGAAACAAACAATGTAGCTACATGCTGTGCATCATCACACTTTTTGCAAGGAATAAAGTGAGCCATTTTTGAAAAACGGTCAACCACAACGAAGATGCTATCATGTCCTCCCCCCGACCTCGGTAACCCCAAGACAAAGTCCATGGATATATCAACCCAAGGTCGATCAGGCACAGGCAACGGGGTGTACAATCCATGAGGGTTGGACTTTGATTTTGCTTTCTTGCAAACGAGACAAGCGTTGCAAAGCTTTTCCACATCTCGTCGCATTTTGGGCCAATGGAACTGCTCGGTCAAGATACCAAGAGTTTTATCGACACCGAAGTGCCCCATCAGTCCACCTGAGTGAGCTTCTCGAACCAAGAGCTCTCTCCACGATGACAGTGGCACACAAACCCTCCTATTTTTGAAGAGGTAGCCATCATGCCACTGATATTTCTCAACCTTTCGGCCACTCAAGATTGCGTCTCGAACACATTTCAGCTTGGGATCGTCCTCGTACATCGACTTGATGCTTTCGAATCCCATGAGCCTAGAGGAGAGAGTGGTCGCTAAGGCAAATTTCCTTGATAGCGCATCGGCCACAACATTATCTTTTCCCTTTTTGTAATGAATTACATAGGGAAAGCTTTCAATAAATTCAACCCACTTGGCATGTCTTCGATTCAATTTCTCCTGACCTCGGAGATGCTTCAAGGACTCATGATCGCTTTTGATCACAAATTCTCGAGGCCACAAATAATGCTGCCAATGGGCGAGTGCTCGAACGAGGGCATACAGTTCCTTGTCGTACGTTGAGTAATTCAAGGCTGCACCCTTAAGCTTTTCGCTAAAGTAAGCGATCGGCTTCGAATCATGCATCAGCACTCCTCCGATCCCAACTCCAGACGCATCACACTCGACTTCGAATGCTTTGCCGAAGTCAGGGAGTTGCATTAACGGGGCAGAACAAAGCCTCCGTTTCAACTCTTGGAAAGCCCTTTCTTGGGACTCTCCCCACACAAATGGATGGTCTTTCTTCACCAGCTCGGTTAAAGGAGCTGCCACGGTGCTAAAGTCAACAAACCTTCGGTAAAAGCTAGCTAAGCCATGGAAGCTACGAACTTGTGATACCGAGGTTGGAGTTGGCCAATCTTTGATGGCTTCGACTTTTGACTCGTCGACTTCGACACCATTAGCACTGACAACAAATCCAAGAAAGACTACACGATCGACACCAAAGGCGCATTTCTTGAAGTTGGCATACAACTTCTCTTCTCGAAGCCTTTCGAGCACTTGCCTTAGGTGGTCGACATGTTCATCCACGGTTCTGCTATAAAAAAGTATGTCATCGAAATAAACGACAACAAACTTATTTATGAACGGTTTGAGCACATGGTTCATCAGTCGCATGAATGTGCTCGGTGAATTGGATAAGCCAAAAGGCATCACCAACCATTCATAGAGACCGAACTTGGTCTTGAATGCGGTTTTCCACTCGTCTCCGGGTTTCATTCGGATCTGGTGGTAACCGGACCTGAGGTCTATCTTCGAAAAGCATGAAGAACCACTTAACTCATCTAGCATGTCATCTAATCGAGGGATAGGATGACGATACTTTACCGTTATTTTGTTGACTGCTCGACAGTCAACACACATTCGCCATGTTCCATCCTTCTTCGGGACAAGGATAACTGGAACGGCGCAAGGACTCAAGCTCTCTCGCACGAGGCCCTTGTTCAGCAATTCATCAACCTGCCGTTGGAGCTCTTTGGTGTCTTCGGGATTACACCGGTATGCAGGTTTGTTAGGGATTTGAGACCCTGGCACGAAGTCAATTTGGTGCTCGATTCCTCTCAATGGAGGTAATCCACCTGGCATTTCCTCGGGAAACATGTCCTCGAAGTCCTGCAAGACTTTACGAACAAACAAAGGCAAAGGGTTATCGTTAGAAAAATCATCATTAGAGTTTAGAAAGATACCCTTGTGCACGAGGCAAATCATCATCTGACCGTGGTCGTTGCCTCGTAAGATCTCACCGGGTTGCATGATTGCACAAATTCCTTTCACTTCGGGCGGTGAGTTTGTCTCTTCGGGCCCCAATATCGCTCCCATCGGAAGCTTAGCTTTGGCCGCTTCTTTCAATTCTTTCATCCGTTTATAGTCCTCGGTGACTTGTTTTGGAGACAAGGGTTTGAGTATGAAACTCTTCCCATCAAGCTTCACAATGTAAGTGTTGGATCTGCCATTGTGAACAGCTGTTCGGTCATACTGCCATGGTCGACCCAATAGCAAATGACAAGCTTGCATCGGAACCACATCGAAGATCATTTCATCTTGATACTCTCCGATTTTGAACTTGATCCACACTTGTTTGACAACTCTCAATTCTCCACACTCGTTCAGCCATTGTAACTTGTAAGGGTGGGGATGCTTCATCGTAGTTAATCCCATTTGTGAAACCAAAGTTTGGCTCACTACATTGGCACAACTACCGGAATCAATGATCATCGAACACACCTTTCCCCTTACTCGACATCGGGCATGAAAGAGGTTTTCTCTTTGGTTGTCCTCTTCTTCAAGAGTCATGCAGCTCAAATTCCTTCGAACCACAAGAAAAATTTCCGGATGATCAGCTTCGGCAGCCTCATGATCATCATCAACTTCAGCTCGATCAGTCTCCTCGATAATTTCCTCCTCGGTGTCACTCGCTTGCTCATGGACGGTTCCATCTTCGAGCAGAAGCATAACTTTGCGAGTTGGACACTCTTTTGCCATGTGACCATAACCTTTGCATTTGTGACACTGAATATTTGAAGCACTAGGAGAGTTGAGTTGAACTTTACCTCCCACTTCTCTCGACTGGTTAACGGTCACACCTCTTTCGAAGGGTCTCTTCGAATCTCGAACAGTGTTAGCACTTGCTTGGTTTGGACTTTTCCATTCTTTTCCTCGGTTCAAAGGAGTAGAAGTAGTGACTCCTCGATACCGGTTTGCCTTGTCGTCCTTCACCAATTTTTCAGCTTCGGTGGCAGCATCGAACAGATCTTCCAACGTGTGATACACGTGGAGTCTCAACTGAGATGACACATCCCTAGCCAAGCCATTTTTGAATCTGATAATGGCTTGCTCTTCGTCTTCGACCAGATCAAGATTCAATCGAACCTTTTCGAACTCATCGTGGTACTCTTGGACAGACTTAGACCCTTGCTTAAACTCATAGAGCTTTTGCATTTGAGTCTGCCTGTACTTGGCACTCAAATACTTAGCATCCATTGCTCTTTTCAATTGTGGCCAAGTATTGACTTCGGGATAGTCATTCCTTCATCTATGCCTCTTGTCAGATTCCCACCATGTTGATGCATAGGCTTCGAACGAAGCAATGGCATGGGCAGCTTTTCTCTCATCGGTCATCTCATTGGTTTCAAAGATGCGCTCCATTTTAAGCTTCCATTCAAGATACTCATCGGGATCACTAGTTCCTTTAAAGGGTGGAATAGTGATCTTGACACTGTTCAAATTTGAGTCTCGAACAACTCTAGCCTGTTCGGGAAACTCATCATCTCGATCATTAGCCTCACGCTCAATATTTCTTTCAACATTTGCGCCTCGGCCTCGACCTCGGAAATTTCCACGACCTCGGTGAGCTTGCCTTCGTTGAGCGAATGGCAGCTCACGCTCATATTCGTCCTCGGGAAATTCCTCTTCATCAATCTCCTCGGCAACGGCTCCAAGATCTCTTTGGGCCTTTGGAGGTGGTATTCTTTCTCCTCGGGGAATGCCCAAGTTTTGATAAGCAGCTTGGGGATTGCCCAAGTTAAGTTCTCTTCGAATTGCTTCACTTGTCAACTGATGTTGTCGTACAAGCTCAGCATATAGCTCAGGTTTCATCGGAGTGGATTGGCTCGTTCCAACGCCGGACCCATTCATGGCCACGGACGCGTTTCCCTGCTCGAGGAGAGTCACTCGAGCAGTCACTCCTCTTAATTCGGCACTGACGCCTTGTATCGCAGCCATGAGATCGGCTAACGATACCTCGGGCTTCTCAATGCTTTTGCCATCATTTCCAGCCATGGTACCTGCACAAGTCAAAGATCAAACAAATGTTAGGGTTAGAAATCACCTCACACACTCCCTCACCTTTGATGGGTGGCACTCGGGTCCACTCAATTTATGGGTTCGGTTTTTGATCACTCAAGGACTTGTTAACAGTGGCTCGTCTGATTGATCGGTCCTCTAAGATCCTTCAAGTTCGACAATAGTCACTGCCTCTTCGGGAAGAGTGAAGTGATGTTCGACTCGATGGAACGGACACTTTTTTTAACTGAGCTCGGGGAGTCAAAAGAATTTCTACGAAAGTTTGGACTTCGGTCACCCCTTCGCACGAATTTCTATCAGCTTAAAAGAGTTAGTACGACCTCGAGTAGGACAATTACTCGAAAGATCCACCAACTAGAATTTTGACACGAAAGAAAGTGAGAACCTAGGAGAATCTACCCTTTGATTCCCTTTTGGAATCTTTTTCGATCACACCCACTCCTGTCCGTACAAGAGTGGTCCCTCCTTGGTACGGATAGGGTTTTACCTTATCCACTTTCCTTTTTCAGCCGCCAATTTTCACCTGGGGTTTTTGATGTTAAAATTTTAACCCCTTTCTTCTTCAATGGAACAGTGACCTTGCTCCGGCGTACGGACACAACAACTTCGGTTCACTGACCACGAAATTCAACAGATCTGGGTTGCTTTATCGACTCCGGTTTCAACAGCATCGGAGTAATTCAGTTCAAGTTCTTCGAGCTAAGAACCAGCTCGTTCGAGTCGTACACTGTTACGATTTTGTAACAAGTTTCCGGCGTACGGACTACGATTTAAACTCAGAACTTCGAATTTTAAGCAACAAACAAACCCAAATCACTCAAGAACCACCATTCTTCACCGGTTTCTTCCAAACACAGTGGGGTTCGAATTTTCAGTCACCATTAAAGCTCAAAACAGTCCAAAAATTCACCAAGAAACCCTAGTCACGAAATTGGTACGTCGGGCACTTGTTGGATTCGGAACTCGATGGTGAACAAGAATCTATGGTTGTTTTCCCAAACAACCAACAATCAAACACAATTTTTGAATTTTTCTTTAACACCTTTTTTTTTTTTTTTTTTTTTTTTTTGTAAAATAACAACACCAACAGTAACAAAACCAAGTCAAGAACTCGAAACGGAAAACAGAGACACAAACGCACGAAAATAAAGATAACGTGAACAGGATTTGGGGTTGTAGAAACAAGCCCAAACCGTGCTCTGATACCAAGATGGTGCAATGCAAACCCGAAGGAATTGCTAAGCACAAACGCGTAAGATAAACAAGAAAGATAAAAGATAGAAGCAAGACAAAACTTGCTTCTTTCGAAAGAACAGTGAGGAACCTGTCTCAAAGCTCGATCGAAAGGGATACAAGAATCACCTAAACTATGCAACAATCCTCAAGAGAACATTGCCTCTTGCAAACTGAATAATCAAAGAGGAATGTTCAATCGGATTAACCGAAAGCCACAAGTCCATAAAAAGCCCTCACAAGGGGTTGCTCACGACGGAGACTAGAAATGTGCTCGGCACTTTCATTAATAACTCAATGTTCAAAAACTAGGTATCCTTACAATTAAAGGGAATAAGGTTTATATAGGAAACACTAAGGGTAAACTAGTAAAAGGGTCACAGGCGACCAATGGAAATAAGCCACGCAGGGCTGAATTAAATTGTGTTCGGCAGACTTTGACTTCGGTAAGCCTTGGCTTCGGTTCTCGATTGTCTGCTCGAACACACTTGTTGCCTTCGGACGCTCAATTGTCTTCGAGCTCATTGTCCTCGGTCACTTTGCCTTCGGGCTCAAATCTGAAGATAATGCCTTCGATTCTTGAGCTCGGCCACTCAGCTTCGGAGCAATTGTTTTCCTTCGGCCAGGCTAAGTGAACATGCACATCGTGCAGCAGCTTGGCTTGGCTTCTTGTCATCGGTCTCCTCGGTGGATCGATCACTTGATCAGCACGTGGTAGGGCTGCATCAACTAGCCTCGTCAAACTTAAACTATGACGACTAGGCACATCAGGCTTAAAATATGATGACAAGCCTCGTCAGGCTTAAACTATGACGACAAGCCACATCAGGCTTAAAATATGACAACTCGCCACGTTAGACTTAAAATACGATGACTAGCTACGTCAGGCTTAAAATATGACGACGAGCCTTGTCAGGCTTAGAATATGACGAGTAGCTACGTCAGGCTTAAAATATGACGACGAGCCTTGTTAAGCTTAGAATATGACGACTAGCCTCGTCAAACATAAAATATGATGACGACTAGCCAAGTCAGGCTTAAAATATGATGACTAGCCTCGTCAGGCTTAAAATATGACAACTAGCTACACCAAGCTTAAAATATGATGACTAGCAGTGTCAGGCTTAAATTATGACGACGAGCCTCGTTAAGCTTAGAATATGACGACTTGCCTCGTCAAACTTAAAATATGATGTCGACTAGCAAAGTCACGCTTAAAATATGACGACAAGCCTCGTCAGGCTTAAAATATGACAACTTACGACGTCAGGCTTAAAATAGGACGACTAGCCACGTCAGTCTTAAAATATGACGACGAGTCTTGTCAGGCTTAGAATATGACGAGTAGCCACGTCAGGCTTAAAATATGACGACGAGCCTCGTTAAGCTTAGAATATGACGACTAGCCTCGTCAAACTTAAAATATGATGACGACTAGCAAAGTCAGGCTTAAAATTTGACGACTAGCCTCGTCAGGCTTAAAATAAGACGACTAGCTACACCAAGCTTAAAATATGACGACTAGCAATGTCAGGCTTAAAATATGACGACGAGCCTCGTTAAGCTTAGAATATGACAACTAGCCTCGTCAAACTTAAAATATGATGACGACTAGCCAAGTCAGGTTTATAATATGACGACTAGCCTCGTCAGGCTTAAAATATGACGACAAGCCTCGTCAGGCTTAAAATTTGACAACTTACGACTAGCCACGTCAGTCTTAAAATATGACGACGATCCTCGTCAGGCTTAGAATATGACGAGTAGCCACGTCTGTCATAAAATATGATGAGGAGCCTCGTTAAGCTTCGACTATGGCGACTAGCTTCGTCAGGTTTAAAATATGATGACGACTAGCCAAGTCAGGCTTAAAATATGATGACTAGCCTCGTCAGCCTTAAAATAGGACGACTAGTCACATCAAGCTTAAAATATGACGACTAGCCATGCCTTGCTTAAAATATGACGACTTGCCTCGTTAGGCTTAAAATATGACGACTAGCGACGTCAGGCTTAAAATATGACAACTAGCCTGTCAGGCTTAAATGACTAGCCTCGTCAGGTTTAAAATATGACGACAAGCCTCATCAGGCTTAAAATATGACGACCAGCCTCATTAAGCTTAGAATATGATGACTAGCCTCGTCAGGCTTAAAATATGATTACGACTAGCCAAGTCAGGCTTAAAATATGACGACTAGCATCGTCAGGCTAAAAATATGACGACTAGCTACACCAAGCTTTGAATATGACGACTACCTCGTCAGGCTTAAAATATGACGACTAGCCTCGTCAGGCTTATAATATGACGACTAGCCTCGTCCAGCTTAAAATATGACGACTAGCCACGTCAGGCTTAAAATATGACGACTAGCCTCTCTAGGTTTAAAATATGACGACTAGTCTCGTCACGCTTAAAATACGACGACTAGCCAAATATGACGGCTAGTCTCATTACGCTTAAATTACGACGACTAGCCAAATATGACGGCTAGCCATGTCAGGCTTAAAATATGACGACTAGCCTCATCAAACTTAAACTATGACGACTAGCCACATCAGGCTTAAAATATGACGACAAGCCTCGTCAGGCTTAAAATATGACGACAAGCCACATCAGGCTTAAAATATGACAACTCGCCACGTTAGACTTAAAATACGATGACTAGCCACGTCAGGCTTAAAATATGACGACGAGCCTTGTCAGGCTTAGAATATGACGACGAGCCTTGTCAGGCTTAGAATATGACGAGTAGCCACGTCAGGCTTAAAATATGACGACGAGCCTTGTTAAGCTTAGAATATGACGACTAGCCTCGTCAAACTTAAAATTTGATGACGATTAGCTAAGTCAGGCTTAAAATTTGACGACTAGCCTCGTCAGGCTTAAAATATGACGACTAGCTACACCAAGCTTAAAATATGACGACTAGCAATGTCAGGCTTAAATTATGACGATGAGCCTCGTTAAGCTTAGAATATGACGACTTGCCTCGTCAAATTTAAAATATGATGTCGACTAGCCAACTCAGGCTTAAAATATGACGACAAGCCTCGTCAGGCTTAAAATATGACAACTTACGACGTCAGGCTTAAAATATGATGACTAGCCACGTCAGTCTTAAAATATGACGACGAGCCTCGTCAGGCTTAGAATATGACGAGTAGCCACGTCAGGCTAAAAATATGACGACGAGCCTCGTTAAGCTTAGAATATGACGACTAGCCTCGTCAAACTTAAAATATGATGACGACTAGCTAAGTCAGGCTTAAAATTTGACGACTAGCCTCGTCAGGCTTAAAATAAGATGACTGCCTACACCATGCTTAAAATATGACGACTAGCAATGTTAGGCTTAAAATATGACGACGAGCCTCGTTAAGCTTAGAATATGACGACTAGCCTCGTCAAACTTAAAACATGATACGACTAGCCAAGTCAGGCTTAAAATATGACGACTAGCCTCGTCAGGCTTAAAATATGACAACTTACGACTAGCCACGTCAGTCTTTGACAAGCCTCGTCACGCTTAAAATATGACAACTTACGACTAGCCACGTCAGTCTTAAAATATGACGACGATCCTCGTCAGGCTTAGAATATGACGAGTAGCCATCTCTGTCATAAAATAGGATGAGGCGCCTCGTTAAGCTTAGACTATGGCGACTAGCTTCGTCAGGCTTAATATATGATGACGACTAGCCAAGTCAGGCTTAAAATATGATGACTAGCTTCGTTAGCATTAAAATAGGACGACTAGTCACATCAAGCTTAAAATATGACGACTAGCCATGCCATGCTTAAAATATGACGACTTGCCCCGTTAGGCTTAAAATATGACGACTAGCGACGTCAGGCTTAATATATGACAACTAGCCTGTCAGGCTTAAATGACTAGCCTCGTCAGGTTTAAAATATGACGACAAGCCTCATCAGGCTTAAAATATGACGACCAGCCTCGTTAAGCTTAGAATATGACGACTAGCCTCGTCAGGCTTAAAATATAATTACGACTAGCCATGTCAGGCTTAAAATATGACGACTAGCCTCGTCAGGCTAAAAATATGACGACTAGCTACACCAAGCTTTGAATATGACGACTAGCCTCGTCATGCTTAAAATATGACAACGGCTAGCCAAGTCAGGCTTAAAATATTATAACTAGCCTCGTCAGACTTATAATATGACCACTAGCCTCGTCCAGCTTAATATATGACGACTAGCCGCGACAGGCTTAAAATATGACGACTAGCCTCGTTAGGCTTAAAATAGGACGACTAGTCTCGTCACGCTTAAAATACGACGACAAGTCATGTCAGGCTTAAAATATGACGAGTAGCCTCGTCAAACTTAAAATATGACTACTGCCACATCAGGCATAAAATATAACGACAAGCCACATCAGGCTTAAAATATGACGACAAGCCACATCAGGCTTAAAATATGACGACGAGCCTCGTCAGGCTTAGAATATGACGACGAGCTTCGTTAGGCTTAGAATATGACGAGTAGCCATGCCGGGCATAAAATATGATGAGGAGCCTCGTTAAGATTAGACTATTGCGACTAGCCTCGTCAGGCTTAAATTATGATGACGACTAGCCTCGTCAGGCTTAAAATATGACAAAGGCTAGCCAAGTCAGGCTTAAAATATGACAACTAGCCTCGTCAGACTTATAATATGACCACTGGCCTCGTCCAGCTTAAAATATGACGACTAGCCATGACAGGCTTAAAATATGCCGACTAGCCTCGTAAGGCTTAAAATATGACGACTAGTCTCGTCACGCTTAAAATACGACGACTAGTCATGTGAGGCTTAAAATTTTATGACTAGCCTCGTCAGGCTTAAAATATGACGACTAGCCACATCAGGCTTAAAATATAACGACAAGCCTCGGCAGGTTTAAAATATGAACACGTCAGGCTTAAAATACGACGACTAGCCACGTCAGGCTTAAAATATGACGACGAGCCTCGTCAGGCTTAGAATATGACGACGAGCCTCGTCAGGCTTAGAATATGACGAGTAGCCATGCCGGGCATAAAATATGATAAGGAGCCTCGCTAAGATTAGACTATTGCGACTAGCCTCGTCAGGCTTAAATTATGATGACGACTAGCCTCGTCAGGCTTAAAATATGACAACGGCTAGCCAAGTCAGGCTTAAAATATGACAACTAGCCTCGTCAGACTTATAATATGACCACTAGCCTCGTCCAGCTTAAAATATGACGACTAGCCACGACAGGCTTAAAATATGACGACTAGCCTCCTAAGGCTTAAAATATGACGACAAGTCTCGGCACGCTTAAAATACGACGACTAGTCATGTCAGGCTTAAAATATGACGACTAGCCTCGTCAGGCTTAACATATCACGACAAGCCTCGTCAGGCTTAAAATATGAACACGTCAGGCTTAAAATACGACGACTAGCTACGTCAGGCTTAAAATATGACGACGAGCCTCGTCAGGCTTAGAATATGACGACGAGCCTCGTCAGGCTTAGAATATGACGAGTAGCCATGTCAGGCATAAAATATGATGAGGAGCCTCGTTAAGATTAGACTATTGCGACTAGCCTCGTCAGGCTTAAATTATGATGACGACTAGCCAAATCAGGCTTAAAATATGATGACTAGCTTCGTCAGCCTTAAAATATGACGACTAGCCACGCCTCGCTTAAAATATGATGACTAGCCACGTCAGGCTTAAAATATGACGAATAGCCTTGTTAGGCTTAAAATATGACGACTAGTCTCGTCACGCTTAAACTACGACGACTAGCCACGTCAGGCTTAAAATATGACGACTAGCCATGTCAGGCTTAAAATATGACGACTAGCCTTGTCAAACTTAAAATATGACGACTAGCCACATCAGGCTTAAAATCTGACGATTATAATATAACGACAAGTCACATCAGGCTTAAAATATGGCTAGTAGCCACGTTAGACTTAAAATATGACGACTAGCCACGTTAGGCTTAAAAAATGACGACGAGCCTTGCAGGCTTAGAATATGACGAGTAGCCACGTCAGGCTTAATATATGATGACGAGCCTCGTTTAGCTTAGAATATGACGACTAGCCAAGTTAGGTTTAAAATATGACGACTGCCTCGTCTAACTTAAAATATGACGACAAGCCTCGTCAGGCTTAAAATATGAAAACTTACG
The DNA here is from genome assembly GCA_037355625.1 of Petunia x hybrida. Lineage (NCBI taxonomy): Eukaryota > Viridiplantae > Streptophyta > Magnoliopsida > Solanales > Solanaceae > Petunia > Petunia x hybrida. Next base: position 1,448,342 of record JBBBVM010000071.1, read on the forward strand.
ACATCAGGCTTAAAATATGACGACTAGCCACGTCAGTCTTAAAATATGACGACGAGCCTCGTATGGCTTAGAATATGACGAGTAGCCACGTCTGGCATATTATATGATGAGGAGTCTCGTTAAACTTAGACTATGGCGACTAGCCTCGTCAAGCTTAAAATATGATGACGACTAGCTAAGTCAGGCTTAAAATATGACGACTAGCCTCGTCAGACTAATAATATGACGACCAGCCTCGTCCGGCTTAAATATGACGACCAGCCTCGTTAGGCTTAAGATATGACGACCAGCCTCGTTAGGCTTTAAATACGACGACAAGTCTCGTCACGCTTAAAATACGACGACTAGCCAAATATGACGGCTAGCCATGTCAGGCTTAAAATATGATTACTAGCCTCGTCAAACTTAAAATATGATGACAAGCCTCGTCAGGCTTAAAATATGACGACAAGCCTCGTCAGGCTTAAAATATGACGACAAGCCACATCAGGCTTAAAATATGACAACTAGCCACGTTAGTCTTAAAATACGACGACTAGCCACGTCGGGCTTAAAATATGACGACGAGCCTTGTCAGGCTTAGAATATGACGAGTAGCCACGTCAGGCTTAAAATATGACGACGAGCCTCGTTAAGCTTAAATTATGACGACTAGCCTCGTCAGGCTTAAAATATGATGACGACTAGCCTCGTAGGTCTTAAAATATGACGACTAGCTACACCAAGCTTAAAATACTACGACTACCAATGTCAGGCTTAAAATATGACGACGAGCCTCGTTAGGCTTAGAATATAATAACTATACTCGTCAGGCTTAAAATATGATGACGACTAGCCAAGCCAGACTGAAAATATGACGACAAGCCTCGTCAGTCTTAAAATATGACGACAAGCCTCGTCAGGCTTAAAATATGACGACAAGCCTCGCTAGGCTTAAAAAATGACGACGAGCCTCGTCAGGCTTAGAATATGACTACGAGACTCGTCAGGCTTAGAATATGACGAGTAGCCATGTCGGGCATAAAATATGATGAGGAGCCTCGTTAAGATTAGACTATTGCGACTAGCCTCGTCAGGCTTAAATTATGATGACGACTAGCCAAGTCAGGCTTAAAATATGATGACTAGCCTCGTCAGCCTTAAAATATGACGACTAGCCACGTCTCGCTTAAAATATGATGACTAGCCACGTCAGGCTTAAAATATGACGACTAGCCTTGTTAGGCTTAAAATATGACGACTAGTCTCGTCACGCTTAAAATACGACGACTAGCCACGTCAGGCTTAAAATATGACGACTAGCCATCTCAGGCTTAAAATATGACGACTAGCCTTGTCAAACTTAAAATATGACGACTAGCCACATCAGGCTTAAAATCTGACGACAAGCCTCGTCAGGCTTAAAATATAACGAAAAGTCACATCAGGTTTAAAATATGACAACTAGCCACGTTTGACTTAAAATATGACGACTAGCCAAGTCAGGTTTAAAATATGACGACTCCCTCGTCAGGCTTAAAATATGACGACTCCCTCGTCAGGCTTAAAATATGACGACAAGCCTCGTCAGGCTTAAAATATGACGACAAGCCTCGTCAGGCTTAAAATATGACAACTTACGACATCAGGCTTAAAATATGACGACTAGCCACATCAGTCTTAAAATATGACGACGAGCCTCGTATTGCTTAGAATATGACGAGTAGCCACGTCTGGCATATAATATGATGAGCCTCGTTAAGCTTAGACTATGGCGACTAGCCTCGTCATGCTTTAAATATGATGACGACTAGCCAAGTCAGGCTTAAAATATGATGACTAGCCTCGTCAGCCTCAAAATATGACGACTAGCCACATCAAGCTTAAAATATGACGACTAGCCATGCCATGCTTAAAAATTGGCAACTAGCCTCGTTAGGCTTAAAATATGACGACTAGCAACTTCAGGCTTAAAATATGTCGACTAGCCTGTCAGGCTTAAATGGCTAGTCTTATCAGGCTTAAAATATGACGACAAGCCTCATCAGGCTTAAAATATGACGACTAGCCTCGTTAAGCTTAGAATATGACGACTAGCCTCGTCAGGCTTAAATATGATTACGAAGAGCCAGGTCAGGCTTAAAATATGACGACTAGCCTCGTCAGGCTTAAAATATGACGACTAGCCTCGTCAGACTTATAATATGACGAGTAGTCTCGTCCAGCTTAAAATATGACAACTAGCCACGTCAGGCTTAAAATATGACGACTAGCCTCGTTAGGCTTAAAATATGACGAGTAGTCTCGTCACGCTTAAAATACGATGACTAGCCAAATATGACGGCTAGTCTCATTACGCTTAAAATACGACGACTAGCCAAATATGACGACTAGCCATGTCAGGCTTAAAATATGACGACTAGCCTCGTCAAACTTAAACTATGACGACTAGCCACATCAGGCTTAAAATATGACGACAAGCCTCGTCAGACTTAAAATATGACGACAAGCCACATCAGGCTTAAAATATGACAACTCGCCACGTTAGACTTAAAATACGATGACTAGCCACGTCAGGCTTAAAATATGACGACGAGCCTTGTCAGGCTTAGAATATGACGAGTAGCTACGTCAGGCTTAAAATATGACGACGAGCCTTGTTAAGCTTAGAATATGACGACTAGCCTCGTCAAACATAAAATATGATGACGACTAGCCAAGTCAGGCTTAAAATATGACGACTAGCCTCGTCAGGCTTAAAATATGACAACTAGCTACACCAAGCTTAAAATATGATGACTAGCAATGTCAGGCTTAAATTATGACGACGAGCCTCGTTAAGCTTAGAATATGACGACTTGCCTCGTCAAACTTAAAATATGATGTCGACTAGCCAAGTCAGGCTTAAAATATGACGACAAGCCTCGTCAGGCTTAAAATATGACAACTTACGACGTCAGGCTTAAAATATGACGACTAGCCACGTCAGTCTTAAAATATGACGACGAGTCTTGTCAGGCTTAGAATATGACGAGTAGCCACGTCAGGCTTAAAATATGATGACGAGCCTCCTTAAGCTTAGAATATGACGACTAGCCTCGTCAAACTTAAAATATGATGACGACTAGCTAAGTCAGGCTTAAAATTTGACGACTAGCCTCGTCAGGCTTAAAATAAGACGACTAGCTACACCAAGCTTAAAATATGACGACTAGCAATGTCAGGCTTAAAATATGACGACGAGCCTCGTTAAGCTTAGAATACGACAACTAGCCTCGTCAAACTTAAAATATGATGACGACTAGCCAACTCAGGTTTAAAATATGACGACTAGCCTCGTCAGGCTTAAAATATGACGACAAGCCTCGTCAGGCTTAAAATATGACAACTTACGACTAGCCACGTCAGTCTTAAAATATGACGACGATCCTCGTCAGGCTTAGAATATGACGAGTAGCCACGTCTGTCATAAAATATGATGAGGAGCCTCGTTAAGCTTAGACTATGGCGACTAGCTTCGTCAGGCTTAAAATATGATGACGACTAGCCAAGTCAGGCTTAAAATATGATGACTAGCCTCGTCAGCCTTAAAATAGGACGACTAGTCACATCAAGCTTAAAATATGACGACTAGCCATGCCTTGCTTAAAATATGACGACTTGCCTCGTTAGGCTTAAAATATGACGACTAGTGACGTCAGGCTTAAAATACGACAACTAGCCTGTCAGGCTTAAATGACTAGCCTCGTCAGGTTTAAAATATGACGACAAGCCTCATCAGGCTTAAAATATGAAGACCAGCCTCATTAAGCGTAGAATATGATGACTAGCCTCGTCTGGCTTAAAATATGATTACGACTAGCCAAGTCAGGCTTAAAATATGACGACTAGCATCGTCAGGCTAAAAATATGACGACTAGCTACACCAAGCTATGAATATGACGACTAGCCTCGTCGGGCTTAAAATATGACGACTAGCCTCGTCAGGCTTATAATATGACGACTAGCCTCGTCCAGCTTAAAATATGACGACTAGCCACGTCAGGCTTAAAATATGACGACTAGCCACTTTAGGTTTAAAATATGACGACTAGTCTCGTCACGCTTAAAATACGACGACTAGCCAAATATGACGGCTAGTCTCATTACGCTTAAAATACGACGACTAGCAAAATATGACGGCTAGCCATGTCAGGCTTAAAATATGAAGACTAGCCTCATCAAACTTAAACTATGACGACTAGCCACATCAGGCTTAAAATATGACGACAAGCCTCGTCAGGCTTAAAATATGACGATGATAAGAATAAAAATGCGGAAAAGTAAAAGATAAAAGCGAGACGTAACTCGTACGATAATCTCAAGTAGCAACGGAGAACTTGTTCCGTTACACCCCGAGAGAATGACAAGAACACCTACACTAGGCAACTACCCTCGAGCTAACATGAGCACGCAAGTAGAATGATCGGGGGGGATTGGAATTCATCTAGGTCCGCTAGAGGAAGAACAAGTCCCATCAAGGTTTCATTCATTCAATCAAAGAGTTCAACTCTCAACACAAGTGTTTGTTTAATCATCAAAGTTAGCTAATGATTTGAAGAGGCTAAGTGAAGTATTTATAGGCTTCACTTAGGTCGAAATAAAAGGTCTAAAATACCCCCAAAGTGGGTTAAAACAAATAAGGCCACGCAGGGCTAAAGTTGGAAGTTCAAGCAAAAGTCATTAAAAATCCCGCATGTGGGTCACAGGGGTAGGCGGTCCGCCTAGTAGGGGGAGGCGGCCGCCTAGTGACTGGCAAGCCTCTGGATTTCCTGAGGCGCTCCGCCTCTTAAGCTGGGCGCTCCGCCTCCTGACTTCTAGTTCTCTGGATTTTGGGAGGCGCCCCGCCTCAGCTGGGAGGCGCTCCGCCTTGATCTGAAGCCCCTTGAGATGTCTCATTTTGTGCCTCTTGAGCCTCACCAAGCGTCCTAGAAGTTCCTCCATCCATGGCACACCAAAGCATGGTCTTCAAGTTGCTCTCGGGGCCTCCTTCCATACCCTTCCATATCAAGTGAAGATGGGTATCTTGGATCAACTTGGCTTGACTCCGAGTGAAGGGTCTTGAGGGGGTTTGGGTCTTATCATCCTCGCCTTCTTGAGAGGATTTCGTCCTCGAAATCGAAGCATCATCCACAACCTCTTCATCATCATGCACGACCTCTTCATTACCTACATCCAAAGGAACCAAGTCACAAACATTGAAAGTATTAGAAACTTGATACTCACTTGGCAAGTCGACCACATAGGCATTGTTGTTTATCTTCGAGAGCACTCGGAATGGTCCATCTCCCCGGGGTGCTGGTGCAATGCAATTCCCGAAGGGGTTGCTAGCACAAACGCGGAAGAACAAACAAGAAGATAAAGATAGAAGCAAGACAAAACTTGCTTCTTTCGAAAGAACAGTGAGGAACTTGTCTCAAAGCTCAATCAAAAGGGATGCAAGGATCACCTATACTATGCAACAATCCTCAAGAGAACATTGCCTCTTGCAAACTGAATGATCAAGAGGAATGTTCAATCGGACTAACCGAAAGCCACAAGTCCTTAAAAGCCCTCACCGGGGTTTTGCTCACGACGGAGACAAGAAGAAATGTGCTCGGCACTTTCATTCAATTCATTAATATTCAAAAACTCGCTCCTTACAATGAAAGGAAACAGTGTTTATATAGGAAATACTAAGGGTAAACTAGTAAATAGGTCACAGTTGACCAATAGAAATAAGCCACGCAGGGCTGAGTTAAAATGTGTTCGGCAGACTTTGACTTCGGTAAGCCTTGGCTTCGGTTCTCGATTGTCTGCTCGAGCACACACTTGTTGCCTTCGGACGCTCAATTGTCTTCGAGCTCGTTGTCCTCGTTCACTTTGCCTTCGGGCTCAAGTCTGAAGATAATGCCTTCGATTCTTGAGCTCGGCCACTCAGCTTCAGAGAAATTGTTTTCCTTCGGCCAGGCTAAGTGAACGTGCACATCGTGCAGCAGCTTGGCTTGGCTTCTTGTCATCGGTCTCCTCGGTGGATCGATCACTTGATCAGCACGTGATCGGGCTGCATCATCCTCCCCTTCTTGAGAAGATTTCGTCCTCGAAATCAAGCCCACCTCGTCCTCCGAAGTTGGACCTACAACACAAGGAACTAAGTCAGCAACATTAAAGGTGTTGGACACGTTATACTCACCAGGGAGGTCGATCACGTAGGCATTGTTGTTGATCTTGGTCAACACTTGAAATGGACCATCCCCTCGAGGAGCCAACTTTCCTTTCCTTTGGTTCGGGAAGCGTTCCTTTCGGAAGTGAACCCAAACCCAATCTCCCTTCTTTAATTCCAACTTTTTACGCCCCTTGTTTTTCTTTAAGGCAACCTTTGCATAGGCCTCCTCGAGGTTCTTCTTCACCTTTGCATGCAATTCGATCAAGGCAGCTGCTCTTCGAGTACCTTCAAAATCAAGAACAGAATCTCGAGGCAATGGGGTTAAATCAAGTGGAATCAAAGGATTAAAGCCATACACACATTCAAACGGGGTCATGTTGATCATTCTATGCACCGTTCGATTGTATGCAAACTCCATCATAGGCAAACGATCAGCCCAGTTTCCAACCTTCCCTTTGGTCATTGCCCGAAGCAACGATCCCAAGGTTCGGTTAACTACCTCGGTCTGTCCATCAGTCTGAGGATGGTGAGACGTCGAGAATAGTAGCTTGGTGCCGAGGGCACCCCACAAACACTTCCAAAAATGACTCAAGAACTTCGAGTCTCGATCACTCACAATAGTACGAGGTACACCATGCAATTTTAACACATTAGAAACAAACAATGTAGCTACATGCTGTGCATCATCACACTTTTTGCAAGGAATAAAGTGAGCCATTTTTGAAAAACGGTCAACCACAACGAAGATGCTATCATGTCCTCCCCCCGACCTCGGTAACCCCAAGACAAAGTCCATGGATATATCAACCCAAGGTCGATCAGGCACAGGCAACGGGGTGTACAATCCATGAGGGTTGGACTTCGATTTTGCTTTCTTGCAAACGAGACAAGCGTTGCAAAGCTTTTCCACATCTCGTCGCATTTTGGGCCAATGGAACTGCTCGGTCAAGATACCAAGAGTTTTATCGACACCGAAGTGCCCCATTAGTCCACCTGAGTGAGCTTCTCGAACCAAGAGCTCTCTCCACGATGACACTGGCACACAAACCCTCCCATTTTTGAAGAGGTAACCATCATGCCACTGATATTTCTCAACCTTTCGGCCACTCAAGATTGCGTCTCGAACACATTTCAGCTTGGGATCGTCCTCGTACATCGACTTGATGCTTTCGAATCCCATGAGCCTAGAGGCGAGAGTGGTCGCTAAGGCAAATTTCCTTGATAGCGCATCGGCCACAACATTATCTTTTCCCTTTTTGTAATGAATTACATAGGGAAAGCTTTCAATGAATTCAACCCACTTGGCATGTCTTCGATTCAATTTCTCCTGACCTCGGAGATGTTTCAAAGATTCATGATCACTTTTGATCACAAACTCTCGAGGCCACAAATAATGCTGCCAATGGGCGAGTGCTCGAACGAGGGCATACAATTCTTTGTCATACGTAGAGTAGTTCAAAGTTGCACCCTTAAGCTTTTCGCTAAAGTAAGCGATCGGCTTCGAGTCTTGCATCAGCACTCCTCCGATCCCAACTCTAGACGCATCACACTCGACTTCGAATGCTTTGCCGAAATCAGGGAGTTGCAACAACGGGGCAGAACAAAGCCTCCGCTTCAACTCTTGGAAGGCCTTCTCTTGGGACTCTCCCCACACAAATGGATTGTCTTTCTTCACCAGCTCGGTTAAAGGAGCTGCCACGGTGCTAAAGTCGCGAACAAACCTTCGGTAAAAGCTAGCTAAGCCATGGAAGCTATGAACTTGTGATACCGAGGTTGGAGTTGGCCAATCTTTGATGGCTTCGACTTTTGATTCGTCGACTTCGACACCATTAGCACTGACAACAAATCCAAGAAAGACTACAGGATCGACACCAAAGGCGCATTTCTTGAAGTTGGCATACAACTTCTCTTCTCGAAGCTTTTCAAGTACTTGCCTTAGGTGGTCGACATGTTCATCCACGGTTCTGCTATAAACAAGTATGTCATCGAAATAGACGACAACAAACTTATTTATGAACGGTTTGAGCACATGGTTCATCAGTAGCATGAATGTGCTCGGTGCATTGGATAAGCCAAAAGGCATCACCAACCATTCATAGAGACCGAATTTGGTCTTGAATGCGGTTTTCCACTCGTCCCCGGGTTTCATTCGGATCTGGTGGTAACCGGACCTGAGGTCTATCTTCGAAAAACATGAAGAACCACTTAACTCATCTAGCATGTCATCTAATCGAGGGATAGGATGACGATACTTTACCGTTATTTTGTTGACTGCTCGACAGTCAACACACATTCGCCATGTTCCATCCTTCTTCGGGACAAGGATAACAAGAACGACGCAAGGACTCAAGCTCTCACGAACGAGGCCCTTGTTCAGCAGTTCATCAACCTACCGTTGGAGCTCTTTGGTGTCATCGGGATTACACCGGTATGCAGGTTTGTTAGGGATTTGAGACCCTGGTACGAAGTCAATTTGGTGCTCGATTCCTCTCAACGGAGGTAATCCACCTGGCATTTCCTCGGGAAACATGTCCTCGAAGTCCTGCAAAACTTTATGAACAAACAAAGGCAAAGGGTTATCAATAGAAAAATCATCATTAGAGTTTAGAAGGATACCCTTATGCACGAGGCAAATCATCATCTGACCGTGGTCGTTGCCTCGTAAGATCTCACCGGGTTGCATGATTGCACAAATTCCTTTCACTTCGTTCGGTGAGTTTGTCTCTTCGGGCCCCAATTTTGCTCCTATCGGAAGCTTAGCTTTGGCCGCTTCTTTCAATTCTTTCATCCGTTTATAGTCCTCGGTGACCTGTTTTGGAGACAAGGGTTTGAGCATGAAACTCTTCCCGTCGAGCTTCACAGTGTAAGTGTTGGATCTGCCATTGTGAACAGCTGTACGATCATACTACCATGGTCGACCCAATAGCAAATGACAAGCTTGCATCGGAACCACATCGAATATCATTTCATCTTGATACTCTCCGATTTTGAACTTGATCCCCACTTGTTTGACAACTCTCAATTCTCCACACTCATTCAGCCATTGTAACTTGTAAGGGTGGGGATGCTTCATCGTAGGTAATCCCATTTGTGAAACCAAAGTTTGGCTCACTACATTGGCACAACTACCAGAATCAATGATCATCGAACACACCTTTCCCCTCACTCGACATCGGGCATGAAAGAGGTTTTCTCTTTGGTTGTCCTCTTCTTCAAGAGTCATGCAGCTCAAATTCCTTCGAACCACAAGAAACATTTCCGGATGATCAGCTTCGGCAGCTTCACGATCATCATCAACTTCAGCTCGATCAGTCTCCTCGATAAGTTCCTCCTCGGTGTCACTCGCTTGCTCATGGACGGTTCCATCTTCGAGCAGAGGCATAACTTTGCGAGTTGGACACTCTTTTGCCATGTGACCATAACCTTTGCATTTGTGACACTGAATATTTGAAGCACTAGGAGAGTTGAGTTGAACTTTACCTCCCACTTCTCTCGACTGGTTAACGGTCACACCTCTTTCGAAGGGTCTCTTCGAATCTCGAACAGTGTTAACACTTGCTTGGTTTGGACTCTTCCATTCTTTACTTCGGTTCAAAGGAGTAGAAGTAGTAACTCCTCGATACCGGTTTGCCTTATCGTCCTTCACCAACTTTTCAGCTTCGGTGGCAGCATCAAACAAATCTTCCAACGTGTGATACACGTGGAGTCTCAACTGCGATGACACATCCCTAGCCAAGCCATTTTTGAATCTGATAATGGCTTGCTCTTCGTCTTCGACCAGATCAAGATTCAATCGAACCTTTTCAAACTCATCGTGGTACTCTTGGACGGACTTGGACCCTTGCTTTAACTCATAGAGCTTTTGCATTTGAGTTTGCCTGTACTTGGCACTCAAGTACTTACCATCCATCGCTCTCATCAACTGTGGCCATGTATTGACTACTGGATAGGCATTTCTTCTTCTATGCCTCTTGTCAGATTCCCACCATGTTGATGCATAAGCTTCGAACGAAGCAATGGCATGGGCAGCTTTTCTTTCATCGGTCATCTCATTGGTTTCAAAGATGCGCTCCATTTTAAGCTTCCATTCAAGATACTCGTCGGGATCACTAGTTCCTTTAAAGGGTGGAATAGTGATCTTGACACTGTTCAAGTTTGAGTCTCGAACAGCTCTAGCCTGTTCGGGAAACTCATCTTCTCGATCATTAGCCTCACGCTCAATATTTCTTTCAACATTTGCGCCTCGGCCTCGACCTCGGAAATTTCCACGTCCTCGGTGAGCTTGCCTTCGTTGAGCGAATGGCGGCTCACGCTCATATTCGTCCTCAGGAAATTCCTCTTCACCAACCTCCTCGGTAACAGCTCCAAGATCTCTCCGGGCCACTGGAGGTGGTATTCTCTCTCCTCGGGGAATGCCCAAGTTTTGATAAGCAGCTTGGGGATTGCCCAAGTTAAGTTCTCTTCGAATTGCTTCACTTGTCAACTGATGTTGTCGTACAAGCTCAGCATACAGCTCAGGTTTCATCGGAGTGGATTGGCTTGTTCCAGCGCCGGACCCATGCATGGCCACGGACGCACTTCCTTGTTCGAGTTGAGTTACTCGAGCACTCACTCCTCTTACATCGGCACTGACACTTTGTATCGCAGCCATGAGATCGGCTAACGACAATTCAGGCTTTTCAATGCTTTTGCCATCGTTTCCAGCCATCGTACCTACACAAGTCAAAGATCAATCAAATGTTAGGGTTAGAAATCACCTCACACACTCCCTCACCTTTGATAGGTGGCACTCGGGTCCACTCAATTTATGGGTTCGGTTTTTGATCACTCAAGGACTTGTTAACAGTGGCTCGTCTGATTGATCGGTCCTCTAAGGTCCTTCAAGTTCGACAATAGTCACTGCCTCTTCGGGAAGAGTGACGTGATGTTCGACTCGATGGAACGGATGCTTTTTAACTGAGCTCGGGGAGTCAAGAGAATTTCTACGAAAGTTTGGACTTCGGTCACCCCTTCGCACGAATTCTTATCAGCTTAACAGAGTTAGTACGACCTTGAGTAGGACAATTACTCAAAAGATCCACCAACTAGAATTTTGACACGAAAGAAAGTGAGAACCTAGGAGAATCTACCCTTTTGATTCCCTTTTGGAATCTTTTTCGATCACACCCACTCCTGTCCGTACAAGAGTGGTCCCTCCTTGGTACGGATAGGGTTTTACCTTATCCACTTTCCTTTTTCAGCCGACAATTTTCACCTGGGGCTTTGATGTTAAAATTTTAACCCCTTTCTTCTTCAATGGAACAGTGACCTTGCTCCGGCGTACGGACACAACAACTTCGGTTCACTGACCACGAAATTCAACAGATCTGAGTTGCTCTTTCAACTCCGGTTCCAAACAACAACGGAGGAAATCAAACGAAGTTCTTCGAGATAAGATCCAGCTCGTTCGAGTCGTACACTGTTACGATTTGTAACAAGTTTCCGGCGTACGGACTTCGATTTAAACTCAGAACTTCGATTCTTAAGCTACAAACAAACCCAAATCACTCAAGAACCACCAATCTTCACCGGTTTCTTCCAAACACAGTGGGGATGCAAGGATCACCTATACTATCCAACAATCCTCAAGAGAACATTGCCTCTTGCAAACTGAATGATCAAGAGGAATGTTCAATCGGACTAACCGAAAGCCACAAGTCCTTAAAAGCCCTCACCGGGGTTTTGCTCACGACGGAGACAAGAAGAAATGTGCTCGGCACTTTCATTCAATTCATTAATATTCAAAAACTCGCTCCTTACAATGAAAGGAAACAGTGTTTATATAGGAAATACTAAGGGTAAACTAGTAAATAGGTCACAGTTGACCAATAGAAATAAGCCACGCAGGGCTGAGTTAAAATGTGTTCGGCAGACTTTGACTTCGGTAAGCCTTGGCTTCGGTTCTCGATTGTCTGCTCGAGCACACACTTGTTGCCTTCAGACGCTCAATTGTCTTCGAGCTCGTTGTCCTCGTTCACTTTGCCTTCGGGCTCAAGTCTGAAGATAATGCCTTCGATTCTTGAGCTCGGCCACTCAGCTTCAGAGCAATTGTTTTCCTTCGGCCAGGCTAAGTGAACGTGCACATCGTGCAGCAGCTTGGCTTGGCTTCTTGTCATCGGTCTCCTCGGTGGATCGATCACTTGATCAGCACGTGATCGGGCTGCATCATCCTCCCCTTCTTGAGAAGATTTCGTCCTCGAAATCGAAGCATCATCCACAACCTCTTCATCATCATGCACGACCTCTTCATTACCTACATCCAAAGGAACCAAGTCACAAACATTGAAAGTATTAGAAACTTGATACTCACTTGGCAAGTCGACCACATAGGCATTGTTGTTTATCTTCGAGAGCACTCGGAATGGTCCATCTCCCCGGGGTGCTGGTGCAATGCAATTCCCGAAGGGGTTGCTAGCACAAACGTGGAAGAACAAACAAGAAGATAAAGATAGAAGCAAGACAAAACTTGCTTCTTTCGAAAGAACAGTGAGGAACTTGTCTCAAAGCTCAATCAAAAGGGATGCAAGGATCACCTATACTATGCAACAATCCTCAAGAGAACATTGCCTCTTGCAAACTGAATGATCAAGAGGAATGTTCAATCGGACTAACCGAAAGCCACAAGTCCTTAAAAGCCCTCACCGGGGTTTTGCTCACGACGGAGACAAGAAGAAATGTGCTCGGCACTTTCATTCAATTCATTAATATTCAAAAACTCGCTCCTTACAATGAAAGGAAACAGTGTTTATATAGGAAATACTAAGGGTAAACTAGTAAATAGGTCACAGTTGACCAATAGAAATAAGCCACGCAGGGCTGAGTTAAAATGTGTTCGGCAGACTTTGACTTCGGTAAGCCTTGGCTTCGGTTCTCGATTGTCTGCTCGAGCACACACTTGTTGCCTTCGGACGCTCAATTGTCTTCGAGCTCGTTGTCCTTGTTCACTTTGCCTTCGGGCTCAAGTCTGAAGATAATGCCTTCGATTCTTGAGCTCGGCCACTCAGCTTCAGAGCAATTGTTTTCCTTCGGCCAGGCTAAGTGAACGTGCACATCGTGCAGCAGCTTGGCTTGGCTTCTTGTCATCGGTCTCCTCGGTGGATCGATCACTTGATCAGCACGTGATCGGGCTGCATCAGGTGCCAACTTCCCTTTCCTAAGGTTTGGAAACCTTTCTTTCCGGAAGTGCACCCAAACATAGTCACCCTTCTTGAGTTCCACCTTCTTGCGGCCTTTGTTTTTCTTGGAGGCAACCTTAGCATAAGCTTCCTCCAAGTTCTTCTTCGCCTTTGCATGGAGCTCAACCAAAGCCTTGGCTCTAGCTTTACCTTCAAAATTAACAACCATTTCCCTTGGCAAAGGGGTTAGATCAAGGGGAATCAAGGGGTTAAATCCATAAACACACTCGAATGGAGTCATGCCTATCATACTATGCAATGTGCGATTGTAGGCAAACTCCATAAGAGGTAGGCGATCAATCCAAGTCCCGGCCTTCCCTCGGGTCATGGCTGTAAGAAGAGCTCCCAAGGTTCGGTTTACCACTTCCGTTTGCCCATCGGTTTGCGGGTGGTGGGACGTGGAGAACAAGAGCTTGGTGCCTAAAGCACCCCATAAACACCTCCAAAAATGACTTAGGAACTTAGTGTCCCTATCACTCACTATGGTTTGAGGCACACCATGCAACTTCAAAACATTTTCAATAAACAAAGTTTCCACATGTTGTGCATCATCACATTTCTTGCACGGAATAAAATGAGCCATTTTGGAGAACCTATCCACAACAACATAAATGCTATCATGGCCCCCTCTAGTCCTCGGTAATCCCATCACAAAATCCATTGAGATATCCAACCACGGACTAGTAGGTACGGGGAGAGGGGTATACAACCCATGAGGGTGGGCTTTAGATTTGGCACGTTTGCAATCAAGGCAATTAGTGCAAAACTTCTCCACATGCACCCTCATCTTTGGCCAATAGAATTGTTCTTGAAGAATGGCCAAAGTCTTTCTTGTGCCAAAATGTCTCATGAGTCCCCCGCAATGTTCTTCATGCACAAGCAACTCTCTCCAAGAGGACTCCGAAATGCACACTCTACCATTTTTGAAGATATAACCGTTAACCCATTGGTATTTGTCAACTCTCTCCCCTTTCTCTAGAGTGTCATGGACACTCTTTAGCTTTGGGTCATAAGCATACATCAATTTAATGCTCTCAAAACCCATGAGCTTATAGGTGAGAGTGGTGGCTAGAGCAAACTTTCTTGAAAGCGCATCCGCCACGACATTGTCTTTCCCTTTCTTGTATTGGATCACATAGGGAAAAGACTCAATGAATTCAACCCACTTGGCATGTCTCTTATTGAGCTTCTCTTGGCTTCTCAAATGCTTGAGTGACTCATGGTCACTCTTGATTACAAACTCACGAGGCCAAAGATAGTGTTGCCAATGGGCAAGGGCTCTCACAAGGGCATACAACTCCTTGTCATATGTAGAATAATTCAAGGAGACCCCTTTCAACTTCTCACTAAAGTAGGCGATGGGTTTGCTATCTTGCATTAAGACACCACCAATGCCCACCTCCGAGGCATCACACTCAACCTCAAATGCCTTTCCGAAGTCGGGCAATTGCAATAGCGGGGCGGTACTCAACCTACTTTTCAACTCTAGGAAGGCCTTCTCTTGCGGCTCTCCCCAAACAAACGGTTGGTCTTTCTTCACCAACTCGGTGAGTGGAGCGGCAATGGAGCTAAAGTCCTTCACAAATCGCCTATAAAAGCTTGCGAGACCATGAAAGCTCCTCACTTGAGTCACGGTAGTAGGAGTAGGCCAATCACGTATGGCCTCTACCTTAGACTCATCCACCTCCACTCCTTGGGCACTCACAACAAACCCAAGGAAGACCACCTTCTCAACACCAAAGGCACACTTTTTAAAATTAGCATAGAGCTTTTCGGCTCTCAACTTTTCAAGCACTAGCCTAAGGTGTTCAACATGGTCGTCTATTGATTTGCTATAGATCAATATATCGTCAAAATAGACGACCACAAACTTGTTGATGAATGGCTTTAGAACATGGTTCATTAGCCTCATGAAAGTGCTAGGTGCATTGGAGAGCCCAAAGGGCATCACCAACCATTCATAGAGACCAAATTTGGTCTTGAATGCGGTTTTCCATTCATCACCCGGTTTCATCCGGATTTGATGGTAGCCGGACCTAAGGTCAATTTTGCTAAACACACATGAGCCACTTAATTCGTCTAACATATCATCAAGTCTGGGAATAGGATGACGGTACTTTACCGTTATTTTGTTCACGGCCCGACAATCAACACACATTCTCCAAGTGCCGTCCTTTTTAGGAACAAGGATCACGGGCACGGCACAAGGACTCAAGCTTTCCCTTACCAAACCTTTAGTGAGCAATTCATCAACTTGCTTTTGCAATTCCCTTGTATCCTCCGGGTTGCTCCTATAGGCCGGTTTGTTCGGGATTTGGGATCCCGGGACAAAGTCTATTTGATGCTCAATGCCCCCTCAAAGGAGGCAATCCATCCGGCATTTCATCCGGGAACATGTCACCAAAATCCTTCAAAACATTCTCAAACACACTAGGCAAAGGGTTAGAAGAAAAATCACAATTAGAGTTTAGAACCATACCTTTGTGCACTAGGCATATGAGAAGCTTGTTGCCATCATTTCCTTTTAGGATCTCGCCCGGTTGCATCATGGCACATATGCCACCGGTAGAAGTAGGTGGGATTGCCACCAAGCTTTTGGACAAAGGACTAGTCTCAATGATTGACTTAGCCTTTGCCACCTCTCTCAACTCCTTCATTTTCTTGTAGTCTTCACTCACTTGTTTAGGAGTGAGAGGTTAAGCACATATCTTTTCCCTTCATGTTTGACCGTGTAAGTATTGACACGACCGTCATGCACCACTTGCCTATCGAATTGCCAAGGCCTCCCTAAGAGTAGGTGGCACGCTTGCATGGGCACAACGTCAAACAAATGCTCATCTACATAACTCCCCCATTTTGAAGCGAATCATCACTTGCTTTACCACTTTAAGCTCCCCACATTCGCTTAGCCATTGTAACCGGTAAGGTTTAGGATGCTTCATGGCGGTCAACTTAAATTGAGACACAAGTGATTGACTCACTACATTTGCACAACTTCCGGAATCAATTATCATAGAGCAAACAACATCTTTGACCCGGCACCTAGCATGGAATAGATTTTCCCTTTGCAAGGTTTCACTATCTTCCACAATCATAACCCCTAGGCTCCTTCTCACAGCCAAGTCAGGCTTAAATTATGACAACTAGCCTCGTCAGACTTATAATATGAACACCAGCCTCGTCCAGCTTAAAATATGACAACTAGCCACGACAGGCTTAAAAGATGACGACTAGCCTCGTTAGGCTTAAAATATGACGACTAGTCTCGTCACGCTTAAAATACGACGACTAGTCATGTCAGGCTTAAAATATGACGAGTAGCCTCGTCAAACTTAAAATATGACGACTAGCCACATCAGGCTTAAAATCTGACGACAAGCCTCGTCATGCTTAAAATATAACGACAAGTCACATCAGGCTTAAAATATGACAACTACCCACGTTAGACTTAAAATATGACGACTAACCACGTTAGGCTTAAAATATGACGACGAGCCTTGCAGGCTTAGAATATAACGAGTAGCCACGTCAGGCTTAAAATATCATGACGAGCCTCGTTTAGCTTAGATTATGACGACTAGCCAAGTCAGGTTTAAAATATGACGACTGCCTCGTCAGGCTTAAAATATGACGACAAGCCGCGTCAGGCTTAAAATATGACAACTTACGATGTCAGGCTTAAAATATGACGACTAGCCACGTCAGTCTTAGAATATGACGACGAGCCTCGTCATGCTTAGAATATGACGAGTAGCCACGTCTGGCATATAATATGATGAGGAGCCTCGTTAAGCTTAGACTATGGCGACTAGCCTCGTCATGCTTAAAATATGATGACGACTAGCCAAGTCAGGCTTAAAATATGAAGACTAGCCATGTAATGCTTAAAATATGACGACTAGCCACGTCAGTGTTAAAATATGACGACGAACCTCGTCAGGCTTAGAATATGACGACTAGCCTAGTCAGACTTATAATATGACGACTAGCCTCGTCCAGCTTAAAATATGACGACTAGCCACGTCAGGCTTAAAATATGACGACTAGCCTCGTTAAGCTTAAAATATGACGACTAGTCTCGTCACGCTTAAAATACGACGACTAGCCAAATATGCAGGCTTGCCATGTCAGGCTTAAAATATGACGACCAGCCTCGTCAAACTTAACATATGACGACTAGCCACATCAGGCTTAAAATATGACGACAAGCCTCGTCAGGCTTAAAATATGATGACAAGCCACATCAGGCTTAAACTATGACAACTCGCCATGCTAGACTTAAAATACGACGACTAGCCACGTCAGGCTTAAAATATGACGATGAGCCTTGTCAGGCTTAGAATATGACGAGTAGCCACGTCAGACTTAAAATATGACGACGAGCCTCGCTAAGCTTAGAATATGACGACGAGCCTCGTCAAACATAAAATATGATGACGACTAGCCATGTCAGGCTTAAAATATGACGACTAGCCATGTCAGGCTTAAAATATGACGACTAGCTACACCAAGCTTAAAATATGACAACTAGCAATGTCAGGCTTAAAATATGACGACGAGCCTCGTTAGGCTTAGAATATAATGACCATATTCATCAGGCTTAACATATGATGACAACTAGCCAAGTTAGGCTTAAAATATGACGACTAGCCTCGTCAGCCTTAAAATATGACGACAAGCTTTGTCATTCTTAAAATATGACAACTAATGACGTCGGGCTTAAAATATGACGACTAGCCACGTCAGCCTTAAAATATGACGACGAGCCTCGTCAGGCTTAGAATATGACTAGTAGCCACATCGGGCATAAAATATGATGAGGGGCCTCGTTAAGGTTAGACTATAGCGACTAGCCTCGTCAGGCTTAAAATATGATGACGACTAGCCAAGTTAGGCTTAAAATATGACGACTAGCCTCGTCAGGCTTAAAATATGACGATTAGCCTCGTCAGACTTAAAATATGATGACGACTAGCCAAGTCAGGCTTAAAATATGATGACTAGCCTCGCCAGCCTTAAAATAGGACGACTAGCCACATCAAGATTTAAATATGACGACTAGCCATACCATGCTTAAAATATGACGACTAGCCTCGTTAGGCTTAAAATATGACGACTAGCGACGTCGGGCTTAAAATATGACAACTAGCCTGTCAGGCTTAAATGACTACCCTCGTCAGGTTTAAAATATGACGACAAACCTCATCAAGCTTAAAATATGACGACTAGCTTCGTTAAGCTTAGTATATGACGACTAGCCTCGTGAGGCTTAAAATATGATTACGACTAGCCAAGTCAGGCTTAAAATATGACGACTAGCCTCGTGAGGCTTAAAATATGACGACTAGCTACACCAAGCTTAGAATATGACGACTAGCCTCGTCAGGCTTAAAATATGACAACGGCTAGCCAAGTCAAGCTTAAAATATGACAACTAGCCTCGTCAGACTTATAATATGACCACTAGCCTCGTCCAGCTTAAAATATGACGACTAGCCATGACAGGCTTAAAATATGACGACTAGCCTCGTTAGGCTTAAAATATGACGACTAGTCTCGTCACGCTTAAAATACGACGACTAGTCATGTCAGGCTTAAAATATGACGAGTAGCCTCGTCAAACTTAAAATATGACGACTAGCCACATCAGGCTTAAAATATGACGACAAGCCTCGTCAGGCTTAAAATATGACGACAAGCCTCGTCAGGGTTAAAATATGACGACAAGCCATGTTAGACTAAAAATACGACGACTAGCCACGTGAGGCTTAAAATATGACGACGAGCCTTGTCAGGCTTAGAATATCACGAGTAGCCACATCAGGCTTAAAATGTGATGACGAGCCTCGTTAAGCTTAGAATATGACGACTAACCTCGTCAGGCTTAAAATATGATGACGACTAGCTACACCAAGCTACCATAATGACGACTAGCAATGTTTGGCATAAAATATGACGACGAGCCTCGTTAGGCTTAGAATATAATGACTATACTCGTCAGGCTTAAAATATGATGACGACTAGCCAAGTCAGGCTTAAAATATAACGACTAGCCTCATCAGGCTTAAAATATGACGACAAGTCTCGTCAGGCTTAAATTATGACAACTAACGACGTCAGGCTTAAAATATGACGACTAGCCACGTCAGTCTTAAAATATGACGACGAGCCTGGTCAGGCTTAGAATATGACGAGTAACCACGTCGGGCATAAAATATGATGAGGAGCCTCGTTAAACTTAGACTATGGCGACTAGCCTCGTCAAGCTTAAAATATAACGACAAGTCACATCAGGCTTAAAATCTGACAACAAGCCTCGTCACGCTTAAAATATAACGACAAGTCACATCAGGCTTAAAATATGACAACTAGCCACGTTAGACTTAAAATATGACGACTAACCACGTTAGGCTTAAAATATGACGACGAGCCTTGCATGCTTAGAATATGACGAGTAGCCACGTCAGGCTTAAAATATCATGACGAGCCTCGTTTAGCTTAGATTATGACGACTAGCCAAGTCAGGTTTAAAATATGACGACTGCCTCGTCAGGCTTAAAATATGACGACAAGCCTCGTCAAGCTTAAAATATGACAACTTACGATGTCAGGCTTAAAATATGACGACTAGCCACGTCAGTCTTAAAATATGATAACGAGCCTCGTCAGGCTTAGAATATGACGAGTAGCCACGTCTGGCATATAATATGATGAGGAGCCTCGTTAAGCTTAGACTATGGCGACTAGCCTCGTCAAGCTTAAAATATGATGACGACTAGCCAAGTCAGGCATAAAATATTATGACTAGCCTCGTCAGCCTTAAAATATGACGACTAGCCACGTCAAGCTTAAAATATGACGACTAGCCATGCCATGCTTAAAAAATGACGACTAGCCTCGTTAGGCTTAAAATATAACGACTAGCAACGTCAGGCTTAGAATATGACGAGTAGCCACGTCTGGCATATAAGATGATGAGGAGCCTCGTTAAGCTTAGACTATGGCGACTAGCCTCGTCAAGCTTAAAATATGATGACGACTAGCCAAGTCAGGCTTAAAATATTATGACTAGCCTCGTAAGCCTTAAAATATGACGACTAGCTACGTCAAGCTTAAAATATGACGACTAGCCATGCCATGCTTAAAATATGACGACTAGCCATGTCAGGCTTAAAATATGACGACTAGCCTCGTCAAACTTAATATATGAGGACTAGCCACATCAGGCTTAAAATCTGACGACAAGCCTCGTCACGCTTCAAATATAACGACAAGTCACATCTGGCTTAAAATATGACAACTAGCCACGTTAGACTTAAAATATGACGACTAACCACGTTAGGCTTAAAATATGACGACGAGCCTTGCAGGCTTAGAATATGACGAGTAGCCACGTCAGGCTTAAAATATCATGACGAGCCTCGTTTAGCTTAGATTATGACGACTAGCCAAGTAAGGTTTAAAATATGACGACTGCCTCGTCAGGCTCAAAATATGACGACAAGCCTCGTCAAGCTTAAAATATGACAACTTACGATGTCAGACTTAAATATGACGATGAGCCTCGTCAGGCTTAGAATATGACGAGTAGCCACGTCTGGCATATAATGATGAGGAGCCTCGTTAAGCTTAGACTATGGAGCTTAAAATATGATGACGACTAGCCAAGTCAGGCTTAAAATATTATGACTAGCCTCGTCAGCCTTAAAATATGACGACTAGCCACGTCAAACTTAAAATATGACGACTAGCCATGCCATGCTTAAAAAATGACGACTAGCCTCGTTAGGCTTAAAATATGACGACTAGCAACGTCAGGCTTAAAATATGACGACTAGCCTGTCAGGCTTAAATGACTAGCCTCATCAGGCTTAAAATATGACGACAAGCCTCGTCAGACTTAAAATATGACGACTAGCCTCGTTAAGCTTAGATATGACGACTAGCCTCGTCAGGCTTAAAATATGATTACGACTAGCCCAGTCAGGCTTAAAATATTGTGACTAGCCTCGTCGGGCTTAAAATATGACGACTAGCTACACCAACCTTAGAGTATGACGACTAGCCTCGTCAGGCTTAAAATATGACGACGACAAGCCAAGTCAGGCTTAAAATATGACAACTAGCCTAGTCAGACTTATAATATGACGACTAGCCTCGTCCAGCTTAAAATATGACGACTAGCCACGTCAGGCTTAAAATATGACGACTAGCCTCGTTAGGCTTAAAATATGACGACTAGTCTCGTCACGCTTAAAATACGACGACTAGCCAAATATGCCGGCTAGCCATGTCAGGCTTAAAATATGACGACTAGCCTCGTCAAACTTAAAATATGACGACTAGCCACATCAGACTTAAAATATGACGACAAGCCTCGTCAAGCTTAAAATATGATGACAAGCCTCGTTAAGCTTAGAATATGACGACTAGCCTCGTCAGGCTTAAAATATGATTACGACTAGCCAAGTCAGGTTTAAAATATGACGACTAGCCTCGTGAGGATTAAAATATGACGACTAGCTACACCAAGCTTAGAATATGACGACTAGCCTCGTCAGGCTTAAAATATGGCAACGGCTAGCCAAGTCAGGCTTAAATTATGACAACAAGACTCGTTAGACTTATAATATGACCACCAGCCTCGTCCAGTTTAAAATATGACGACTAGCCACGTTAGGCTTAAAATATGACGACTAGCCTCGTTAGGCTTAAAATAGGACGACTAGTCTCGTCACGCTTAAAATACGACGACTAGTCATGTCAGGCTAAAAATATGACGAGTAGCCTCGTCAAACTTAAAATATGACGACTAGCCACATCAGGCTTAAAATATGACGACAAGCCTCGTCAGGCTTAAAATATGACGACAAGCCACATCAGACTTACAATATGACAACTAGCCATGTTAGACTTAAAATACGACGACTAGCCACGTTAGGCTTAAAATATGACGACGAGCCTTATTAGGCTTAGAATATGACGAGTAGCCACATAAGGCTTAAAATATGATGACGAGCCTCGTTAAGCTTAGAATATGACGACTAACCTCGTCAGGCTTAAAATATGATGACGACTAGCTACACCAAGTTTCCAAAATGGCGACTAGCAATGTTTGGCTTAAAATATGACGGCGAGCCTCGTTAGGTTAAGAATATAATGACTATACTCGTCAGGCTTAAAATATGATGACGACTAGCCAAGTCATGCTTAAAATATGACGACTAGCCTCATCAGGCTTAAAATATGACGACAAGCCTCGTCAGGCTTAAAATATGACAACTAACGACATCAGGCTTAAAATATAACGACTAGCCACGTCAATCTTAAAATATGACGACGAGCCTGGTCAGGCTTAGAATATGACGAGTAGCCACGTCGGGCATAAAATATGATGAGGAGCCTCGTTAAGCTTAGACTATTGCGACTAGCCTCGTCAGGCTTAAATTATGATGACGACTAGCCAAGTCGAGTTTAAAATATGAGGACTAGCCACGACAGGCTTAAAATATGACGACTAGCCTCGTTAGGCTTAAAATATGACGACTAGTCTTGTCACGCTTAAAATACGACGACTAGTCATGTCAGGCTAAAAATATGACGAGTAGCCTCGTCAAACTTAAAATATGACGACTAGCCACATCAGGCTTAAAATATGACGACAAGCCTCGTCAGGCTTAAAATATGACGACAAGCCACATCAGGCTTAAAATATGACAACTAGCCATGTTAGACTTAAAATACGACGACTAGCCACGTTAGGCTTAAAATATGACGACGAGCCTTATCAGGCTTAGAATATGACGAGTAGCCACATCAGGCTTAAAATATGATGACGAGCCTCGTTAAGCTTAGAATATGACGACTAACCTCGTCAGGCTTAAAATATGATGACGACTAGCTACACCAAGTTTCCAAAATGGCGACTAGCAATGTTTGGCTTAAAATATGACGGCGAGCCTCGTTAGGTTAAGAATATAATGACTATACTCGTCAGGCTTAAAATATGATGACGACTAGCCAAGGCAGGCTTAAAATATGACGACTAGCCTCATCAGGCTTAAAATATGACGACAAGCCTCGTCAGGCTTAAAATATGACAACTAACGACATCAGGCTTAAAATATAACGACTAGCCACGTAAGTCTTAAAATATGACGACGAGCCTGGTCAGGCTTAGAATATGACGAGTAGCCACGTCGGGCATAAAATATGATGAGGAGCCTCGTTAACTTAGACTATTGCGACTAGCCTCGTCAGGCTTAAATTATGATGACGACTAGCCAAGTCGAGTTTAAAATATGACGACTAGCCACGACAGGCTTAAAATATGACGACTAGCCTCGTTAGGCTTAAAATATGACGACTAGTCTCGTCACGCTTAAAATACGACGACTAGTCATGTCAGGCTAAAAATATGACGAGTAGCCTCGTCAAACTTAAAATATGACGACTAGCCACATCAGGCTTAAAATATGACGACAAGCCTCGTCAGGCTTAAAATATGACGACAAGCCACATCAGGCTTAAAATATGACAACTAGCCATGTTAGACTTAAAATACGACGACTAGCCACGTTAGGCTTAAAATATGACGACGAGCCTTATCAGGCTTAGAATATGACGAGTAGCCACAGCAGGCTTAAAATATGATGACGAGCCTCGTTAAGCTTAGAATATGACGACTAACCTCGTCAGGCTTAAAATATGATGACGACTAGCTACTCCAAGTTTCCAAAATGGCGACTAGCAATGTTTGGCGTAAAATATGACGGCGAGCCTCGTTAGGTTAAGAATATAATGACTATACTCGTCAGGCTTAAAATATGATGACGACTACCCAAGTCAGGCTTAAAATATGACGACTAGCCTCATCAGGCTTAAAATATGACGACAAGCCTCGTCAGGCTTAAAATATGACAACTAACGACATCAGGCTTAAAATATAACGACTAGCCACGTCAGTCTTAAAATATGACGACGAGCCTGGTCAGGCTTAGAATATGACGAGTAGCCAAGTCGGGCATAAAATATGATGAGGAGCCTCGTTAAGCTTAGACTATTGCGACTAGCCTCGTCAGGCTTTAATTATGATGACGACTAGCCAAGTCGAGCTTAAAATATGATGACTAGCCACGTCAGGCTTAAAATATGACGACTAACCTTGTTATGCTGAAAATATGACGACTAGTCTCGTCACGCTTAAAATACGACGACTAGCCACGTCAGGCTTAAAATATGACGACCAGCTATGTCAGGCTTAAAATATGACGACTAGCCTCGTCAAACTTAAAATATGTCGACTAGCCACATCAGGCTTAAAATCTGACGACAAGCCTCGTCAAGCTTAAAATATAACGACAAGTCACATCAGGCTTAAAATATGACAACTAGCCACGTTAGACTTTAAATATGACGACTAACCGTGTTATGCTTAAAATATGAGGACGAGCCTTGCAGGCTTAGAATATGACAAGTAGCCACGTCAGGCTTAAAATATCATGACGAGCCTCGTTTAGCTTAGATTATGACGACTAGCCAAGTCAGGTTTAAAATATGACGACTGCCTCGTCAGGCTTAAAATATGACGACAAGCCTCGTCAGGCTTAAAATATGACAACTTACGATGTCAGGCCTAAAATATGACGACTAGCCACGTCAGTCTTAAAATATGACGACGAGTTTGGCTAAGCTTAGAATTTGACGAGTAGACACGTCCGACATAAAATATGATGAGTAGCCTCGTTAAGCTTAGACTATTGCGACTAGCCTCGTCAGGCTTAAATTATGATGACGACTAGCCAAGTCAGGCTTAAAATATGACGACTAGCCTCGTCAGCCTTAAAATATGACGACTAGCCACATCAAGCTTAAAATATGACGACTAGCCATGCCATGCTTAAAAAATGACGACTAGCCTCGTTAGGCTTAAAATATGACGACTAGCAACGTCAGGCTTAAAATATGTCGACTAGCTTGTCAGGCTTAAATGACTAGCCTCGTCAGGCTTAAAATATGACGACAAGCCTCGTAAGGCTTAAAATATGACGACTAGGCTCGTTAAGCTTAGAATATGACGACTAGCCTCGTCAGGCTTAAAATATGATTACGACTAGCCAAGTCAGGTTTAAATTATGACGGCTAGCCTCGTCGGGCTTAAAATATGACGACTAGCCAAGTCAGGTTTAAAATATGACGACTAGCCACGTCAAGCTTAAAATATGACGACTAGCCTCGTCATGCTTAAAATATGGCAACTAACGACGTCGGGCTTAAAATATGACGACTAGCCACGTTAGTCTTAAAAATGACGACGAGCCTCGTCATGCTTAGAATATGAGGAGTAGCCACGTCTGGCATGTAATATGATGAGGAGCCTTGTTAAGCTTAGACTATGGCGACTAGCCTCGTCAAGCTTAAAATATGATGACGACTAGCCAAGTCAAGCTTAAAATATTATGACTAGCCTCGTCAGCCTTAAAATATGACGACTAGCCACGTCAAGCTTAAAATATGACGACTAGCCATGCTATGCTTAAAAAATGACGACTAGCCTTGTTAGGCTTAAAATATGACGACAAGCAACGTCAGGCTTAAAATATGACGACTAGCCTGTCAGGCTTAAATGACTAGCCTCGTCAGGCTTAAAATATGACGACAAGCCTCATCAGGCTTAAAATATGACGCCTAGCCTCGTCAGGCTTAAAATATGATTACGACTAGCCAAGTCAGGCTTAAAATATGACGACTAGCATCATCAAGCTTAAAATATGACGACTAGCCTCGTCAGGCTTAAAATATGATTACGACTAGCCAAGTGAGGCTTAAAATATGACGACTAGCCTCGTCAAGCTTAAAATATGACGACTAGCCTCGTCAGGCTTAAAATATGATGACGACTAGCCAAGTTAGGCTTAAAATATGATGACTAGCCTCGTCTTCCTTAAAGTACGATGACTAGCCACATCAAGCTTTAAATATGACGACTAGCCATGCCATGCTTAAAATATGACGACTAGCCTCGTTAGGCTTAAAATATGACGACTAGCAACGTCAGGCTTAAAATATGACAAAGTGCCTGTCAGTCTTAAATGATTAGCCTCGTCAGGTTTAAAATATGACGACAAGCTTCATCAGGCTTAAAATATGACGACTAGCCTCGTTAAGCTTAGAATATGACGACTAGCCTCGTCAGGCTTAAAATATGATTACGACTAGCCAAGTCAGGTTTAAAATATGACGACTAGACTCGTGAGGATTAAAATATGACGACTAGCTACACCAAGCTTAGAATATGACGACTAGCCTCGTCAGGCTTAAAATATGACAACGGCTAGCCAAGTCAGGCTTAAATTATGACAACTAGCCTCGTTAGACTTATAATATGACCACCAGCCTCGTCCAGTTTAAAATATGACGACTAGCCACGTTAGGCTTAAAATATGACGACTAGCCTCGTTAGGCTTAAAATATGACGACTAGTCTCGTCACGCTTAAAATACGACGACTAGTCATGTCAGGCTAAAAATATGACGAGTAGCCTCGTCAAACTTAAAATATGACGACTAGCCACATCAGGCTTAAAATATGACGACAAGCCTCGTCAGGCTTAAAATATGACGACAAGCCACATCAGGCTTAAAATATGACAACTAGCCATGTTAGACTTAAAATACGACGACTAGCCACGTTAGGCTTAAAATATGACGACGAGCCTTATCAGGCTTAGAATATGACGAGTAGCCACATCAGGCTTAAAATATGATGATGAGCCTCGTTAAGCTTAGAATATGACGACTAACCTCGTCAGGCTTAAAATATGATGACGACTAGCTACACCAAGTTTCCAAAATGGCGACTAGCAATGTTTGGCTTAAAATATGACGGCGAGCCTCGTTAGGTTAAGAATATAATGACTATACTCGTCAGGCTTAAAATATGATGACGACTAGCCAAGGCAGGCTTAAAATATGACGACTAGCCTCATCAGGCTTAAAATATGACGACAAGCCTCGTCAGGCTTAAAATATGACAACTAACGACATCAGGCTTAAAATATAACGACTAGCCACGTAAGTCTTCAAATATGACGACGAGCCTGGTCAGGCTTAGAATATGACGAGTAGCCACGTCGGGCATAAAATATGATGAGGAGCCTCGTTAAGCTTAGACTATTGCGACTAGCCTCGTCAGGCTTAAATTATGATGACGACTAACCAAGTCGAGTTTAAAATATGACGACTAGCACAGGCTTAAAATATGACGACTAGCCTCGTTAGGCTTAAAATATGACGACTAGTCTCGTCACGCTTAAAATACGACGACTAGTCATGTCAGGCTAAAAATATGACGAGTAGCCTCGTCAAACTTAAAATATGACGACTAGCCACATCAGGCTTAAAATATGACGACAAGCCTCGTCAGGCTTAAAATATGACGACAAGCCACATCAGGCTTAAAATATGACAACTAGCCATGTTAGACTTAAAATACGACGACTAGCCATGTTAGGCTTAAAATATGACGACGAGCCTTATCAGGCTTAGAATATGACGAGTAGCCACATCAGGCTTAAAATATGATGACGAGCCTCGTTAAGCTTAGAATATGACGACTAACCTCGTCAGGCTTAAAATATGATGACGACTAGCTACACCAAGTTTCCAAAATGGCGACTAGCAATGTTTGGCGTAAAATATGACGGCGAGCCTCGTTAGGTTAAGAATATAATGACTATACTCGTCAGGCTTAAAATATGATGACGACTACCCAAGTCAGGCTTAAAATATGACGACTAGCCTCATCAGGCTTAAAATATGACGACAAGCCTCGTCAGGCTTAAAATATGACAACTAACGACATCAGGCTTAAAATATAACGACTAGCCACGTCAGTCTTAAAATATGACGACGAGCCTGGTCAGGCTTAGAATATGACGAGTAGCCACGTCGGGCATAAAATATGATGAGGAGCCTCGTTAAGCTTAGACTATTGCGACTAGCCTCGTCAGGCTTAAATTATGATGACGACTAGCCAAGTCGAGCTTAAAATATGATGACTAGCCACGTCAGGCTTAAAATATGACGACTAGCCTTGTTATGCTGAAAATATGACGACTAGTCTCGTCACGCTTAAAATACGACGACTAGCCACGTCAGGCTTAAAATATGACGACCAGCTATGTCAGGCTTAAAATATGACGACTAGCCTCGTCAAACTTAAAATATGTTGACTAGCCACATCAGGCTTAAAATCTGACGACAAGCCTCGCCAAGCTTAAAATATAACGACAAGTCACATCAGGCTTAAAATATGACAACTAGCCACGTTAGACTTAAAATATGACGACTAACCGTGTTATGCTTAAAATATGAGGACGAGCCTTGCAGGCTTAGAATATGACAAGTAGCCACGTCAGGCTTAAAATATCATGACGAGCCTCGTTTAGCTTAGATTATGACGACTAGCCAAGTCAGGTTTAAAATATGACGACTGCCTCGTCAGGCTTAAAATATGACGACAAGCCTCGTCAGGCTTAAAATATGACAACTTACGATGTCAGGCCTAAAATATGACGACTAGCCACGTCAGTCTTAAAATATGACGACGAGTTTGGCCAGGCTTAGAATATGACGAGTAGACACGTCCGACATAAAATATGATGAGTAGCCTCGTTAAGCTTAGACTATTGCGACTAGCCTCGTCAGGCTTAAATTATGATGACGACTAGCCAAGTCAGGCTTAAAATATGACGACTAGCCTCGTCAGCCTTAAAATATGACGACTAGCCACATCAAGCTTAAAATATGACGACTAGCCATGCCATGCTTAAAAAATGACGACTAGCCTCGTTAGGCTTAAAATATGACGACTAGCAACGTCAGGCTTAAAATATGTTGACTAGCTTGTCAGGCTTAAATGACTAGCCTCGTCAGGCTTAAAATATGACGACAAGCCTCGTCAGGCTTAAAATATGACGACAAGCCTCGTCAGGCTTAAAATATGACGACTAGGCTCGTTAAGCTTAGAATATGACGACTAGCCTCGTCAGGCTTAAAATATGATTACGACTAGCCAAGTCAGGTTTAAATTATGACGGCTAGCCTCGTCGGGCTTAAAATATGACGACTAGCCAAGTAAGGTTTAAAATATGACGACTAGCCACGTCAAGCTTAAAATATGACGACTAGCCTCGTCATGCTTAAAATATGGCAACTAACGACGTCGGGCTTAAAATATGACGACTAGCCACGTTAGTCTTAAAAATGACGACGAGCCTCGTCATGCTTAGAATATGAGGAGTAGCCACGTCTGGCATGTAATATGATGAGGAGCCTTGTTAAGCTTAGACTATGGCGACTAGCCTCGTCAAGCTTAAAATATGATGACGACTAGCCAAGTCAGGCTTAAAATATTATGACTAGCCTCGTCAGCCTTAAAATATGACGACTAGCCACGTCAAGCTTAAAATATGACGACTAGCCATGCTATGCTTAAAAAATGACGACTAGCCTTGTTAGGCTTAAAATATGACGACAAGCAACGTCAGGCTTAAAATATGACGACTAGCCTGTCAGGCTTAAATGACTAGCCTCGTCAGGCTTAAAATATGACGAGAAGCCTCATCAGGCTTAAAATATGACGCCTAGCCTCGTCAGGCTTAAAATATGATTACGACTAGCCAAGTCAGGCTTAAAATATGACGACTAGCATCATCAAGCTTAAAATATGACGACTAGCCTCGTCAGGCTTAAAATATGATTACGACTAGCCAAGTGAGGCTTAAAATATGACGACTAGCCTCGTCAAGCTTAAAATATGACGACTAGCCTCGTCAGGCTTAAAATATGATGACGACTAGCCAAGTTAGGCTTAAAATATGATGACTAGCCTCGTCTTCCTTAAAATACGATGACTAGCCACATCAAGCTTTAAATATGACGACTAGCCATGCCATGCTTAAAATATGACGACTAGCCTCGTTAGGCTTAAAATATGACGACTAGCAACGTCAGGCTTAAAATATGACAAAGTGCCTGTCAGTCTTAAATGATTAGCCTCGTCAGGTTTAAAATATGACGACAAGCTTCATCAGGCTTAAAATATGACGACTAGCCTCGTTAAGCTTAGAATATGACGACTAGCCTCGTCAGGCTTAAAATATGATTACGACTAGCCAAGTCAGGTTTAAAATATGACGACTAGCCTCGTGAGGATTAAAATATGACGACTAGCTACACCAAGCTTAGAATATGACGACTAGCCTCGTCAGGCTTAAAATATGACAACGGCTAGCCAAGTCAGGCTTAAATTATGACAACTAGCCTCGTTAGACTTATAATATGACCACCAGCCTCGTCCAGTTTAAAATATGACGACTAGCCACGTTAGGCTTAAAATATGACGACTAGCCTCGTTAGGCTTAAAATATGACGACTAGTCTCGTCACGCTTAAAATACGACGACTAGTCATGTCAGGCTAAAAATATGACGAGTAGCCTCGTCAAACTTAAAATATGACGACTAGCCACATCAGGCTTAAAATATGACGACAAGCCTCGTCAGGCTTAAAATATGACGACAAGCCACATCAGGCTTACAATATGACAACTAGCCATGTTAGACTTAAAATACGACGACTAGCCACGTTAGGCTTAAAATATGACGACGAGCCTTATCAGGCTTAGAATATGACGAGTAGCCACATCAGGCTTAAAATATGATGATGAGCCTCGTTAAGCTTAGAATATGACGACTAACCTCGTCAGGCTTAAAATATGATGACGACTAGCTACACCAAGTTTCCAAAATGGCGACTAGCAATGTTTGGCTTAAAATATGACGGCGAGCCTCGTTAGGTTAAGAATATAATGACTATACTCGTCAGGCTTAAAATATGATGACGACTAGCCAAGGCAGGCTTAAAATATGACGACTAGCCTCATCAGGCTTAAAATATGACGACAAGCCTCGTCAGGCTTAAAATATGACAACTAACGACATCAGGCTTAAAATATAACGACTAGCCACGTAAGTCTTCAAATATGACGACGAGCCTGGTCAGGCTTAGAATATGACGAGTAGCCACGTCGGGCATAAAATATGATGAGGAGCCTCGTTAAGCTTAGACTATTGCGACTAGCCTCGTCAGGCTTAAATTATGATGACGACTAACCAAGTCGAGTTTAAAATATGACGACTAGCACAGGCTTAAAATATGACGACTAGCCTCGTTAGGCTTAAAATATGACGACTAGTCTCGTCACGCTTAAAATACGACGACTAGTCATGTCAGGCTAAAAATATGACGAGTAGCCTCGTCAAACTTAAAATATGACGACTAGCCACATCAGGCTTAAAATATGACGACAAGCCTCGTCAGGCTTAAAATATGACGACAAGCCACATCAGGCTTAAAATATGACAACTAGCCATGTTAGACTTAAAATACGACGACTAGCCATGTTAGGCTTAAAATATGACGACGAGCCTTATCAGGCTTAGAATATGACGAGTAGCCACATCAGGCTTAAAATATGATGACGAGCCTCGTTAAGCTTAGAATATGACGACTAACCTCGTCAGGCTTAAAATATGATGACGACTAGCTACACCAAGTTTCCAAAATGGCGACTAGCAATGTTTGGCGTAAAATATGACGGCGAGCCTCGTTAGGTTAAGAATATAATGACTATACTCGTCAGGCTTAAAATATGATGACGACTACCCAAGTCAGGCTTAAAATATGACGACTAGCCTCATCAGGCTTAAAATATGACGACAAGCCTCGTCAGGCTTAAAATATGACAACTAACGACATCAGGCTTAAAATATAACGACTAGCCACGTCAGTCTTAAAATATGACGACGAGCCTGGTCAGGCTTAGAATATGACGAGTAGCCACGTCGGGCATAAAATATGATGAGGAGCCTCGTTAAGCTTAGACTATTGCGACTAGCCTCGTCAGGCTTAAATTATGATGACGACTAGCCAAGTCGAGCTTAAAATATGATGACTAGCCACGTCAGGCTTAAAATATGATGACTAGCCTTGTTATGCTGAAAATATGACGACTAGTCTCGTCACGCTTAAAATACGACGACTAGCCACGTCAGGCTTAAAATATGACGACCAGCTATGTCAGGCTTAAAATATGACGACTAGCCTCGTCAAACTTAAAATATGTCGACTAGCCACATCAGGCTTAAAATCTGACGACAAGCCTCGCCAAGCTTAAAATATAACGACAAGTCACATCAGGCTTAAAATATGACAACTAGCCACGTTAGACTTAAAATATGACGACTAACCGTGTTATGCTTAAAATATGAGGACGAGCCTTGCAGGCTTAGAATATGACAAGTAGCCACGTCAGGCTTAAAATATCATGACGAGCCTCGTTTAGCTTAGATTATGATGACTAGCCAAGTCAGGTTTAAAATATGACGACTGCCTCGTCAGGCTTAAAATATGACGACAAGCCTCGTCAGGCTTAAAATATGACAACTTACGATGTCAGGCCTAAAATATGACGACTAGCCACGTCAGTCTTAAAATATGACGACGAGTTTGGCCAGGCTTAGAATATGACGAGTAGACACGTCCGACATAAAATATGATGAGTAGCCTCGTTAAGCTTAGACTATTGCGACTAGCCTCGTCAGGCTTAAATTATGATGACGACTAGCCAAGTCAGGCTTAAAATATGACGACTAGCCTCGTCAGCCTTAAAATATGACGACTAGCCACATCAAGCTTAAAATATGACGACTAGCCATGCCATGTTTAAAAAATGACGACTAGCCTCGTTAGGCTTAAAATATGACGACTAGCAACGTCAGGCTTAAAATATGTCGACTAGCTTGTCAGGCTTAAATGACTAGCCTCGTCAGGCTTAAAATATGACGACAAGCCTCGTCAGGCTTAAAATATGACGACTAGGCTCGTTAAGCTTAGAATATGACGACTAGCCTCGTCAGGCTTAAAATATGATTACGACTAGCCAAGTCAGGTTTAAATTATGACGGCTAGCCTCGTCGGGCTTAAAATATGACGACTAGCCAAGTAAGGTTTAAAATATGACGACTAGCCACGTCAAGCTTAAAATATGACGACTAGCCTCGTCATGCTTAAAATATGGCAACTAACGACGTCGGGCTTAAAATATGACGACTAGCCACGTTAGTCTTAAAAATGACGACGAGCCTCGTCATGCTTAGAATATGAGGAGTAGCCACGTCTGGCATGTAATATGATGAGGAGCCTTGTTAAGCTTAGACTATGGCGACTAGCCTCGTCAAGCTTAAAATATGATGACGACTAGCCAAGTCAGGCTTAAAATATTATGACTAGCCTCGTCAGCCTTAAAATATGACGACTAGCCACGTCAAGCTTAAAATATGACGACTAGCCATGCTATGCTTAAAAAATGACGACTAGCCTTGTTAGGCTTAAAATATGACGACAAGCAACGTCAGGCTTAAAATATGACGACTAGCCTGTCAGGCTTAAATGACTAGCCTCGTCAGGCTTAAAATATGACGACAAGCCTCATCAGGCTTAAAATATGACGCCTAGCCTCGTCAGGCTTAAAATATGATTACGACTAGCCAAGTCAGGCTTAAAATATGACGACTAGCATCATCAAGCTTAAAATATGACGACTAGCCTCGTCAGGCTTAAAATATGATTACGACTAGCCAAGTGAGGCTTAAAATATGACGACTAGCCTCGTCAAGCTTAAAATATGACGACTAGCCTCGTCAGGCTTAAAATATGATGACGACTAGCCAAGTTAGGCTTAAAATATGATGACTAGCCTCGTCTTCCTTAAAATACGATGACTAGCCACATCAAGCTTTAAATATGACGACTAGCCATGCCATGCTTAAAATATGACGACTAGCCTCGTTAGGCTTAAAATATGACGACTAGCAACGTCAGGCTTAAAATATGACAAAGTGCCTGTCAGTCTTAAATGATTAGCCTCGTCAGGTTTAAAATATGACGACAAGCTTCATCAGGCTTAAAATATGACGACTAGCCTCGTTAAGCTTAGAATATGACGACTAGCCTCGTCAGGCTTAAAATATGATTACGACTAGCCAAGTCAGGTTTAAAATATGACGACTAGCCTCGTGAGGATTAAAATATGACGACTAGCTACACCAAGCTTAGAATATGACGACTAGCCTCGTCAGGCTTAAAATATGACAACGGCTAGCCAAGTCAGGCTTAAATTATGACAACTAGCCTCGTTAGACTTATAATATGACCACCAGCCTCGTCCAGATTAAAATATGACGACTAGCCACGACAGGCTTAAAATATGACGACTAGCCTCGTTAGGCTTAAAATATGACGACTAGTCTCGTCACGCTTAAAATACAACGACTAGTCATGTCAGGCTTAAAATATGACGAGTAGCCTCGTCAAACTTAAAATATGACGACTAGCCACATTAGGCTTAAAATATGACGACAAGCCTCGTAAGGCTTAAAATATGACGACAAGCCACATCAGGCTTAAAATATGACAACTAGACATGTTAGACTTATAGGCTTAAAATATGACGACGAGCCTTGTCAGGCTTAGAATATGACGAGTAGCCACATCAGGCTCAATATATGATGACGAGCCTCGTTAAGCTTAGAATATGACGACTAACCTCGTCAGGCTTAAAATATGATGACGACTAGCTACACCAAGCTTCCAAAATGGCGACTAGCAATGTTTGGCTTAAAATATGACGACGAGCCTCGTTAGGCTTAGAATATAATGACTATACTCGTCAGGCTTAAAATATGATGACGATTAGCCAAGTCAGGCTTAAAATATGACGACTAGCCTCATCAGGCTTAAAATATGACGACAAGCCTCGTCAGGCTTAAAATATGACAACTAACGACGTCAGGCTTAAAATATGATGACTAGCCACGTCAGTCTTAAAATATGACGACGAGCCTGGTCAGGCTTAGAATATGACGAGTAGCCACGTCGGGCATAAAATATGATGAGGAGCCGTGTTAAGCTTAGACTATTGCGACTAGCCTCGTCAGGCTTAAATTATGATGACGACTAGCCAAGTCGGGCTTAAAATAAGATGACTAGCCACGTCAGGCTTAAAATATGACGACTAGCCTTGTTATGCTGAAAATATGACGACTAGTCTCGTCACGCTTAAAATACGACGACTAGCCACGTCAGGTTTAAAATATGACGACAAGCCATATCAGGCTTAAAATATGACGACTAGCCTCGTCAAACTTAAAATATGTCGACTAGCCACATCAGGCTTAAAATCTGACGACAAGCCTCGTCAAGCTTAAAATATAACGACAAGTCACATCAGGCTTAAAATATGACAACTAGCCACGTTAGACTTAAAATATGACGACTAACCGTGTTAGGCTTAAAATATGACGACGAGCCTTGCAGGCTTAGAATATGATGAGTAGCCACGTCAGGCTTAAAATATCATGACGAGCCTCGTTTAGCTTAGATTATCACGACTAGCCAAGTCAGGCTTAAAATATGACGACTGCCTCGTCAGGCTTAAAATATGACGACAAGCCTCGTCAGGCTTAAAATATGACAACTTACGATGTCAGACTTAAAATATGACGACTAGCCACGTCAGTCTTAATATATGACGACGAGCTTCGTCAAGCTTAGAATATGACGAGTAGCCACGTCTGGCATATAATATAATGAGGAGCCTCGTTAAGCTTAGACTATGGCGACTAGCCTCGTCAAGCTTAAAATATGATGACGACTAGCCAAGTCAGGCTTAAAAGATGACGACTAGCCTCGTCAGCCTTAAAATATGACGACTAGCCACATCAAGCTTAAAATATGACGACTAGCCATGCCATGCTTAAAAAATGACGACTAGCCTCGTTAGGCTTAAAATATGACGACTAGCAACGTCAGGCTTAAAATATGTCGACTAGCCTGTCAGGCTTAAATGACTAGCCTCGTCAGGCTTAAAATATGACGACAAGCCTCGTCAGGCTTAAAATATGACGACTAGCCTCGTTAAGCTTAGAATATGACGACTAGCCTCGTCAGGCTTAAAATATGATTACGACTAGCCAAGTCAGGTTTAAAATATGACGGCTAGCCTCGTCGGGCTTAAAATATGACAACTAGCCTCGTCAGACTTATAATATGACGACTAGCCTCGTCCAGCTTAAAATATGACGACTAGCCACGTCAAACTTAAAATATGACGACTAGCCTCGTCATGCTTAAAATATGACAACTAACGACGTCGGGCTTAAAATATGACGACTAGCCATGTTAGTCTTAAAATATGACGACGAGCCTCGTCATGCTTAGAATATGACGAGTAGCCACGTCTGGCATGTATTATGATGAGGAGCCTCGTTAAGCTTAGACTATGGCGACTAGCCTCGTCAAGCTTAAAATATGATGACGACTAGCCAAGTCAGGCTTAAAATATTAACACTAGCCTCGTCAGCCTTAAAATATGACGACTAGCCACGTCAAGCTTAAAATATGACGACTAGCCATGCTATGCTTAAAAAATGACGACCAGCCTCGTTAGGCTTAAAATATGACGACAAGCAACGTCAGGCTTAAAATATGACGACTAGCCTGTCAGGCTTAAATTACTAGCCTCGTCAGGCTTAAAATATGACGACAAGCCTCATCAGGCTTAAAATATGACGACTAGCCTTGTTAAGCTTAGATATGACGACTAGCCTCGTCAGGCTTAAAACATGATTACGACTAGCCAAGTCAGGCTTAAAATATGACGACTAGCATCGTCAAGCTTAAAATATGACGACTAGCCTCGTCAGGCTTAAAATATGATTACGACTAGCCAAGTCAGGCATAATATATGACGACTAGCCTCGTCAAGCTTAAAATATGACGACTAGCCTCGTCAGGCTTAAAATATGATGACGACTAGCCAACTTAGGCTTTAAATATGATGACTAGCCTCGTCAGCCTTAAAATAGGATGACTAGCCACATCAAGCTTTAAATATGACGACTAGCCATGCCATGCTTAAAATATGACGACTAGCCTCGTTAGGCTTAAAATATGACGACTAGCGACGTCAGGCTTAAAATATGACAAAGTGCCTGTCAGGCTTAAATGATTAGCCTCGTCAGGTTTAAAATATGACGACAAGCCTCATCAGGCCTAAAATATGACGACTAGCCTCGTTAAGGTTAGAATATGACGACTAGCCTCGTCAGGCTTAAAATATGATTACGACTAGCCAAGTCAGGTTTAAAATATGACGACTAGCCTCGTGAGGATTAAAATATGACGAATAGCTACACCTAGCTTAGAATATGACGACTAGCCTCGTCAGGCTTAAAATATGACAACGGCTAGCCAAGTCAGGCTTAAATTATGACAACTAGCCTCGTCAGACTTATAATATGACCACCAGCCTCGTCCAGCTTAAAATATGACGACTAGCCACGACAGGCTTAAAATATGCTGACTAGCCTCGTTAGGCTTAAAATATGACGACTAGTCTCGTCACGCTTAAAATACGACGACTAATCATGTCAGGCTTAATATATGACGAGTAGCCTCGTCAAACTTCAAATATGACGACTAGCCACATCAGGCTTAAAATATGACGACAAGCCTCGTCAGGCTTAAAATATGACGACAAGCCACATCAGGCTTAAAATATGACAACTAGCCATGTTAGACTTGAAATACGACGACTAGCCACGTTAGGCTTAAAATATGACGACGAGCCTTGTCAGTCTTAGAATATGACGAGCCTCGTTAAGCTTAGAATATGACGACTAACCTCGTCAGGCTTAAAATATGATGACGACTAGCTACACCAAGCTTCCAAAATGGCGACAAGCAATGTTTGGCTTAAAATATGACGACGAGCCTCGTTAGGCTTAGAATATAATGACTATACTCGTCAGGCTTAAAATATGATGACGACTAGCCAAGTCAGGCTTAAAATATGACGACTAGCCTCATCAGGCTTAAAATATGACGACAAGCCTTGTCAGGCTTAAAATATGACAATTAACGACGTCAGGCTTAAAATATGACGATTAGCCACGTCAGTCTTAAAATATGACGACGAGCCTGGTCAGGCTTAGAATATGACGAGTAGCCACGTCGGGCATAAAATATGATGAGGAGCCTCGTTAAGCTTAGACTATTGCGACTAGCCTCGTCAGGCTTAATTATGATGACGACTAGCCAAGTCGGACTTAAAATATAATGACTAGCCACGTCAGGCTTAAAATATGACGACTAGCCTTGTTATGCTGAAAATATGACGACTAGTCTCGTCACGCTTAAAATACGATGACTAGCCACGTCAGGTTTAAAATATGACGACTAGCCATATCAGGCTTAAAATATGGCGACTAGCCTCGTCCAACTTAAAATATGTCGACTAGCCACATCAGGCTTAAAATCTGACGACAAGCCTCGTCAAGCCTAAAATATAACGACAAGTCACATCAGGCTTAAAATATGACAACTAGCCACGTCAGTCTTAAAATATGACGACGAGCCTCGTCAAGCTTAGAATATGACGAGTAGCCACGTCTGGCATATAATATAATGAGGAGCCTCGTTAAGCTTAGACTATGGCGACTAGCCTCGTCAAGCTTAAAATATGATGACGACTAGCCAAGTCAGGCTTAAAATATGACGACTAGCCTCGTCAGCCTTAAAATATGACGACTAGCCACATCAAGCTTAAAATATGACGACTAGCCATGCCATGCTTAAAAAATGACGACTAGCCTCGTTAGGCTTAAAATATTACGACTAGCAACGTCAGGCTTAAAATATGTCGACTAGCCTGTCAGGCTTAAATGACTAGCCTCGTCAGGCTTAAAATATGACGACAAGCCTCGTCAGGCTTAAAATATGACGACTAGCCTCGTTAAGCTTAGAATATGACGACTAGCCTCGTCAGGCTTAAAATATGATTACGACTAGCCAAGTCAGGTCTAAAATATGACGACTAGCCTCATCAGGCTTAAAATATGACGACTAGCCTCGTCAGACTTATAATATGACGACTAGCCTCGTCCAGCTTAAAATATGACGACTAGCCACGTCAAGCTTAAAATATGACGACTAGCCTCGTCATGCTTAAAATATGACAACTAACGACGTCGGGCTTAAAATATGACGACTAGCCACGTTAGTCTTAAAATATGACGACGAGCCTCGTCAGGCTTAGAATATGACGAGTAGCCACGTCTGGCATGTAATATGATGAGGAGCCTCGTTAAGCTTAGACTATGGCGACTAGCCTCGTCAAGCTTAAAATATGATGACGACTAGCCAAGTCAGGCTTAATATATTATGACTAGCCTCGTCAGTCTTGAAATATGACGACTAGCCACGTCAAGCTTAAAATATGATGACTAGCCATGCTATGCTTAAAAAATGACGACTAGCCTCGTTAGGCTTAAAATATGACGACTAGCAACGTCAGGCTTAAAATATGACGACTAGCCTGTCAGGCTTGAATGACTAGCCTCGTCAGGCTTAAAATATGACGACAAGCCTTATCAGGCTTAAAATATGACGACGAGCCTCGTTAAGCTTAGATATGACGACTAGCTTCGTCAGGCTTAAAATATGATTACGACTAGCCAAGTCAGGCTTAAAATATGAAGACTAGCCTCGTCGGGCTTAAAATATGACGACTAGCTACACCAAGCTTAGAGTATGACGACTAGCCTCGTCAGGCTTAAAATATGACGACGATTAGCCAAGTCTGGCTTAAAATATGACAACCAGTGATAAGGATAAAAAATGAAACGCAGAAATAAAGATAAAGAGCGAGACACTACTCGAACTCCCTACGAAGTAACTATGGAGAACTCGTTCCATAATACCCTCGTATCGGTGTCAAGGAGGACCTACACTATGCAACTACCCTCGAGTCACACTTGGAACTCGCAAATAGAATGATCGGGTTTTCGGTTCAAGACTCAACTAGGTTCCACTAGTGAATTCAAGCAACCAAGACAAAGGGTTCTCCAAACAAGAGATAGTTTCTTTTCATCATTCATAAAATTCAAGGTAGACTAAGGTTTGAATAGGTTTGTGAAGTATTTATAGACTTCACTTACATGTAATGAAAGCTCAAAAATACCCCCAAACTGGTTAAAACAATAAAGGCCTCGTAGGGCTATACTTGTCCAAACATAGCATAAAACTAGTAATTTCCGCACCCTTTCACAAAGTAGGCGCCCAGCCTACTTTAACTAGGCGCCCCGCCTGTTTTCAACTATGCTGAAGGAGTAGGCGGTCCGCCTGGATTGGGACTCTCACAGAGGCGGTCCGCCTGGTGAGATCCAGAGAGTGATCAAAGACTAGGCGGCCGGCCTAGTTGAGTAGGCGGTCCGCCTGGTGCTGTGGCCTCTTGAGTTGCTTCCAAAAGTTCTCCGGATGCCTCGCCAAGTGTACTAGAAGGTCTTCCATCCATGGCACACCAAAGTATAGTCTTCAAGTCGCTCCCGGGGCCTTCTTCCATACCATTCCATATCAAGTGAAGATGGGTATCTTGGATCAACTTGGCTTGACTCCGAGTGAAGGGTCTTGAGGGGGTTTGGGTCTTATCATCCTCCCCTTCTTGAGAAGATTTCGTCCTCGAAATCGAAGCATCATCCACGACCTCTTCATCATTATGCACAGCCTCTACATTACCTACATTTAAAGGAACCAAGTCACAAACATTGAAAGTATTAGAAACTTGATACTCACTTGGCAAGTCGACCACATAAGCATTGTTGTTTATCTTCGAGAGCACTTGGAATGGGCCATCTCCTCGGGGTGCCAACTTCCCTTTCCTAAGGCTTGAAAACCTTTCTTTCCGGAAGTGCACCCACACATAGTCACCCTTCTTGAGTTCCACCTTCTTGCGTCCTTTGTTCTTCTTGGAGGCGACCTTAGCATAAGCTTCCTCCAAATTCTTCTTCGCCTTTGCATGGAGTTCAACCAAAGCCTTGGCTCTAGCTTTACCTTCAAAATTAACAACCGTTTCCCTTGGCAAAGGGGTTAGATCAAGGGGAATCAAGGGGTTAAATCCATAAACACACTCGAATGGAGTCATGCCTATCATGCTATGCAATGTGCGATTGTAGGCAAACTCCATAAGAGGTAGACGATCAATCCAAGTCCCGGCCTTACCTCGGGTCATGGCTCTAAGAAGAGCACCCAAGGTTCGGTTTACCACTTCCGTTTGCCCATCGGTTTGGGGGTGGTGGGACGTGGAGAACAAGAGCTTGGTGCCTAAAGAACCCCATAAACACCTCCAAAAATGACTTAGGAACTTGGTGTCCCTATCACTCACTATGGTTTGAGGCACACCATGCAACTTCAAAACATTTTCAATGAACAAAGTTGCCACATGTTGTGCATCATCACATTTCTTGCATGGAATGAAATGAGCCATTTTGGAGAACCTATCCACAACTACATAAATGCTATCATGGCCCCCTCTAGTCCTTGGTAATCCCATCACAAAATCCATTGAGATATCCAACCATGGACTAGTAGGTACGGGGAGAGGGGTATACAACGCATGAGGGTGGGCTTTAGATTTGGCACGTTTGCACTCAAGGCAATTAGTGCAAAACTTCTCCACATGCACCCTCATCTTTGGCCAATAGAATTGTTCTTGAAGAATGGCCAAAGTCTTTCTTGTGCCAAAATGTCCCATGAGTCCCCCGCAATGTGCTTCATACACAAGCAACTCTCTCCAAGAGGACTCCGGAATGCACACTCTACCATTTTTGAAGATATAACCATTAACCCATTGGTATTTGTCAACTCTCTCCCCTTTCTCTAGAGTGTCATGGACACTCTTTAGCTTTGGGTCATGAGCATACATCATTTTAATGCTCTCAAAACCCATGAGCTTAGAGGTGAGAGTGGTGGCTAGAGCAAACTTTCTTGAAAGCGCATCCGCCACAACATTGTCTTTCCCTTTCTTGTATTGGATCACATAGGGAAAAGACTCAATAAATTCAACCCACTTGGCATGTCTCTTATTGAGCTTCTCTTGGCCTCTCAAATGCTTGAGTGACTCATGGTCACTCTTGATTACAAACTCACGAGGCCAAAGATAGTGTTGCCAATGGGCAAGGGCTCTCACAAGGGCATACAACTCCTTGTCATATGTAGAATAATTCAAGGAGGCCCCTTTCAACTTTTCACTAAAATAGGCGATGGGTTTGCTATCTTGCATTAAAACACCACCAATTCCCACCCCCGAGGCATCACATTCGACCTCAAATGCCTTTCCAAAGTCGGGCAATTGCAATAGAGGGGCGGTACTCAACCTACTTTTCAACTCAAGGAAGGCCTTCTCTTGAGGCTCTCCCCAAACAAACGGTTGGTCTTTCTTCACCAATTCGGTGAGTGGAGCGGCAATGGAGCTAAAGTCCTTCACAAATCGCCTATAAAAGCTTGCGAGACCATGAAAGCTCCTCACTTGAGTCACGGTAGTAGGAGTAGGCCAATCACGTATGGCCTCTACCTTAGACTCATCCACCTCCACTCCTTGGGCACTCACAACAAACCCAAGGAAGACCACCTTCTCAATACCAAAGGCACACTTTTTAAAATTAGCATAGAGCTTTTCGGCTCTCAACTATTCAAGCACTAGCCTAAGGTGTTCAACATGGTCGTCTATTGATTTGCTATAGATCAATATATCGTCAAAATAGACGACCACAAACTTGTTGATGAATGGCTTTAGAACATGGTTCATTAGCCTCATGAAAGTTCTAGGTGCATTGGAGAGCCCAAAGGGCATCACCAACCATTCGTAGAGACCAAATTTGGTCTTGAATGCGGTTTTCCATTCATCACCGGGTTTCATCCGGATTTGATGGTAGCCGGACCTAAGGTCAATTTTGCT
Source organism: Petunia x hybrida (assembly GCA_037355625.1). Lineage (NCBI taxonomy): Eukaryota > Viridiplantae > Streptophyta > Magnoliopsida > Solanales > Solanaceae > Petunia > Petunia x hybrida. The sequence goes on from JBBBVM010000071.1 coordinate 1,491,634, forward strand.
AAACACACATGAACCGCTCAATTCATCTAACATATCATCAAGTCGGGGAATAGGATGACGGTACTTTACCGTTATTTTGTTCACGGCTCGACAATCAACACACATTCTCCAAGTGCCGTCCTTTTTGGGAACAAGGATCACGGGCACGGCACAAGGACTCAAGCTTTCCCTCACCAAGCCTTTAGTGAGCAATTCATCCACTTGTCACGCTTAAAATAGGACGACTAGCCACATCAGGCTTAATATATTACGACGACTTAAAATATGACGACTAGCCACATCAGGCTTAAAATCTGACGACAAGCCTCGTCAAGCTTAAAATATAACGACAAGTCACATCAGGCTTAAAATATGACAACTAGCCACGTTAGACTTAAAATATGATGACTAACCACGGTAGGCTTAAAAATGGCGACGAGCCTTGCAGGCTTAGAATACTACGAGTAGCCACGTCAGGCTTAAAATATCATGACGAGCCTCGTTTAGCTTAGATTATGACGACTAGCCAAGTCAGGTTTAAAATATGACGACTGCCTCGTCAGGCTTAAAATATGACGGCAAGCCTCGTCAGGCTTAAATATGACAACTTATGATGTCAGGCTTAAAATATGACGACTAGCCACGTCGGTCTTAAAATATGACGACGAGCCTCGTTAGGCTTAGAATATGACGAGTAGCCACGTCTGGCATATAATATAATGAGGAGCCTCGTTAAGCTTAGACTATGGCGACTAGCTTCGTCAAGCTTAAAATATGATGACGACTAGCCAAGTCAGGCTTAAAATATGACGACTAGCCTCGTCAGCCTTTAAATATGACGACTAGCCATATCAAGTTTAAAATATGACAACTAGCCATGCCATGCTTAAAAAATGACAACTAGCCTCGTTAGGCTTAAAATATGACGACTAGCCTTTTTAAGCTTAGAATATGACGACTACCCTCGTCAGGCTTAAAATATGATTAGGACTAGCCAAGTCAGGTTTAAAATATGACGACTAGCCTCGTCAGGCTTAAAATATGACGACTAGCCTCGTCAGACTTATAATATGACGACTAGCCTCGTCCAGCTTAAAATATGATGACTAGCCACGTCAAGCTTAAAATATGACGCCTAGCCTCGCAATGCTTAAAATATGACAACTAACGACGTCGGGCTTAAAATATGCCGACTAGCCACGTCAGTCTTAAAATATGACGATGAGCCTCGTCAGGCTTAGAATATGACGAGTAGCCATGTCTGGCATATAATATGATGAGGAGCCTCGTTAAGCTTAGACTATGGCGACTAGCCCCGTCAAGCTTAAAATACGATGACGACCAGCCAAGTCAGGCTTAAAATATTATGACTAGCCTCGACAGCCTTAAAATATGACGACTAGCCACGTCAAGCTTAAAATATGACGACTAGCCATGCCATGCTTAAAAAATGACGACTAGCCTCGTTAGGCTTAAAATATTACGACTAGCTACGTCAAGCTTAAAATATGACGACTAGCCTGTCAGGCTTAAATGACTAGCCTCGTATGGCTTAAAATATAACGACAAGCCTCAAAAGGCTTAAAATATGACGACTAGCCTCGTTAAGCTTAGATATGACGACTAGCCTCGTCAGGCTTAAAATATGATTACGACTAGCCAAGTCAGGCTTGAAATATGAAGACTAGCCTCGTCGGGCTTAAAATATGACGTCTAGCTACACCAAGCTTAGAGTATGACTACTAGCCTCGTCAGGCTTAAAATATGACGACGACTAGCCAAGTCAGGCTTAAAATATGACAACTAGCCTCGTCAGACTTATAATATGTAGACTAGCCTCGTCCAGCTTAAAATATGACGACTAGCCACGTCAGGCTTAAAATATGACGACTAGCCTCGTTAGGGTTAAAATATGACGACTAGTCTCGTCACGCTTAAAATACGACGACTAGCCAAATATGACGGCAGCCATGTCAGGCTTAAAATATGACGACTAGCCTCGTCAAACTTAAAATATGACGACCAGCCACATCAGGCTTAAAATATGACGACAAGCCTCGTCAGGCTTAAAATATGACGACAAACCTCATCAGGCTTAAAATATGACGACGTGCCTTGTCAGGCTTAGAATATGATGAGTAGCCACGTCAGGCTTAAAATATGACGACGAGCCTCGTTAAGCTTAGAATATGACGGCTAGCCTCGTCAAACTTAAAATATGATGACGACTAGCCAAGTCAGGCTTAAAATATGACGACTAGCCTCGTCAGGCTTAAAATATGACGACTAGCTACACCAAGCTTAAAATATGACGACTAGCAATGTCAGGCTTAAAATATGACGACGAGCCTCGTTAGGCTTAGAATATAATGACTATATTCATCAGGCTTAACATATAATGACAACTAGCCAAGTCTGGCTTAAAATATAACAACTAGCCTCGTCAGGCTTAAAATATGACGACAAGCCTCGTCATGCTTAAAATATGACAACTAACAACGTCGGGCTTAAAATATGAGGACTAGCCACGTTAGCCTTAAAATATGACGACGAGCCTCGTCAGGCTTAGAATATGACGAGTAGCCACATCGGGCATAAAATATGATGAGGAGCCTCGTTAAGGTTAGACTATTGCGACTAGCCTCATCAGGCTCAAAATATGATGACGACTAGCCAAGTCAGGCTTAAAATATGATGACGACTAGCCAAGTCGGGTTGAAAATATGACGACTAGCCTCGTCAGGCTTAAAATATGACGACTAGCTACACCAAGCATTTATGACGACTAGCAATGTCGGGCATAAAATATGACGACGAGCCTCGTTAGGCTTAGAATATAATGACTATATTCATCAGGCTTAAAATATGATGACAACTAGCCAAGTCAGGCTTAAAATATGACGACAAGCCTCGTCATGCTTAAAATATGACAACTAACGACGTCAGGCTTAAAATATGACGACTAGCCACGTCAGTCTTAAAATATGACGACGAGCCTGGTCAGGCTTGAATATGACGAGTAGTGGTGCAATGCAAACCCGAAGGATTTGCTTAGCACGAACGCGGAAGATAAACAACAAAAGATAAAGATAGAAGCAAGACAAAACTTGCTTCTTTTGAAAGAACAGTGAGGAACCTATCTTAAAGCTCGATCAAAAGGGACACAAGAATCACCTAAACTATGCAACAATCCTCAAGAGAACATTGCCTCTTGCAAACTGAATGATCAAGAGGAATGTTCAATCGGATTAACCGAAAGCCACAAGTCCATAAAAGCCCTCACAGGGGGTTGCTCACGACGGAGACAAGAAATGTGCTCGGCACTTTCATTAATTCATCAATGTTCATAAAACTAGCTGCTTACAATGAAAGGAAACAAGGTTTATATAGGAAATATTAAGGGTAATCTAGTAAAAGGGTCACAGGTGACCAATAAAAATAAGCCACGCAGGGCTGAGTTAAATTGTGTTCGGCAGACTTTGACTTCGGTAAGCCTTGGCTTCGGTTCTCGATTGTCTGCTCGAACACACTTGTTGCCTTCAGACGCTCAATTGTCTTCGAGCTCATTGTCCTCGGTCACTTTACCATCGGGCTCTAATCTGAAGATAATGCCTTCGGTTCTTGAGCTCGGCCACTCAGCTTTGGAGCAATTATTTTCCTTCGGCCAGGCTAAGTGAACGTGCACATCGTGCAGTAGCTTGGCTTGGCTTGGCTTCTTGTCATCGGTCTCCTCGGTGGATCGAACACTTGATCAGCACGTATTTAGGCTGCATCGTCCTCCCCTTCTTGAGAAGATTTCGTCCTCGAAATCAAGCCGTCCTCGACCTTCGAAGTTGGACCTACAACACAAGGAGTTAAGTCAGCAACATTAAAAGTGTTGGACACGTTATACTCACCAGGGAGGTCGATCACGTAAGCATTGTTGTTGATCTTGGTCAACACTTGAAATGGACCATCCCCTCGAGGAGCCAACTTTCCTTTCCTTTGGTTTGGGAAGCGTTCCTTTCGGAAGTGAACCCAAACCCAATCTCCCTTCTTTAATTCCAGCTTTTTACGCCCCTTGTTTTTCTTTAAGGCAACTTTTGCATAGGCCTCCTCGAGGTTCTTCTTCACCTTTGCATGCAATTCGATCAAGGCAGCTGCTCGTCGAGTACCTTCAAAATCAAGAACAGAATCTCGAGGCAATGGGGTTAAATCAAGTGGAATCAAAGGATTAAAGCCATACACACACTCAAACGGGGTCATGTTGATCATTCGATGCACCGTTCGATTGTATGCAAATTCCATCATGGGCAAACGATCAGCCCGGTTTCCAACCTTCCCGTTGGTCATTGCCCGAAGCAAAGATCCCAAGGTTCGGTTAACTACCTCGGTCTGTCCATCAGTCTGAGGATGGTGAGACGTCGAGAATAGTAGCTTGGTGCCGAGGGCACCCCACAAACACTTCCAAAAATGACTCAAGAACTTCGAGTCTCGATCACTCACAATAGTACGAGGTACACCATGCAATTTTAACACGTTAGAAACATACAATGTAGCTACATGCTGTGCATCATCACACTTTTTGCAAGGAATAAAGTGAGCCATTTTTGAAAAACGGTCAACCACAACGAAGATGCTATCATGTCCTCCCCCCGACCTCGGTAACCCCAAGACAAAGTCCATGGATATATCAACCCAAGGTCGATCAGGCACAGGCAACGGGGTGTACAAACCATGAGGATTGGACTTCGATTTTGCTTTCTTGCAAACGAGACAAGCGTTGCAAAGCTTTTCCACATCTCGTCGCATTTTGGGCCAATGGAACTGCTCGGTCAAGATACCAAGAGTTTTGTTGGCACCGAAGTGTCCCATCAGTCCACCGGAGTGAGCTTCTTGAACCAAGAGCTCTCTCCACGATGACACTGGCACACAAACCCTCCCATTCTTGAAGAGGTAGCCATCATGCCATTGATATTTCTCAACCCTTCGGCCACTCAATAAATTCAACCCACTTGGCATGTCTTCGGTTTAATTTCTCCTGACCTCGGAGATGTTTCAAAGACTCATGATCGCTTTTGATCACAAATTCTCGAGGCCACAAATAATGCTGCCAATGGGCGAGTGCTCGAACGAGGGCATACATTTCCTTGTCATACGTTGAGTAATTCAAGGCTGCACCCTTAAGCTTTTCGCTGAAGTAAGCGATCGGCTTCGATTCTTGCATTAGCACTCCTCCGATCCCAACTCCAGACGCATAACACTCGACTTCGAATGCTTTGCCGAAGTCAGGGAGTTGCAACAACGGGGCAGAACAAAGCCTCCGTTTCAACTCTTGGAAAGCCCTTTCTTGGGACTCTTCCCACACAAATGGATGGTCTTTCTTCACCAGCTCGGTTAAAGGAGCTGCCACGGTGCTAAAGTCACGAACAAACCTTCGGTAAAAGCTAGCTAAGCCATGGAAGCTACAAACTTGTGATACCGAGGTCGGAGTTGGCCAATCTTTGATGGCTTCGACTTTTGATTCGTCGACTTCGACACCATTAGCACTGACAACAAATCCGAGAAAGACTACACGATCGACACCAAAGGCGCATTTCTTGAAGTTGGCATACAACTTCTCTTCTCGAAGCTTTTCAAGTACTTGCCTTAGGTGTTCGACATGTTCATCCACGGTTCTGCTATAAACAAGTATGTCATCGAAATAAACGACAACGAACTTGTTTATGAACGGTTTGAGCACATGGTTCATCAATCGCATGAATGTGCTCGGTGCATTGGATAAGCCAAAAGGCATCACCAACCATTCATAGAGACCGAACTTGGTCTTGAATGCGGTTTTCCACTCGTCTCCGGGTTTCATTCGGATCTGGTGGTAACCGGACCTGAGGTCTATCTTCGAAAAGCATGAAGAACCACTTAACTCATCTAGCATGTCATCTAATCGAGGGATAGGATGACGATACTTTACCGTTATTTTGTTGACTGCTCGACAGTCAACACACATTCGCCATGTTCCATCCTTCTTCGGGACAAGGATAACAGGAACGGCGCAAGGACTCAAGCTCTCACGAACGAGGCCCTTGTTCAGCAATCCATCAACCTGCCGTTGGAGCTCTTTGGTGTCTTCGGGATTACACCGGTATGCAGGTTTGTTAGGGATTTGAGACCCTGGCACGAAGTCAATTAGGTGCTCGATTCCTCTCAACGGAGGTAATCCACCTGGCATTTCCTCGGGAAATATGTCCTCGAAGTCCTGCAAAACTTTACGAACAAACAAAGGCAAAGGGTTATCATTAGAAAAATCATCATTAGAGTTTAGAAAGATACCCTTGTGCACGAGGCAAATCATCATCTGACCGTGGTCGTTGCCTCGTAAGATCTCACCGGGTTGCATGATTGCACAAATTCCTTTCACTTCGGGCGGTGAGTTAGTCTCTTCGGGACCCAATTTTGCTCCCATCGGAAGCTTAGCTTTGGCCGCTTCTTTCAATTCTTTCATTCGTTTATAGTCCTCGGTGACTTGTTTTGGAGACAAGGGTTTGAGTATGAAACTCTTCCCATCGAGCTTCACAGTGTAAGTGTTGGATCTGCCATTGTGAACAGCTGTTCGGTCATACTGCCATGGTCGACCCAATAGCAAATGACAAGCTTGCATCGGAACCACATCGAATATCATTTCATCTTGATACTCTCCGATTTTGAACTTGATCCACACTTGTTTGACAACTCTCAATTCTCCACACTCGTTCAGCCATTGTAACTTGTAAGGGCGGGGATGCTTCATCGTAGGTAATCCTATTTGTGAAACCAAAGTTTGGCTCACTACATTTGCACAACTACCAGAATCAATGATCATCGAACACACCTTTCCTCTCACTCGACATCGGGCATGAAAGAGGTTTTCTCTTTGGTTGTCCTCTTCTTCAAGAGTCATGCAGCTCAAATTCCTTCGAACCACAAGAAACATTTCCGGATGATCAGCTTCGGCAGCCTCAGGATCATCATCACCTTCAGCTCGGTCAGTCTCCTCGATAAATTCCTCCTCGGTGTCACTCGCTTGCTCATGGACGGTTCCATCTTCGAGCAGAAGCATAACTTTGCGAGTTGGACACTCTTTTGCCATGTGACCATAACCTTTGCATTTGTGACACTGAATATTTGAAGCACTAGGAGAGTTGAGTTGAACTTTACCTCCCACTTCTCTCGACTGGTTAACGGTCACACCTCTTTCGAAGGGTCTCTTCGAATCTCGAACAGTGTTAGCACTTGCTTGGTTTGGACTCTTCCATTCTTTACCTCGGTTCAAAGGAGTAGAAGTAGTGACTCCTCGATACCGGTTTGCCTTGTCGTCCTTCACCAATTTTTCAGCTTCGGTGGCAGCATCGAACAGATCTTCCAACGTGTGATACACGTGGAGCCTCAATTGAGACGACACATCCCTAGCCAAACCATTTTTGAATCTGATAATGGCTTGTTCTTCGTCTTCGACCAGATCAAGATTCAATCGAACCTTTTCGAACTCATCGTGGTACTCTTGGACAGACTTGGACCCTTGCTTTAACTCATAGAGCTTTTGCATTTGAGTCTGCCTGTACTTGGCGCTCAAATACTTAGCATCCATTGCTCTCTTCAACTGTGGCCAAGTGTTGACTTCGGGATAGTCATTCCTTCGTCTATACCTCTTGTCAGATTCCCACCATGTTGATGCATAGGCTTCGAACGAAGCAATGGCATGGGTAGCTTTTCTCTCCTCGGTCATCTCATTGGTTTCAAAGATGCGCTCCATTTTAAGCTTCCATTCAAGATACTCATCGGGATCACTAGTTCCTTTAAAGGGTGGAATAGTGATCTTGACACTGTTCAAATTTGAGTCTCGAACAGCACGAGCCTGTTCGGGATACTCATCATCTCGATCATTAGCCTCACGCTCAATATTTCTTCCAACATTTGCGCCTCGGCCTCGACCTCGGAAATTTCCACGACCTCGGTGAGCTTGCCTTCGTTGAGCGAATGGCGGCTCACGCTCATATTCGTCCTCGGGAAATTCCTCTTCATCAACCTCCTCGGCAACGGCTCCAAGATCTCTTTGGGCCTTTGGAGGTGGTATTCTTTCTCCTCGGGGAATGCCCAAGTTTTGATAAGCAGCTTGGGGATTGCCCAAGTTAAGTTCTCTTCGAATTGCTTCACTTGTCAACTGATGTTGTCGTACAAGCTCAGCATACAGCTCAGGTTTCATTGGAGTGGATTGGCTCGTTCCAACGCCGGACCCATTCATGGCCACGGATGCGCTTCCCTGCTCGAGGAGAGTCACTCGAGCAGTCACTCCTCTTAATTCGGCACTGACGCCTTGTATCGCAGCCATGAGATCGGCTAACGACACTTCGGGCTTCTCAATGCCTTTGCCATCATTTCCAGCCATGGTACCTGCACAAGTCAAAGATCAAACAAATGTTAGGGTTAGAAATCACCTCACACACTCCCTCACCTTTGATGGGTGGCACTCGGGTCCACTCAATTATGGGTTCGGTTTTTGATCTCTCAAGGACTTGTTAACAGTGGCTCGTCTGATTGACCTGTCCTCTAAGATCCTTCAAGTTCGACAATAGTCACTGCCTCTTCGGGAAGAGTGAAGTGATGTTCGACTCGATGGAACAGACGCTTTTTAACTGAGCTCGGGAAGTCAGAAGAATTTCTACGAAAGTTTGGACTTCGGTCACCCCTTCGCACGAATTCCTATCAGCTTAAAAGAGTTAGTACGACCTCGAGTAGGACAATTACTCAAAAGACCCACCAACTAGAATTTGACACGAAAGAAAGTGAGAAACTAGGAGAATCTACCCTTTGATTCCCTTTTTGGAATCTTCCTCGGCCACACCAACTCTTGTCCGTACAAGAGTGGTCCCTCCTTGGTACGGATAGGGTTTTACCTTATCCACTTTCCTTTTTCTCAGCCGACAAATTTCACCTGGGGTTTTGATGTTTACACTTTACCCCTTCTTCTTCAATGGAACAGTGACCTTTGCTCCGGCGTACGGACAAATCTACTTCGGTTCACTGACCACGAATTTCAACAGATCTGGGTTGCTCTTTCGACTCCGGTCTTAAACGACATCGGAGGAAGTTAAAGTCCTCTGAGCTAAGAACCAGCTCGACGTGTCGTACACTGTTACAAATTCGTAACAACTTTCCGGCGTACGGACAACGTTTTCAAACTCAGAACTTCGATTTTCAAGCAACAACAAACCCAAATCACTCAAGAACCACCAATCTCCATCGGTTTCAACCAAACACAATGGGGTTCGAGTTTTTCAGTCACCATTAAAGCTCAAAACAGTCCAAAAATTCACCAAGAAACCCTAGTCACGAAATTGGTACGTCGGGCACTTGTTGGATTCAGAACTCGATGGTGAACAAGAATCAATGGTTGTTTATCCCAAACAACCAACAATCAATCACAATTTTGAATTTTCCTTTTAACACTTTTTTTTTTTTTTTTTTTTTTTGTAAAATAACAACACCAACAGAATCAAGAACACGAAACGGAAACAAAGACACAAACGCACGAAAACAAGGATAACGTGAACAGGATTTGGGGTTGTAGAAACAAGCCCAAACCGTGCTCTGATACCAAGATGGTGCAATGCAAACCCGAAGGAGTTGCTTAGCACGAACGCGGAAGATAAACAACAAAAGATAAAGATAGAAGCAAGACAAAACTTGCTTCTTTTGAAAGAACAGTGAGGAACCTGTCTCAAAGCTCGATCAAAAGGGACACAAGAATCACCTAAACTATGCAACAATCCTCAAGAGAACATTGCCTCTTGCAAACTGAATGATCAAGAGGAATGTTCAATCGGATTAACGGAAAGCCATAAGTCCATAAAAGCCCTCACAGGGGGTTGCTCACGACGGAGACAAGAAATGTGCTCGGCACTTTCATTAATTCATCAATGTTCATAAAACTAGCTGCTTACAATGAAAGGAAACAAGGTTTATATAGGAAATATTAAGGGTAATCTAGTAAAAGGGTCACAGGTGACCAATAGAAATAAGCCACGCAGGGCTGAGTTAAATTGTGCTCGGCAGACTTTGACTTCGGTAAGCCTTGGCTTCGGTTCTCGATTGTCTGCTCGAACACACTTGTTGCCTTCGGACGCTCAATTGTCTTCGAGCTCATTGTCCTCGGTCACTTTGCCATCGGGCTCAAATCTGAAGATAATGCCTTCGGTTCTTGAGCTCGGCCACTCAGCTTTGGAGCAATTGTTTTCCTTCGGCCAGGCTAAGTGAACGTGCACATCGTGCAGTAGCTTGGCTTGGCTTCTTGTCATCGGTCTCCTCGGTGGATCGAACACTTGATCAGCACGTGTTTGGACTGCATCAAGTAGCCACGTGATGCAGCCCGATCACGTGCTGATCAAGTGATCGATCCACCGAGGAGACCGATGACAAGAAGCCAAGCCAAGCTGCTGCACGATGTGCACGTTCACTTAGCCTGGCCGAAGGAAAACAATTGCTCCGAAGCTGAGTGGCCGAGCTCAAGAATCGAAGGCATTATCTTCAGATTTGAGCCCGAAGGCAAAGTGACCGAGGACAATAAGCTCGAAGATAATTGAGCGTCCGAAGGCAACAAGCGTGTGTTCGAGCAGACAATCGAGAACCGAAGTCAAGGTCTGCCGAACACATTTTATCTCAGCCCTGCGTGGCTTATTTCTATTGGTCAACTGTGACCTATTTACTAGTTTACCCTTAGTATTTCCTATATAAACACTACTTCCTTTCATTGTAAGGAGCTAGTTTTTGAACATTAATGAATTGAATGAAAGTGCCGAGCACATTTCTTCTTGTCTCCGTCGTGAGCAACACCCCGGTGAGGGCTTTTAAGGACTTGTGGCTTTCGGTTAGTCCGATTGAACATTCCTCTTGATCATTCAGTTTGCAAGAGGCAATGTTCTCTTGAGGATTGTTGCATAGTATAGGTGATCCTTGTACTCCTTTTGATTGAGCTTTGAGACAGGTTCCTCACTGTTCTTTCGAAAGAAGCAAGTTTTGTCTTGCTTTTATCTTTACCTTTCTTGTTTGTTCTTCCGCGTTTGTGCTAGCAACCCCTTCGGGAATTGCATTGCACCATCTTGGTATCAGAGCACGATTTGGGCTTGTTTCTACAACCCCAAATCCTGTTCACGTTATCTTTATTTTCGTGCGTATGTGTCTCTGTTTTCCTTTTCGAATTCTGATTTGATTTTTGTTACTGTTTGTGTTGTTAATTTACAAAAAAAAAAAAAAAAAAAAGTGTTAAAAGAAAATTCAAAAATTGTGTTGATTGTTGGTTGTTTGGGAAAAACAATCTTGGATTCTTGTTCACCATTGAGTTCTGATTCCAACGAATACCCGACGTACTGATTTCGTGACTAGGGTTTCTTGGTGAATTTTTGGACTGTTTTGAGCTTTAATGGTGACTGAACTCGAACCCCACTGTGTTTGGAAGAAACCGGTGAAGATTGGTGGTTCTTGAGTGATTTGGGTTTGTTTGTTGCTCAAAAATCGAAGCTCTGAGTTTAAATCGTTGTCCGTACACCGGAAACTTGTTACAAATTGTAACAGTGTACGACTCGAACGAGCTGGATCTTAGCTCGAAGAACTTCGATTGATTTCCTCCGCTGTTGTTTGGAACCGGAGTTGAAAGAGCAACTCAGATCTTGTTAGAAAATTTGTGGTCAGTGAACCGAAGTTGTTGCGTCCGTACGCCGGAGCAAGGTCACTGTTCCATTGAAGAAGAAAGGGGTTAAAATTTTAAACATCAAAACCCCAGGTGAAATTTGTCGGCTGAAAAGGGAAAGTGGATAAGGTAAAACCCTATCCGTACCAAGGAGGGACCACTTTTGTACGGACAAGAGTGGGTGTGATCGAAAAAGATTCCAAAAGGGAATCAAAGGGTAGATTCTCCTAGGTTCTCACTTTCTTTCGTGTCAAAATCTAGTTGGTGGATCTTTTGAGTAATTGTCCTACTCAAGGTCGTACTAACTCTTTTAAGCTGATAGGAACTCGTGCGAAGGGGTGACCGAAGTCCAAACTTTCGTAGACATTCTTTTGACTCCCCGAGCTCAGTTAAAAAGCGTCCGTTCCATCGAGTCGAACATCACTTCACTCTTCCCGAAGAGGCAGCGACTATTGTCGAACTTGAAGGATCTTAGAGGACCGATCAATCAGACGAGCCACTGTTAACAAGTCCTTGAGTGATCAAAAACCGAACCCATAAATTGAGTGGACCCGAGTGCCACCCATCAAAGGTGAGGGAGTGTGTGAGGTGATTTCTAACCCTAACATTTTGTTTGATCTTTGACTTGTGCAGGTACCATGGCTGGAAACGATGGCAAAAGCATTGAAAAGCCTGAATTGTCGTTAGCCGATCTCATGGCTGCGATACAAGGCATCAGTGCCGATGTAAGAGGAGTGAGTGCTCGAGTAACTCAACTCGAACAGGGAAGTGCGTCCGTGGCCATGCATGGGTCCGGCGCTGGAACAAGCGAATCCACTCCGATGAAACCTGATCTGTATGCTGAGCTTCTTCGACAACATCAGTTGACTAGTGAAGCAATTCGAAGAGAGCTTAACTTGGGCAATCCCCAAGCACAACAAAACTTGGGCAATCCCCAAGCTAGAAATTAAAACTTGGGCATTCCCCGAGGAGAGAGGTTACCACTTCCAAGGACCCGAAGAGATCTTGGAGCTGTAACCGAAGAGGTTGATGAAGAGGAATTTCCCGAGGACGAATATGAGCGTGAGCCGCCATTCACTCAACGAAGGCAAGCTCACCGAGGACGTGGAAATTTCCGAGGTCGAGGCCGAGGCGCAAATGTTGAAAGAAATATTGAGCGTGAGGCTTATGATCGAGAAGATGAGTTTCCCGAACAGGCTAGAGCTGTTCGAGACTCAAACTTGAACAGTGTCAACATCACTATTCCACCCTTTAAAGGAACTAGTGATCCCGATGAGTATCTTGAATGGAAGCTTAAAATGGAGCGCATCTTTGAAACCAATGAGATGACCGATGAGAGAAAAGCTGCCCATGCCATTGCTTCGTTCGAAGCTTATGCATCAACATGGTGGGAATCTGACAAGAGGCATAGACGAAGAAATGACTATCCAGTAGTCAATACATGGCCACAGTTGATGAGAGCGATGGATGGTAAGTATTTGAGCGCCAAGTACAGGCAGACTCAAATGCAAAAGCTCTATGAGTTAAAGCAAGGGACCAAGTCTGTCCAAGAGTACCACGATGAGTTTGAAAGGGTTCGATTGAATCTTGATCTGGTCGAAGACGAAGAGCAAGCCATTATCAGATTCAAAAATGGCTTGGCTAGGGATGTGTCATCTCAGTTGAGACTCCACGGGTACCACACGTTGGAAGATTTGTTTGACGCTGCCACCGAAGCTGAAAAATTGGTGAAGGACGATAAGGCAAACCGGTATCGAGGAGTCACTACTTCTACTCCTTTGAACCGAGGTAAAGAATGGAAGAGTCCAAACCAAACAAGTGCTAACACTGTTCGAGATTCGAAGAGACCCTTCGAAAGAGGTGTGACCGTTAACCAGCCAAGAGAAGTGGGAGGTAAAGTTCAACTCAACTCTCCTAGTGCTTCAAATATTCAGTGTCACAAATGCAAAGGGTATGGTCACATGGCAAAAGAATGTCCAACTCGCAAAGTTATGCTTCTGCTCGAAGATGGAACCGTCCATGAGCAAGCGAGTGACACCGAGGAGGAAATTATCGAGGAGACTGATCGAGCTGAAGTTGATGATGATCATGAGGCTGCCGAAGCTGATCATCCGGAAATGTTTCTTGTGGTTCGAAGGAATTTGAGCTGCATGACTCTTGAAGAAGAGGACAACCAAAGAGAAAACCTCTTTCATGCCCGATGTCGAGTGAGGGGAAAGGTGTGTTCGATGATCATTGACTCCGGTAGTTGTGCCAATGTAGTGAGCCAAACTTTGGTTTCACAAATGGGATTACCTACGATGAAGCATCCCCACCCTTACAAGTTACAATGGCTGAATGAGTGTGGAGAATTGAGAGTTGTCAAACAAGTGTGGATCAAGTTCAAAATCGGAGAATATCAAGATGAAATGATATTTGATGTGGTTCCGATGCAAGCTTGTCATTTGCTATTGGGTCGACCGTGGCAGTATGACCGAACCGCTGTTCACAATGGCAGATCCAACACTTATACTGTGAAGCTTGATGGGAAGAGTTTTGTACTCAAACCCTTGTCTCCAAAACAAGTCACCGAGGACTATAAACGAATGAAAGAATTGAAAGAAGCGGCCAAAGCTAAGCTTCCGATGGGAGCAAAATTGGGGCCCGAAGAGATAAATTCACCGACCGAAGTGAAAGGAATTTGTGCAATCATGCAACCCGGTGAAATCTTACGAGGCAACGACCACGGTCAGATGATGATTTGCCTCGTGCACAAGGGTATCTTTCTAAACTCTAATGATGATTTTTCTAATGATAACCCTTTGCCTTTGTTTGTTCAAAAGGTTTTGCAGGACTTCGAGGACATGTTTCCCGAGGAAATGCCTGGTGGATTACCTCCGTTGAGGGGAATCGAGCACCAAATTGACTTCGTACCAGGGTCTCAAATCCCTAACAAACCTGCATACCGGTGTAATCCCGAAGACACCAAAGAGCTCCAACGGCAGGTTGATGAATTGCTGAACAAAGGCCTCGTTCGTGAGAGCTTGAGTCCTTGCGCCGTTCCTGTTATCCTTGTCCCGAAGAAGGATGGAACATGGCGAATGTGTGTTGACTGTCGAGCAGTCAACAAAATAACGGTAAAGTATCGTCATCCTATCCCTCGATTAGATGACATGCTAGATGAGTTAAGTGGTTCTTCATGCTTTTCGAAGATAGACCTCAGGTCCGGTTACCATCAGATCCGAATGAAACCCGGGGACGAGTGGAAAACCGCATTCAAGACCAAATTCGGTCTCTATGAATGGTTGGTGATGCCTTTTGGCTTATCCAATGCACCGAGCACATTCATGCGACTGATGAACCATGTGCTCAAACCGTTCATAAATAAGTTTGTTGTCGTTTATTTCGATGACATACTTGTTTATAGCAGAACCGTGGATGAACATGTCGACCACCTAAGGCAAGTACTTGAAAAGCTTCGAGAAGAGAAGTTGTATGCCAACTTCAAGAAATGCGCCTTTGGTGTCGATCGTGTAGTCTTTCTTGGATTTGTTGTCAGTGCTAATGGTGTCGAAGTCGACGAATCAAAAGTCGAAGCCATCAAAGATTGGCCAACTCCAACCTTGGTATCACAAGTTCGTAGCTTCCATGGCTTAGCTAGCTTTTACCGAAGGTTTGTTCGTGACTTTAGCACCGTGGCAGCTCCTTTAACCGAGCTGGTGAAGAAAGACAATCCATTTGTGTGGGGAGAGTCCCAAGAAAGGGCTTTCCAAGAGTTGAAGCGGAGGCTTTGTTCTGCCCCGTTGTTGCAACTCCCTGACTTCGGCAAAGCATTCGAAGTCGAGTGTGATGCGTCTGGAGTTGGGATCGGAGGAGTGCTGATGCAAGACTCGAAGCCGATCGCTTACTTTAGCGAAAAGCTTAAGGGTGCAACTTTGAATTACTCTACGTATGACAAAGAGTTGTATGCCCTCGTTCGAGCACTCGCCCATTGGCAGCATTATTTGTGGCCTCGAGAGTTTGTGATCAAAAGTGATCATGAGTCTTTGAAACATCTCCGAGGTCAGGAGAAATTAAATCGAAGACATGCCAAGTGGGTTGAATTCATTGAAAGCTTTCCCTATGTAATTCATTACAAAAAGGGAAAAGATAATGTTGTGGCCGATGCGCTATCAAGGAAATTTGCCTTAGCGACCACTCTCGCCTCTAAGCTCATGGGATTCGAAAGAATCAAGTCGATGTACGAGGACGATCCCAAGCTGAAATGTGTTCGAGACGCAATCTTGAGTGGCCGAAAGGTTGAGAAATATCAGTGGCATGATGGCTACCTCTTCAAAAATGGGAGGGTTTGTGTGCCAGTGTCATCGTGGAGAGAGCTCTTGGTTCGAGAAGCTCACTCAGGTGGACTGATGGGGCACTTCGGTGTCGATAAAACTCTTGGTATCTTGACCGAGCAGTTCCATTGGCCCAAAATGCGACGCGATGTGGAAAAGCTTTGCAACGCTTGTCTCGTTTGCAAGAAAGCAAAATCGAAGTCCAACCCTCATGGTTTGTACACCCCGTTGCCTGTGCCTGATCGACCTTGGGTTGATATATCCATGGACTTTGTCTTGGGGTTACCGAGGTCGGGGGGAGGACATGATAGCATCTTCGTTGTGGTTGACCGTTTTTCAAAAATGGCTCACTTTATTCCTTGCAAAAAGTGTGATGATGCACAGCATGTAGCTACATTGTTTGTGTCTAATGTGTTAAAATTGCATGGTGTACCTCATACTATTGTGAGTGATCGAGACTCGAAGTTCTTGAGTCATTTTTGGAAGTGTTTGTGGGGTGCCCTCGGCACCAAGCTACTATTCTCGACGTCTCACCATCCTCAGACTGATGGACAGACCGAGGTAGTTAACCGAACCTTGGGATCTTTGCTTCGGGCAATGACCAAAGGGAAGGTTGGAAACTGGGCTGATCGTTTGCCCATGATGGAGTTCGCATACAATCGAACGGTGCATAGAATGATCAACATGACCCCGTTTGAATGTGTGTATGGCTTTAATCCTTTGATTCCACTTGATTTAACCCCATTGCCTCGAGATTCTGTTCTTGATTTTGAAGGTACTCGAAGAGCAGCTGCCTTGATCGAATTGCATGCAAAGGCGAAGAAGAACCTCGAGGAGGCCTATGCAAAGGTTGCCTTAAAGAAAAACAAGGGGCGTAAAAAGTTGGAATTAAAGAAGGGAGATTGGGTTTGGGTTCACTTCCGAAAGGAACGCTTCCCGAACCAAAGGAAAGGAAAGTTGGCTCCTCGAGGGGATGGTCCATTTCAAGTGTTGACCAAGATCAACAACAATGCCTACGTGATCGACCTCCCTGGTGAGTATAACGTGTCCAACACCTTTAATGTTGCTGACTTAGTTCCTTGTGTTGTAGGTCCAACTTCGGAGGACGAGGAGGGCTTGATTTCGAGGACGAAATCTTCTCAAGAAGGGGAGGATGATGCAGCCCGATCACGTGCTGATCAAGTGATCGATCCACCGAGGAGACCGATGACAAGAAGCCAAGCCAAGCTGCTGCACGATGTGCACGTTCACTTAGCCTGGCCGAAGGAAAACAATTGCTCCGAAGCTGAGTGGCCGAGCTCAAGAATCGAAGGCATTATCTTCAGATTTGAGCCCGAAGGCAAAGTGACCGAGGACAATAAGCTCGAAGACAATTGAGCGTCCGAAGGCAACAAGCGTGTGTTCGAGCAGACAATCGAGAACCGAAGTCAAGGTCTGCCGAACACATTTTATCTCAGCCCTGCGTGGCTTATTTCTATTGGTCAACTGTGACCTATTTACTAGTTTACCCTTAGTATTTCCTATATAAACACTACTTCCTTTCATTGTAAGGAGCTAGTTTTTGAACATTAATGAATTGAATGAAAGTGCCGAGCACATTTCTTCTTGTCTCCGTCGTGAGCAACACCCCGGTGAGGGCTTTTAAGGACTTGTGGCTTTCGGTTAGTCCGATTGAACATTCCTCTTGATCATTCAGTTTGCAAGAGGCAATGTTCTCTTGAGGATTGTTGCATAGTATAGGTGATCCTTGTACTCCTTTTGATTGAGCTTTGAGACAGGTTCCTCACTGTTCTTTCGAAAGAAGCAAGTTTTGTCTTGCTTTTATCTTTACCTTTCTTGTTTGTTCTTCCGCGTTTGTGCTAGCAACCCCTTCGGGAATTGCATTGCACCACCACGTCAGGCTTAATATATGACGATGACTTAAAATATGACGACTAGCCACATCAGGCTTAAAATCTGACGACAAGCCTCGTCAAGCTTAAAATATAACGACAAGTCACATCAGGCTTAAAATATGACAACTAGCCACGTTAGACTTAAAATATTACGACTAACCACGTTAGGCTTAAAAATGGCGACGAGCCTTGCAGGCTTAGAATACGACGAGTAGCCACGTCAGGCTAAAAATATCATTACGAGCCTCGTTTAGCTTAGATTATGACGACTAGCCAAGTTAGGTTTAAAATATTACGACTGCCTCGTCAGGCTTAAAATATGACAACAAGCCTCGTCAGGCTTAAAATATGACAACTTATGATGTCAGGCTTAAAATATGTCGACTAGCCACGTCAGTCTTAAAATATGACGACGAGCCTCGTCAGGCTTAGAATATGACGAGTAGCCACGTCTGGCATATAATATAATGAGGAGCCTCGTTAAGCTTAGACTATGGCGACTAGCCTCGTCAAGCTTAAAATATGATGACGACTAGCCAAGTCAGGCGACTAGCCTCGTCAGCCTTAAAATATGACGACTAGCCTCGTCAGCCTTAAAATATGACGACTAGCCATGCCATGCTTAAAAAAGGACGACTAGCCTCGTTAGGCTTATAATATGACGACTAGCAACGTCAGGGTTAAAATATGTCGACTAGCCTGTCAGGCTTAAATGACTAGCCTTGTCAGGCTTAAAATATGACGACAAGCCTCGTCAGGCTTAAAATATGACGACTAGCCTCGTTAAGCTTAGAGTATAACGACTAGCCTCGTCAGGCTTAAAATATGATTACGACTAGCTAAGTCAAGTTGAAAATATGACGACTAGCCTCGTCCAGCTTAAAATATGACGTCTAGTCACGTCAAGTTTAAAATATGACAACTAGCCTCGTCATGCTTAAAATATGACAACTAGCGACGTCGGGCTTAAAATATGACGACTAGCCACGTCAGTCTTAAAATATGACGACGAGACTCGTCAGGCTTAGAATATGACGAGTAGCCACGTCTGGCATATAATATGATGAGGAGCCTCGTTAAGCTTAGACTATGGCGACTAGCCTTGTCAAGCTTAAAATATGATGACGACTAGCCAAGTCAGGCTTAAAATATTATGACTAGCCTCGTCAGCCTTAAAATATGACGACTAGCCACGTCAAGCTTAAAATATGACGACTAGCCATGCCATGCTTAAAAAATGACGACTATCCTCGTTAGGATTAAAATATGATGACTAGCAACGTCAGGTTTAAAATATGACGACTAGCCTGTCAGGCTTAAATGACTAGCCTCGTCAGGCTTAAAATATGACAACAAGCCTCATAAGGCTTAAAATATGACGACTAGCCTCGTTAAGCGTAGATATGATGACTAGTCTCGTCAGGCTTAAAATATGATTACGACTAGCCAGGTCAGGCTTAAAATATGAAGACTAGCCTCGTCGGGCTTAAAATATGACGACTAAACGACGACTAGCCGAGTCAGGCTTAAAATATGACAACTAGCCTCGTCAGTCTTATAATATGACGACTAGCCTCGTCCAGCTTAAAATATGACGACTAGCCTCGTCAGGCTTAAAATATGACGACTAGTCTCGTCACGCTTAAAATACGACGACTAGCTACACCAAGCTTAAAATATGCCGACTAGCAATGTCAGGCTTAAAATATGACGACGAGCCTCGTTCGGCTTAGAATATAATGACTATATTCATCAGGTTTAACATATGATTACAACTAGCCAAGTCAGGTTTAAAATATGACGACTAGCCTGTCAGGCTTAAATGACTAGCCTCGTCAGGCTTAAAATATGACAAGAAGCCTCATCAGGCTTAAAATATGACGACTAGCCTCGTTAAGTGTAGATATGATGACTAGTCTCGTCAGGCTTAAAATATGATTATGACTAGCCAAGTCAGGCTTAAAATATGAAGACTAGCCTCGTCGGGCTTAAAATATGACGACTAGACGACGACTAGCCGAGTCAGGCTTAAAATATGACAACTAGCCTCGTCAGTCTTATAATATGACGACTAGCCTCGTCCAGCTTAAAATATGACGACTAGCCTCGTCAGGTTTAAAATATGACGACTAGTTTCGTCACGCTTAAAATACGACGACTAGCTACACCAAGCTTTAAATATGCCGACTAGCAATGTCAGGCTTAAAATATGACGACGAGCCTCGTTAGGCTTAGAATATAATGACTATATTCATCAGGTTTAACATATGATTACAACTAGCCAAGTCAGGCATAAAATATGACGACTAGTCTCGTCACGCATAAAATACGACGACTAGCTACACCAGGCTTAAAATATGCCGACTAGCAATGTCAGGCTTAAAATATGACGACGAGCCTCGTTAGGCTTAGAATATAATGACTATATTCATCAGGTTTAACATATGATTACAACTAGCCAAGTCAGGCATAAAATATGACAACTAGCCTCGTCAAGCTTAAAATATGACGACAAGCCTCGTCAGGCTTAAAATATGACGACTAGCCTCTTTAAGCTTAGAATATGACGACTACCCTCGTCAGGCTTAAAATATGATTACGACTAGCCAAGTCTGGTTTAAAATATGACGACTAGCCTCGTCAGGCTTAAAATATGACGACTAGCCTCGTCAGGCTTATAATATGACGACTAGCCTCGTCCACACTTATAATATGACGACTAGCCTCTTTAAGCTTAGAATATGACGACTACCCTCGTTAGGCTTAAAATATGATTACGACTAGCCATGTCTGGCTTAAAATATGACGACTAGCCTCGTCAGGCTTAAAATATGACGACTAGCCTCGTCAGACATAAAATTTGACGACAAGCCTCGTCAAGCTTAAAATATGACAACTAACGACGTCGGGCTTAAAATATGAGGATTACCCACGTCAGCCTTAAAATATGACGACGAGCCTCGTCATGCTTAGAATATGACGAGTAGCCACATCGGGCATAAAATATGATGAGGAGCCTCGTTAAGGTTAGACTATTGCGACTAGCCTCGTCAGCCTTAAAAAATGACGACTAGCCTCGTTAGGCTTAATATGACGACTAGTAACGTTAGGCTTAAAATATGTCGACTAGCCTGTCAGGCTTAAATGACTAGCCTCGTCAGGCTTAAAATATGACGACAAGCCTTGTCAGGCTTAAAATATGACGACTAGCCTCTTTAAGATTAGAATATGACGACTACCCTCGTCAGGCTTAAAATATGATTACGACTAGCCAAGTCTGGTTTAAAATATGACGACTAGCCTCGTCAGGCTTAAAATATGACGACTAGCCTCGTCAGACTTATAATATGACGACTAGCCTCGTCTAGCTTAAAATATGACGACTAGCCACGTCAAGCTTAAAATATGACGACTAGCGTCGCCATGCTTAAAATAAGACAACTAACGACGTCGGGCTTAAAATATGCGGACTAGCCACGTCAGTCTTAAAATATGACGACGAGCCTCGTCAGGCTTAGAATATGACGAGTAGCCACGTCTGGCATATAATATGATGAGGAGCCTCGTTAAGCTTAGACTATGGCGACTAGCCTCGTCAAGCTTAAAATATGATGACGACTAGCCAAGTCAGGCTTAAAATATTATGACTAGCCTCGTCAGCCTTAAAATATGACGACTAGCCACGTCAAGCTTAAAATATGACGACTAGCCATGCCATGCTTAAAAAATGACGATTATCCTCGTTAGGCTTAAAATATGACGACTAGCATTGTCAGGCTTAAAATATGACGATGATAAGGATCAAAACCAAACGCGGAAATAAAGATATGACAACTAGCCTCGTCAGGCTTAAAATATGACAACTAGCCTCGTCAGGCTTAAAATATAACAACAAGCCTCGTCATGCTTAAAATATGACAACTAACGACGTCGGGCTTAAAATATGAGGACTAGCCACGTCAGCCTTAAAATATGACGACGAGCCTCGTCAGACTTAGAATATGACGAGTAGCCACATCGGGCATAAAATATAATGAGGAGCCTCGTTAAGGTTAGACTATTGCAACTAGCCTCGTCAGGCTTAAAATATGATGACAACTAGCCATGTCAGCCTTAAAATATGATGACGACTAGCCAAGTCGGGCTTAAAATATGACGACTAGCCTCGTCAGGCTTAAAATATGACGACTAGCTACACCAAGCTTAAAATATGACGACTAGCAATGTCAGGCTTAAAATATGACGACGAGCCTCGTTAGGTTTAGAATATAATGACTATATTCATCAGGCTTAAAATATGACGACAACTAGCCAAGTCAGGCTTCAAATATGACAACTAGCCTCGTCAGGCTTAAAATATGACGACAAGCCTCGTCATGCTTAAAATATGACAACTAACGACGTCAGGCTTAAAATATGACGACTAGCCACGTCAGTCTTAAAATATGACGACGAGCCTGGTCAGGCTTGAATATGACGAGTAGCCACGTCGGGCATAAAATAAGATGAGGAGCCTCGTTAAGCTTAGACTATTGCGACTAGCCTCGTCAAGCTTAAATTATGATGACGACTAGCCAAGTCGGGCTTAAAATATGATGACTAGCCTCGTCAGCCTTAAAATATGACGACTAACCACGTCTGGCTTAAAATATGATGACTAGCCACGTCAGGCTTAAAATATGACGACTAGCCTTGTTAGGCTTAAAATATGACGACTAGTCTCGTCACGCTTAAAATACGACGACTAGCCACGTCAGGCTTAAAATATGACGACTAGCCATGTCAGGCTTAAAAATGACGACTAGCCTCATCAAACTTAAAATATGTCGACTAGCCACATCAGGCCTAAAATCTGACGACAAGCCTCGTCAAGCTTAAAATATAACGACAAGTCACATCAGGCTTAAAATATGACAACTAGCCACGTTAGACTTAAAATATGACGACTAACCACGTTAGGCTTAAAAATGACGACGAGTCTTGCAGGCTTAGAGTATGACGAGTAGCCACGTCAGGCTTAAAATATCATGACGAGCCTCATTTAGCTTAGATTATGACGACTAGCCAAGTCAGGTTTAAAATATGACGACTGCCTCGTCAGGCTTAAAATATGACAACAAGCCTCGTCAGGCTTAAAATATGACAACTTGCGATGTCAGGCTTAAAATATGTCGACTAGCTACGTCAGTCTTAAAATATGACGACGAGCCTCGTCAGGCTTAGAATATGACGAGTAGCCATGTCTGGCATATAATATGATGAGGAGCCTCGTTAAGCTTAGACTATGGCGACTAGTGATGTAGGAAATCAAACGCGGAAAGTAAAAGATAGGAACGAGACGTATCTCGATCACAAATCTCAAGTAGCAACGGAGAACTTGTTCCGTTACACCCTGAGAGGAGGTCAAGAACACCTACGCTAGGCAACTACCCTCGAGCTAGCGTGAGCACGCAAGTAGAATGGTCGGGGGGGGGGGATTGGAATTCATCTAGATCCGCTAGAGGAAGAACAAGTCCCAATTCAAGGTTTTTCATTCAATAAGAGTTCAACTCTTCAACACAAGTGTTTGTTTTCATCAAAGGTAAGCTAATGAAAATAATAAGACAACTAGCTATTTATAGGTATTTTTAGACACCATATGAAAGGTCTAATATGCCCACACTTAGGCTTAGGAACATAGGACCACATAGGGTCAAAATAGTCTTAACATAGCTAGGAATCTCGAGCTTCAGCGATCCGGGCGGAGCGCCCACGTTTTGCTCCATTTTGAGCAGTGGGGTTGGCTGGGCGGTGCGCCTGAGGATGGGGCAGTTTGCCTGGCCCCTTTGCTCTCTGGGCGGAGGCGCCTAAGGTGCAGGCGGAGCGCCTGGTTCGCTGGGCTGCTCCCCTTGCGCTTTGAGCACCCGGAATGGCTTCCAAACGCTTCCTTCTTCTAGGTCCTTCCTCACCAACTGTAAGTGTACTCCTTGGATCTCCCTAGCTTGGCTCCGAGTGAAGGGTCTCGTGGTTTGCCCGGCATCATCCTCCCCTTCTTGAGAAGATTTCGTCCTCGAAATTGAAGTATTATCATCCACGACCTCTTCATCACCTACATCCATAGGAACCAAGTCACAAATATTGAAAGTATTAGACACTTGATACTCACTTGGTTAGTCGACCACATAAGCGTTGTTGTTTATCTTTGAGAGCACTTGGAATGGGCCATCTCCACAGGGTGCCAACTTCCCTTTCCTAAGGTTGGAAACCTTTCTTTCTGGAAGTGCACCCACACATAGTCACCTTTCTTGAGTTCCACCTTCTTGCATCCCTTGTTTTTCTTGGAGGCTACCTTTGCATAAGCTTCCTCCAAATTCTTCTTCGCCTTAGCATGTAGCTCCATCAAAGCCTTGGCTCTAGCTTTACCTTCAAAATTAACAACCATTTCCCTTGGCAAAGGGGTTAGATCAAGGGGAATCAAGGGGTTAAAACCATACACACACTCGAATGGAGTCATACCAATCATCCGATGCACGGTTCGATTGTAGGCAAACTCCATAAGAGGTAGCTTATCTATCCAAGTCCCACCCTTACCTCGGGTCATGGCTCTAAGAAGAGCACCCAAGGTTCGGTTCACCACTTCGGTTTGCCCATCGGTTTGGGGGTGGTGGGACGTAGAAAACAAGAGTTTGGTGCCAAGGGCACCCCATAAACTCCTCCAAAAATGACTTAGGAACTTAGTGTCCCTATCACTCACTATGGTTTGAGGCACACCATGCAATTTCAAGACATTATCAACAAACAAGGTTGCAACATGTTGTGCATCATCACATTTTCGACATGGAATGAAATGAGCCATTTTGGAGAACCTATCCACAACAACATAAATGCTATCATGGCCCCCCCTAGTCCTTGGTAATCCCATCACAATATCCATCGAGATATCCATCCATGGACTAGTAGGTACGGGGAGTGGGTTATACAAACCATGGGGGTTCGACTTGGACTTAGCAACCTTGCATTCAAGACAAGAGTTGCAAAGTCTCTCAACATGGGTCCCCATTTTTGGCCAATGGAATTGTTCCCGAAGGATGGCCAAGGTCTTGTCCCTACCAAAGTGACCCATGAGTCCTCCACAATGTGCCTCTTGCACAAGCAATTCCCTCCATGCGGACTCGGGTATGCACACTTTACCATTCTTAAAGATATATCCATTAACCCATTGGTATTTCTCAACTCTCTCCCCCTTTTCTAGAGCTTCATGGATGCTCTTAAGCTTCGGGTCATGAGCATACATCAATTTAATGCTTTCAAAACCCATAAGCTTAGAGGTGAGAGTGGTGGCTAGAGCGAACTTTCTAGAAAGCGCATCCGCCACAACATTGTCCTTCCCTTTCTTGTATTGGATCACATAGGGAAAGGACTCAATGAATTCAACCCACTTGGCATGTCTCTTATTGACCTTCTCTTGGCCTCTCAAATGCTTGAGTGACTCATGGTCACTCTTGGTTACAAACTCACGAGGCCAAAGATTGTTGCCAATGGGCAAGGTCTCTCACAAGGGCATACAACTCCTTGTCATATGTAGAATAGTTCAAGGAGGCCCCTTTCAATTTCTCACTAAAGTAGGCGATGGGTTTGCTATCTTGCATTAAAACACCACCAATTCCCACCCCCGAGGCATCATATTCAACCTCAAATGCCTTTCCGAAGTCGGGCAATTGCAATAGAGGGGCGGTACTCAACCTACTTTTCAACTCATGGAAGGCCTTCTCTTGAGGCTCTCCCCAAACAAATGGTTGGTCCTTCTTCACCAATTCGGTGAGTGGAGCGGCAATGGAGCTAAAGTCTTTCACAAATCGCCGATAAAAGCTAGCAAGACCACGAAAGCTCCTCACTTGAGTCACGGTAGTAGGAGTAGGCCAATCACGTATGGCCTCTACCTTAGACTCATCCACCTCCACTCCTTGGGCACTCACAACAAACCCAAGGAAGACTACCTTCTCAACACCAAAGGCACACTTTTTAAAATTAGCATAGAGCTTTTCGGCTCTCAACTTTTCAAGCACTTGCCTAAGGTGATCAACATGGTCGTCTATTGATTTGCTATATATCAATATATCGTCAAAGTAGACGACCACAAACTTGTTGATGAATGGCTTTAGAACATGGTTCATTAGCCTCATGAAAGTGCTAGGTGCATTGGAGAGCCCAAAGGGCATCACCAACCATTCATAGAGACCAAATTTGGTCTTGAATGCGGTTTTCCATTCATCCCCGGGTTTCATCCGGATTTGATGGTAGCCGGACCTAAGGTCAATTTTGCTAAACACACATGAACCACTCAATTCATCTAACATATCATCAAGTCGGGGAATAGGATGACGGTACTTTACCGTTATTTTTTTCACGGCCCGACAATCAACGCACATCCTCCAAGTGCCGTCCTTTTTGGGAACAAGGATCACGGGTACGGCACAAGGACTCAAGCTCTCCCTCACCAAGCCTTTAGTGAGCAATTCATCAACTTGCTTTTGCAATTCTCTTGTATCCTCCGGATTGCTCCTATAACCCGGCTTGTTTGGGATTTGAGATCCCGGGACAAAGTCTATTTGATGTTCAATACCCCTCAAAGGAGGTAATCCATCCGGCATCTCATTCGGGAACATGCCCCCAAAATCCTTCAAGACATTCTCAAACACACTAGGCAGAGGGTTAGAAGAAAAATCACAATTAGAGTTTAAGATCATACCTTTGTGCACTAGGCATAGGAGAAATTTGGTGCCATCATTTCCTTTTAGGATCTCGCCCGGTTGCATCATGGCACAAATGCCACCGGTAGAAGAAGAAGGTGGGATTGCCACCATGCTTTTGGACAAAGGGCTAGTCTCAATGATTGACTTGGCCTTTGCCACCTCCCTCAACTCCCTCATCCTATTGTAGTCATCGCTCACTTGTTTGGGAGTTAGGGTTTCAACACAAATTTCCTTCCTTCATGTTGGAGCGTGTAAGTGTTGACACGCCCATCATAGACCGCTTGTCGATCAAATTGGCAAGGCCTTCCAAAGAGAAGGTGGCAAGCTTGCATGGGCACGACGTCGAACAAGTGTTCATCAACATAACTACCCATTTTGAACTTGATCATTGCTTGCTTCACTACTTTTAGCTCCCCACATTCACTAAGCCATTGCAATCGATATGGCTTGGGATGCTTCACGGTAGGCAACTTCAATTGGGTTATAAGAGATTGACTGACAACATTAGCACAACTCCCGGAGTCAATGATCATAGAGCATACAACACCCTTAACACGACACCTAGCATGGAAAAGGTTTTCCCTTTGCAAGGTTTCACCATCCTCCACAATCATAGCTCCTAAGCTCCTCCTCACAACTAGAAAAGTATGAGGTTCCTCATCCTCCACCGTGTCATCTAGATCATCCTCCTCTACTCCCTCATCTCTCTCTACACCCTCATCATCCTCCGGTTCACTCTCTTGTTCATATACATTTTCACCAACAAGAACCATGGTCCTCTTCGTAGGACACTCCTTAGCAAAGTGTCCATACCCCTTGCATTTGTGACATTGAATGGAAGAAGAAGTAGGAGTATTCAATTGGGTTTTAGAGTTACCTCCCACATTGGGTGTGTACTTCTCAAACGGCTTCTTCACCTCTTTGCTAGCACTTGCTCCACTAGGGCCACTTGCATTTGTGAATTTTGCATTGGGAGTAGGATTTTTCCAATCCTTTGACTTGTTCATGGAAGTAGAAGTGTTGCTCTTGTAACGGTTGGACTTCTCTTTCTCAAGCCATTGCTCGGCTTGGATAGTGGCATCAAGGACTTCTTGAAGTGAAAGATAAGCATGCAATCTCAATTGTGAAGCTATGCCATAGCTCAAACCATTCATGAAACGGATCACGGCTTGCTCCTCATCTTCGGTGTCCATATCCAAGGCCATTCGAGTTCTTTCAAACTCATCAAAGTATTCATGCACCGTCTTGACACCTTGCTTCAACTCATAAAGTTTCTTGAGTTGCTCTTGACGATATCTTGGAGTGATATACTTGATACTCATGATACCCTTCAAGTCATTCCAACCCACATTCACGGGAACCCCCGCTCTCCTCCTTGATCTCTTGACGGATTCCCACCAAGTAGATGCATAGGATTCAAAGGATGAAATAGCATAAGTACCTTTCTTCTCATCGGTCATCTCATTTGTGTCAAACAATCTTTCCATGTGTAGCACCCATTCAATGTAAGCCGCCGGATCACAATTCCCTTTAAAGGTTGGGAGATTAAGCTTCACACTATTGATGTTGGTGTTGTCACGACCCCCACGGAAAGGCTCCGGTTGGCCCCCATAGTGATCTTCATTCACACCATACTCCCTCCCCGCATTCCCTCCAACATAACCCATAGGTGGCCCTCGACCTCGGCCCCTACCTCTATCCACATTTCGACCCCAATTCATACCTCGCCTTGGTTGAAAGTGATCATCAAACCCATACATATCATCTCCATAATCGGCTTCTTCCCCTTCTTGAGCTTCATCGGCTTGCTCAAGAGGTTGCACATTACGGATGGGCCTTGGTAGTGGAATGTTTCTTGGGGGGTTATCCAAGATACGGGGAATGCCCGTTCGTTGGGTATTGCCCAACACTTGATCAAGTCTCTCTCGCTTCTCCTTTGCCCGTTGTTGATTGAGCAATTCAATGACATGGCTAACTTGCTCCGGAGTAAAGTTAGGAGTACTTGAGACTTCAACCGGGACACTCGGGGTCCCTTTCTCGACTTGGACACTCGGGGTTCCTTTTTCCGATGGGACATTAGAAGTCCCTTGCACAACTAGAGCACTAGAGTTCACCCTTTCGAGGCTTTCAATCCTCAAGTGCATACTATCCAATTTGGCGAGGATAGTAGCAAGGGCACTCTTTGCAAAATCATCTCCTTCGGAAGACATTGTACCTACACAAGTAACAAACGTTAGTAAACAACCTCACACACTCCCTCACTTGAGATCACTCGGCTCTCTCGTATAGTGACGGTGGGTATTTCACTCGACTTGTGGTTCCAAAGCTTCACGTAGATGAGTAGCAATTCCTCAACTCAACCAAACTATTCACGAGTCAAGCACACTCCGGGGTGAGTGGAGTTAATAGGACTCAATGAAAGCTAGGCACTTTGAAGTGAGGACTTGAATCAAAAAGAGTCTAGGATTCTTCTTGGAATTCTACTCTCCAACTAATGCACGAATCAACCTATAAGCAATGAAAGATTAGTGCTAATTCAAGTAGAAAGAGTACTTAGATAGGTACTAATAAGAGATTAGGCAACAAAGAACAAGCAATCCTAGAAGAAACTACCCAAAAACAACCCTTCAGGATGTTAGGCGGAGCGCCCAAGACTTGGGGCGGAGCGCCTCAAAACTTGGTCAGTGAGGTCGGGCAGGCGGGGCGCCTGGGGTTTAGGCGGAGCGCCTGGGGCAAGCACAAGTCAGGCGGGGCGCCTAGGCTTTAGGCGGAGCGCCTGGACGAAGAACACCTTGGTTTTTCCACTCCGTGTTCTTCGTTTTCAATCCAATTTCTAGGTCGATTCAAAGGTGTTTTTGCCAAATCCAAGGTACCCAAAGTTGTTCCTTGATACAACCTACAATCCCCAATCAATTTCACACCCAAACAACCAACAATAAGGCTCAAGCAAGATTCAAAGTTTTCAAGTTTGGGGTTTCAACATGGGTTTCAAGGTTCAAAAGTGGATTTCGATTCTTAAAAAACGATGTTACCGAACTCCGAATCACACGATTCTTGTTGCAACTTGTTCGGTTTTCAATAGAGATCAATCCCCAATAATCAATTCCAAAACCCCATTAACACACAACCCAAAATCAATCAATTTTCTCAAGAACAAGGGTTTGGTAGGGTTTAACAGCAATTGGGGTTTTCAATTTTCAATTCAATCCAATCCCAACAAATTTGGTACCCAATCGTCAAGTTTTCAACAAGGATCGATAATCTATGACACCCACTTCAAGAATCACAAACACCAAAAAGTTACACCAATTTTTGAATTTTTGAATTTTTCAATTTTTTTTGTAATTTTCTTTTTCCTAATAACATCAACAACAAGAAAACTAAAAGAAGATACTAGGCACGAAGAATCAAGGGTCGGGGGTTTGTAGAAACAAAACCCGAGCCTTGCTCTGATACCAAATGATGTAGGAAATCAAACGCGGAAAGTAAAAGATAGGAACGAGACGTATCTCGATCACAAATCTCAAGTAGCAACGGAGAACTTGTTCCGTTACACCCCGAGAGGAGGTCCAGAACACCTACGCTAGGCAACTACCTTCGAGCTAACGTGAGCACGCAAGTAGAATGGTCGAGGGGGAATGGAATTTATCTAGATCCGCTAGAGGAAGAACAAGTCTCAATTCAAGGTTTTTCATTCAATAAGAGTTCAACTCTTCAACACAAGTGTTTGTTTTCATCAAAGGTAAGCTAATGAAAATAATAAGACAACTAGCTATTTATAGGTGTTTTTAGACACCATATGAAAGGTCTAATATGCCCACACTTAGGCTTAGGAACATAGGACCACGTAGGGTCAAAATAGTCTTAACATAGCTAGGAATCTCGAGCTTCAGCGATCCGGACGGAGTGCCCATGATTGGGGCGGAGCGCCTACGTTTTGCTCCATTTTGAGCAGTGGGGTTGGCTGGGCGGTGCGCCTGAGGATGGGGTGGTCCGCCTGGCCCCTTTCCTCTCTGGGCGGAGGCGCCTAAGGTGCAGGCGGAGCGCCTGGTTCGCTGGGCTTCTCCCATTGCGCTTTGAGCACCCGGAATGGCTTCCAAACGCTTCCTTCTTCTAGGTCCTTCCTCACCAAGTGTAACTGTACTCCTTGGATCTCCCTAGCTTGGCTCCTAGTGAAGGGTCTCGTGGTTTGCCCGGCATCAACTAGCCTCGTCAAGCTTAAAATATGATGACGACTAGCCAAGTCAGGCTTAAAATATTATGACTAGCCTCGACAACCTTAAAATATGACGACTAGCCACGTCAAGCTTAAAATATGACGACTAGCCATGCCATGCTTAAAAAATGACGACTAGCCTCATTAGGCTTAAAATATTACGACTAGCAACGTCAGGCTTAAAATATGACGACTAGCCTGTCAGGCTTAAATGACTAGCCTCGTCAGGCTTAAAATATGACGACAAGCCTCATCAGTCTTAAAATATGACGACTAGCCTCGTTAAGCTTAGATATAACGACTAGCCTCGTCAGGCTTAAAATATGATTACGACTAGCCAAGTCAGGCTTAAAATATGAAGACTATCCCAGTCGGGCTTAAAATATGACGTCTAGCTACACCTAGCTTAGAGTATGACGACTAGCCTCGTCAGGCTTAAAATATGACGACGACTAGCCAAGTCAGGCTTAAAATATGACGACTAGCCTCGTCAGACTTATAATATGTCGACTAGCCTCGTCCAGCTTAAAATATGACGACTAGCCACGTCAGGCTTAAAATATGACGACTAGCCTCGTTAGGCTTAAAATATGACGACTAGTCTCGTCACGCTTAAAATACGACGACTAGCCAAATATGACGGCTAGCCATGTCAGGCTTAAAATATGACGACTAGCCTCGTCAAACTTAAACTATGACGACCAGCCACATCAGGCTTAAAATATGACGACAAGCCTCGTCAGGCTTAAAATATGACGACAAGCCACATCAGGCTTAAAATATGACAAGGCTTAGAATATGACGAGTAGCCACGTCAGGCTTAAAATATGACGACGAGCCTCGTTAAGCTTAGAATATGACGACTAGCCTCGTCAAACTTAAAATATGATGACGACTAGCCAAGTCAGGCTTAAATATGACGATTAGCCTCGTCAGGCTTAAAATATGACGACTAACTACAGCAAGCTTAAAATATGACGACTAGCAATGTCAGGCTTAAAATATGACGACGAGCCTCGTTAGGCTTAGAATATAATGACCATATTCATCAGGCTTAACATATGATGACAACTAGCCAAGTCAGGCTTAAAATATGACAACTAGCCTCGTCAGGCTTAAAATATGACAACAAGCCTCGTCATGCTTAAAATATGACAACTAACGACGTCGGGCTTAAAATATGAGGACTAGCCACGTCAGCCTTAAAATATGACGACGAGCCTCGTCAGGCTTAGAATATGACGAGAAGCCACATCGGGCATAAAATATGATGAGGAACCTCGTTAAGGTTAGACTATTGTAACTAGCCTCGTCAGGCTTAAAATATGATGACGACTAGCCAAGTAAGGCTTAATATATGATGACGACTAGCCTCGTCGGGCTTAAATTATGACGACTAGCTACACCAAGCTTAACATATGACGACTAGCAATGTTAGGCTTAAAATATGACGACGAGCCTCGTTAGGCTTAGAATATAATGACTATATTCATCAGGCATAAAATATGATGACAACTAGCCAAGTCAGGCTTAAAATATGACGACTAGCCTCGTTAGGCTTAAAATATGACGACAAGCCTCGTCATGCTTAAAATATGACAACTAACGATGTCAGGCTTAAAATATGACGACTAGCCACGTCAGTCTTAAAATATGACGACGAGCCTGGTCAGGCTTGAATATGACGAGTAGCCATGTCGGGCATAAAATAAGATGAGGAGCCTCGTTAAGCTTAGACTATTGCGACTAGCCTTGTCAGGCTTAAATTATGATTACGACTAGCAAAGTCGGGCTTAAAATATGATGATTAGCCTCGTCAGCCTTAAAATATGATGACTAGCCACGTCTGGCTTAAAATATGATGACTAGCCACGTCAGGCTTAAAATATGACGACTAGCCTTGTTAGGCTTAAAATATGACGACTAGTCTCGTCACGCTTAAAATATCATGACGAGCCTCGTTTAGCTTAGATTATGACGACTAGCCAAGTCAGGTTTAAAATATTACGACTGCCTCGTCAGGCTTAAAATATGACAACAAGCCTCGTCAGGCTTAAAATATGACTACTTACGATGTCAGGCTTAAAATATGTCGACTAGCCACGTCAGTCTTAAAATATGACGACGAGCCTCGTCAGGTTTAGAATATGGCGAGTAACCACGTCTGGCATATAATATAATGAGGAGCCTCGTTAAGCTTAGACTTTGGAGACTAGCCTCGTCAAGCTTAAAATATGATGACGACTAGCCAAGTCAGGCTTAAAATATACCGAATAGCCTCGTCAGCCTTAAAATATGACGACTAGCCACTTCAAGCTTAAAATATGACGACTAGCCATGCCATAATTAAAAAATGACGACTAGCCTCGTTAGGCTTAAAATATGACGACTAGCAATGTCAGGCTTAAAATATGTCGACTAGCCTGTCACGCTTAAATGACTAGCCTCGTCAGGCTTAAAATATGACGACAAGTCTCGTCTGGCTTAAAATATGACGACTAGCCTCGTTAAGCTTAGAATATGACGACTAGTCTCGTCAGGCTTAAAATATGATTACGACTAGCTAAGTCAGGTTGAAAATATGACGACTAGCCTCGTCAGGCTTAAAATATGACGACTAGCCTCGTCACATGATGAGACCCAAATTGCACCAAGACACTTTCCAACACTTTCCGACTTGTGCCAAGCTTGGAAGATACGATGGACTTGAAGTCAAGGGCTTTGGAAGTGTTCCGGATGGTTTCATCATTAGGCTCCACGCCTAAAGAGAAGGAAGGAGGCCCAGCACAACTAGGCGCCCCGCCTAGCCCAGGCGCCCCGCCTAGGAAGCTCACTGCCTAAGAATGGAAGGCACCCAGGCGCCCCACCTAGCCAGGCGCCCCGCCTGACTGAAGGCCAAGCCAGGCGCCCAGCCTAGCCAGGCGCCCAGCCTAGCTGAAGGCCAAGCCAGGCGCCCCGCCTAGCTCCAGGCGCCCAGCCTAGCTTCAGCATGATCCAGGCGCCCCTCCCAGCCCCAGGCGCCCCTCCTAGCTGCTGAACTTATGGTTCTTTTACTATTTTGCCCTGCGTGGCTTATTTGTTGAACCTTATTAAGTAAGGGTAGTTAAGTCTTATGTAAGCTTGGGAAAACACTATAAATATCCAAGCCTAGCTTATTTTACACTTAGTTTATGTTGAATGATGAATTGAATATTGTAAAGAGTGGATTCTCTTTGGGTTTATGAAAACCAACCTTAGTTGGGACTTGTTACTTCTAGTGGATTCTAGTTGCCTAACAACCCCGCCCCGATCATTCTACTTGCGGGTCCTAGTTGGCTCGAGGGTAGTTGCATAGCGTAGGTGTTCTTGTCCTTCTCCCGGGGTGTAGCGGAACCAGTTCTCCGTTGCTACTTGGGATTAGAGATCGAGTTACGTCTCGTTCTTTATCCTTTTACTTTTCCGCGTTTGATTCTCATCATCACACTTATAATATGACGACTAGCCTCGTCCAGCTTAAAATATGACGACTAACCACGTCAAGCTTAAAATATGACGACTAGCCTCGTCATGCTTAAAATATAACAACTAATGACGTCGGGCTTAAAATATGACGACTAGCCACGTCAGTCTTAAAATATGACGACGAGACTCATCAGGCTTAGAATATGACGAGTAGCCACGTCTGGCATATAATATGATGAGGAGCCTCGTTAAGCTTAGACTATGGCGACTAGCCTCGTCAAGCTTAAAATATGATGACGACTAGCCAAGTCAGGCTTAAAATATTATGACTAGCCTCGTCAGCCTTAAAATATGACGACTAGCCACGTCAAGCTTAAAATATAACGACTAGCCATGCCATGCTTAAAAAATGACGATTATCCTCGTTAGGCTTAAAATATGACGACTAGCATTGTCAGGCTTAAAATATGACGATGATAAGGATCAAAACCAAACGCGGAAATAAAGATAAAAGAGCGAGATACTACTCGAACTCCCTACGAAGTAACTATGGAGAACTCGTTCCATAATACCCTCGTATCGGTGTCAAGGAGGACCTACACTATGCAACTACCCTCGAGACGACAAAGGACTCGCAAGTAGAATGATCGGGGGGGGGGGGGTTTGGGGTTCAACTAGAATCCACTAGTAAACTCAAACCAACTCAAAGGGTTTTTCATTCTAAGAGAATCCACTCTTTAACATTCATTCAATCATTCATTATCCAAGCTAAACTTAGTAAAATGCTAAGCTATGGAGTATTTATAGGCCTCATTCAAGACATAAGGAAAGGCCTAAACTACCCTTAAGTAGATTCTAAAGTCATAAGCCACGTAGGGGCATAATAGAAATTACATTGGATAAAAACTAGAATTCCCGCAGCTTGTTCAGCAACTAGGCGCCCCGCCTAGTAAAGTAGGCGCCCCGCCTAGTCTCCTGTAGGCGCCCCAAGTAGGCCCTCCGCCTCTGCAGTAGGCGCCCCAAAGTCCAGAGGCTAGCCACCAAGTGGGCGATCCGCCTAGTCCAATGGGCGGTCCGCCTGCTTCCCTGAGTGCTTGAAACGCCTCGAAATGTGTCTCTAAGGCTCCTCGTTGCATGGCGTTCCAATGCATAAGCTCTTCCTTGGCCTTGGATGGTGTTTTTTAGATGGTTGCTCGATTTGCCCCGCATCAACTAGCCTCGTTAGGCTTAAAATATGACGACTAGTCTCGTCACGCTTAAAATACGACGACTAGCTACACCAAGCTTAAAATATGCCGACTAGCAATGTGAGGCTTAAAATATGCCGACTAGCAATGTGAGGCTTAAAATATGACGACTAGCATTGTCAGGCTTAATATATGACGATGATAAGGATCAAAACCAAACGCGGAAATAAAGATAACAGAGCGAGACACTACTCGAACTCCCTACGAAGTAACTATGGAGAACTCGTTCCATAATACCCTCGTATCGGTGTCAAGGAGGACCTACACTATGCAACTACCCTCGAGACGACAAAGGACTCGCAAGTAGAATGATCGGGGGGGTTTGGGGTTCAACTAGAATCCACTAGTAAACTCAAACCAACTCAAAGGGTTTTTCATTCTAAGAGAATCCACTCTTGAACATTCATTCAATCATTCATTATCCAAGCTAAACTTAGTAAAATGCTAAGCTATGGAGTATTTATAGGCCTCATTCAAGACATAAGGAAAGGCCTAAACTACCCTTAAGTAGATTCTAAAGTCATAAGCCACGTAGGGGCATAATAAAAATTACATTGGATAAAAACTAGAATTCCCGCAGCTTGTTCAGCAACTAGGCGCCCCGCCTAGTAAAGTAGGCGCCCCGCCTAGTCTCCTGTAGGCGCCCCAAGTAGGCCCTCCGCCTCTACAGTAGGCGCCCCAAAGTCCAGAGGCTAGCCACCAAGTGGGCGGTCCGCCTGCTTCCCTGAGTGCTTGAAACGCCTCGAAATGTGTCTCTAAGGCTCCTCGTTCCATGGCGTTCCAATGCATAAGCTCTTCCTTGGCCTTGGATGGTGTTTTTTAGATGGTTGCTCGATTTGCCCTGCATCATCCTCCCCTTCTTGAGAAGATTTCGTCCTCGAAATCAAGGCTTGGTCTCTCATGGCTCTAGCAACTCCTCGGGGTGGCCAAGAATCTCCTCCTTTGTTCCTCTTGATCGTCACTTTGTCATAGGCTTCTTCCAGGAGCTTCCTCGCCTGGGCATGGAGTGATAAGACCCAAATACGCGGAAACAACAATCACAAGATAACAAGAAAGTAAGGGATTGGGGAGAATA
Source organism: Petunia x hybrida (assembly GCA_037355625.1). NCBI lineage: Eukaryota > Viridiplantae > Streptophyta > Magnoliopsida > Solanales > Solanaceae > Petunia > Petunia x hybrida. The sequence continues at coordinate 1,528,230 of JBBBVM010000071.1, forward strand.
GAAATAGAAAAAAGAGAATGGATAAACGATTCAAACCATGAATTGATTATCCGAGAGAGGAAGGGAAACTTGAACCATACAAGGATTCCGTACTAGTGACGGATCTCCATAGGCTCCAAGCAAAGAGATAATCCGAAGCTTCAAGCTTCTACAAGAAGAAGGCCTTGCCTCTCTTACTCTAAGTCTATTCTTCAATTCTAAACAAAACCAAAACTAAATGAAATAAATGACTAAGTGTGGTATTTATAGGTTCACCACACTTCTAAATAAAATGTCTAAATAGCCCCTAAGTCTAGTCAAAACAATACATGTCACTTAGGGCTATAGTTGGAATTACACTCAAAATAAGTAGGAAACCCGAATAGGCCTTCAGCACACTAGGCGCCCCGCCTGAATAGTAGGCGCCCCAGAGTAGGCGCCCAGCCTGGAAAATGGGCGGTCCGCCCCTTCAGTAGGCGGCCAGAGATCCTGAGGGTGTGCAGTCAACTAGGCGGTCCGCCTAGTCCAATGGGCGGTCCGCCTCCTTCCTGGGAGACTTGGAAACGGCTCAAAATGGACTCTGAGTGTTCCTCCTTGGTCCGTAGCCGGTCCTCCTCCATTGGCGCTCAAGTCCATGACTCCAAATCACTCTCGAACCCTCCTCCGGTGCCCTTGCCTTGTATCCTTTGTGCTCTCATGCTTGGCTCTTGATGGTTGGCGCTTTGGCTCCAATTTGGATCTTATCATCCTCCCCTTCTTGAAAGGATTTCGTCCTCGAAATCAAACCATCAAGCCTACATTCAAAACAAGCACAACAAAGCTTCCCACTACAAGAGTAGGTTAGTGTCACGAGTGTGGGAAAACACACTCTTATGATAGAGCCAAGCATCAATAACAATAAAAAAGCTCATGTTTCCGAAGAAAACAACAAGCACTTGGCTCACAAAGAAAGTGCATCCAACACTAGAACAAGCAAAGGAATCAATAGGACATGGAACATGCAAGATATAGCATTCAACTTCCCTATGACCCCTAAGCTTAGGCCCAACATACCAAGCCTTCAAATCAATATCATAACAACGTGACATATTGGCTTTGGCATGATCAACACTCAAGGTGTGATCAACATGTGGAGTGGAGTAAACAAAATAGTTCAATTGGCAACTAACATAAAATACTCCACTCCCCTTCTTGGAAGCACTCTTACACAAATCAAGAGTGACTTCCTCACCTCCAAATCCAACTCCAAGACAATCCCCCGTACTAGGCAAACTCCAAAGAAAGGTCTCCAAAATTGGCCCTTCATCATTATAGTCCACACAATGAAGGTTAGGACTACTAGAAGATGGTTTAACACAACCAAAATCAAGACCACTCATCCCACTTGGAGTTCCAAACAATGGATCATCCATAGAGTCTAACTTTTCAAACCATGGAGGTTCTATTCTATTGCCAATCCTAGTCCGATACAATTCGCTACCACAAATGAGATCATGTTCACACAATGGAAATGTATAAGCATGCACTTCAAATTCATGGTTATCCAAAAACATGGTATCAAGACTAGGTTCTTCACTCTCACCCGAGGAGTCATTGAAAACAATTCGATCCATCTCAGTCACTAGGGACTCCTCAAGGTCACTACAAACCTCACTACAACACATAGGCCCACCATTATCAAGCAATTCATCAAGGGAGAGGATAGGGTATTCATTCAACTCATCTTCCCCTTTATCAAATATAGGCGGAGTGTCATAACAAGGATCACAAATAGGGTCAACTACACATTCTTCACTAATGAGAGGTTCAATGAAAACCGAGCTCACATCATGATGTGGCTTATCATCCCTCTCAACTAGTGGTTCACAATCACACACAAGTTGACCATTTGACTCTACACTAGTGGCAAACACATTGTAATCATACAAATCTTCAACTAGTGTTGAGTTACCACAAACACTACCATAAGACAAGGAAGTAACATGTTCAAGGGAAGAGCTATCACTTACCTCTAAGTGGCCATCTTGCTCACTCAATGCATTTGAAATGTCGTGGATTGTCTCTTCACCTTGAAGCTCACATTGAAGAGTTTCTTCACCTTGTCTATCCTTCTTGGGACATGATTGAGGCTCCATTGCTTTGCCTCCAAGAGTACCTACACAAGCATTCACAAGAATAGGAGAAGAAGATAAAGGGTTAAGGTTAGAATAAGGGGTGTCCTCACTCTTTTTTCCCTCTTTCTTTTCTCTCATTTTCTTTTCAAGGTCGGGTGTAGATTCGGGTGGTGACATCCCACTCACATCACTCATCACATCCTCTCCTTTTTCCACTCGAGGAATGTCACCGGTCACTCCCTTACTCCTCTCAATCTTTTGTCTCTCAAATTCGGGTGAGTTGGGACGAGGCCCAAGAATACCCATAGCCGGAGTAGGTGGACTTCTAACATCAACCCGGAATCTAGGGCTAAGAGACTCATCACTTGATGTCTCTTTCTTCTTGGTAGGTGAACCACTTGGCTTTGGAGCTTGTGATTTGGGGTTCACCTTGTCGACAATCGTCAACTCTTTTCTTGCACTAGTCCCACTGTTGCTTGTGATTGTAGGACTTTTAGTTTGCTTTCTTGCACCCTTGGATTGAGATACTTGCTCCTTTCCCCTCTTCATAGGCCAAGAGAATGTACTAGGATAGAACTTAAACTTTGCCCGGCAAGGTTCAATGTCATAAGTTCTTTGCCCCTTGCACACTTTGTACACATCCTTCATGAGATCATATCGCACCCTCTTGCCTTGCAACCACGGTTGTCCTAGCCAAACACCATAATGCTCCATGGGACACACATCACACCAAATATATTCCTTGTAACTCCCTTGAGATATGAGTACCCGAGCTTCACTAGTAATCCAAACTCCTTGATACTCATAAGGATATTTCAATTTGTAGCATGGTATCTTTAGTTTATTAACCCAAGAGACATTAACAAAATTGGCATAGGCTTCACTAACCTTGAGCAAGCATCCTCCTCTACCATTCACCTCAAAAATGAACCTACACTCACACATGTCTTGTATAGGATCAAGTCCAAGAAAATCATCACCCCCAAGTTGGGTCCTCCTTATCCCTCCACTAGTGGCAACACCACTAGAACACCCTCCACTTCCCGTCACTCTTCCAACATTAGAAGTGTTGTTGAAAGTCGGGGAAGAAATACCACTATGGAACCTATAATTGCCTCTCGCCTTGGTTCCATAGCCCATAGTACCACTCCTACCACCACTACTAGAGCAATGCACCCCCGTAACGGCAAGAGCAATACCATTTCTCCTTCCACTATTCACATGGGAACTAGAAGATGCAAACCTCCCATTTCCCACGGAACAACCACCACCTCCTCCCATACTAATGGAAGGACCTCTACTACTCCCTTGCTCACCACAAGCAACATCAAGAGAAGATGCCAATGAACAATTCTCATAATCAACCTCATCACCAATTCTCTCTACGTCACTATCATCATGTTCAAATTCATCACAAGAAGAGTAAGCAGGATCATCATACCTTGAAGCGTCACCATCTTCATATTCTTGACTTGGAGCATAAGATTCTTCACATCCATCTTCGCAAGCCCCATAGTCTTCTTCATCTTCATAATCAACATAGTGACCCGCTTCATCATCATAGGAGCCTTGGTTCCCCGAATCGTCATAGCAATACCCATCATCACCATCATAGGAACCATAGTCTCCATCATCCCCGCATGAGTCATACCCTCCACAATCATCATCCGAAGCTATAGTCGTAACCAAAGAGTTAAGGACCTCACAAGTTCACTCCCTCACGTGTATCACTCAAAAGATGTCACTCAATTTTCTTTCCGCTCGTGTATACACTCAAGGTCGTTGGCTTTTGTGACCACACTCTATTGTTCTCACCACTCAAGCCTTTTTCCACTCAAGGCCTTCTTGTCTCTTAGTAACCACAATGGCAAGATCAATCAACTAGTGCACCCAAGTAATGGTTCGGAATGGAGTTTAAGGGACTCGATGTACGGAAGCTAATTTAATGCGCACTTGAAGCAAGCAAGTTCTACGACTTTAAGTAAAGACTCCAAGACACAAAACACCCTAAAGGATCAAAGATTAGTGTTAGTAAGGTAGGACTAATACCTTAGAAACACTAACCAAGAAGTTCGGAAGCGAAGAAAACACGAAAACTTAAGAAACAAAGTACCCGGACACCTTCCCAGTGGGAGGCGGTCCGCCTAGGAGGTGAGGCGGAGGGCCTCAGGAAGTCCAGAGAGCCAACAGTGGGGAGGCGGTCCGCCTATAGGGGGAGGCGGTCCGCCTGGGACCTGTTCCTGCAACTTTTCAACTCCGTTTTTCTTCAATTTCAAGCCAAAAATTGATCCGATTTCGACGTTTTTTGCACAATTCCAAGGTACCCAAAGTTGAATATAGATATAACCTTCAAACCCCAATAGATTTCACACCCAAAACACCAACAAACAAGGCTCAATCAAGATTCAAAGTTTTCAAGTTTGGGGTTTCAACATGGGTTTCAAGGTTCAAAGGTGGGTTTCGATTCTTCAAAAACTATGTTATACAACTCCGATTCACATGAAATTTGTTTCTATTTGTTTGTTTTTCATTGGAGAACAAACCCCGGTACTCAATTCCAAAACCCCACAATCACACAATCCAAATTCAATCAAATTCCTCAAGAACAAAGGGCTTTGGGAGGGTTTTACAATTTGGGGTTTCAAATTTTCAAATCGATCCAATCCAAACAATTTTGGTACCCAAACGTCGGGTTTTCCACAAGAATCAAGAATCTATAACACCCACTTCAAGAATCGATCATACCAAAAAGTTACACCAATTTTTGTATTTTTCAATTTTTCAATTTTTTTTGTAATTTTCTTCTTTCAATAACTTCAACAACAAGAAAACTAAAAGAAAAGATACTAGGCACGAAGAACCAAGGGTCGGGGGTTTGTAGAAACAAAACCCGAGCCTTGCTCTGATACCAAACTGATAAGACCCAAATACGCGGAAACAACAATCACAAGATAACAAGAAAGTAAGGGATTGGGGAGAATAGAAATAGAAAAAAGAGAATGGATAAACGATTCAAACCATGAATTGATTATCCGAGAGAGGAAGGGAAACTTGAACCATACAAGGATTCCGTACTAGTGACGGATCTCCATAGGCTCCAAGCAAAGAGATAATCCGAAGCTTCAAGCTTCTACAAGAAGAAGGCCTTGCCTCTCTTACTCTAAGTCTATTCTTCAATTCTAAACAAAACCAAAACTAAATGAAATAAATGACTAAGTGTGGTATTTATAGGTTCACCACACTTCTAAATAAAATGTCTAAATAGCCCCTAAGTCTAGTCAAAACAATACATGTCACTTAGGGCTATAGTTGGAATTACACTCAAAATAAGTAGGAAACCCGAATAGGCCTTCAGCACACTAGGCGCCCCGCCTGAATAGTAGGCGCCCCAGAGTAGGCGCCCAGCCTGGAAAATGGGCGGTCCGCCCCTTCAGTAGGCGGCCAGAGATCCTGAGGGTGTGCAGTCAACTAGGCGGTCCGCCTAGTCCAATGGGCGGTCCGCCTCCTTCCTGGGAGACTTGGAAACGGCTCAAAATGGACTCTGAGTGTTCCTCCTTGGTCCGTAGCCGGTCCTCCTCCATTGGCGCTCAAGTCCATGACTCCAAATCACTCTCGAACCCTCCTCCGGTGCCCTTGCCTTGTATCCTTTGTGCTCTCATGCTTGGCTCTTGATGGTTGGCGCTTTGGCTCCAATTTGGATCTTATCATGGAGCTTAGAACCTACAAGCAACGACAAGCAAAAACAAGCAAACGTCCTACTTTGAAAGTAGGTTAGTGCAAGAAGTGTGGAAAACACACTCTTGTGATATAACCAAGCATCAATAAAAATCATAAATATCAAGTCTCCAAAGAGAACCATAAGCACTTGGTTAAAGATCATCATGCACTCAACAAGATAATGAGCGAATAGGTCATGGGAAGATGGGAAATTGATGCAGCCCGATCACGTGCTGATCAAGTGATCGATCCACCGAGGAGACCGATGACAAGAAGCCAAGCCAAGCTGCTGCACGATGTGCACGTTCACTTAGCCTGGCCGAAGGAAAACAATTGCTCCGAAGCTGAGTGGCCGAGCTCAAGAATCGAAGGCATTATCTTCAGATTTGAGCCCGAAGGCAATGTGACCGAGGACAATGAGCTCGAAGACAATTGAGCGTCCGAAGGCAACAAGTGTGTGTTCGAGCAGACAATCGAGAACCGAAGCCAAGGCTTACCGAAGTCAAAGTCTGCCGAACACATTTTAACTCAGCCCTGCGTGGCTTATTTCTATTGGTCAACTGTGACCTATTTACTAGTTTACCCTTAGTATTTCCTATATAAACACTGTTTCCTTTCATTGTAGGTAGCTAGTTTTTGAATATTGATGAATTGAATGAAAGTGCCGAGCACATTTCTTCTTGTCTCCGTCGTGAGCAAAACCCCGGTGAGGGCTTTTAAGGACTTGTGGCTTTCGGTTAGTCCGATTGAACATTCCTCTTGATCATTCAGTTTTCAAGAGGCAATGTTCTCTTGAGGATTGTTGCATAGTATAGGTGATCCTTGCATCCCTTTTGATTGAGCTTTGAGACAGGTTCCTCACTGTTCTTTCGAAAGAAGCAAGTTTTGTCTTGCTTCTATCTTTATCTTTCTTGTTTGTTCTTCCGCGTTTGTGCTAGCAACCCCTTCGGGAATTGCATTGCACCATCTTGGTATCAGAGCACGGTTTGGGCTTGTTTCTACAACCCCAAATCCTGTTCACGTTATCTCTATTTTCGTGCATTTTGTGTCTTTGTTTCCGTTTCGTGTTCCTGTTTTGTTTGTTACTGTTGGTGTTCTTACAAAAAAAAAAAAATGTTAAAAGAAAATTCAAAAATTGTGTTTGATTGTTGGTTGTTTGGGAAAAACAATCTTGGATTCTTGTTCACCATCGAGTTCTGATTCCAACGAATACCCGACGTACTGATTTCGTGACTAGGGTTTCTTGGTGAATTTTGGACTGTTTTTGAGCTTCCTTGGTGACTGGAAATCAAACCCCAGCCGTGTTGGTGGAGATCGATGAAGGTTGGTGGTTCTTGAGTGATTTGGGTTTGTTTATTGCTTAAAATCGAAGTTCTTAAGTTGGAAACGTTGTCCGTACACCGGAAACTTGTTACAAAATCGTAACAGTGTACGACTCGAACGAGCTGGATCTTAGCTCGAAGAACTTCGTTTGATTTCCTCCGTTGTTGTTTGGAACCGGAGTTGAAAGAGCAACTCAGATCTGTTGAATTTCGTGGTCAGTGAACCGAAGTTGTTGCGTCCGTACGCCGGAGCAAGGTCACTGTTCCATTGAAGAAGAAAGGGGTTAAAAATTTTAACATCAAAACCCCCAGGTGAAAGTTGTCGGCTGAAAAAAGGAAAGTGGATAAGGTAAAACCCTATCCGTACCAAGGAGGGACCACTTTTTTACGGACAGGAGTGGGTGTGATCGAAAAAGATTCCAAAAGGGAATCAAAAGGGTAGATTCTCCTAGGTTCTCACTTTCTTTCGTGTCAAAATTCTAGTTGGTGGATCTTTTGAGTAATTGTCCTACTCAAGGTCGTACTAACTCTTTTAAGCTGATAAGAATTTGTGCGAAGGGGTAACCGAAGTCCGAACTGTAGAAATTCTTTTGACTCCCCGAGCTCAGTTTAAAAAGCGTCCGTTCCATCGAGTCGAACATCACTTCACTCTTCCCGAAGAGGCAGTGACTATTGTCGAACTTGAAGGATCTTAGAGGACCGATCAATCAGACGAGCCACTGTTAACAAGTCCTTGAGTGATCAAAAACCGAACCCATAAATTGAGTGGACCCGAGTGCCACCCATCAAAGGTGAGGGAGTGTGTGAGGTGATTTCTAACCCTAACATTTGTTTGATCTTTGACTTGTGCAGGAACCATGGCTGGAAACGATGGCAAAAGCATTGAAAAGCCTGAATTGTCGTTAGCCGATCTCATGGCTGCGATACAAAGTGTCAGTGCCGATGTAAGAGGAGTGAGTGCTCGAGTAGCTAACCTCGAGCAGGGAAGTGCGTCCGTGGCCATGCATGGGTCCGGCGCTGGAACAAGCGAATCCACTCCGATGAAACCTGAGCTGTATGCTGAGCTTCTTCGACAACATCAGTTGACGAGTGAAGCAATTCGAAGAGAGCTTAACTTGGGCAATCCCCAAGCACAACAAAACTTGGGCAATCCCCAAGCTGGAAATCAAAACTTGGGCATTCCCCGAGGAGAGAGGTTACCACTTCCAAGGACCCGAAGAGATCTTGGAGCTGTAACCGAAGAGGTTGATGAGGAGGAATTTCCCGAGGACGAATATGAGCGTGAGCCGCCATTCGCTCAACGAAGGCAAGCTCACCGAGGACGTGGAAATTTCCGAGGTCGAGGCCGAGGCGCAAATGTTGAAAGAAATATTGGGCGTGAGGCTGATGATCGAGAAAATGAGTTTCTCGAACAGGTTCGTGGTGTTCGAGACTCAAACCTGAACAGTGTCAAGATCACTATTCCACCCTTTAAAGGAACTAGTGATCCCGATGAGTATCTTGAATGGAAGCTTAAAATGGAGCGCATCTTTGAAACCAATGAGATGACCGATGAGAGAAAAGCTGCCCATGCCATTGCTTCGTTCGAAGCTTATGCATCAACATGGTGGGAATCTGACAAGAGGCATAGACGAAGGAATGACTATCCAGTAGTCACTACCTGGCCACAGTTGATGAGAGCGATGGATGGTAAGTATTTGAGTGCCAAGTACAGGCAGACTCAAATGCAAAAGCTCTATGAGTTAAAGCAAGGGTCCAAGTCAGTCCAAGAGTACCACGATGAGTTCGAAAAGGTTCGATTGAATCTTGATCTGGTCGAAGACGAAGAGCAAGCCATTATCAGATTCAAAAATGGCTTGGCTAGGGACGTGTCATCTCAGTTGAGACTCCACGTGTACCACACGTTGGAAGGTGTGTTTGATGCTGCCACCGAAGCTGAAAAATTGGTGAAGGACGATAAGGCAAACCGGTATCGAGGAGTCACTACTTCTACTCCTTTGAACCGAAGTAAAGAATGGAAGAGTCCAAACCAAGCAAGTGCTAACGCTGTTCGAGATTCGAAGAGATCCTTCGAAAGAGGTGTGACCGTTAACCAACCAAGAGAAGTGGGAGGTAAAGTTCAACTCAACTCTCCTAGTGCTTCAAATATTCAGTGTCACAAATGCAAAGGTTATGGTCACATGGCAAAAGAGTGTCCAACTCGCAAAGTTATGCTTCTGCTCGAAGATGGAACCGTCCATGAGCAAGCGAGTGACACCGAGGAGGAAATTATTGAGGAGACTGATCGAGCTGGAGTTGATGATGATCATGAGGCTGCCGAAGCTGATCATCCGGAAATGTTTCTTGTGGTTCGAAGGAATTTGAGCTGCATGACTCTTGAAGAAGAGGACAACCAAAGAGAAAACCTCTTTCATGCCCGATGTCGAGTGAGGGGAAAGGTGTGTTCGATGATCATTGATTCCGGTAGTTGTGCCAATGTAGTGAGCCAAACTTTGGTTTCACAAATGGGATTACCTACGATGAAGCATCCCCACCCTTACAAGTTACAATGGCTGAATGAGTGTGGAGAATTGAGAGTTGTCAAACGGGTGTGGATCAAGTTCAAAATCGGAGAGTATCAAGATGAGATGATATTCGATGTGGTTCCGATGCAAGCTTGTCATTTGCTATTGGGTCGACCATGGCAGTATGACCGAACAGCTGTTCACAATGGCAGATCCAACACTTACACTGTGAAGCTCGACGGGAAGAGTTTCATGCTCAAACCCTTGTCTCCAAAACAAGTCACCGAGGACTATAAACGAATGAAAGAATTGAAAGAAGCGGCCAAAGCTAAGCTTCCGATAGGAGCAAAATTGGGGCCCGAAGAAACAAACTCACCGATCGAAGTGAAAGGAATTTGTGCAATCATGCAACCCGGTGAGATCTTACGAGGCAACGACCACGGTCAGATGATGATTTGCCTCGTGCACAAGGGTATCTTTCTAAACTCTAATGATGATTTTTCTAATGATAACCCTTTGCCTTTGTTTGTTCGCAAAGTTTTGCAGGACTTCGAGGACATATTTCCCGAGGAAATGCCAGGTGGATTACCTCCGTTGAGAGGAATCGAGCACCAAATTGACTTCGTACCAGGGTCTCAAATCCCTAACAAACCTGCATACCGGTGTAATCCCGAAGACACCAAAGAGCTCCAACGGCAGGTTGATGAACTGCTGAACAAGGGCCTCGTTCGTGAGAGCTTAAGTCCTTGCGCCGTTCCTGTTATCCTTGTCCCGAAGAAGGATGGAACATGGCGAATGTGTGTTGACTGTCGAGCAGTCAACAAAATAACGGTAAAGTATCGTCATCCTATCCCTCGATTAGATGACATGCTAGATGAGTTAAGTGGTTCTTCATGCTTTTCGAAGATAGACCTCAGGTCCGGTTACCACCAGATCCGAATGAAACCCGGGGACGAGTGGAAAACCGCATTCAAGACCAAATTCGGTCTCTATGAATGGTTGGTGATGCCTTTTGGCTTATCCAATGCACCGAGCACATTCATGCGACTGATGAACCATGTGCTCAAACCGTTCATAAATAAGTTTGTTGTCGTTTATTTTGATGACATACTTGTTTATAGCAGAACCGTGGATGAACATGTCGACCACCTAAGGCAAGTACTTGAAAAGCTTCGAGAAGAGAAGTTGTATGCCAACTTCAAGAAATGCGCCTTTGGTGTCGATCGTGTAGTCTTTCTTGGATTTGTTGTCAGTGCTAATGGTGTCGAAGTCGACGAATCAAAAGTCGAAGCCATCAAAGAATGGCCAACTCCAACCTCGGTATCACAAGTTCGTAGCTTCCATGGCTTAGCTAGCTTTTACCGAAGGTTTGTTCGTGACTTTAGCACCGTGGCAGCTCCTTTAACCGAGCTGGTGAAGAAAGACAATCCATTTGTGTGGGGAGAGTCCCAAGAGAGGGCTTTCCAAGAGTTGAAGCGGAGGCTTTGTTCTGCCCCGTTGTTGCAACTCCCTGACTTCGGCAAAGCATTCGAAGTCGAGTGTGATGCGTCTGGAGTTGGGATCGGAGGAGTGCTGATGCAAGACTCGAAGCCGATCGCTTACTTTAGCGAAAAGCTTAAGGGTGCAACTTTGAATTACTCTACGTATGACAAAGAGTTGTATGCCCTCGTTCGAGCACTCGCCCATTGGCAGCATTATTTGTGGCCTCGAGAGTTTGTGATCAAAAGTGATCATGAGTCTTTGAAACATCTCCGAGGTCAGGAGAAATTGAATCGAAGACATGCCAAGTGGGTTGAATTCATTGAAAGCTTTCCCTATGTAATTCATTACAAAAAGGGAAAAGATAATGTTGTGGCCGATGCGCTATCAAGGAAATTTGCCTTAGCGACCACTCTCGCCTCTAGGCTCATGGGATTCGAAAGCATCAAGTCGATGTACGAGGACGATCCCAAGCTGAAATGTGTTCGAGACGCAATCTTGAGTGGCCGAAAGGTTGAGAAATATCAGTGGCATGATGGCTACCTCTTCAAAAATGGGAGGGTTTGTGTGCCAGTGTCATCGTGGAGAGAGCTCTTGGTTCGAGAAGCTCACTCAGGTGGACTAATGGGGCACTTCGGTGTCGATAAAACTCTTGGTATCTTGACCGAGCAGTTCCATTGGCCCAAAATGCGACGAGATGTGGAAAAGCTTTGCAACGCTTGTCTCGTTTGCAAGAAAGCAAAATCGAAGTCCAACCCTCATGGATTGTACACCCCGTTGCCTGTGCCTGATCGACCTTGGGTTGATATATCCATGGACTTTGTCTTGGGGTTACCAAGGTCGGGGGGAGGACATGATAGCATCTTCGTTGTGGTTGACCGTTTTTCAAAAATGGCTCACTTTATTCCTTGCAAAAAGTGTGATGATGCACAGCATGTAGCTACATTGTTTGTTTCTAATGTGTTAAAATTGCATGGTGTACCTCGTACTATTGTGAGTGATCGAGACTCGAAGTTCTTGAGTCATTTTTGGAAATGTTTGTGGGGTGCCCTCGGCACCAAGCTACTATTCTCGACGTCTCACCATCCTCAGACTGATGGACAGACCGAGGTAGTTAACCGAACCTTGGGATCTTTGCTTCGGGCAATGACCAAAGGGAAGGTTGGAAACTGGGCTGATCGTTTGCCCATGATGGAGTTCGCATACAATCGAACGGTGCATAGAATGATCAACATGACCCCGTTTGAATGTGTGTATGGCTTTAATCCTTTGATTCCACTTGATTTAACCCCATTGCCTCGAGATTCTGTTCTTGATTTTGAAGGTACTCGAAGAGCAGCTGCCTTGATCGAATTGCATGCAAAGGTGAAGAAGAACCTCGAGGAGGCCTATGCAAAGGTTGCCTTAAAGAAAAACAAGGGGCGTAAAAAGTTGGAATTAAAGAAGGGAGATTGGGTTTGGGTTCACTTCCGAAAGGAACGCTTCCCGAACCAAAGGAAAGGAAAGTTGGCTCCTCGAGGGGATGGTCCATTTCAAGTGTTGACCAAGATCAACAACAATGCCTACGTGATCGACCTCCCTGGTGAGTATAACGTGTCCAACACCTTTAATGTTACTGACTTAGTTCCTTGTGTTGTAGGTCCAACTTCGGAGGACGAGGAGGGCTTGATTTCGAGGACGAAATCTTCTCAAGAAGGGGAGGATGATGCAGCCCGATCACGTGCTGATCAAGTGATCGATCCACCGAGGAGACCGATGACAAGAAGCCAAGCCAAGCTGCTGCACGATGTGCACGTTCACTTAGCCTGGCCGAAGGAAAACAATTGCTCCGAAGCTGAGTGGCCGAGCTCAAGAATCGAAGGCATTATCTTCAGATTTGAGCCCGAAGGCAATGTGACCGAGGACAATGAGCTCGAAGACAATTGAGCGTCCGAAGGCAACAAGTGTGTGTTCGAGCAGACAATCGAGAACCGAAGCCAAGGCTTACCGAAGTCAAAGTCTGCCGAACACATTTTAACTCAGCCCTGCGTGGCTTATTTCTATTGGTCAACTGTGACCTATTTACTAGTTTACCCTTAGTATTTCCTATATAAACACTGTTTCCTTTCATTGTAGGTAGCTAGTTTTTGAATATTGATGAATTGAATGAAAGTGCCGAGCACATTTCTTCTTGTCTCCGTCGTGAGCAAAACCCCGGTGAGGGCTTTTAAGGACTTGTGGCTTTCGGTTAGTCCGATTGAACATTCCTCTTGATCATTCAGTTTGCAAGAGGCAATGTTCTCTTGAGGATTGTTGCATAGTATAGGTGATCCTTGCATCCCTTTTGATTGAGCTTTGAGACAGGTTCCTCACTGTTCTTTCGAAAGAAGCAAGTTTTGTCTTGCTTCTATCTTTATCTTTCTTGTTTGTTCTTCCGCGTTTGTGCTAGCAACCCCTTCGGGAATTGCATTGCACCAGAAATGCAAGATCAAGCTACCAAAATTCCATTGAACCTTAAGCTCAAGATCAACACACCAATCTATCCTCAAGGTGTGATCAACAAGTGGAGTGTGGTGAATCAAATAGCCCAACCTACAAGTAGGATCAAGCACTCCACTCCCCTTCTTTAGAGCATACTTACTACACCAAGGTATTCCTCTTCCCCTCCCATTTCATCAACTAGGAAACCCTCCCCAAAAGTCAAGTTCTCAAGGAAGGAATTGATGATGGACTCTTCTTCATCACAACCCCAACAAGCAATAGTAGGTCACTCAAAGAACCATCTACCTCACCCAAATTCTCAAACAATGGGTTGCCTAAGGGGTCAAACCCTTCACACCATGGGGGTTCCATTTGACCACCCACCCTAGTCCGATACAAGTCATGTCTACTAATGAGAATTCCTTCAAATAAAGGATTGGTAAAAACATGCATCTCACTATCATGATCAAGCATAGACAAGTTATCAAGACTAGGTTCACTTGAGGAGTCATCATAGACAACCTTGTCCAATTCATGCAATTTGGACTCCTCAAGGACAATTCCATCTTTACCACAACACATTGACCCACCAAATAGTAGCAAATAAACAAGAGCATGATCAACTATCTCATCTTCCCCTATGTCAAAGGTTGGTGGTGTGTCATAGCAAAGGTCACAATCATGGTCAACTATCAATTCTACACTAGGGAGAGATTCAATGAACAATGAGCTCACATCATGATGTGGCATAGCATCCCTCTCAACTAGTGTTTCACAAGCACACTCAAGTTGACAACTAGACTCTTCACTAGTGGTATAATCACTAGATGCATCAAAACCACCAACTAGTGTTGAGTCATCACAAGACAAGTAGCTAGTAGGCTCATGAAAAGGTGAAGTAATACTTACATTGGTAGTACTTCTTTGATCACTCACAAGGTTTGAAGTGTCATATGCAACTCCCCCTTCATGAAGCTCACATTGAGGCTCCAATGACTTGTCTTCAAATGTACCTACACAAGAACTTTCACAAGAAGAGATAGAAGATAAAGAAGGGTTAGAACAATGGGTGCTCTCACTCTCAATTTTTCCTTCCTCGCCTCTCATCTCTCAATTTTACCTCATGGTCAAGTGTAGTTTGTGGTGACAATCCACTCACATCACTCCTCAAATCCTCTCATTTTTCCGCTCTTGGATTGTCACCGGTCACTCCCTCACTTCTCTCTATCTTTTCTCTCTCAATTGAAGTGGAGTAACTCTCATTTTCATCATGCAATGGCAAAACAATGAGATTGTTTGCCTCGGGTTCAAGTAGAATGGGTGACTTTGCTTTAGCCGCCTCCCTCAACTCCTTCATCCGTTTGTAGTCTTCCCTTACTTGCCTTGTAGTCAAAGGTCTAAGCACATATTTCTTCCCATCTTGCTTAAACGTGTAGGAGTTGGTCCTACCATCATGCACAACACACCTATCATATTGCCATGGTCTCCCAAACAATAGATGGCAAGCTTGCATCGGGACAACATCAAACAAGATCTTATCTTTATAGTTACCAATGCTAAACTCAAGCAACACTTGCTTCACCACTTTTAGCTCACCACACTCACTAAGTCATTGTATGCGATATGGGCTTGGATGCTTACGAGTGGGTATCTTCAATTGGGAAATCAAGGATTGGCTTACTATGTTGGCACAACTCCCCGAATCAACAACCATTGAGCAAAATTGCCCCATCACACGACATCTAGCATGAAAGAGGCTTTCTCTTTGATCATTTTCCACCTCCTCTTCCATGAGAATGGCACTCAAGCTCCTCCTAACCACCAAGAACATGTGAGGACCAACATCTTCCTCTTCGGCTACCTCACATTCAACTTCCTCATCCTCCTCTACTTCCTCATTTTCGGACTCACTTTCTTGTTCATACACCAAATTGCCAACCACAACCATGGTTCGTTTTGTGGAGCATTCTTTAGCAATATGCCCAAAGCCCTTGCACTTATAACATTGAGTAGAAGTAGAAATAGGATTACTCAAGCGAGTTTTAGAATTACCTTCCAAGTTTGGTGTAGTCTTCTCATAAGGCTTTTTCACTTCTTTGCTAGCACTTGCACTTGGAAAGTTCACACTTGGAGTCTTCCACTCTTTTGGCTTGCTTGTGGTAGTAGGAGTGTTGTTTTTGAACTTCTCTCCTTTGAGCCAAGTCTCGGCATCAATTGCGGCTTCAAACATATCTTGAAGTGTGAGATAATGATGCAACCTCAATTGAGAAGCTATACCATAGCTCAAGCCATTCTTGAATCGGATCATGGCTTCTTCTTCACCTTCGGTATCCATATCCAATGCCATCCGGGTCTTTTCAAATTCATCATGGTACTCATGCACCGTTTTGACACCTTGTTTTAGATCATAGAGCTTCTTGAGTTGCTCTTGCCGATACCTTGGAGTTATGTACTTGGTGTTCATAAGCCCCTTCAACTCATCCCAAGTCACATTCAAATGCAAATTCATCCTTCTCCTAGACCTTTTCATAGACTCCCACCAAGTAGAAGCATAGGCCTCAAAGGTAGAAATAGCATAGGTACCTTTTCTCTCCTCGGTCATCTCATTGGTGTCAAACACCCTCTCCATAAGTAGCACCCATTCCATGTATGCCTCCGGATCACAAGTTCCCTTGAAGGGTGGAAGATTGAGCTTGACACTATTGAGGTTGTTGTTGTTGTCACGTACCCCATAGTTAGGCTCCGGTTGGCCTCCATAATGGTCATCATGAGCAACATACTCCCTCCTCACATTCCCTCTAGCATAGCCCATGGGCGGCCCTCGACCTCGGCCTCTACCCCTTTCTACATTTCGACCCCAATGCATTTGCCTTCATCACCATACCCTACCTCCGCCTCTTCTTGAACTTCATCAATTTGTTCAAGAGGTGGGACATTCCGCACGGGTCTTCGAAGTGGAGCATTTCCTTGGGGATTGCCCAAGTTGAGGGGATTGCCCTCTTGTCGGGGATTGCCCAACCCACGCTCTCGTAGAGCTTCAACTTTGCTTTGTTCATACCTCTTGTTTAGCTCAACAAAGTGTCCGGGAGTCATAGGAGTGCTATGACTTGTGCCCTCTCCGGATTCAATTTGGACACTCGGGGTCCTCCTCTCACCGGTCTCAACTTGATTCCTCTCGACGGACTCAAGTCTCAAAGTCATGTCCTCCAACTTGGCTATAACAGTAGCCATGAAAAGTTTCATAGGATCATCTCCATCGGTTGCCATAGTACCTACAAAAAGAAACAAACGTTAGCAAAACACCTCATACACACCCTCACGTGTATAACACTCGGGTCACTCGTTTAGTGGTGGTGGATATTTCACTCAAGTTTGAGTCTAAAAGCTTCAAGTAGTTGACCAAAGAACCACAACTCAATCACTCAACTCCTCAAGTCCAATGCTCTCCGGGGTGAGTGGAGTTAATGGGACTCGATTGGAACGATAAGCACTTTAAGTGAGGACTTGATTCAAAAGATACTACGGGTCTTCTTTGAATTCTAGTCTCCTTTCTAAGGCACGATGGTCCTAATAGCTCGAAGTAATTAGTACTAATCAAGTAGGATTATACTCTAATAATACTAATTAGAAGAATTGCAAACAACAAAACAAGAGAACCTAGAAGAAACTACCCAATTCCCACTTTCAGAAAAGTAGGCGCCCCACCTGTTTTGAGTAGGTGGTCCGCCTGGTTCTCTGCAGAGGAGAGTAGGCGGTCAGCCTACTCCAAGTAGGCGGTCCCCTCTGTAAAATCCAGAGAGTGAACAAAAATCAGGCGGTCCGCCCCTTCTACTAGGCGCCCCGCCTACTGCAACTTCCAGCACAGTTCAAACTCATTTTTCTTGCCTTTGGCACCAAAAAATCCAACAATTCACACGTTGTTTTATCGATCCGAAGGTACCCAAACGTTGTTTCAATCACAGAGATCAAACCTCAATCAATTTTATCAAACCCCAATCAAAATTCAACAATCTACCATGTTCATCATGTTCATAGCTAGGGTTTCAAAATTTTCAAATTTTTCAAGGGTTTCAAATCTCAAATCATGGAATACAACTCCAAATCGTGTGTGTTGGGTACCAAAATAACGGGTTTCCAATAAGGATCAAACCCCAATAACAATCACAATACGAATCAATCCAAAACACAAGATAGAACAAATTTTTTGGTATTTTTCAATTTTCCAATTTTTTTTGTGATTTTCTCCTTTCCAATAACAAGAACAAGAAAACTAAAGATAGAATCGACCTAGGCACGAAGAATCAAGGGTCGGGGGTTTGTAGAAACAAAACCCGAGCCTTGCTCTGATACCAAGATGATAAGGATCAAAACCAAACGCGGAAATAAAGATAAAAGAGCGAGACACTACTCGAACTCCCTACGAAGTAACTATGGAGAACTCGTTCCATAATACCCTCGTATCGGTGTCAAGGAGGACCTACACTATGCAACTACCCTCGAGACGACAAAGGAATCGCAAGTAGAATGATTGGGGGGGGGGTTTGGGGTTCAACTAGAATCCACTAGTAAACTCAAACCAACTCAAAGGGTTTTTTATTCTAAGAGAATCCACTCTTGAACATTCATTCAATCATTCATTATCCAAGCTAAACTTAGTAAAATGCTAAGCTATGGAGTATTTATAGGCCTCATTCAAGACATAAGGAAAGGCCTAAACTACCCTTAAGTAGATTCTAAAGTCATAAGCCACGTAGGGGCATAATAGAAATTATATTGCATAAAAACTTGAATTCCCGCAGCTTGTTCAGCAACTAGGCGCCCCGCCTAGTAAAGTAGGCGCCCCGCCTAGTCTCCTGTAGGCGCCCCAAGTAGGCCCTCCGTCTCTGCAGTAGGCGCCCCAAAGTCCAGAGGCTAGCCACCAAGTGGGCGGTCCGCCTAGTCCAACGGGCGGTCCGCCTAGTCCAACGGGCGGTCCGCCTGCTTCCCTGAGTGCTTGAAACGCCTCGAAATGTGTCTCTAACGCTCCTCGTTGCATGGCGTTCCAATGCATAAGCTCTTCCTTGGCCTTGGATGGTGTTTTTTAGATGGTTGCTCGATTTGCCCTGCATCAACTAGCCTCGTTAGGCTTAAAATATGACGACTAGTCTTGTCACGCTTAAAATACGACGACTAGCTACACAAAGCTTAAAATATGCCGACTAGCAATGTGAGGCTTAAAATATGACGACGAGCCTCGTTAGGCTTAGAATATAATGACTATATTCATCAGGCTTAACATATGATGACAACTAGCCAAGTCAGGCTTAAAATATGACAACTAGCCTCGTCAGGCTTAAAATATGACGACAAGCCTCGTCATGCTTAAAATATGACAACTAACGACGTCGGGCTTAAAATATGAGGACTAGCCACGTCAGCCTTAAAATATGACGACTACCCTCGTAAGGCTTAGAATATGACGAGTAGCCACATCGGGCATAAAATATGATGAGGAGCCTCGTTAAAGTTAGACTATTGCGACTAGCCTCGTCAGGCTTAAAATATGACGACTAGCCTCGTTAGGCTTAAAATATGACGACTAGTCTCATCACGCTTAAAATACGACGACTAGCCAAATATGACGGCTAGCCATGTCAGGCATAAAATATGACGACTAGCCTCGTCAAAGTGAAAATATGACGACTAGCCACATCAGGCTTAAAATATGACGACAAGCCTCGTCGGGCTTAAAATATGACGACAAGCTACATCAGGCTTAAAATATGACGACGAGCCTTGTCAGGCTTAGAATATGACAAGTAGCCACGTCAGGCTTAAAATATGACGACGAGCCTCGTTAAGCTTAGAATATGACGACTAGCCTCGTCAAACTTAAAATATGATGACGACTAGCCAACTCAGGCTTCAAATATGACGACTAGCCTCGTCAGGCTTAAAATATGATGACTAGCTACACCAAGCTTAAAATATGACGACTAGCAATGTCAGGCTTAAAATATGACGACGAGCCTCGTTAGGTTTAGAATATAATGACTATATTCATCAGGCTTAACATATGATAACAACTAGCCAAGTCAGGCTTAAAATATGACAACTAGCCTCGTCAGGCTTAAAATATGACGACAAGCCTCGCCATGCTTAAAATATGACAACTAACGACGTCGGGCTTAAAATATGAGTACTAGCCACGTCAGCCATAAAATATTAAGACGAGCCTCGTCAGGCTTAGAATATGATGAGTAGCCACATCGGGCATAAAATATGATGAGGAGCCTCGTTAAGGTTAGACTATTGCGATTAGCCTCGTCATGCTTAAAATATGATGACGACTAGCCAAGTCAGGCTTAAAATATGATAACGACTAGCCAAATCGGGCTTAAAATATGACGACTAGCCTCGTCAGGCTTAAAATATGATGACTAGCTACACCAAGCTTAAAATATGACGACTAGCAATGTCAGGCTTAAAATATGACGACGAGCCTCGTTAGGCTTAGAATATAATGACTATATTCATCAGGCTTAAAATATGATGACAACTAGCCAAGTCAGGCATAAAATATGACGGCTAGCCTCGTCAGGCTTAAAATATGACGACAAGCCTCGTCATCCATAAAATATGACAACTAAAATATGACGTCAGGCTTAAAATATGACGACTAGTGGTGCAATGCAAACCCGAAGGAATTGCTTAGCACAAACGTGGAAGATAAACAACAAAAGATAAAGATAGAAGCAAGACAAAACTTGCTTCTTTTGAAAGAACAGTGCGGAACCTGTCTCAAAGCTCGATCAAAAGGGACACAAGAATCACCTAAACTATGCAACAATCCTCAAGAGAACATTGCCTCTTGCAAACTGAATGATCAAAGATGAATGTTCAATCGGATTAACCAAAAGCCACAAGTCCATAAAAGCCCTCACAGGGGGTTGCTCACGACGGAGACAAGAAATGTGCTCGGCACTTTCATTAATTCATCAATGTTCAAAAACTAGGTGCTTACAATGAAAGAAAACAAGGTTTATATAGGAAATACTAAGGGTAAACTAGTAAAAGGGTCACAGGCGACCAATAGAAATAAGCCACGTAGGGCTGAGTTAAAGATGTGTTCGGTGGTCTTTGACTTCGGTGAGCCTTGGCTTCGGTTCTGGATTGCCTGCTCGAACACACTTGTCCTCGGGCGCGTGACTTAGCTTCGAACACTTGTTGTTGTGTTCGGCTCTGTGCTGCCCGACGCCAAGAACTGCTGTTCGGTAACCTTGTCCTCGGGCTCAAATTTGAAGATGAAGCCCTTGGTTCCAACATTTTGCAATTCTCCTCCCGAACACATGCTTCCTCCCGAAATAGCCAACTGGATGTGCATGTCATGGAGCAGCTTGGCTTGGCTTCGAGTGATTGGCCTCCTCGATTGATCAGTCACTGCCTTCGGTTGAAGTCTCCTCGGTTGATCAGCACTTTGGGCTGCATCATCCTCCCCTTCTTGAGAGGATTTCGTCCTCGAAATCGATTCATCCTCTGCCTCCGATATTTGGCCTACAACACAAGGAGTTAAATCAGCAACATTGAAGGTGTTAGACACATTATACTCACCTGGGAGGTCGATGACATAAGCATTGTTGTTTATTTTTCTCAGCACTTCAAATGGACCATCCCCTCGAGGAGCCAACTTTCCTTTCCTTTGGTTCGGGAAGCGTTCCTTTCGGAAGTGAACCCAAACCCAATCTCCCTTCTTCAATTCCAGCTTTTTTCGCCCCTTGTTTTTCTTCAAGGCAACCTTTGTATAGGCTTCCTCGAGGTTCTTCTTCGCCTTGGCATGCAACTCGAGCAGAGCTTTGGCTCGGTGAGTACCTTCAAAATCAATAACAACATCTCGAGGCAATGGGGTTAGGTCAAGTGGAATTAAAGGGTTAAATCCATACACACACTCGAACGGGGTCATGTTAATCATTCGATGCACCGTTCGATTGTATGCAAACTCCATCATGGGCAAACGATCAGCCCAGTTTCCGACCTTTCCTTTGGTCATTGCTTGAAGCAAAGATCCCAAGGTTCGGTTAACTACCTCGGTCTGCCCATCAGTCTGAGGATGGTGAGACGTCGAGAATAGCAGCTTGGTGCTGAGGGCGCCCCACAAACATTTCCAAAAATGACTCAAGAACTTTGAGTCTCGATCACTCACAATAGTACGAGGTACACCATGCATTTTAACACATTAGAAACAAACAATGTAGCTACATGCTGTGCATCATCACACTTTTTGCAAGGAATAAAGTGAGCCATTTTGGAAAAACGGTCAACCACAACGAAAATGCTATCATGTCCTCCCCCCGACCTCGGTAACCCCAAGACAAAGTCCATGGATATATCAACCCAAGGTCGATTAGGCACAGGCAACGGGGTGTACAAACCATGAGGGTTGGACTTCGATTTTGCTTTCTTGCAAACGAGACAAGCGTTGCAAAGCTTTTCCACATCTCGTCGCATTTTGGGCCAATGGAACTGCTCGGTCAAGATACCAAGAGTTTTGTCGACACCGAAGTGTCCCATCAGTCCACCAGAGTGAGCTTCTCGAACCAAGAGCTCTCTCCACGATGATACTGGCACACAAACCCTCCCATTCTTGAAGAGGTAGCCATCATGCCATTGATATTTTTCAACCCTTCGGCCACTCAAGATAGCGTCACGAACACATTTCAGCTTGAGATCGTCCTCGTACATCGACTTGATGCTTTCGAATCCCATGAGCCTAGAGGCGAGAGTGGTCGCTAAGGCAAATTTCCTTGATAGCGCATCGGCCACAACATTGTCTTTTCCCTTTTTGTAATGAATTACATAGGGAAAGCTTTCAATAAATTCAACCCACTTGGCATGTCTTCGGTTTAATTTATCCTGTCCTCGGAGATGCTTCAAGGACTCATGATCGCTTTTGATCACAAATTCTCGAGGCCACAAATAATGCTGCCAATGGGCGAGTGCTCGAACGAGGGCATACATTTCCTTGTCATACGTTGAGTAATTCAAGGCTGCACCCTTAAGCTTTTCGCTGAAGTAAGCGATCGGCTTCGATTCTTGCATTAGCACTCCTCCGATCCCAACTCCAAATGCATCACACTCGACTTCGAATGCTTTGCCGAAGTCAGGGAGTTGCAACAACGGGGCAGAACAAAGCCTCCGTTTCAACTCTTGGAAAGCCCTTTCTTGGGACTCTCCCCACACAAATGGATTGTCTTTCTTAACCAGCTCGGTTAAAGGAGCTGCCACGGTGCTAAAGTCACGAACAAACCTTCGGTAAAAGCTAGCTAAACCATGAAAGCTACGAACTTGTGATACCGAGGTCGGAGTTGGCCAATCTTTGATGGCTTCGACTTTTGATTCGTCGACTTCGACACCATTAGCACTGACAACGAATCCAAGAAAGACCACACGATCGACACCGAAGGCGCATTTCTTGAAGTTGGCATACAACTTCTCTTCTCGAAGCTTTTCGAGCACTTGCCTTAGGTGTTCGACATGTTCATCCATGGTTCTACTATAAACAAGTATGTCATCGAAATAAACGACAACGAACTTGTTTAAGAACGGTTTGAGCACGTGGTTCATCAGTCGCATGAATGTGCTCGGTGCATTGGATAAGCCAAAAGGCATTACCAACCATTCATATAGACCGAATTTCGTCTTGAATGCGGTTTTCCACTCGTCTCCGGGTTTCATTCGGATCTGGTGGTAACCGGACCTGAGGTCAATCTTTGTAAAGCATGAAGAACCACTCAATTCATCAAGCATGTCATCTAATCGAGGGATAGGATGACGATACTTTACCGTAATTTTGTTGACTGCTCGACAGTCAACACACATTCGCCATGTTCCATCCTTCTTCGGGACGAGGATGACTGGAACGGCGCAAGGACTCAAGCTCTCACGAACGAGGCCCTTGTTCAGCAACTCATCAACCTGCCGTTGGAGCTCTTTGGTGTCTTCGGGATTACACCGGTATGCAGGTTTGTTAGGGATTTGAGACCCTGGCACGAAGTCAATTTGGTGCTCGATTCCCCTCAACGGTGGTAATCCACCTGGCATTTCCTCGGGAAACATGTCCTCGAAGTCCTGCAAAACTTTACGAACAAACAAAGGCAAAGGGTTATCATTAGAAAAATCTTCATTAGAGTTTAGAAAGATACCCTTGTGCACGAGGCAAATCATCATCTGACCGTGGTCGTTGCCTCGTAAGACCTCACCGGGTTGCATGATTGCACAAATTCCTTTCACTTCGGGCGGTGAGTTTGTCTCTTCGGGCCCCAATTTTGCTCCCATCGGAAGCTTAGCTTTGGCCGCTTCTTTCAATTCTTTCATTCGTTTATAGTCCTCGGTGACTTGTTTTGGAGACAAGGGTTTGAGTATGAAACTCTTCCCATCGAGCTTCATAGTGTAAGTGTTGGATCTGCCATTGTGAACAGCTGTTCGGTCATACTGCCATGGTCGTCCCAATAGCAAATGACAAGCTTGCATCGGAACCACATCGAATATCGTTTCATCTTGATACTCTCCGATTTTGAACTTTATCCACACTTGTTTGACAACTCTCAATTCTCCACACTCGTTCATCCATTGTAATTTGTAAGGGTGGGGATGCTTCATCGTAGGTAATCCCATTTGTGAAACCAAAGTTTGGCTTACTACATTGGCACAACTACCGGAATCAATGATCATCGAACACACCTTTCCCCTCACTCGACATCGGGCATGAAAGAGGTTTTCTCCTTGGTTGTCCTCTTCTTCAAGAGTCATGCAGCTCAAATTCCTTCGAACCACAAGAAACATTTCTGGATGATCAGCTTCGGCAGCCTCATGATCATCATCACCTTCAGCTCGGTCAGTCTCCTCGATAAATTCCTCCTCGGTGTCACTCGCTTGCTCATGGACGGTTCCATCTTCGAGCAGAAGCATAACCTTGCGAGTTGGACACTCTTTTGCCATGTGACCATAACCTTTGCACTTGTGACACTGAATATTTGAAGCACTAGGGGAATTTAGTTGCACTTTACTTCCTACTTCTCTTGATTGGTTAACGGTCACACCCCTCTCGAAGGGTCTCTTCGAATCTCGAACAGCATTGGCACTTGCTTGGTTAGGATTTTTCCATTCTTTTCCTCGGTTCAAGGGAGTAGAAGTAGTGACTCCTCGATACCGATTTGCCTTTTCTTCCTTCACCAATTTTTCAGCTTCGGTAGCAGCATCAAACAAATCTTCAACCGTGTGGTACACGTGGAGTCTCAACTGAGAGGACACATCCCTAGCCAAGCCATTTTTGAACCGGATAATGGCTTGTTCCTCGTCTTCGGTCAGATCAAGATTCATTCGAACCCTTTCAAATTCATCATGGTACTCCTGAACTGACTTGGACCCTTGCTTTAGCTCATAAAGTTTTTGCATTTGAATCTGCCTGTACTTGGCACTCAAATACTTAGCATCCATAGCTCTCATCAACTGTGGCCACGTATTAACTACTGGATAGTCATTTCTTCTTCTATGCCTCTTGTCAGATTCCCACCATGTTCATGCATAAGCTTCGAACGAAGCAATGGCATGGGCAGCTTTCCTCTCATCGGTCATCTCATTGGTTTCAAAGATGCGCTCCATTTTAAGCTTCCATTCAAGATACTCATCGGGATCACTAGTTCCTTTAAAGGGAGGAATAGTGATCTTGACACTGTTCAAGTTTGAGTCTCGAACACCTCTAGCCTGTTCGACATACTCACCTTCTCGATCGTCAGCCTCACGCTCAATATTTCTTCCAACATTTGCGCCTCGACCTCGGAAATTTCCACGACCTCGGTGAGCTTGCCTTCGTTGAGCGAATGGCGGCTCACGCTCATATTCGTCCTCGGGAAATTCCTCTTCATCAACCTCCTCGGCAACGGCTCCAAGATCTCTTCGGGCCTTTGGAGGTGGTATTCTTTCTCCTCGGGGAATGCCCAAGTTTTGATAACCAGCTTGGGGATTGCCCAAGTTTTGTGGTGCTTGGGGATTCCCCAAGTTAAGCTCTCTTCGAATGGCTTCACTTGTCAACTGATGTTGTCGTACAAGCTCAGCATACAGCTCTGGTTTCATCGGAGTGGAATGGCTAGTTCCAGCGCCGGACCCATTCATGGCCACGGACGCGCTTCCCTGCTCGAGGAGAGTTACTCGAGCAGTTACTCCTCTTATTTCGGCACTAACGCCTTGTATCGGAGCCATGAGATCGGCTAACGACACTTCGGGCCTTTCAATGCCTTTTCCTTCGCCTCCATTACCAGCCATGGTACCTGCACAAGTCAAAAATCAAACAAATGTTAGGGTTAGAAATCACCTCACACTCTCCCTCACCTTCGATGGGTGGCACTCGGGTCCGCTCAATTTATGGGTTCGGTTTTGATCACTCAAGGACTTGTTAACAGTGGCTCGTCTGATTGATCGGTCCTCTAAGATCCTTCAAGTTCGACAATAGTCACTGTCTCTTCGGGAAGAGTGAAGTGATGTTCGACTCGATGGATCGGATGCTTTTTAACTGAGCTCGGGGAGTCAAAAGAATTTCTACGAAAGTTTGAACTTCGGTCACCCCTTCGCACGAATTCCTATCAGCTCAAAAGAGTTAGTACGACCTCGAGTAGGACGATTACTCAAAAGATCCACCAACTAGAATTTTGACACGAAAGAAAGTGAGAACCTAGGAGAATCTACCCTTTGATTCCCTTTTGGAATCTTCCTCGATCACACCAACTCTTGTCCGTACAAGAGTGGTCCCTCCTTGGTATGGATAGGGTTTTACCTTATCCACTTTCCCTTTTCAGCCGACAAATTTTCACCTGGGGGTTTTTGATATTTTAAATTTACCCCTTTCTTCTTCAATGGAACAGTGACCTTTGCTCCGGCGTACGGACAAATCAACTTCGGTTCACTGAACGCAAATCTCAACAGATCTGGGCTGTTCTTTCGACTCCGGTCTCAAACGACATCGGAGGAAGTCAAAGTCCGTCGAGCTAAGAACCAGCTCGCCGTGTCGTACACTGTTACAATTTTGCAACAACTTTCCGGCGTACGGACAACGTTTTCAAACTCAGAACTTCGATTTTCAAACAACAAAACAAACCCAAATCACTCAAGAACCACCAATCTTCACCGGCTTCTTCCAAACTCAATGGGGTTCGAGTTTTTCAGTCACCATTAAAGCTCAAAACAGTCCAAAAATTCACCAAGAAACCCTAGTCACGAAATTGGTACGTCGGGCACTTGTTGGATTCAGAACTCGATGGTGAACAAGAATCAATGGTTGTTTATCCCAAACAACCAACAATCAAACACAATTTTTGAATTTTCCTTTTAACACCTTTTTTTTTTCTTTTTTTTGTAAAATAACAACGCCAACAGTAACAAATCCAACTCAAGAACACGAAACGGAAAACAAAGACACAAACGCACGAAAATAAGGATAACGTGAACAGGATTTGGGGTTGTAGAAACAAGCCCAAACCGTGCTCTGATACCAAGATGGTGCAATGCAAACCCGAAGGAATTGCTTAGCACAATCGCGGAAGATAAACAACAAAAGATAAAGATAGAAGCAAGATAAAACTTGCTTCTTTTGAAAGAACAGTGAGGAACCTGTCTCAAAGCTCGATCAAAAGGGACACAAGAATCACCTAAACTATGCAACAATCCTCAAGAGAACATTGCCTCTTGCAAACTGAATGATCAAAGAGGAATGTTCAATCGGATTAACCGAAAGCCACAAGTCCATAAAAGCCCTCACAGGGGGTTGCTCACGACGGAGACAAGAAATGTGCTCGGCACTTTCATTAATTCATCAATGTTCAAAAACTAGGTGCTTACAATGAAAGGAAATAAGGTTTATATAGGAAATGCTAAGGGTAAACTAGTAAAAGGGTCACAGGCGACCAATAGAAATAAGCCACGTAGGGCTGAGTTAAAGATGTGTTCGGTGGTCTTTGACTTCGGTGAGCCTTGGCTTCGGTTCTCGATTGCCTGCTCGAACACACTTGTCCTCGGGCGCGTGACTTAGCTTCGAACACTTGTTGTTGTGTTCGGCTCTGTGCTGCCCGGCGCCAAGAACTGCTGTTCGGTAACCTTGTCCTCGGGCTCAAATTTGAAGATGAAGCCCTTGGTTCCAACATTTTGCAATTCTCCTCCCGAACACATGCTTCCTCCCGAAATAGCCAACTGGATGTGCATGTCATGGAGCAGCTTGGCTTGGCTTCGAGTGATTGGCCTCCTCGATTGATCAGTCACTGCCTTCGGTTGAAGTCTCCTCGGTTGATCAGCACTTTGGGCTGCATCATCCTCCCCTTCTTGAGAGGATTTCGTCCTCGAAATCGATTCATCCTCTGCCTCCGATATTTGGCCTACAACACAAGGAGTCAAATCAGCAACATTGAAGGTGTTAGACACATTATACTCACCTAGGAGGTCGATGACATAAGCATTGTTGTTTATTTTGCTCAGCACTTCAAATGGACCATCCCCTCGAGGAGCCAACTTTCCTTTCCTTTGGTTCGGGAAGCGTTCCTTTCGGAAGTGAACCCAAACCTAATCTCCCTTCTTTAATTCCAGCTTTTTTCGCCCCTTGTTTTTCTTCAAGGCAACCTTTGTATAGGCTTCCTCGAGGTTCTTCTTCGCCTTGGCATGCAACTCGAGCAGAGCTTTGGCTCGGTGAGTACCTTCAAAATCAATAACAACATCTCGAGGCATTGGGGTTAGGTCAAGTGGAATTAAAGGGTTAAATCAATACACACACTCAAACGGGGTCATGTTAATCATTCGATGCACCGTTCGATTGTATGCAAACTCCATCATGGGCAAACGATCAGCCCAGTTTCCGACATTTTGCAATTCTCCTCCCGAACACATGCTTCCTCCCGACATAGCCAACTGGATGTGCATGTCATGGAGCAGATTGGCTTGGCTTCGAGTGATTGGCCTCCTCGATTGATCAGTCACTACCTTCGGTTGAAGTCTCCTCGGTTGATCAGCACTTTGGGCTGCATCAACTAGCCACGTCAGTCTTAAAATATGACGACGAGCCTCGTCAAGCTTAGAATATGACGAGAAGCAACATCGGGCATAAAATATGATGACGAGCCTCGTTAAGGTTAGACTATTGCGACTAGCCTCTTCAGGCTTAAAATTTGATGACGACTGGCCAAGTCAGGCGTAAAATCTGATGACGACTAGCCAAGTCAGGCTTAAAATATGACGACTAGCCACGTCAGGCTTAAAATATGACGACTAGCCTTACTAGGATTAAAATATGACGACTAGTCTCGTCGCGTTTAAAATACGACGACTAGCCACGTCAGGCTTAAAATATGACAACTAGCCATGTCAGGCTTAAAATATGTCGACGAGCCACGTTAGACTTAAAATATAACGACTAGCCACGTTAGGGTTAGAATATGATGAGTGGCCACGTCAAGCTTAAAATATGACGACGAGCCTCGTTAAGCTTAGAATATGACGACTAGCCTCGTCAGGCTTAAAATATGATGACGACTAGCTACACCAAGCTACAACAATGACGACTAGCAACGTTTGGCTTAAAATATGACGACTATCCTCGTTAAGCTTAGATATGACGACTAGCCTCGTCAGGCTTAAAATATGATTACGACTAGCCAAGTCAGGCTTAAAATATGAAGACTAGCCTCGTCGGGCTTAAAATATGACGACTAGTTACACCAATCTTAGAGTATGACGACTAGCTTCGTCAGGCTTAAAATATGACGACGACTAGCCAAGTCAGGCTTAAAATATGACAACTAGCCTCGTCAGACTTATAATATGACGACTAGCCTCGTCCAGCTTAAAATATGACGACTAGCCACGTCAGGCTTAAAATATGACGACTAGCCTTGTTAGGCTTAAAATATGACGACTAGTCTCGTCACGCTTAAAATACGACGACTAGCCAAATATGACGGCTAGCCATGTCAGGCTTAAAATATGATGACTAGCCTCGTCAAACTTAAAATATGACGACAAGCCACATCAGGCTTAAAATATGACGACAAGCCTCGTCAGGCTTAAAATATGACGACAAGCCACATCAGACTTAAAATATGACGATGAGCCTTTTTCAGGCTTAGAATATGACGAGTAGCCACGTCAGGCTTAAAATATGACGACGAGCCTCGTTAAGCTTAGAATATGACGACTAGCCTCTTCAAACTTAAAATATGATGACGACTAGCCAAGTCGGGCTTAAAATATGACGACTAGCCTCGCCAGGCTTAAAATATGACGACTAGCTACACCAAGCTTAAAATATGACGACTAGCAATGTCAGTCTTAAAATATGACGACGAGCCTCGTTAGGCTTAGAATATAATGACTATATTCATCAGGCTTAAAATATGATGACAACTAGCCAAGTCAGGCTTAAAATATGACGACTAGCCTCGTCAGGCTTAAAATATGACGACAAGCCTCGTCATGCTTTAAATATGACAACTAACGACGTCGGGCTTAAAATATGACAACTAGCCACGTCAGTCTTAAAATATGACGACGCGCCTGGTCAGGCTTGAATATGACGAGTAGCCACGTCGGGCACAAAGTATGATTAGGAGCCTCGTTAAGCTTAGACTATTGCGACTAGCCTCGTTAAGCTTAAATTATGATGACGACTAGCCAAGTCGGACTTAAAATATGATGACTAGCCTCACCAGCCTTAAAATATGACGACTAGCCACGTCTGGCATAAAATATGATGACTAGCCACGTCAGGCTTAAAATATGACGACTAGCCTCATCAAACTTAAAATATGACGACAAGCCACATAAGTCTTAAAATATGACGACAAGCCACATCAAGCTTAAAATATGACGACGAGCCTTGTCAGGCTTAGAATATGACGAGTAGCCACGTCAGGCTTAAAATATGACGACGAGCCTCATTAAGCTTAGAATGTGACGACTAGCATCGTCAAATTTAAAATATGATGACGACTAGCCAAGTCAGGCTTAAAATATGCCGACTAGCCTCGTCAGGCTTAAAATATGACGACTAGCTACACCAACCTTAAAATATGATGACTAGCAATGTCAGGCTTAAAATATGACGACGAGCCTCGTTAGGCTCAGAATATAATGACTATATTCATTAAGCTTAACATATGATGACAACTAGCCAAGTCAGGCTTAAAATATGACAACTAGCCTCGTCAGGCTTAAAATATGACAACAAGCCTCGTCATGCTTAAAATATGACAACTAACGACGTCGGGCTTAAAATATGAGGACTAGCCACGTCAGCCTTAAAATATGACGACGAGCCTCGTCAGGCTTAGAATATGACGAGTAGCCACATCGGGCATAAAATATGATGAGGAGCCTCGTTAAGGTTAGACTATTGCGACTAGCCTCGTCAGGCTTAAAATATGATGGCAACTAGCCAAGTCAGGCTTAAAATATGATGACGACTAGCCAAGTCGTGCTTAAAATATGACGACTAGCCTCGCCAGGCTTAAAATATGACGACTAGCTACACCAAGCTTAAAATATGACGACTAGCAATGTCAGGCTTAAAATATGACGACGAGCCTCGTTAGGCTTAGAATATAATGACTATATTCATCAGGCTTAAAATATGATGACAACTAGCCAAGTCAGGCTTAAAATATGACGACTAGCCTCGTCAGGCTTAAAATATGACGACAAGCCTCGTCATGCTTAAAATATGACAACTAACGACGTCAGGCTTAAAATATGACGACTAGCCACGTCAGTCTTAAAATATGACGACGAGCCTGGTCAGGTTTGAATATGACTAATAGCCACGTCGGGCATAAAATATGATGAGGAGCCTCGTTAAGCTTAGACTATTGCGACTAGCCTCGTCAGGCTTAAATTATGATGACGACTAGCCAAGTCGGGCTTAAAATATGATGAGTAGCCTCGTCAGCCTTAAAATATGACGACTACCCACGTCTGGTTTAAAATATGATGACTAGCCACGTCAGGCTTAAAATATGACGACTAGCCTTGTTAGGCTTAAAATATGACGACTAGTCTCGTCACACTTAAAATACGACGACTAGCCACGTCAGGCTTAAAATATGACGACTAGCCATGTAAGGCTTAAAATATGACGACTAGCCTCGTCAAACTTAAAATATGTCGACTTGCCACATCAGGCTTAAAATCTGACGACAAGCCTCGTCAAGCTTAAAATATAACGACAAGTCACATCAGGCTTAAAATACGACAACTAGCCACATTAGACTTAAAATATGACGACTAATCACGTTAGGCTTAAAATATGACGACGAGCCTTGCAGGCTTAGAATATGACGAGTAGCCACGTCAGGCTTAAAATATCATGACGAGCCTCGTTTAGCTTAGATTATGACGACTAGCCAAGTCAGGTTTAAAATATGACGACTGCCTCGTCAGGCTTAAAATATGACGACAAGCCTCGTCAGGCTTAAAATATGACAACTTACGATGTCAGGCTTAAAATATGACGGCTAGCCACGTAAGTCTTAAAATATGACGACGAGCCTCGTCAGGCTTAGAATATGACGAGTAGCCACGTCTGGCGTATAATATAATGAGGAGCCTCGTTAAGCTTAGACTATGACGAGTAGCTTCGTCAAGCTTAAAATATGATGACGACTAGCCAAGTTAGGCTAAAAATATGACGACTAGCCTCGTCAGCCTTATAATATGACGACTAGCCACATCAAGCTTAAAATATGACGACTATCCATGCCATGCTTAAAAAATGACGACTAGCCTCGTTAGACTTAAAATATGACGACTAGCAACGTCAGGCTTAAAATATGTCGACTAGCAACGTCAGGCTTAAAATATGTCGACTAGCCTGTCAGGCTTAAATGACTAGCCTCGTCAGGCTTAAAATATGACGACAAGCCTCATCAGGCTTAAAATATGACGACTAGCCTCGTTAAGCTTAGAATATGACGACTAGCCTCGTAAGGCTTAAAATATGATTACGACTAGCTAAGTCAGGTTTAAAATATGACGACTAGCCTCGTCAGGCTTAAAATATGACGACTAGCCTCGTCACACTTATAATATGACGACTAGCCTCGTCCAGCTTAAAATATGACGACTAGGCACGTCAAGCTTAAAATATGACGACTAGCCTCGTCATGCTTAAAATATGACAACTAACGACGTCGGGCTTAAAATATGACGACTAGCCTCGTCAGGCTTAAAATATGACAACAAGCCTCATCAGGCTTAAAATATGACGACGAGCCTCGTTAGGCTTAGAATATAATGACTATATTCATCAGGCTTAAAATATGATGACAACTAGCCAAGTCAGGTTTAAAATATGACGACTAGCCTCGTCAGGCTTAAAATATGACGACAAGCCTCGTCATGCTTAAAATATGACAACTAACGACGTCGGGCTTAAAATATGACGAATAGCCACGTCAGTCTTAAAATATGACGACGAGCCTGGTCAGGCTTGAATATGGCGAGTAGCCACGTCGGGCATAAAATATGATGAGGAGCCTCGTTAAGCTTAGACTATTGCGACTAGCCTCGTCAAGCTTAAATTATGATGACGACTAGCCAAGTCGGGCTTAAAATATGATGACTAGCCTCGTCAGCCTTAAAATATGACGACTAGCCACGTCTGGCATAAAATATGATGACTAGCCACGTCAGGCTTAAAATATGACGACTAGCCTCATCAAACTTAAAATATGACGACAAGCCACATAAGGCTTAAAATATGACGACAAGCCACATCAAGCTTAAAATATGATGACGAGCCTTGTCAGGCTTAGAATATGACGAGTAGCCACGTCAGGCTTAAAATATGACGACGAGCCTCGTTAAGCTTAGAATATGACGACTAGCCTCGTCAAATTTAAAATATGATGACGACTATCCAAGTCAGGCTTAAAATATGCCGACTAGCCTCGTCAGGCTTAAAATATGACGACTAGCTACACCAAGCTTAAAATATGATGACTAGCAATGTCAGGCTTAAAATATGACGACGAGCCTCGTTAGGCTTAGAATATAATGACTATATTCATTAACTTAACATATGATGACAACTAGCCAAGTCAGGCTTAAAATATGACAACTAGCCTCGTCAGGCTTAAAATATGACAACAAGCCTCGTCATGCTTAAAATATGACAACTAACGACGTCGGGCTTAAAATATGAGGACTAGCCACGTCAGCCTTAAAATATGACGACGAGCCTCGTCAGGCCTAGAATATGACGAGTAGCCACATCGGGCATAAAATATGATGAGGAGCCTCGTTAAGGTTAGGCTATTGCGACTAGCCTCGTCAGGCTTAAAATATGATGGCAACTAACCAAGTCAGGCTTAAAATATGATGACGACTAGCCAAGTCGGGCTTAAAATATGACGACTAGCCTCGTCAAGCTTAAAATATGACGACTAGCTACACCAAGCTTAAAATATGACGACTAGCAATGTCAGTCTTAAAATATGACGACGAGCCTCGTTAGGCTTAGAATATAATGACTATAGTCATCAAGCTTAAAATATGATGTCAACTAGCCAAGTCAGGCTTAAAATATGACGACTAGCCTCGTCAGGTTTAAAATATGACGACAAGCCTCGTCATGCTTAAAATATGACAACTAACGACGTCATGCTTAAAATATGACGACTAGCCACGTCAGTCTTAAAATATGACGACGAGCCTGGTCAGGCTTGAATAAGACGAATAGCCACGTCGGGCATAAAATATGATGAGGAGCCTCGTTAAGCTTAGACTATTGCGACTAGCCTCGTCAGCCTTAAATTATGATGACGACTAGCCAAGTCGGGCTTAAAATATGATGAGTAGCCTCGTCAGCCTTAAAATATGACGACTAGCCACGTCTGGCTTAAAATATGATGACTAGCCACGTCAGGCTTAAAATATGACGACTAGCCTTGTTAGGCTTAAAATATGATGACTAATCTCGTCACGCTTAAAATACGACGACTAGCCACGTCAGGCTTAAAATATGACGACTTGCCATGTCAGGCTTAAAATATGATGACTAGCCTCGTCAAACTTAAAATATGTCGACTTGCCACATCAGGCTTAAAATCTGACGACAAGCCTCGTCAAGCTTAAAATATAACGACAACTCACATCAGGCTTAAAATATGACAACTAGCGACATTAGACTTAAAATATGACGACTAACCACGTTAGGCTTAAAATATGACGACGAGCCTTGCAGGCTTAGAATATGACGAGTAGCCACGTCAAGCTTAAAATATCATGACGAGCCTCGTTTAGCTTAGATTATGACGACTAGCCAAGTCAGGTTTAAAATATGACGACTGCCTCGTCAGGCTTAAAATATGACGACAAGCCTCGTCAGGCTTAAAATATGACAACTTACGATGTCAGGCTTAAAATATGACGGCTAGCCACGTCAGTCTTAAAATATGACGACGAGCCTCGTCGGGCTTAGAATATGACGAGTAGCCACGTCTGGCGTATAATATAATGAGGGGCCTCGTTAAGCTTAGACTATGGCGACTAGCCTCGTCAAGCTTAAAATATGATGACGACTAGCCAAGTCAGGCTAAAAATATGACGACTAGCCTCGTCAGCCTTAAAATATGACGACTAGCCACATCAAGCTTAAAATATGACGACTAGCCATGCCATGCTTAAAAAATGACGACTAGCCTCGTTAGACTTAAAATATGACGACTAGCAACGTCAGGCTTAAAATATGTCGACTAGCCTGTTAGGCTTAAATGACTAGCCTCGTCAGGCTTAAAATATGACGACAAGCCTCATCAGGCTTAAAATATGACGACTAGCCTCGTTAAGCTTAGAATATGA
Source organism: Petunia x hybrida (assembly GCA_037355625.1). Taxonomy (NCBI): domain Eukaryota; kingdom Viridiplantae; phylum Streptophyta; class Magnoliopsida; order Solanales; family Solanaceae; genus Petunia; species Petunia x hybrida. The sequence continues at coordinate 1,563,669 of JBBBVM010000071.1, forward strand.
CGACTAGCCTCGTCAGGCTTAAAATATGATTACGACTAGCTAAGTCAGGTTTAAAATATGACGACTAGCCTCGTCAGGCTTAAAATATGATTACGACTAGCTAAGTCAGGTTTAAAATATGATGACTAGCATCGTCACACTTATAATATGACGACTAGCCTCGTCCAGCTTAAAATATGACGACTAGCCACGTCAAGCTTAAAATATGACGACTAGCCTCGTCATGCTTAAAATATGACAACTAACGACGTCGGGCTTAAAATATGACGACTAGCCTCGTCAGGCTTAAAATATGACAAGCCTCATCAGGTAATAATTACGACTTGCCTCGTTAAGCTTTGATATGACGACTAGCCTCGTCAGGCTTAAAATATGATTACGACTAGCCAAGTTAGGCTTAAAATATGAAGACTAGCCTCGTCGGGCTTAAAATATGACGACTAGCTACACCAAGCTTAGAGTATGACGACTAGCCTCGTCAGGCTTAAAATATGACGACGACTAGCCAAGTCAGGCTTAAAATATGACAACTAGCCTCGTCAGACTTATAATATGACGACTAGCCTCGTCCAGCTTAAAATATGACGACTAGCCACGTCAGGCTTAAAATATGACGACTAGCCTCGTTAAGCTTAAAATATGACGACTAGTCTCGTCACGCTTAAAATACGACGACTAGCGAAATATGACGGCTAGCCATGTCAGGTTTAAAATATGACGACTAGCCTCGTCAAACTTAAAATTTGACGACCAGCCACATCAGGCTTAAAATATGACGACCAGCCATATCAGACTTAAAATATGACGACGAGCCTTGTCAGGCTTAGAATATGACGAGCAGCTACGTCAGGCTTAAAATATGACGACGAGCCTCGTTAAGCTTAGAAAATGACGACTAGAATCGTCAAACTTAAAATATGATGACGACTAGCCAAGTCAGGCTTAAAATATGACGACTAGCCTCGTCAGGCTTAAAATATGACGACTAGCTACATCAAGCTTAAAATATGACGACTAGCAATGTCAGGCTTAAAATATGACGACGAGCCTCGTTAGGCTTAGAATATAATGACAATATTCATCAGGCTTAACATATGATGACAACTAGCCAAGTCAGGCTTAAAATATGACAACTAGCCTCGTCAGACTTAAAATATGACGACAAGCCTCGTCATGCTTAAAATATGACAATTAACGACGTCGGGCTTAAAATATGAGGACTAGCTACGTCAGCCATAAAATATGATGACGAGCCTCGTCAGGCTTAGAATATGACGAGTAGCCACATCGGGCATAAAATATGATGAGGAGCCTCGTTAAGGTTAGACTATTGCGACTAGCCTCGTCAGGCTTAAAATATGATGACGACTAGCCAAGTCAGGCTTAAAATATGATGACGACTAGCCAAGTCGGGCTTAAAATATGACGACTAGCCTCGTCAGGCTTAAAATATGATGACTAGCAATGTCAGGCTTAAAATATGACGACGAGCCTCGTTAGGCTTAGAATATAATGACTATATTCATCAGGCTTAAAATATGATGACAACTAGCCGAGTCAGGCATAAAATATGACGACTAGCCTCGTCAGGCTTAAAATATGACGACAAGCCTCGTCATGCATAAAATATGACTAGCCTCGTCATGCATAAAAAGGTGAGACTATTGCGACTAGCCTCGTCAGGCTTAAAATATGATGACGACTAGCCAAGTCGGGCTTAAAATATGATGACTAGCCTCGTCAGCCTTAAAATATGACAACTAGCCACGTCTAGCTTAAAATATGACGATTAGTCTCATCACGCTTAAAATACGACGACTAACCACGTCTGTCTTAAAATATGACGACTAGCCATGACAGGCTTAAAATATGACGACTAGACTCGTCAAACTTAAAATATGTCGACTAGCCACATCAGGCTTGAAATCTGACGACAAGCCTCGTCAAGCTTAAAATATAACGACAAGTCACATCAGGCTTAAAATATGACAACTAGCCAGGTTAGACTTAAAATATGACGACTAACCACGTTAGGCTTAAAATATGACGACGAGCCTTGCAGGCTTAGAATATGACGAGTAGCCACGTCGGGCTTAAAATATGAGGACTAGCCACGTCAGCCATAATATATGACGACGAGCCTCGTCAGGCTTAGAATATGACGAGTAGCCACATCGGGCATAAAATATGATGAGGAGCCTCGTTAAGGTTTGACTATTGCGATTAGCCTCGTCGGGCTTAAAATATGATGACGACTTTCCAAGTCAGGCTTAAAATATGATGACGACTAGCCAAGTCGGGCTTAAAATACGACGACTAGCCTCGTCAAGCTTAAAATATGACGACTAGCTACACCAAGCTTTAAATATGAAGACTAGCAATGTCAGGCTTAAAATATGACGACGAGCCTCGTTAGGCTTAGAATATAATGACTATATTCATCAGGCTTAAAATATGATGACAACTAGCCAAGTCAGGCTTAAAATATGACGACTAGCCTCGTCAGTCTTAAAATATGACGACAAGCCTCGTCATGCTTTAAATATGACAACTAACGACGTCGGGCTTAAAATATGACGACTAGCCACGTCAGTCTTAAAATATGACGACGAGCCTTGTCAGGCTTAGAATATGACGAGTACCAAGTCAGGCTTAAAATATGACGACGAGCCTCGTTAAGCTTAGAAAATGACGACTAGAATCGTCAAACTTAAAATATGATGACGACTAGCCAAGTCAGGCTTAAAATATGACGACTAGCCTCGTCAGGCTTAAAATATGACGACTAGCTACATCAAGCTTAAAATATGACGACTAGCAATGTCAGGCTTAAAATATGACGACGAGCCTCGTTAGGCTTAGAATATAATGACAATATTCATCAGGCTTAACATATGATGACAACTAGCCAAGTCAGGCTTAAAATATGACAACTAGCCTCGTCAGGCTTAAAATATGACGACAAGCCTCTTCATGCTTAAAATATGACAATTAACGACGTCGGGCTTAAAATATGAGGACTAGCTACGTCAGCCATAAAATATGATGACGAGCCTCGTCAGGCTTAGAATATGACGAGTAGCCACATCGGGCATAAAATATGATGAGGAGCCTCGTTAAGGTTAGACTATTGCGATTAGCCTCGTCGGGCTTAAAATATGATGACGACTTGCCAAGTCAGGCTTAAAATATGATGACGACTAACCAAGTCGGGCTTAAAATACGACGACTAGCCTCGTCAGGCTTAAAATATGACGACTAGCTACACCAAGCTTAAAATATGACGACTAGCAATGTCAGGCTTAAAATATGACGACGAGCCTCGTTAGGCTTAGAATATAATGACTATATTCATCAGGCTTAAAATATGATGACAACTAGCCAAGTCAGGCTTAAAATATGACGACTAGCCTCGTCAGGCTTAAAATATGACGACAAGCCTCGTCATGCTAAAAATATGACAACTAACGACGTCAGGCTTAAAATATGACGACTAGCCATGTCGTTTTTAAAATATGACGACGAGCCTCGTCAGGCTTAGAATATGACGAGTAGCCACATCGGGCATGAAATATGATGAGGAGCCTCGTTAAGGTTAGACTATTGCGATTAGCCTCGTCAGGCTGAAAATATGATGACGACTAGCCAAGTCAGGCTTAAAATATGATGACGACTAGCCAAGTCGGGCTTAAAATACGACGACTAGCCTCGTCAGGCTTAAAATATGACGACTAGCTACACCAAGCTTAAAATATGACGACTAGCAATGTCTGGCTTAAAATATGACGACGAGCCTCGTTAGGCTTAGAATATAATGACTATATTCATCAGGCTTAAAATATGATGATAACTAGCCAAGTCAGGCATAAAATATGACGACTAGCCTCGTCAGGCTTAAAATATGACGACAAGCCTCGTCAACCTTAAAATATGACAACTAATGACGTCAGGCTTAAAATATGACGACTAGCCACGTCAGTGTTAAACTATGACGACGAGCCTCGTCAGGCTTAGAATATGACGAGTAGCCACGTCGGGCATAAAATATGATGAGGAGCCTCAAGCTTAGTCTATTGCGCCTAGCCTCGTCGGGCTTAAAATATGATGACGACTAGCCAAGCCAGGCTTAAAATATGACAACTAACGACGTCAGGCTTAAAATATGACGACTAGCCACGTCAGTCTTAAAATATAATGACGAGCCTCGTCAGGCTTAGAATATGACGAGTAGCCACGTCGGGCATAAAATATGATGAGGAGCCTCAAGCTTAGACTATTGCGCCTAGCCTCGTCAGGCTTAAAATATGATGACGACTAGCCAAGCCAGGCTTAAAATATGATGACGACTAGCCAAGTCAGGCTTAAAATATGATAACTAGCCTCGTCAGCATTAAAAAATGACGACTAGCCACGTGACGCTTAAAATATAACGACTAGCCTTGTTAGGCTTAAAATATGACGACTAGTCTCGTCACGCTTAAAATACGACGACTAGCCACGTCAGGCTTAAAATATAAACACTAGCCATGTCAGGCTTAAAATATGACGACTAGCCTCGTCAAACTTAAAATATGACGACTAGCAACGTCAGGCTTTAAATATGACGACAAGCCTCGTTAGGCTTAAAATATGACGACAAGTCACATCAAGCTTAAAATATGACAACTAGGCACGTTAGACTTAAAATATGACGACTAGCCACGTTAGGTTTAAAATGTGACGACGACCCTCATCAGGCTTAGAATATGATGAGTGGCCACGTCAGGCTTAAAATATAACGACGAGCCTCTTTAAGCTTAGAATATGGCGACTAGCCTCGTTAGGCTTAAAATATGATGACGACTAGCCAAGTCAGGCTTAAAATATGGCGACTAGACTCGTCAGGCTTAAAATAATACGACTAGCTACACCAAGCTTAAAATATGACGACTAACAATGTCAGGCTTAAAATATGACGATGTGCCTCGTTAAGATTAGAATATAATGGCTATACTCGTCAGGCTTAAAATATGATGACGACTAGCCAAGTCAGGCTTAAAATATGACGACAAGCCTCGTCAGGCTTAAAATATTACAACTAACGACGTCAGGCATAAACTATGACGACTAGCCACGCCAGTCTTAAAATATGACGACGAGCCTCGTCAGGCTTTGAATATGACGAGTAGCCACGTCGGGCATAAAATATGATGAGGATCCTCGTTAAGCTTAGACTATTGCGACTAGCCTCGTCAGGCTTAAAATATGATTAGGACTAGCCAAGTCAGGCTTAAAATATGATGACGACTAGCCAAGTCAGGCTTAAAATATGATGACTAGCCTCGTCAGCCTTAAAATATGACGACTAGTCTCGTCACGCTTAAAATACGACGACTAGCCACGTCAGGCTTAAAATATGACGACTAGCCATGTCAGGCTTAAAATATGACGACTAGCCTCGTCAAACTTAAAATATGACGACTAGCCACATCAGGCTTAAAATATGACGACAAGCCTCGTTAGGCTTAAAATATGACGACAAGTCACATCAAGCTTAAAATATGACAACTAGCTACGTAAGACTTAAAATATGACGACTAGCCACGTTAGGTTTAAATTGTGACGACGACACTCATTATGCTTAGAATATGATGAGTGGCCACGTCAGGCTTAAAATATGACGACGAGCCTCTTTAAGCTTAGAATATGACGACTAGCCTCGTTAGTCTTAAAATATGATGACGACTAGCCAAGTCAGGCTTAAAATATGACGACTAGCCTCGTCAGACTTAAAATATGACGACTAGCCTCGTCAGACGTAAAATATGACGACTAGCTACACCAAGCTTAAAATATGACGACTAGCAATGTCAGGCTTAAAATATGACGGTGAGCCTCGTTAATATTAGAATATAATGACTATACTCGTCATGCTTAAAATATGGTTACGACTAGCCAAGTCAGGCTTAAAATATGACGACAAGCCTCGTCAGGCTTAAAATATGACAACTAACGACGTCAGGCATAAAATATGACGACTAGCCGCGTCAGTCTTAAAATATGATGACGAGCCTTGTCAGGCTTAGAATATGACGAGTAGCCACGTCGGGCATAAAATATGATGAGGAGCCTCCTTAAGCTTAGACTATTGCAACTAGCCTCGTCAGGCTTAAAATATGATGACAACTAGCCTAGTCAGGCTTAAAATACGATGACGACTAGCCAAGTCAGGCTTAAAATATGATGACTAGCCTCGTCAGCCTTAAAATATAACGACTAGCCACGTGACGCTTAAAATATGACAACTAGCCTTGTTAGGCTTAAAATATGACGACTAGTCTCGTCACGCTTAAAATACGACGACTAGCCACGCCAGGCTTAAAATATGACGACTAGCCATGTCAGGCTTAAAATATGACGACTAGCCTCGTCAAACTTAAAATATGACGACTAGCCACATCAGGCTTAAAATATGACGACAAGCCTCGTTAGGCTAAAAATATGACGACAAGTCTCGTTAGGCTTAAAATATGACAACTAGCCACGTTAGACTTAAAATATGACGACTAGCCATGTTTGGTTTAAAATGTGACGACGACCCTCGTCAGGCTTAGAATATGATGAATGGCCACGTCAGGCTTAAAATATGACGACGCGCCTCTTTAAGCTTAGAATATGACGACTAACCTCGTTAGGCTTAAAATATGATGACGACTAGCCAAGTCAGGCTTAAAATATGACGACTAGCTACACCAAGCTTAAAAAATGACGACTAGCAATGTCAGGCTTAAAATATGATGATGAGCCTCGTTAAGATTAGAATATAATGACTATACTCGTCAGGCTTAAAATATGATGACGACTAGCCAAGTTAGGCTTAAAATATGACTACCAGCCTTGTCAGGCTTAAAATATGACAACTAACGACGTCAGGCTTAAAATATGACGATGAGCCTCGTTAAGCTTGGACTATTGCGACTAGCCTCGTCAGGCTTAAAATATGATGACGACTAGCCAAGTCAGGCTTAAAATATGACGACTAGCCACGTGACGCTTAAAATATGACGACTAGCCTTGTTAGGCTTAAAATATGACAATTAGTCTCGTCAGGCTTAAAATACGACGACTAGCCACGTCAGGCTTAAAATATGACGACTAGCCTCGTCAACCTTAAAATATGACGACTAGCCACATCAGGCTTAAAATATGACGACAAGCCTCGTTAGGCTTAAAATATGACAACAAGTCACATCAAGCTTAAAATATGACAACTAGCCACGTTAGACTTAAAATATGACGACTAGCCACGTCAGGTTTAAAATGTGACGGCGACACTTGTCAGGCTTAGAATATGATGAGTGGCCACGTCAGGCATAAAATTTGACGACGAGCCTCTTTAAGCTTAGAATATGACCACTAGCCTCGTTAGGCTTAAAATATGATGACAACTAGCCTAGTCAGGCTTAAAATATGACGACTAGCCTCGTCAGGCATAAAATATGACGACTAGCTACACCAAGCTTAAAATATGACGACTAGCAATGTCAGGCTTAAAATATGACGATGATCCTCGTTAAGATTAGAATATAATGACCATACTCGTCAGGCTTAAAATATGATGACGACTAGCCAAGTCAGGCTTAAAATATGACGACAAGCCTCGTCAGGCTTAAATTATGGCAACTAATAACCTCAGGCTTAAAATATGACGACTAGCCACATCAGTCTTAAAATATGACGACGAGCCTCATCAGGCTTAGAATATGACGAGTAGCCACGTCGGGCATAAAATATGATGAGGAGCCTCGTTTAGATATGATGACTACTAGCCAAGTCAGGCTTAAAATATGATGACTAGCCTCGTCAGCCTTAAAATATGACGACTAGCCACGTCAAGCTTAAACTATGACGACTTGCCATGTCATGCTTAAAATATGACGACTAGCGTCGTTAGACTTAAAATATGACGACTAGCAACGTCAGGCTTAAAATATGACGTCATCAGGCTTCGAATATGACGACTAGCCTCGTCAGGCTTAAAATATGACCACTAGCCTGGTAAGGCTTAAAATATGACGACTAGTTACACCAAGCATAGAATATGACGACTAGCCTCGTCAGGCTTAAAATATTACGACGACTAGCCAAGTCAGGCTTAAAATATGAGAACGACTAGCTTCGTTAGGTTTATAATATGACGACTAGCCTCGTCAGGCTTAAAATATTGTCGACGTCAGGCTTAAAATATGATGAATAGCCACGTCAGACTTAAAATATGACGACGAGCCTCGTCAGGCTTAGAATATGACGAGTAGCCATGTCTGGCATAAAATATGATGAGGAGCCTCATTAAGCTAAGACTATGGCGACTAGCCTCGTCAGGCTTAAAATATGATGACGACTAGCCAAGTCAGGCTTAAAATATGATGACTAGCCTCGTCATCCTTAAAATATGACGACTAGCCACGTCAAGCTTTAAATATGACGACTAGCCATGCCATGCTTAAAATAGGACGACTAGCCTCGTTAGGCTTAAAATATGACGACTAGCAACGTCAGGCTTAAAATATGACGACTAGCCTGTCAGGCTTAAATGACTAGCCTCGTCAGGCTTAAAATATGACGACAAGCCTCATAAGGCTTAAAATATGACGACTAGCCTTGTCAGACCTATACTATGATGACTAGCTAAGTCAGGCTTAAAATATGACGACTAGTCTCGTCAGGCTTAAAGTATGACGACTAGCCACACCAAGCTTAGAATATGACGACTAGCTTCGTCAGGCTTAAAATATGACGACGACAAGCCAAGTCAGACTTAAAATATGACAACTAGCCTCGTCAAACTTATAATATGACGACTAGCCTCGTCTGGATTAAAATATGACGACTAGTCACGTCAGCCTTAAAATATGATGACTTGCCACGTCCGTCTTAAAATATGACGACGAGCCTCGTCAGGCTTAGAATATGACGAGTTGCCACGTCTGGCATAAAACATGATAAGGAGCCTCGTTAAGCTTAGACTATGGCGACTAACCTCGTCAGGCTTAAAATATGATGACGACTAGCCAAGTCAGTCTTAAAATATGATGACTAGCCTCGTTAGCATTAAAATATGACGACTAGCCACGTCAAGCTTAAAATATGACGACTAGCCATACCAAGCTTAGAATATGACGACTAGCTTCGTCAGGCTTAAAATATGACGACGACTAGCCAAGACAGACTTAAAATATGACAACTAGCCTCGTCAAACTTATAATATGACCACTAGCCTCGTCTGGCTTAAAATATGACGACTAGCCACGTCAGGCGTAAAATATGAGGACTTGCCACGTCAGACTTAAAATATGACGACGAGAATATGATGAGTTGCCACGTCTGGCATAAAATATGATGAGGAGCTTCGTTAAGATTAGACTATGGCGACTAGCCTAGTCATGCTTAAAATATGATGACGACTAGCCATGTCATGCTTAAAATATGATGACTAGCCTCGTTAGCCTTAAAATATGACGAATAGCCATACCGTGCTTAAAATATGACGACTAGCCATGCCATGCTTAAAATATGACGACTAGCCTCGTTAGGCTTAAAATATGACGACTAGCAACGTCAGGCTTAAAATATGACGACTAGCCTGTCAGGCTTAAATGACTAGCCTCGTCAGGCTTAAAATATGACGACAAGCCTCATAAGGCTTAAAATATGACGACTAGCCTTGTCAGACCTATACTATGATGACTAGCCAAGTCAGGCTTAAAATATGACGACTAGTCTCGTCAGGCTTAAAGTATGACGACTAGCCACACCAAGCTTAGAATATGACGACTAGCTTCGTCAGGCTTAAAATATGACGACGACAAGCCAAGTCAGACTTAAAATATGACAACTAGCCTCGTCAGACTTATAATATGACGACTAGCGTCGTCTGGCTTAAAATATGACGACTAGTCACGTCAGGCTTAAAATATGATGACTTGCCACGTCAGTCTTAAAATATGACGACGAGCCTCGTCAGGCTTAGAATATGACGAGTTGCCACGTCTGGCATAAAACATGATGAGGAGCCTCGTTAAGCTTAGACTATGGCGACTAGCCTCGTCAGGTTTAAAATATGATGATGACTAGCCAAGTCAGACTTAAAATATGACAACTAGCCTCGTCAGGCTTATAATATGACGACTAGCCTCGTCTGGCTTAAAATATGACGACTAGTCACGTCAGGCTTAAAATATGATGACTTGCCACGTCAGTCTTAAAATATGACGACGAGCCTCGTCAGGCTTAGAATATGATGAGTTGCCACGTCTGGCATAAAACATGATGAGGAGCCTCGTTAAGCTTAGACTATGGCGACTAGCCTCGTCAGGCTTAAAATATGATGATGACTAGCCAATTCAGTCTTAAAATATGATGACTAGCCTCGTTAGCATTAAATTATGACGACTAGCCACGTCAAGCTTAAAATATAACGACTAACCACACCAAGCTTAGAATATGACGACTAGCTTCGTCAGGCTTAAAATATGACGACGACTAGCCAAGTCAGACTTAAAATATGACAACTAGCCTCGTCAGACTTATAATATGACGACTAGCCTCGTCTGGCTTAAAATATGATGACTAGCCACGTCAGGCTTAAAATATGAGGACTTGCCACGTCAGTCTTAAAATAAGACGACGAGCCTCGTCAAGCTTAAAATATGACGACTAGTCTCCTCAGGCTTAAAGTATGACGACTAGCCACACCAAGCTTAGAATATGACGACTAGCTTCGTCAGGCTTAAAATATGACGACGACAAGCCAAGTCAGACATAAAATATGACAACTAGCCTCGTCAGACTTGTAATATGACGACTAGCCTCGTCTGGCTTAAAATATGACGACTAGTCACGTCAGCCTTAAAATATGATGACTTGCCACGTCCGTCTTAAAATATGACGACGAGCCTCGTCAGGCTTAGAATATGACGAGTTGCCACGTCTGGCATAAAACATGATAAGGAGCCTCGTTAAGCTTAGACTATGGCGACTAACCTCGTCAGGCTTAAAATATGATGACGACTAGCCAAGTCAGTCTTAAAAGATGATGACTAGCCTCGTTAGCATTAAAATATGACGACTAGCCACGTCAAGCTTAAAATATGACGACTAGCCATACCAAGCTTAGAATATGACGACTAGCTTCGTCAGGCTTAAAATATGACGACGACTAGCCAAGACAGACTTAAACTATGACAACTAGCCTCGTCAGTCTTATAATATGACCACTAGCCTCGTCTGGCTTAAAATATGACGACTAGCCACGTCAGGCGTAAAATATGAGGACTTGCCACGTCAGACTTAAAATATGACGACGAGCCTCGTCAGGCTTAGAATATGATGAGTTGCCACGTCTGGCATAAAATATGATGAGGAGCTTTGTTAAGATTAGACTATGGCGACTAGCCTCGTCATGCTTAAAATATGATGACGACTAGCCATGTCATGCTTAAAATATGATGACTAGCCTCGTTAGCCTTAAAATATGACGACTAGCCATGCCGTGCTTAAAATATGACGACTAGCCATGCCATGCTTAAAATATGACGACTAGCCTCGTTAGGCTTAAAATATGACGACTAGCAACGTCAGGCTTAAAATATGACGACTAGCCTGTCAGGCTTAAATGACTAGCCTCGTCAGGCTTAAAATATAACGACAAGCCTCATAAGGCTTAAAATATGACGACTAGCCTTGTCAGACCTATACTATGATGACTAGCCAAGTTAGGCTTAAAATATGACGACTAGTCTCGTCAGGCTTAAAGTATGACGACTAGTCTAGTCCACACCAAGCTTAGAATATGACGACTAGCTTCGTCAGGCTTAAAATATGACAACGACTAGCCAAGTCAGACTTAAAATATGACAACTAGCCTCGTCAGGCTTATAATATGACGACTAGCCTCGTCTGGCTTAAAATATGACGACTAGTCACGTCAGGCTTAAAATGTGATGACTTGCCACGTCAGTCTTAAAATATGACGACGAGCCTCGTCAGGCTTAGAATATGACGAGTTGCCACGTCTGGCATAAAACATGATGAGGAGCCTCGTTAAGCTTAGGCTATGGCGACTAGCCTCGTCAGGCTTAAAATATGATGATGACTAGCCAAGTCAGTCTTAAAATATGATGACTAGCCTCGTTAGTATTAAATTATGACGACTAGCCACGTCAAGCTTAAAATATGACGACTAGCCACACCAAGCTTAGAATATGACGACTAGCTTCGTCAGGCTTAAAATATGACGACGACTAGCCAAGTCAGACTTAAAATATGACAACTAGCCTCGTCAGACTTATAATATGACGACTAGGCTCGTCTGGCTTAAAATATGATGACTAGCCACGTCAGGCTTAAAATATGAGGACTTGCCACGTCAGTCTTAAAATAAGACGACGAGCCTCGTCAGGCTTAGAATATGACGAGTTGCCACGTCTGGCATAAAATATGATGAGGAGCTTCTTTAAGCTTAGACTATGGTGACTAGCCTCGTCATGCTTAAAATATGATGACGACTAGCCATGTCAGGCTTAAAATATGATGACTAGCCTCGTTAGCCTTAAAATATGACGACTAGCCACGTCAAGCTTAAAATATGACGACTAGCCATGCCATGCTTAAAATATGACGACTAGCCTCGTTAGGCTTAAAATATGACGACTAGCAACGTCAGGCTTAAAATATGACGACTAGGGTGTCAGGCTTAAATGACTAGCCTCGTCAGGCTTAAAATATGACAACAAGCCTCATCAGGTTTAAAATATGACGACTAGCCACGTCAGGCTTAAAATATGACGACTAGCCACGTCAGGCTTAAAATATGACGACGAGCCTCGTTAAGCTTACAATATGACGACTAGCTTCGTTAGGCTTAAAATATGACGACGACTAGCCAAGTCTGGCTTAAAATATGACGACTAGTCTTATCAGACCGATACTATGACGACTAGCCAAGTAAGGCTTAAAATATGACGACTAGCCTCGTCAGGATTAAAATATGACGAACAGCCTCGTTAGGCTTAAAATATGACGACTAGTCTCATCACGCTTAAAATACGACGACTAGCCAAATATGACAACTAGCCATGTCAGGCTTAAAATATGACGACTAGGCTCGTCAAACTTAAAATATGACGACTAGCCACATCATGCTTAATGTATAACGTCAACCCTCGTCAGGATTAAAATATGACGACAAGCCACATCAGGCTTAAAATATGACAATTAGCCACGTTAGACTTAAAATGCGACGACTATCAATGTCAGGCTTAAAATATGACGACGAGCCTTGTCAGGCTTACAATATAACGAGTAGCCACGTCAGGCTTATAATATGACGACGAGCCTCGTTAAGCTTAGAATATGACGACTAGCCTCGTCAGGCTTAAAATATGATGACGACTAGCCAAGTCAGGCTTAAAATATGACGACTAGCCTCGTCAGGCTTATAATATGACGACAAGCCTCGTTAAGCTTAGAATATGACGACTAGCCTCGTCAGGCTTAAAATATGATGACGACTAGCCAAGTCAGGCTTAAAATATGACGACTAGCCTCGTCAGGCTTAAAATATGACGACTAGCTACACCAAGCTTAAAATATGACGACTAGTAATGTCAGGCTTAAAATATGACGACAAGCCTCGTCAGGCTTAAAATATGACGACTAGCCACGTCAGTCTTAAAATATGACGACGAGCCTCGTCAGGCTTAGAATATGACGAGTAGCCACGTCGGGTATAAAATATGATGAGGAGCATCGTTAAGCTTAGACTATTGCGACTAGCTTCGTCAGGCTTAAAATATGACGACGACTAGCCAAGTCTGGCTTAAAATATGACGACTAGCCTTATCAGACCTATACTATGACGACTAGCCAAGTAAGGCTTAAAATATGACGACTAGCCTCGTCAGGCTTAAAGTATGACGACTAGCCACACCAAGCTTAGAATATGACGACTAGCTTCGTCAGGCATAAAATATGACGATAACTAGCCTCGACAGACTTATAATAAGACGACTAGCCTCGTCTGGTTTAAAATATGACGACTACCACGTCAGGCTTAAAACATGACGACTTGCAACGTCAGTCTTAAAATATGACGTCGAGCCTCGTCAGGCTTAGAATATGACGAGTAGCCACGTCTGGCATAAAATATGATGAGGAGCCTCGTTAATCTTAGACTATTGCGACTAGCCTCGTCAGGCATAAAATATGATGACGACTAGCCAAATCAGGCTTAAAATATGATGACTAGCCTAGTTAGTGATAAGACCCAAATCGAGCAACCATCCAAAAGCACCATCCAAGGCCAAGGAAGAGCACTTCAAGGTCATGCATTGGGACGCCATGGAAAGAAGAGCATCCGAGGCACATTTCGAAGTGTTTCAAGAAGCTTCAGGAAGAGGCGGACCGCCTACGGATTGAGGGGGACCGCCTAAAAGAAGATGGCTCTCGGGACTTTTGGAGGCGGACCAAGGAGGCGGACCGCCTAGGCAAGCTGAGGCGGAGCGCCTCCCCCAGAGGCGGAGCGCCTCCCTCTGTTCAACTTTGACGGGAATTTGACTTTAATTGCTTTGTAATTCCTACTATGCCCCTACGTGGCTTATGTCTTTAGAACCTATTTTAAGGGTACTTTAGGCCTTTCCTTATGTCTTGAATGAGGCCTATAAATACTCCATAGCTTAGCATTATTCCTTAGTTTTAGCTATTATGATGAATGATTGATTGTCAATGACAATGTTCAAGAGTGGATTCTCTTTGAATGATAACCCTTTGAGACGGTTTGAGTTTACTAGTGGATTCTAGTTGAACCCCAAACCACCCCCGATCATTCTATTTGCGAGTCCCAGGTGTGGCTCGAGGGTAGTTGCATAGCGTAGGTGATCCTTGACATCCACCCGGGGTGTATCGGAACTAGTTCTCCGGTGCTACTTGGGTCTTTGTTCGAGCCTCGTCTCGTTTTCTATCTTTTTATCTTTTCCGCGTTTTGATTCTTATCATCTTGGTATCAGAGCAAGGCTCGGGTTTTGTTTCTACAAACCCCCGACCCTTGATTCTTCGTGCCTAGGTCGATTCCTATCTTTATTTTCTTGTTTGTTGTTATTGAAAGAAGAAAATTACAAAAAAATTGAAAAATTGAAAAATCTAAAAATTTGGTATATCTTGTTGGTTTGGATGATTTTTCATATGGGTGTTATAGATTCTTGATCGTGGATGAATCCCCGTTACTTGGGTACCAAAATTGTTGGATTTGGTGGAGTTTGAAAAATTGAAACCCCAATTGCCCTTAAACCCTTGATGAACTTGTTCTTGATGAATTTTGGCTTGATTCTTGGGTTGGATTGATGTTAGATTGAAAACTTGATATTGGGGATTGAGCTTCATTGAAAAACAAACGATTCGGTACCAATTTTGTGGGATTTGAACCTATATAACACCTACTTTGATGAATCACAATCCATTTTGAAACCCTTGATAAACCCTTGTGTTCTTGAGGAAGATGAACATGGTGAATTTGTTGTTTTCGATTGGGGTTTGTTAAAAATCATTTGGGTTTGATCTTTGTGACCAAAAACAACTTTGGGTATCCTTGGATTGCGAAAACAAGTCGAAAACATCGGATTTGAGGCTTGGAAATCGACTTGAAACGAGTTTGAACTGTGCTGAAAAGTTGCAGAGGCGGAGCGCCTCAATTTAGAGGCGGAGCGCCTCAGCTCTGTGAGCTCTCTGGATTTCCTGAGGCGGAGCGCCTCCCCTGAAGAGGCGGAGCGCCTCCCCCTGTAGGTTTGCCCAGGGCGGACCGCCCACCTCCTGAGGCGGGGCGCCTACTTCCTGAAGCTTGGGAATTGGGTAGAAACTTCTAGGATTTCTTGTTTTGTTGCTTGCATTGCTTCCGGTTAGTGCTATTAGAGTATAATCCTACTCGATTAGTGCTAATTACTTTGAGCTATTAGGATCATCGTGCCTTAGAAAGGAGACTAGAATTCAAAGAAGATCCGTAGTATCTTTTGATTCAAGTCCTCACTTAAAGTGCCTATCGTCCAATCGAGTCCCATTAACTCCACTCGCCCCGGAGTGCATTTGGACTTGATAAGTTGAGTGATTGAGTTATGGTTCGTTGGTCAACTACTTGAAGCTTTTAGACTCAAACTTGTGTGAAATATCCATCTCCCACTAAACACGAGCGAGCCGAGTGAAAACAATTGTAAGGGAGTGGGTGAGGAATTTTGCTAACGTTTGTTGCTTTTTGTAGGTACCATGGCAAATGATGGGGATGATCCTATGAAAATCTTCATGGCTACCGTTATAGCCAAATTGGAGGACATCACTTTGAGACTTGACTCCGTCGAGAGGAATCAAGTTGAAACCGGTGAGAGGAGGACCCCGAGTGTCCAAATTGAATCCGGAGAAGGAACGAGTCATAGCACTCCTATGACTCCCGGACACTTGGTTGAGCTAAACAAGAGGTATGAACAAAGCAAAGTTGAAGCTCTACGAGAGCGTGGGTTGGGCAATCCCCGACAAGAGGGCAATCCCCTCAACTTGGGCAATCCCCAAGTAAATGCTCCACTTAGAAGACCCGTGCGGAATGTCCCACCTCTTGAACAAATTAATGAAGTTCAAGAAGAGGAGGAGTTCGGGTATGGTGATGAGGCCTATGGGTATGATGTTCCTTATCAACCTAGGAGGCAAATGCATTGGGGTCGAAACGTGGATAGGGGTAGAGGCCGAGGTCGAGGGCCACCCATGGGCTATGCTAGAGGGAATGTGAGGAGAGAGTATGTTGCTCATGATGACCATTACGGAGGCCAACCGGAGCCTAACTATGGGGTACGTGACAACAACAACAACCTCAATAGCGTCAAGCTAAATCTTCCACCCTTCAAGGGAACTTGTGATCCGGAGGCATACATGGAATGGGTACTACTTATGGAGAGAGTGTTTGACACCAATGAAATGACCGAGGAGCGAAAGGGTACCTATGCTATTTCTACCTTTGAGGCCTATGCTTCTACTTGGTGGGAGTGTATGAAGAGGTCTAGGAGAAGGATGAATTTGCATTTGAATGTGACTTGGGATGATTTGAAAGGACTTATGAACACCAAGTACATAACTCCAAGGTATCGGCAAGAGCAACTCAAGAAGCTCTATGATCTAAAGCAAGGTGTCAAATCGGTGCATGAGTACTATGATGAGTTTGAGAAGATCCGGATGGCATTGGACATGGATACCGAAGGTGAAGAAGAAGCCATGATCCGATTCAAGAATGGCTTGAGCTATGGTATAGCTTCTCAATTGAGGTTGCATCATTACCTCACACTTCAAGATATGTTTGAAGCCGCAATTGATGCCGAGGCTTGGCTCAAAAGAGAGAAGTTCAAAAACAACACTCCTACTACTACAAGCAAGCCAAAAGAGTGGAAGACTCCAAATGCCAACTTTCCAAGTGCAAGTGCTAGCAAAGAAGTGAAAGGGCCTTATGAGAAGACTACACCACACTTGGGAGGTAACTCTAGAACTCAATTGAGTAATCCAATCTCTTCTTCTACTCAATGCTTTAAGTGTAAGGGTTATGGTCATCTCTCTAAAGATTGCCCGACCCGGAAAACTATGGTTCTTGTTGGTGACTTGGTCTATGAGCAAGATAGTGAGCCCGATGAGGGAGAAGAAGAGGGAGTAGAGGGTGAGGAGGAAGGAGATGATGGGGAGATTGCCAAGGAAGAAGATGATGATTCCCATGCCTTCCTTGTTGTGAGGAGGAGCCTAGGAGCCATGTGCGTAGAGGATGTTGAGACCTTACAAGAGAGAACCTCTTTCACTCCAAATGCCGAGTCATGGGACTCCTTTGCTCTATGATTATTGACTCGGGAAGTTGTGCTAATGTTATTAGCCAAACACTAGTTACCCAATTGAAAATACCTACCTTGAAACACCCAAATCCTTATAAGCTTCAATGGCTTAGTGAGTGTGGTGAGTTGAGGGTGGTTAAACAATGTTTGATCAAGTTCAAGATTGGGAACTATGTGGATGAGCACATGTTCGATGTCGTGCCTATGCAAGCATGCCACCTTCTCTTTGGTAGGCCATGGCAATTT
Source organism: Petunia x hybrida (assembly GCA_037355625.1). Classification (NCBI taxonomy): domain Eukaryota; kingdom Viridiplantae; phylum Streptophyta; class Magnoliopsida; order Solanales; family Solanaceae; genus Petunia; species Petunia x hybrida. The sequence goes on from JBBBVM010000071.1 coordinate 1,581,797, forward strand.
GATCGACGTGTGGTTCATAATGGCCATGCCAACACCTATACGGTGATGCATGAGGGAAAAAAGTTCGTGCTTCAACCCCTAACTCCCAAGCAAGTGAATGATGACTACAAACTCATGAGGGAGTTGAAGGAAGCGGCTAAAGCCAAGTCACCCATTGTACTTGAACCCGAGGCAAACAATTTCATTGTTTTGCCAATGCATGATGAAAATGGGAGTCACTCCACTCCAATTGAGAGAGAAAAGATAGAGAGAAGTGAGGGAGTGACCGGTGACAATCCAAGAGAGGAAAAAGGAGAGGATTTGAGGAGTGATGTGAGCGGATTGTCACCACAAACTACACTTGACCATGAGGTAAAATTGAGAGAGATGAGGGGTGAGGAAGGAAAAATTGAGAGTGAGAGCACCCATTGTTCTAACCCTTCTTTATCTTCTATCTCTTCTTGTGAAAGTTCTAGTGTAGGTACAATTGAAGACAAGTCATTGGAGCCTCAATGTGAGCTTCATGAAGGAGGAGTTGCATATGACACTTCAAGTCTTGTGAGTGATCAAGAAAGTACTACAAATGTAAGTGTTGCTTCACCTTTTCATGAGCCTACTAGCTACTTGTCTTGTAATGACTCAACACTAGTTGGTGTTTTTGATGCATCTAGTGAGTATACCACTAGTGAAGAGTCTAGTTGTCAACTTGAGTTTACATGTGAAACACTAGTTGGGAGGAGCACTATGCCACATCATGATGCGAGCTCATTGTTCATTGAACCCCTCCCTAGTGTAGATTTGAAAGTTGACCATGATTGTGACCTTTGCTATGACACACCGCCAACCTTTGATATAGGGAAAGATGAGGTAGTTGACCATTCCCTAATTGATATGCTTCTATTTGGTGGTTCAATGTGTTGTGGTGATGATGGTCTTGTCCTTGAGGAGTCCACATTGCGTGAATTGGACAAGGTTGTTCGTGATGACTCCTCAAGTGAACCTAGTCTTGATAGCTCGTCTATGTTTTATCATGATAGTGAGATGCATGTTTTTACCAATCCCTTATTTGAAGGCATTCTCATTAGTGGACATGACTTGTATCGGACTAGGGTGGGTGGTCAAATGGAACCCCCATGGTGTGAAGGGTTTGACCCCTTAGGCAACCCATTGCTTGAAAATGTGGGTGAGGTAGATGGTTCTTTGAGTGGCCCTACTATTGCTAGTGTGGGTCGTGATGAAGAAGAATCCATCATCAACACCTTCCTTGAGAGCTTGACTTTTGAGGAGGGTTGCCTAGTTGATGAAATGGGAGGGAAAGAGGAATCCCTTGGTGTGAGTAGGTATGCTCTAAAGAAGGGGAGTGGAGTGCTTGATCCTACTTGTAGTGTGGGCTATTTGACTCACTCCACTCCACATGTTGATCACACCTCGAGGATAGGTTGGTGCGTTGATCTTGAGCTTAAGGTTCAAGGGGATTTTGGTAGCTTGATCTTGCATTTCCCATCTCCCCATGACCTCTTTGCTCATTATCTTGTTGAGTGCATGTTGATCTTTGATGATGCCGGACAATCCACCACGAGGAGACCATTCACTCGGAGCCAAGCCAAGGATGTCCAAGAAGCGCATTTACACTTGGTGAGGAAGGGCCTTGAAGAAGGAAGCGATTGGAAGCCGTTCCGGGTGCTCAAGCTAGGCCTCAAGCCTAAGGAAGAAGAGAACCCAGCAGAGCTAGGCGCCCCGCCTAGCCCAGGCGCCCCGCCTAGGGAGCTCACTGCCTAAGGCCCAAAAAAGAGCACCAGGCGCCCCACCTGGCCAGGCGCCCCGCCTAGCTGAAGGCCAAGCCAGGCGCCCAGCCTAGCCCCAGGCGCCCAGCCTAGCTGAAGGCCAAGCCAGGCGCCCAGCCTAGCTCCAGGCGCCCAGCCTAGTTGAAGGCCAAGCCAGGCGCCCCGCCTAGTTTCAGGCGCCAAGCCTAGCTGTTGAACTTGTGTTTCTTTTACTATTTTGCCCTGCGTGGCTTATTTGATGAACCTTATTAGTAAGGGTAATTACGTCTTTGTGTAAGCTTGGGAAAACACTATAAATACCCAAGCCTAGCTTATTTTACACTTAGCTTATTATTGATATTGATGAATGTTGAACATTGAACATGAGCATGGCTCTTGGTATTGAATGAAACCCTTGATTTTGGACTTGTATGTCTTCTAGCGGATCTAGATGAATACTCTTCCTCTCCGACCATTCTACTTGCGTGCTCGCGTTAGCTCGAGGGTAGTTGCATAGCGTAGGTGTTCTTGTCCTTCTCCCGGGGTGTAACGGAACGAGTTCTCCGTTGCTACTTGGGATTAGAGATCGAGTTACGTCTCGTTCTTATCTTTTACTTTTTCCGCGTTTGATTCCCTACATCATTTGGTATCAGAGCAAGGCTCGGGTTTTGTTTCTACAAACCCCCGACCCTTGATTCTTCGTGCCTAGTATCTTCTTTTAGTTTTCTTGTTGTTGAAGTTATTAGAAAGGAGAAAATTACAAAAAAAATTGAAAAATTGAAAATACAAAAATTTGGTGTAACTTGTTGATTTGGATGATTCGTGGTATGGGTGTTATGGATTCTTGATCGTGATTGATTTCCCGTTACTTGGGTACCAAAATTGTTGGAATTGGTGAAGTTTGAAAAATTGAAACCCCAAAACCCCCTTAAACCCTTGAAGAACTTGTTCTTGATGAATTTTGCCTTGATTCTCGGGTTGGATTGATGCTTGATTGAAAACTTGTTATTGGGGATTGATCTTCATTGAAAAACAAACAATTCGGTACCAATTTTGTGGGATTTGAACATGTTTAACACCTACTTTGATGAATCACAATCCTTGTTGAAACCCTTTTGATAAACCCTTGTGTTCTTGAGTTCTTGAGATTGAATCCTGATTTGATTGATTGTTTGATTGAAAATTTGATTGGGTTTTGTTAAGGAAGATCAAACACAACTTTGGGTATCTTTGGATTGTGAAAACAAGTTGAAAACATCGGATTTGAGGCTTGAAAATCGACTTGAAACGAGTTTGGAACGAGTTGGGAAAAGCTTCAGGCTAGGCGCCCCGCCTAAGCCAGGCGCCCCGCCTGACTTGGCTACTGCCTAAGTCCCAGGCGCCCCGCCTAGACCCAGGCGCCCCGCCTGGCACACAGCACAACCCAGGCGCCCCACCTGAGTTTCAGGCGCCCCTCCTGAGTGCTGATTGCATTGTTTCGGGTAGATTTTCGTAGGTATTCCCCTTTGTTTGATAACATAACATCTAGTTAGTACTAATTTGAGTAACCGATCTACTTGAATAGTGCTAACCCTTTGATTGCTCTTAAGTGATTCGTGCCTAGCAAGGAGAGTAGAATTCTAAAGAAAAGCGTAGGATCTTTTAACTCAAGTCCTTCACCTCAAAAGTGCCTAGCGTTCATTGAGTCCCATTAACTCCACTCACCCCGGAGTGTGCGTGACTCGTGAATAGTTTAGTTGAGTTGAGGAGTTGCTAATCATCTACGTGAAGCTTTGGGACTACAAGTTGAGTGAAATATCCACCGCCACCCAAAGGAGTGATCCGAGTGAACACAAGTGAGGGAGCGAGTGAGGTGTTTTAACTAACTCTTGTTTTCTTTCTTTGTAGGTACAATGGCCAACGAAGGTCAAGATTTTATAAAGGAGGCCTTGGCTAGCCTTCTTGCCAAGATGGATGTCATGACTCAAAGGATTGAGTCACTTGAAAAGGGTGCCTCAAGCACCCAAGGTGAACATGGGACCCCGAGTGTCCCAATTGAACATGGGACCCCGAGTGTCCCAATTGAAAAGGGGACCCCGAGTGTCCAAATTGAGACCGGTGAAGGCTCAAGTAGTCCTACTTTTACCCCGGAGCAAGTTGTTGAATTGCTCAATCAACAACGGGTAAAGGAGGACCGAGAGAGAATTGAACGAACGGGCATTCCCCGTATCTTAGACAATCCTCCAAGAAACTTTCCACTACCAAGACCCGTCCGAAATGTGCAACCTCTTGAGCAAGTTGTTGAGGCTCAAGAAGGGGAGGAAGTTGGTTATGATGACAATGTGTATGGGTTTGATGATCACTTTCAACCAAGGCGAGCTATGAATTGGGGTCGAAATGTGGATCGGGGTAGAGGCCGAGGTCGAGGGCCACCCTTAGGATATGGAGGGAGGAATGTTAGAAGGGACCATGTTGCTTATGATGATCACTATGGGGGCCAACCGGAGCCATTCCAAGGGGGTCGTGATAACAACAACAATCTTAATAGTGTGAAGCTCACTATTCCTTCTTTCAAAGGAAGTAGTGACCCGGTGGAGTACATTGGTTGGAAATTGGCTATGGAGCGAATCTTTGACACTAATGATATGCCCGATGTGAAGAAGACCAAGTATGCAATATCCTCCTTTGAATCTTTTGCCTCTACTTGGTGGGAGTCGGTGAAGAGGAATAGAAGGAGGACGGGTATGGCTATTAATCTTACTTGGGAAGAGTTAATCCGTGTGATGGATGAGAAGTACTTGACCAACCAATACCGGGTTGAACAACAAAGGCGTCTATATGATTTGAAGCAAGGTTCTAAATCGGTTGGTGAATACTTCAATGAATTTGAGCAAATCCGAATGATCCTTGACTTGGATGATGAAGACAATGAGACGGCCATGATCCGTTTCAAAGGGGGCTTGAACCGAGACATAGCTTCGCAATTGAAGTTCCACAAATATGATGATCATTACAAGCTATGTGAAGATGCGGTTGAGGCCGAGAAATGGCTCAAGGAGGAGAAATCTCTCCGCTACAAGAGTAGCACTCCTACTCCAACAAGCAAACCTAAGGATTGGAAGCCTCCTACCACAAATGCAAGGTTCCCAAGTGCAAGTGGAACGAGTGGTGCAAATGCTACCAAGGATGTGAAGAAGCCGTTTGAAAAGAACACACCTAATGTGGGAGGTAACTCTAAAGCTCAATTACATGCTCCTACTTCTTCTTCCATACAATGCCACAAGTGTAAGGGCTATGGTCACTTTGCTAGGGAATGTCCTACAAAGAGGACCATGATTGTTGTTGGTAATGAAGCATATGAGAAAGAGAGTGAATCGGAGGATGAGGGAGTAGAGGGAGTAGAGGGAGATGAGGGAGTAGAGGAGAATGATTTGCTTGATGATACGATGGAGGAGGAGGATCCTCATACTTTCTTGGTTGTGAGAAGGAGCCTAGGGGCTATGATCGTGGAAGATAGTGAAACCTTGCAAAGGGAAAATCTTTTCCATGCTAGGTGCCGGGTCAAAGATGTTGTTTGCTCTATGATAATTGATTCCGGAAGTTGTGCAAATGTAGTGAGTCAATCACTAGTGGCTCAATTGAAGTTAACTACCATGAAGCATCCTAAACCTTACCGGTTACAATGGCTTAGTGAATGTGGAGAGCTTAAAGTGATGAAACAAGCCATGATCAAGTTTAGAATGGGTAGTTATGTTGATGAGCATTTGTTTGACGTTGTGCCTATGCAAGCATGCCACCTACTCTTAGGGAGGCCATGGCAATTCGATAGGCAAGTGGTGCATGATGGTCGTGTCAACACTTACACGGTCAAACATGAAGGGAAGAGATTTGTGCTAAAACCTCTCACTCCTAAGCAAGTAAGTGATGATTACAAGAAAATGAAGGAGTTGAGGGAGGTGGCAAAGGCTAAGTCACTCATTGAGACTAGCCCTTTGTCCAAGAACATGGTGGCAATCCCACCTACTTCATCTACCGGTGGCATGTGTGCCATGATGCAACCGGGCGAGCTCTTGAAAGGTAATGATGGCACCAAGTTTCTTCTATGCCTAGTGCACAAAGGTATGATCCTTAACTCTAATTGTGATTTTTCTTCTAGCCCTATGCCTAGTGCTTTGAAAAATGTCTTGGAAGACTTTGGGGACATGTTCCCGGATGAGATGCCCGATGGCTTACCTCCCTTGAGAGGTATTGAACATCAAATTGACTTTATTCCGGGCTCTCAAATCCCAAACAAGCCGGCCTATAGGAGCAATCCCAAGGATACAAGGGAGTTGCAAAAACAAGTTGATGACTTGCTTTCCAAAGGCTTGGTAAGGGAGAGTTTGAGTCCTTGTGCCGTACCGGTCATTCTTGTCCCAAAGAAAGACGGCACTTGGAGAATGTGCGTAGATTGCCGAGCCGTGAATAAGATAACGGTCAAGTACCGTCACCCTATTCCACGGCTTGATGATATGTTGGATGAATTGAGTGGGTCGTGTGTCTTTTCCAAAATCGACCTTAGGTCCGGTTACCATCAAATCCGGATGAAACCCGGGGATGAATGGAAAACCGCATTCAAGACCAAATTCGGTCTCTATGAATGGTTGGTAATGCCCTTCGGGCTTTCCAACGCACCTAGCACTTTCATGCGACTCATGAATCATGTCTTGAAGTCTTTTATCAACAAGTTTGTTGTTGTCTATTTTGATGATATCTTGATCTATAGTAAGACAATGGATGAACATGTTGACCACCTTAGGCAAGTGCTTGATGCTTTGAGAGCCGAAAAGCTCTATGCTAATTTCAAAAAGTGTGCCTTTGGTGTGGATAAGGTTGTCTTTCTTGGGTTTGTTGTGAGTGCCCAAGGACTGGAGGTGGATGAGTCTAAGGTAGAGGCCATACGTGATTGGCCTACTCCTACTACCGTGACTCAAGTGAGGAGCTTTCATGGTCTCGCAAGCTTTTATAGGCGATTTGTGAGGGACTTTAGCTCCATTGCCGCTCCACTCACCGAATTGGTGAAGAAAGACCAACCGTTTGTTTGGGGAGAGCCTCAAGAGAAGGCTTTCCATGAATTGAAGAGTAGGTTGAGTACCGCCCCTCTATTGCAATTGCCCGACTTCGGAAAGGCATTTGAGGTTGAATGTGATGCCTCGGGGGTGGGAATTGGTGGTGTATTAATGCAAGATAGCAAACCCATCGCCTACTTTAGTGAAAAGTTGAAAGGGGCTTCCTTGAACTATTCTACATATGACAAGGAGTTGTATGCCCTTGTGAGAGCCCTTGCCCATTGGCAACACTATCTTTGGCCTCGTGAGTTTGTAATCAAGAGTGACCATGAGTCACTCAAGCATTTGAGAGGCCAAGAGAAGCTCAATAAGAGACATGCCAAGTGGGTTGAATTCATTGAGTCCTTTCCCTATGTGATCCAATATAAGAAAGGGAAGGACAATGTGGTGGCGGATGCGCTTTCGAGGAAGTTTGCTCTAGCCACCATTCTCACCTCTAAGCTCATGGGGTTTGAGAGCATTAAATTGATGTATGCTTATGACCCAAAGCTAAAGAGTGTCCTTGACGCTCTAGAGAAGGGGGAGAGAGTTGAGAAATACCAATGGGTTAATGGATATATCTTTAAGAATGGTAAAGTGTGCATACCCGAGTCCTCATGGAGGGAATTGCTTGTGCGAGAGGCACATTGTGGAGGACTCATGGGTCATTTTGGTCGGGACAAGACCTTGGCCATCCTTCGGGAACAATTCCATTGGCCAAAAATGGAAACTCATGTTGAGAAACTTTGCAACTCTTGTCTTGAATGCAAGGTTGCTAAGTCCAAGTCGAACTCCCATGGTTTGTATACCCCACTCCCCGTACCTACTAGTCCATAGTTGGATATCTCGATGGATTTTGTGATGGGATTACCAAGGACTAGGGGGGGCCATGATAGCATTTATGTTGTTGTGGATAGGTTCTCCAAAATGGCTCATTTCATTCCATGTCGTAAATGTGATGATGCACAACATGTTGCAACCTTGTTTATTGATAATATCTTGAAATTGCATGGTGTGCCTCAAACCATAGTGAGTGATAGGGACACTAAGTTCCTAAGTCATTTTTGGAGGAGTTTATGGGGTGCCCTTGGCACCAAACTCTTGTTTTCTTCGTCCCACCACCCCCAAACCGATGGGCAAACCGAAGTGGTGAACCGAACCTTGGGTGCTCTTCTTAGAGCCATGACCCGAGGTAAGGGTGGGACTTGGATAGATAAGCTACCTCTTATGGAGTTTGCCTACAATCGAACCGTGCATAGAATGATTGGCATGACTCCATTCGAGTGTGTTTATGGTTTTAACCCCTTGATTCCCCTTGATCTAACCCCTTTGCCAAGGGAAATGGTTGTTAATTTTGAAGGTAAAGCTAGAGCAAAAGCAATGATGGAACTCCATGCAAAGGCGAAAAAGAATTTGGAGGAAGCCTATGCTAAGGTTGCTTCCAAGAAAAACAAGGGACGCAAGAAGGTGGAACTCAAGAAGGGTGACTATGTGTGGGTGCACTTCCGGAAAGAAAGATTTCCAAACCTTAGAAAAGGGAAGTTAGCACCCCGTGGCGATGGCCCATTCCAAGTGCTTTCAAAGATAAACAACAACGCCTATGTGGTCGACTTGCCAAGTGAGTATCAAGTTTCTAATACTTTCAATGTTTGTGACTTGGTTCCTTTGGATGTAGGTAATGAAGGGGTCGTGGATGATGATGCCTCGATTTCGAGGACGAAATCTTCTCAAGAAGGGGAGGATGATGCCGGACAATCCACCACGAGGAGACCATTCACTCGGAGCCAAGCCAAGGATGTCCAAGAAGCGCATTTACACTTGGTGAGGAAGGGCCTTGAAGAAGGAAGCGATTGGAAGCCGTTCCGGGTGCTCAAGCTAGGCCTCAAGCCTAAGGAAGAAGAGAACCCAGCAGAGCTAGGCGCCCCGCCTAGCCCAGGCGCCCCGCCTAGGGAGCTCACTGCCTAAGGCCCAAAAAAGAGCACCAGGCGCCCCACCTGGCCAGGCGCCCCGCCTAGCTGAAGGCCAAGCCAGGCGCCCAGCCTAGCCCCAGGCGCCCAGCCTAGCTGAAGGCCAAGCCAGGCGCCCAGCCTAGCTCCAGGCGCCCAGCCTAGCTGAAGGCCAAGCCAGGCGCCCCGCCTAGTTTCAGGCGCCAAGCCTAGCTGTTGAACTTGTGTTTCTTTTACTATTTTGCCCTGCGTGGCTTATTTGATGAACCTTATTAGTAAGGGTAATTACGTCTTTGTGTAAGCTTGGGAAAACACTATAAATACCCAAGCCTAGCTTATTTTACACTTAGCTTATTATTGATATTGATGAATGTTGAACATTGAACATGAGCATGGCTCTTGGTATTGAATGAAACCCTTGATTTTGGACTTGTATGTCTTCTAGCGGATCTAGATGAATACTCTTCCTCTCCGACCATTCTACTTGCGTGCTCGCGTTAGCTCGAGGGTAGTTGCATAGCGTAGGTGTTCTTGTCCTTCTCCCGGGGTGTAACGGAACGAGTTCTCCGTTGCTACTTGGGATTAGAGATCGAGTTACGTCTCGTTCTTATCTTTTACTTTTTCCGCGTTTGATTCCCTACATCATTTAACCAAGTGCTTATGGTTCTCTTTGGAGACTTGATATTCATGATTGTTATTGACGCTTGGTTATATCACAAGAGTGTGTTTTCCACACTTCTTGCACTAACCTACTTTCAAAGTGGGACGTTTGCTTGTTTTTGCTTGTCGTTGCTTGTAGGTTCTAAGCTCCATGCTAAAGCGAGGAAGATCTTGGAAGAAGCCTATGCCAAAGTGACGATCAAGAAGGACAAAGGAGGAGATTCTTGGCCACCCCGAAGAGTTGATAGAGCCATGAGAGACCAAGCCTTGATTTCGAGGACGAAATCTTCTCAAGAAGGGGAGGATGATAAGACCCAAATCAAGCAACCATCCAAAAGCACCATCCAAGGCCAAGGAAGAGCACTTCAAGGTCATGCATTGGGACGCCATGGAAAGAAGAGCATCCGAGGCACATTTCGAAGTGTTTCAAGAAGCTTCAGGAAGAGGCGGACCGCCTACGGATTGAGGCGGACCGCCTAAAAGAAGATGGCTCTCGGGACTTTTGGAGGCGGACCAAGGAGGCGGACCGCCTAGGCAAGCTGAGGCGGAGCGCCTCCCCCAGAGGCGGAGCGCCTCCCTCTGTTCAACTTTGACGGGAATTTGACTTTAATTGCTTTGTAATTCCTACTATGCCCCTACGTGGCTTATGTCTTTAGAACCTATTTTAAGGGTACTTTAGGCCTTTCCTTATGTCTTGAATGAGGCCTATAAATACTCCATAGCTTAGCATTATTCCTTAGTTTTAGCTATTATGATGAATGATTGATTGTCAATGACAATGTTCAAGAGTGGATTCTCTTTGAATGATAACCCTTTGAGACGGTTTGAGTTTACTAGTGGATTCTAGTTGAACCCCAAACCACCCCCGATCATTCTATTTGCGAGTCCCAGGTGTGGCTCGAGGGTAGTTGCATAGCGTAGGTGATCCTTGACATCCACCCGGGGTGTATCGGAACTAGTTCTCCGGTGCTACTTGGGTCTTTGTTCGAGCCTCGTCTCGTTTTCTATCTTTTTATCTTTTCCGCGTTTTGATTCTTATCAGTTAGCCTTAAAATATGACGACTAGCCACGTCAAGCTTAAAATATGACGACTAGCAATATCAGGCTTAAAATATGACGACTAGCCTGTCAGGCTTAAATGACTAGCCTCGTCAGGCTTAAAATATGAAAACAAGCCTCATCAGGTTAAAAATATGACGACTAGCCCTGTCAGGCATAAATTATGACGTCTAGCCACGTCAAGCTAAAAATATGACGACGAGCCTCGTTAAGCTTAGAATATGACGACTAGCCTCGTTAGGCTTAAAATATGACGACTAGCCAAGTCTGGCTTAAAATATGACGACTAGCCTTATCAGACCTATATTATGACGACTAGCCACACCAAGTTTAGTATATGACGACTAGCCTCGTCAGGCTTAAAATATGACGACGACTAGCCAAGCCAAGCTAAATATATAACAACTAGCCTCGTCAGACTTATAATATGACGACTAGTTTCGTCCGGCTTAAACATCACGACTAGCAACGTCAGGCTTAAAATATGACGAACAACCTCGTTAGGCTTAAAATATGACGACTAGTCTCGTCACGCTTAAAATACGACGACTAGCCAAATATGACAGCTAGCCATGTCAGGCTTAAAATATGACGACTAGCCTCGTCAAACTTAAAATATGACGACTAGCCACATCAGGCTTAAAATATGACGTCAAGCCTCGTAAGGCTTAAAATATGACGACAAGCCACATCAGGCTTAAAATATGACAACTAGCCGAGTTAGACTTAAAATGCGACGACTGTCCACGTCAGGCTTAAAATATGACGACGAGCCTTGTCAGGCTTAGAATATAACGAGTAGCCACGTCAGGCTTAAAATATGACGACGAGCCTCGTTAAGCTTAGAATATGACGACTAGCCTCGTCAGGCTTAAAATATGATGACGACTAGCCAAGTCAGGCTTAAAATAAGACGACTAGCCTCTTCAGGCTTAAAATATGACGACTAGCTACACCAAGCTTAAAATATGACGACTAGCAATGTCAGGCTTAAAATATGACAACAAGCCTCGTCAGGCTTAAAATCTGACAACTAACGATGTCAGGCTTAAAATATGACGACTAGCCACGTCAGTCTTAAAATATGACGACGAGCCTCATCAGGCTTAGAAGATGACGACGAGCCTCATCAGGCTTAGAAGATGACGACTAGCCTTATCAGACCTATACTATGACGACTAACAAAGTAAGGCTTAAAATATGACGACTAGCCTCGTCATGCTTAAAATATGACGATTAGCCACACCAAGCTTAGAATATGACGACTAGCTTCGTTAGGCTTAAAATATGACGACGACTAGCCAAGTCAGACTTAAAATATGACAACTAGCCTCGTCAGACTTATAATATGACGACTAGCCTTGTCCGGCTTAAAATATAACGACTAGCCACGTCAGGCTTAAAATATGACGACTAGCCTTGTCAGACATATACTATGATGACTAGCCAAGTCAGGCTTAAAATATAACGACTAGTCTCGTCAGGCTTAAAATATGACGACTAGCCACACCAAGCTTAGAATATGACGACTAGCTTCGTCAGGCTTAAAATATGACGACGACTAGCCAAGTCAGACTTAAAATATGACAACTAGCCTCGTCAGACTTATAATATGACGACTAGCCTCGTCTGGCTTAAAATATGACGACTAGCCACGTCAGGCTTAAAATATGAGGACTTGCCACGTTAGTCTTAAAATATGACGACGAGCCTCGTCAGGCTTAGAATATGACGAGTTGCCACGTCTGGCATAAAACATGATGAGGAGCCTCGTTAAGCTAAGACTATGGCGACTAGCCTCGTCAGTCTTAAAATATGATGACGACTAGCCAAGTCAGTCTTAAAATATGATGACTAGCCTCGTTAGCCTTAAAATATGACGACTAGCCACGTCACGCTTAAAATATGACGACTAGTCACACCAAGCTTAGAATATGACGACTAGTTTCGTCAGGCTTAAAATAAGACGACGACTAACCAAGTAAGACTTAAAATATGACAACTAGCCTCGTCAGACTTATAATATGACGACTAGCCTCGTCTGGCTTAAAATATGACGACTAGCCACGTCAAGCTTAAAATATGAGGACTTGCCACGTCAGTCTTAAAATATGACGACGAGCCTCGTCAGGCTTAGAATATGACGAGTTGCCACGTCTGGCATAAAATATGATGAGGAGCCTCGTTAAGCTTAGACTATGGCGACTAGCCTCGTCAGGCTTAAAATATGATGACAACTAGCCAAGTCAGGCTTAAAATATGATGACTAGCCTCGTTAGCCTTAAAATATGACGACTAGCCACGTCAAGCTTAAAATATGACGACTAGTCATGCCATGCTTATAAAAAATGTCGACTAGCCTCGTTAGGCTTAAAATATGTCGACTAGCCTCGTTAGGCTTAAAATATGACGACTAGCAACATCAGGCTTAAAATATGATGACTAGCCTGTCAGGCTTAAATGACCAGCCTCGTCAGGCTTAAAATATGACAACAAGCCTCATCAGGTTTAAAATATGATGACTAGCCACGTCAGGCTTAAAATATGACGACTAGCCACGTAAGGCTTAAAATATGACGACTTGCCTCGTTAAGCTTAGAATATGACGACTAGCCTCGTTAGGCTTCAAAAATGACGACGACTAGCCAAGTTTGGCTTAAAATATGACGACTAGCCTTATCAGACCTATACTATGACGACTAGCCAAGTAAGGCTTAAAATATGACGACTAACCTCGTCAGCCTTAAAATATGACGACTAGCCACACCAAGTTTAGAATATGATGACTAGCCTCGTCAGGTTTAAAATATGACGACTACTAGCCAAGTCAGGCTTAATATATGACAACTAGCCTCGTCAGACATATAATATGACGACTAGCCTCGTCCGGCTTAAAATATGAGGACTAGCCACGTCAGGCTTAAAATATGACGAACAGCCTCGTTAGGCTTAAAATATGACGACTAGTCTCATCACGCTTAAAATACGACGACTAGCCAAATATGACAACTAGCCATGTCAGGCTTAAAATATGACAACTAGCCTCGTCAAACTTAAAATATGACGACTAGCCACATCAGGCTTAAAGTATGACGTCAAGCCTCGTCAGGATTAAAATATGACGACAAGCCACATCAGGCTTAAAATATGACAACTAGCCACGTTAGACTTAAAATGCGACGACTATCCACGTCAGGCTTAAAATATGACGACGAGCCTTGTCAGGCTTAGAATATAACGAGTAGCCACGTCAGGCTTAAAATATGACGACGAGCCTCGTTAAGCTTAGAATATGACGACTAGCCTTGTCAGGCTTAAAATATGATGACGACTAGCCAAGTCAGGCTTAAAATATGACGACTAGCCTCGTCAGGCTTATAATATGACGACAAGCCTCGTTAAGCTTAGAATATGACGACTAGCCTCGTCAGGCTTAAAATATGATGACGACAAGCCAAGTCAGGCTTAAAATATGACGACTAGCCTTATCAGACCTATACTATGACGACTAGCCAAGTAAGGCTTAAAATATGACGACTAGCCTCGTCGTGCTTCAAATATGACGACTAGCCATAGCTTAGAATATGACGACTAGCTTCGTAAGGCTTAAAATATGACAACGACTAGCCAAGTCAGACTTAAGATATGACAACTAGCCTCGTCAGACTTATAATATGACGACTAGCCTTGTCCGGCTTAAAATATGACGACTAGCCACGTCAGGCTTAAAATATGATGACTAGCCACACCAAGCTTAGAATATGACGACTAGTTTCGTCAGGCTTAAAATATGACGACGACTAACAAAGTCAGACTTAAAATATGACAACTAGCCTCGTCAGACTTATAATATGACGACTAGCCTCGTCAGGCTTAAAATATGACGACTAGCCACGTCAAGCTTAAAATATGAGGACTTGCCACGTCAGTCTTAAAATATGACGACGAGCCTCGTCAGGCTTAGAATATGACGAGTTGCCACGTCTGGCATAAAATACACCAATGACATGCCCGAAGTGAAGAAGGCCAAGTATGCAATATCTTCCTTTGAATCCTTTGCTTCTACTTGGTGGGAGTCGGTGAAGAGGAGTAGAAGGAGGACGGGAATCTCTATCAATCTTACTTGTGAAGAGTTGATCCGTGTGATGGATGAAAAGTACTTGACTAACCAATACCGAGTGGAACAACAAAAACGTCTCTATGAGTTGAAGCAAGGTTACAAATCGGTTGGGGAGTGCTTCAATGAGTTTGAACAAGTCCGGATGAACCTAGACTTGGATGAGGAAGATAATGAGACGGCCATGATCCGTTTCAAAGGAGGCTTGAACCGAGACATAGCTTCACTATTGAAGTTTCACAAGTACAATGATCACTACAAGCTATGTGAAGATGCGGTTGAAGCCGAGAAATGGCTCAAAGAGGAGAAATCCCTTCGCTACAAGAGTAGTACTACTACTCCCTTGAGCAAACCAAAGGAGTGGAAGACTCCTACAACAAATGCCAAATTCCCAAATGCAAGTGGTGCAAGTGCTAGCAAGGATGTGAAGAAGCCTTATGAGAAGTCTACACAACACGTGGGAGGTAACTCTAAAACTCACTTGAGTAATCCTATCTCTACTTCTACTCAATGCTATAAGTGTAAAGGTTATGGACATATCTCCAAAGATTGCCCTACCCGGAAAACTATTGTTCTTGTGGGTGACTTGGTATATGAACAAGATAGTGAAACCAAGGATGAGGAGGGAGTAGAGGGTGATGAGGAGGTTGATGATGGGGAGGTTGCAATGGAGGATGATGATGATGCCCATGCCTTCCTTGTTGTGAGGAGGAGTTTAGGAGCCATGTGTGTGGAGGATAGTGAGACCTTGCAAAGAGAGAACCTCTTCCATTCTAAATGCCGAGTCATGGGTCTCCTTTGTTCCATGATCATTGACTCGGGAAGTTGTGCAAATGTCATTAGCCAAACACTAGTTTCCCAACTGAAAATACCACCTTAAAACACGCAAATCCTTACCGTTTGCAATGGCTTAGTGAGTGTGGTGAATTGAGGGTGGTCAAACAATGCATGATCAAGTTCAAGATAGGGAACTATGTGGATGAACACATGTTTGATGTTGTGCCTATGCAAGCATGCCACATTCTCTTTGGGAGGCCATGGTAATTTGATAGATATGTGGTTCATGATGGCCATGCTAACACCTATACGGTTAAGCATGAGGGGAAGAAATTTGTGCTTAAACCCTTAACTCCCAAACAAGTGAGTGATGATTACAAGCGGATGAGGGAGTTAAGAGAGACGACAAAGGCTAAGTCGGTTGTTGAGACTAGCCCTTTGTCCGAAAGCTTGGTAGCAATTCCACCATCTTCTACCGGTAGCATATGTGCCATGATGCAACCGGGCGAGATCTTGAAAGGGAATGATGGCAACAAACTACTCATATGCCTAGTGCACAAAGGTATGATTCTTACCTCCGATCTTGATTTTTCTACTAACCCTTTGCCTAGTGTGTTTGAGAATGTTTTGAAGGATTTTGGGGACATGTTTCCGGATGAGATGCCGGATGGATTGCCTCCTTTGAGGGGTATTGAGCACCAAATCGACTTTGTCCCGGGATCTCAAATCCCAAACAAGCCGGCTTATAGGAGCAATCCGGAGGACACAAGAGAATTGCAAAAGCAAGTTGATGAATTGCTCACTAAAGGCTTGGTAAGGGAAAGCTTGGGTCCTTGTGCCGTACCCGTGATCCTTGTTCCCAAAAAGGATGGCACTTGGAGAATGTGTGTTGATTGTTCCCAATAGAGGAGCGGTACTCAACCTACTTTTCAATTCTTCGAAGGCCTTCTCTTGAGGCTCTCCCCAAACAAAAGGTTTGTCCTTCTTCACCAATTCGGTGAGTGGAGCGGCAATGGAGCTAAAGTCTTTCACAAATCGTCTATAAAAACTAGCAAGACCATGAAAGCTCCTCACTTGAGTCACAGTAGTAGGAGTAGGCCAATCACGTATGGCCTCTACCTTAGACTCATCCACTTCCACTCCTTGGGCACTCACAACAAACCCAAGAAAGACTACATTCTCAACACCAAAGGCACACTTTTTAAAATTAGCATAGAGCTTTTTGGCTCTCAACACTTCAAGCACTTGCCTAAGGTGATCAACATGGTCCTCTATTGATTTACTATAGATCAATATATCATCAAAGTAGACGACCACAAACTTGTTGATGAATGGCTTTAGAACATGGTTCATTAGCCTCATGAAAGTACTAGGTGCATTGGAGAGCCCGTAGGGCATCACCAACCATTCATAGAGACCAAACTTGGTCTTGAATGCGGTTGTCCATTCATCTCCGGGTTTCATCCGGATTTGATGGTAGCCAGACCTAAGGTCTATTTTGCTAAAAACACATGAACCACTTAGTTCATCTAACATATCATCAACACACATTCTCCAAGTGCCATCCTTTTTGGGAGAGCCTCAAGAGAAGGCCTTCCAAGAATTGAAAAGTAGGTTGAGTACCGCCCCTCTATTGCAATTGCCCGACTTCAGAAAGGCATTTGAGGTTGAATGTGATGCCTCGGGAGTGGGAATTGGTGGTGTTTTAATGCAAGATGGCAAACCCATAGCCTACTTTAGTGAGAAATTGAAAGGGGCCTCCTTGAATTATTCTACATATGACAAGGAGTTGTATGCCCTTGTGAGAGCCCTTGCCCATTGGCAACACTACCTTTGGCCTCGAGAATTTGTAATCAAGAGTGACCATGAGTCACTCAAGCATTTAAGAGGCCAAGAGAAGCTTAACAAAAGGCATGCCAAGTGGGTTGAATTCATTGAGTCTTTTCCCTATGTTATCCAATACAAGAAAGGGAAAGACAATATTGTGGCGGATGCGCTTTCTAGAAAGTTTGCTCTTGCCACGACTCTCACCTCTAAGCTCATGGGTTTTGAGAGCATTAAGTTGATGTATGCTCATGATCCCAAGCTAAAGAACATCCATGAAGCTCTAGAGAAGGGGGAGAGAGTTGAGAAATACCAATGGGTTAAAGGCTATATCTTTAAAAATGGTAAAGTGTGCATACCCGAGTCCTCTTGGAGAGAATTGCTTGTGAAAGAAGCACATTGTGGAGGACTCATGGGTCACTTTGGTAGGGATAAAACCTTGGCCATTCTAAGGGAGCAATTCCATTGGCCTAAAATGGGGACACCAGTTGAGAGACTTTGCAACTCTTGTCTTGAGTGCAAGAGTGCTAAGTCCAAATCGAACCCCCATAGTTTGTATACCCCGCTCCCCGTACCTACTAGCCCGTGGATGGATATATCAATGGACTTTGTCATGGGATTACCAAGGACTAGGGGGGCCCATGATAACATTTATGTTGTTGTGGATAGGTTCTCTAAAATGGCTCACTTCATTCCGTATAAAAAATGTGATGATGCACAACATGTTGCTTCTTTGTTCATTGCTAATGTTTTGAAATTGCATGGCGTGCCTCAAACCATAGTGAGTGATAGGGACACCAAGTTCCTAAGCCATTTTTGGAGGAGTTTATGGGGTGCCCTTGGCACCAAGATTTTGTTCTCTACGTCCCACCACCCTCAAACCGATGGACAAACCGAGGTGGTGAACCGAACCTTGGATGCTCTCTTTAGAGCCATGACCCGAGGTAAGGGTGGGACTTGGATTGATAAGCTACCTCTTATGGAGTTTGCCTACAATCGCACTTTGCATAGAATGATTGGCATGACTCCATTCGAGTGTGTTTATGGTTTTAACCCCTTGATCTAAGCCCTTTGCCAAGGGAAATGGTTGTTAATTTTGAAGGTAAAGCTAGAGCCAAGGCTTTGGTTGAGCTACATGCAAAGGCAAAAAAGAACTTGGAGGAAGCTTATACAAAAGTGGCCTCCAAGAAAAACAAGGGACGAAAGAAGGTGGAACTCAAGAAGTGTGACTATGTGCGGGTGCACTTCCGAAAAGAAAGGTTTCCAAACCTTAGGAAAGGGAAGTTAACACCCCGGGGAAATGGACCGTTCCAAGTGCTTTTAAAGATAAACAACAACGCCTATGTGGTCGACTTGCCGAGTATAATGTTTCTAATACTTTCAATATTTCTGACTTGACTCCTCTTGGTGTAGGAGATGATGGTTCCGAGGGTGAGGACATTGCGATTTCGAGGACGAAATCTTCCCAAGAAGGGGAGGATGATGCCGAGCAATCCGTCACGAGGAGGCCATTCACTCGGAGCCAAGCCAAGGAGGTCCAAGAGATGCATTTACACTTGGTGAGGAGAGGAATCGATGAAGAAAGCATTGGGAAGACATTCCCGATGATCTCAGCTCTAGGCCTCACGCCTAAGGAGGAGGAGGGAGGCCCAGCACAGCTAGGCGCCCCGCCTGGAAAACTCGCTGCATGAAAGTGCAATTGTGCACAGGCGGGCCGCCCAGCTAGGTGCCCCTACCTAGGCCTTCAGCCAGGCGCCCCGCCTAACCCCAGGCGCCCCTCCCAGACCCAGCACAAGCCAGGCGCCCCTCCCAGCTTAGGCGCCCCTCCCAGCTGCTGGACTTATGCTGCTTTTACTGTTTTGCCCTACGTGGCTTATTTGATGAACCTTATTATTAAGGGTACTTAAGTCATTATGTAAACTTAGGAAACACTATAAAAATCCAAGTATAGCTTATTTTGAACACTTAGCTTATTATTGATGAATGTGAGAATTGAGCATTCTCTTTGAGAATGAATGAAAGAACCTATGTTTGGGACTTGTTTACATCTAGTGGATTCTAGTTTCATAACAACCCCACCCCGATCATTCTACTTGCGAGTCCCCGTTTGCTCGAGGGTAGTTGCGTAGTGTAGGTGATCCTTGACATCCACCCGGGGTTTAACGGAACTAGTTCTCCGTTGCTACTTGGGTCTTTGTTCGAGCCTCGTCTCGATTTTCTATCTATTTTATCGCTTCCGTGTTTTCCCTACATCATGAAGATTCAAATGAAGAAAAATTCCAAAAATTCGGGCTTCATAAATCCAAAATTGTTCTTCGCGATCGCGCGCACTGGCGCGATCATGCTGACTTGTTATCGGATTGTTCTTCGCGATCGCGCGACAATAGCTTAAGGTTTTTAGTTTTTTCTTTGCGATAGCGAGAAAACTCACGCAATAGCGCAAGACAAAAAAACAGTCACTTTATAGATTGCTCAGAACAGCCCCTAAATAGCTTCAAATAACCCAAACTCCTTTCATATCATCAAATACAGTAAGTTTCCAGATCACACACAAAATTTCATCCAATTCCAATATCATTTCGTGCCAATTCGATTCGTGCTTTTTCTCTTTTTAGTTTCGTTGCGTGTTTATTTGTTCCTAGTCCGTTTGTGTGTTTTTGTCCATTTCTTTGGTGTTTTATAAACTCCACTCCAAACTGATGCGTGGATACTTACCTTGAGAATTTGAGGTTGTAGAACCTTGAAGAGATTAAGGGAACCCTTGAGTGGAAAAAGGCTTGAGTGAGAGAACATTAGAGTATGGTCACAAAAGCCATTGACATAGAGTGTATACACGAGTGGAAAGAAAATTGAATGTTCATATATTAAGTGATACACGTGAGGGAGTGAATTTGTGAGGTCCTTTTCTCTTTATTGTTGCAACTATGTCCTCGAAGGATGATTGCATAGGTTATAACTCCTATGGAGATGATGAGAGTTGCCATGATGATTGCGGAGACTACGGTTCCTATGATGGTGGTGGGAGTTGCGATGATGATTCAGGGAACTATGACTTTTATGGTGATGAAGCGAGTTACTATGGTGATCATGGAGCTTGTGGAGACTATGAGGCTTATGAGGATGAATTTGATGATGAAAACTCCTATGCTTCTAGTCTTGCAGTTGATGATAGTGACGCTTCAATGTACAATGTTTCTACTTACTCTTCTTGTGATGAACTTGAAAATGTAGATAGTGACATAGAGGGAATTGATGATGAAGTTCACTATAGAGATTGTTCATTTGCATCTTCTCTTTGTGTTTCTAGAATTAAACAAGATAATAGTAGTTGGTGCAAGCTAATCGGGGAGAAGCTTAGCAATCGAACAAATATGGAAACAAACAAGAAAGTACAGCTTCAATCCAAACGATCCCAAGGACCTAGTCTTGGGGCCACTCGTTTTGAATGTCAAAGAATTATCTAAAACTAAGCAACAATCCTCAAGAAGACAAACTCATGCTTCTTGCAAATTGAATGACCAAAGAAGAAATTGTTCAAACGGGTTCCACCAATTGACCCAAGTTCTTTAAACATCCCACGAAGGGGTTCAGCTCTCAACGGAGACACAATAACAACAACTATATTCAATATTCATCAATGACTCCCCTACAAATGAAATGCAAAAGGGTTTATACATATAGCCAAGGGTAAATTAGTAAATACGGTCACAGGTGACCAATAAGATAAGGCCACGCACGGCCGAAAATCTTGTGCTCGGGCACTCTTGACTTTGGTGCTTGGTCGCTTAGCTCGGCACATATCAAAACGGACGCTCTCCTGCCTCGGGCGCATTTGTAGCCCTTCGATCATCTCAGTGCTCGGCGTCAAGGATGAGTGTTCAGTCACTTCCTGCTTTGGGTTCGAGCTTGTAAATGTAGCCTTTGTATCTTGCGCTCGACCACTCAGCATCCTAACGGTTGCTTTCTCCCGGCCACACCAGCTGAATGTAAGCATCATGCAAAACCTGGCTTGGCTTGGCTTCGTGTCACTGGCCTCGATGGGTTGAATACTTGATCAACACGGATTCGGGCTGCATCATCCTCCTCTTCTTGAGAAGATTTCGTACTCGATATCGAGCCCTCTTCAGTCTCCGATGGTTGGCCTACAACCCATGGAGTTAACTCAGCAACATTAAAGGTGTTGGACACATTGTACTCACCTGGGAGGTCTATCACATAAGCATTGCTGTTGATCTTGCTGATCACTTAAAACGGACCATCCCCTCGAGGAGCCAACTTTCATTTCCTTTGGTTCGAGAATCTTTCATTTCTGAAGTTAACCCAAACCCACTCGCCCTTATTCAAAGCTTCCTCAAGACTCTTCTTCACCTTGTCATGTAGCTTGAGCAAAGCAGTAGCTCAGCGGGTACCTTCAAAATCATAACAGCATCTCGAGGCAACATAGTTAAATCAAGTGAAATCAAAGGGTTAAAACCATACACACACTTAAACAGAGTCATTTCAATCATTCGATGCACAATACGGTTGTATGCAAATTTCATCACGGGCAAACGATCAGCACAGTTTCCGACCTTACCTTTGGTAATGGCTCGAAGTAGAGCTCCCAAGGTTCGGTTGACTACCTCAGTCTGTCCATTAGTCTGAGGATGGTGAGACGTCGAGAATAGTATTTGGTGCCAAGGGCACCCAATAGACATTTCTAAAAATGACTAAGGAATTTAGAGTCTCGATCACTCACAATAGTACGAGGCACACCATGCAATTTCAACACATTAGAAATTAACAAAGTAGCTACATGTTGTGCATCATCACATTTCTTGCAAGGAATAAAGTGAGCCATTTTGGAAAAATGGCCGACCACGACAAAGATGCTATCCTGTCCACACCTAGACCTAGGTAACCCGATAACAAAATTCATGGATATATCAACCCCATAGTCGATCAGGTACAAGAAATGGAGTGTACAAATTATGAGGGTTGGACCTTGATTTAGCTTTCTTGCAATCTAAACAAGCATTGCAAATCTTTTCGACATCTCATCGCATTTTGGGCTAGTGAAACTGCTCGATTAAGATACCAAGAGTTTTGTCGACACCGAAGTGTCCCATTAAGACCCCGGAGTGAACTTCTCGAACCAAAATCTCTCTCCATGATGACACTGGCACAGAAACCCTCCCATTCTTGAAGAGGTAGCCATCGTGCCCTTAATATTTCTCAACCCTTCGGCCACTCAATATTGTATCGCGGACGATTTGCAGTTTGGGATCATTCTCATACATCGACTTGATGCTTTCGAATCCCATGCGCCTCGAGGCGAGAATGTTGCTAAGGCAAATTTTCTTGATAACGCATCGGCCACAACATTTTCTTTTCCCTTTTTGTAGTGAATTACATAGGGAAAACTCTCAATGAATTCCACCCGCTTGGCATGTCTTCGGTTTAATTTCTCCTGGCCTCGGAGATGTTTCAAAGACTCAAGATCACTTTAATCACAAACTCTCTCGGCCAAAAATAATGCTGCCGATGGGCGAGTGCTCGAATGAGGGCATACAACTCCTTGTCATACGTAGAGTAGTTTAAGGTTGCACCCTTAAGCTTTTCTTTGAAGTCAGCGATCAGCTTCGATTCTTGCATAAGCACTCCTCCGATCCCAACCTCGGACGCATCACATTCGACTTCAAATGCTTTGCCGAAGTCAGGGAGTTGCAATAACGGGGCAGAGCTAAGCCTCTATTTCAACTCTTGGAAAGCCCTATCTTGGGACTCTCCCCAAATAAATGGATGGTCTTCCTTTACGAGCTCGGTTAAAGGAGCTGCCACAGTGCTAAAGTCACGAAAAAA
Source organism: Petunia x hybrida (assembly GCA_037355625.1). Taxonomy (NCBI): domain Eukaryota; kingdom Viridiplantae; phylum Streptophyta; class Magnoliopsida; order Solanales; family Solanaceae; genus Petunia; species Petunia x hybrida. The sequence continues at coordinate 1,604,829 of JBBBVM010000071.1, forward strand.
TCTTTGGTAAAAACTAGCTAACCCATGGAAGCGACGAACTTGAGATACCAAAGTTAGAGTCGACCAATGTTTGATAGCCTCGAATTTTGACTCATCGACTTCAATACCATTAGCTCTCACAACAAATCCAAGAAAGACTACACGGTCGATACAAAAGGCACACTTTTTGAAGTTAGCATACAACTTCTCTTCCCTAAGTGTATCAAGCAGAAACCTTAAGTGTCCGACATGTTCATCCACAGATTTACTATAAAAAAATGTCATCGAAATACACAACAACAAACTTATTTATAAATGGTTTAAGCACATAGTTCATCAATTGCATGAAAGTGCTCGGTGCGTTAGAGAGGCCAAAAAGCATCACTAAACGTTCATAGAGACCGAATTTGGTCTTGAATGCAGTTTTTCACTCATCACCCGGTTTCATTCAGATTTGGTGGTAACCGGACCTGAGGTCTATCTTCGAAAAATAAGAAGAACCATTCAATTTATCTAGCATGTCATCTAATCGAGGGATAGGATGACGATACTTCACCATTATCTTGTTGACTTCTCGGCAATCAACATACATTCGCCATGTTCCATCTTTCTTTAGGACAATGATAACAGGAACGACGTAAGGGCTCAAACTCTCTCGAACTAGGCCTTTGTTCAGCAATTCGTCCACGTGCCACTGGAGCTCTTTAGTGTCTTCGGGATTACACCGGTATGCAGGTTTGTTAGGGATTTGAGATCTCGGGAGGAAGTCAATTTGGTGCTCGATTCCTCTCAACGGAGGCAATCCACCTGGTATTTATTCAGGAAACATGTCTCCGAAGTCCCGCAAAACACTTTGAACAGCACTAGGTAAAGAGGTATCGTTAATAAAATCATCATTAGAGTTTAGAAGGATACCTTTGTGTACGAGGCAAATCATCAATCGACCGTTGTCGTTGCCTTTTAGATACTCACCCAGTTGCATGATTGCACAAATGTTACTTGCCTCGGGCGGTGAAATTTTATCCTCGGCCACAATTTGTGTCCCAACGGTAGACTTTGCTTTGTCGCTTCTTTCAGCTCATTAATTCGTTTATAGTCCTCACTGGCTTGTTTTGGAGACAATGGTTTGAGTATGAAACTCTCTCCTCCGTCTTAGTAGTGTAAGTGTTTGATTGTCCGTTATGTATAATCGGCCGATCATACTGCCACGCTCGTCCTAATAGAAAATGACAAGCTTGCATCGGTATCACATCGAACATCATCTCATCTTGATAATCTCCCACTTTGAACTTGAACCACACTTGCTTGACAATCTTCAATTTTCCATATTCATTTAACCATTACAAACAGTAGGGATGAGGGTATCCCTGATGCAATGGAAAATACGCGGAAGCTAAACACGAGATAAACTATACGGAAGCGATAAAAGATAACAAGAAATCGAGACTAGGAAGGCAAGAAATTAGAAGAAAGAAACGAATTCAATTCAATTACGTGGATTGAATTCAAGAGGGAGAAAGGGAAACTTGAACCTTAGAATGGATCCAACTAGGTGTCGATCCCCATAGGTTCCAAGTACATAGATAATCGAAGCCTCGGGCTTCAAACCTCGAAGGGCTCGGCCTCTTCAATGTTCTCTCTTCTTTCTATTCAATGTCAAGACTAACTAACTAATGAAGAAAATGGCTAAGGGAAGCTTATATAGTTTTCCCATACACAATGTGAAATGACTAAAATGCCCATGGGATGGGTTAAGACATACAAGCCACTTAAGGGCAAAATAGGGATTACAACACAAAAACAAGTCTTGAAATATCCCAGTAGTAGGCGCCCCGCCTAGTGAAACAGGCGCCCCGCCTGGTGCTGAAAAGAGGGCAGTAGGCGCCCCAGCCTAAAAAGTGGGCGGTCCGCCTACTTTTCAGGCGCCCCAAAATGCAGAGAGCAGCACATCAACTAGGCGGTCCGCCCTTTGGTGTAGGCGGTCCGCCTCTTCCTGTAGGCTCTTGAAACTCTTCAATTCGTGTCCCTTGAGCCTCTCCTTTGGTGCCTATGTGCTCCTCCTTCCTCGGCGCTCCAATGCATGATCTTCAAGACGTTTCCGGAGCCCTTTCCTTGTGTTCATTGTGCTCTCAAGCTTGGTTCTTGATGGTTGTTGATTATGCCATTTTATATTGCATCATCCTCCCCTTCTTGAAAGGATTTCATCCTCGAAATCAAACCATCAAAACCTACAATCAAAGCAAGCACAACCAAAATTTCCTACTTCACAAGTAGGTTAGCTTAACAAGAATAAGTGCAAGTGGTGTGGAAAACACACTCTTGTGATAGAGCCAAGCATCAATACCAATGAAAAAGCTTATGTCCCCAAAGGAGACAACAAATTCTTGGCTCAACAAGAACAAGCACTCATATCTAAAACAAGCAAAGGGATCAAAGTCATGCAAGATGTAGCAATCAAATGTCCTATGACCCCTAAGCTTACTAGCAACACACCAAGCCTTCAAATCAAGTTTATCACAATGTGACACATTGGCTTTGGTATGTCCTTCACTCAAGGTGTGCTCAACATATGGGATGGAGTAAGCAAAATAGTTCAATTCACAACTAACATCAACTACTGCACTCCCCTTCTTAAGAGCATTCTTACACACACCGAGAGATACCTCCTCACCTCCCAAATCAACCCCAAGACAATCCCCCTTATTGGACAAACTCCAAAGGAAGGTCTCCAAAATAGGTCCTTCATCATTATAGTCCACACAACGAGGGCTAGGACTACTAGAAGATAGGCCAACACGACCAACACCAAGACCATTCTCCTCACTCGGAGTTCCAAACGTTGGATCATCCATAGAGCCTAACTTGACAAACCATGGAGGTTCGACTCTACTATCGACTCTAGTCCGATAAAGTCACCACCACAAATGAGATTGCCTTCAAACAATAAAAATGTAAAGGCATGCACCTCAAATTCATGGTTACACAAAAGCATAGAATCAAGACTAGGTCCTTCACTCTCACTCAAGGAGTCATCGAAAATGAATCGATCAATCTCACACTCTAGAGACTCCTCAAGGTCAAATCCACCCTCACTATGACACATGAGACCACCATTATCAATTAAGCAATCAAAGGGAAGAATAAGATCATCATGCAATTCATCTTCTCCTTTATCAAATATAGGTGGGGTGTCATAACAAGGTTCACAATCAAGGTCAACTACGACATCTTCACTAAAGAGAGGTTCAATGAAAACCGAGCTCACATCATGATGTGGCTTTTCAACCCTCTCAACTAGTGGTTCAATTTCACACACAAGTTGACCCGAAGGCTCTACACTAGTTGCAAACACATTATACTCATGCAACTCATCAACTAGCATAGAGTTGTTACAAACAATATCACAAGACAAGGAAGTATCATGCTCAAGGGAGGAAGAACTAACACATACCTTCGAAGTGTCATGATCGTCTCCGCCTTGTAGCTCACATTCGGCATCTCCTTCACCTTGTCTTTCCATCACGGAACTTGGTTGAGGCTCCATCGGCTTGCCTCCAAGAATACCTACACAAGTACTCACACAAGTAGAAGAAAAAGATAAAAGGTTAAGGTTAGAATAAGAGGTATCCTCACTCTTTTTTCCCTCTTTCTTTTCCCTCATTTTTCTTTCAAGGCCAGGTGTAGATTCGGGTGGTGACATCCCGCTCACATCACTCAACACATCCTCTCCTTTTTCCACTCGAGGAATGTCACCGGTCACTCCCTTACTCTCTATCTTTTGTCTCTCAAATTCGGGCGAATTGGGACGAGGCCCAAGAATGCCCATAGCCGGAGTAGGTGGATTTTTCACGTCAACCTGGAATCTAGGACTAGGAGACTCATCACTTGATGTCACCTTCTTCTTCGTTGGTGAACCACTTGGAATTGAAACTTGTGGTTTTGGGTTCACCTTGTTGATGTCTATCAACCCTTTTCTAGCACATGTCCCACCATTGCTTGTGTTTGTAGGACTTCTTGTTTGCACATTGTCAACCATGGAATGAAGTTCTTGCTCCCTGCTCCTTTGCCTAGCCAAAGAAGGCGCACTAGTAGGCACTTGGCTCTTCGCCCGGTAAGGCACAAAGTCATAAACTCTTTGCCCTACGCCCACAAGATATGCACCCTTCACCACACTATATTGCACCCTCTTCCCGTCCAACCATCGGTCACCTATCCACACATCAACATGACGCATGGGATACACATCACACCATACATAGCATTTATAGTTCCTATGAGTTATGAGTACCCGAGCCTCTTTAGAAACCCACACTCCCTCATACTCATAAGGATGCTCTAGCTTATGGCATGGTATCCTAAGCCTATCAACCAAAGAGGTGCTAATACAATTGGCATCGGTACCACCAATCTTGAGCAAGTATCCTCCAATACCATCTACCTCAACAACGAACCTACATCTACCCAAGTCTTGTACATTGGCATCCAAGTGAGAACTTGAACGCCCACAAGTGTCAACTCCGACAACTTGGGTCTTCCTTATCTCTCCACTAGTGGCAACACCACTAGAACATTCTCCACTTCCCGTCACTCTCCCAACATTAGAAATGTTGTTAGAAGTCGAGGAAGGAACCTTGCCATGGAACCTATAAGTGCCTCTCGCCTTGGTTCCATAGCCCATATCACTACTCCTACTACAACCATCCACGCCCCTCACGGCATACAACCCTTTTGTAGCAAATGCAACACCATCTATCTTACCAACCTCCATATGGGAATTAGAAGCATTAGGCCGCTTAGCGTACCTAGAAGATGCAAGCTTCTTCTTTCCCATGGAACAACCACCACCACCTCCCATACTAATGGAAGGTCCTCTACTACTCCTTTGTACTCCACTAGCAACACCAAGAGAAGATGCAAATGAATAATTCATATACTCAACCTCATCATCAACTCTATCTAGGTCACTATCAACATTATCAAAATCTTCACAAGAAGAGTGAGTAGGATCTACGTACCTTGAAGCGTCACCATCCTCGGGTTCTTGACTAGAAGCATAGGCATCGTCACATTCTTCATCACAAGCCTCATAGTCATCATCAATCTCACGATCGTCATAGTGAACCGCTTCATCATCATAGGAGCCATGGTTTCCATCATCATAGTAATGGCCATCATCACCCTCGTAGGAACCATAGTCTCCATCATCACCATACGAGTCATAGCAACTCGCATCATCGCCACATGAGCCATAATCTACTCCATCATCAATATCCGACATTGTTGCAATCACCAAAGAACAAAACCTCCAAAAAGTCACTCCCTCACGTGTATCACTCAATATATGTACACTCAAGAGCGAGGCCTTATCAACTTGGGAACCAAGGAAATCACAACTAGCATGTCCAAGTTAAAGTTCGGAATGGAAATAATGAGACTCGATGGACGGACGGTTATTTAAAGTGCGCACTTGAGGCCAAAAGGAGTTCTACGACTCTTCTTTGAATTCTAATCTCCTCTACCCACGAATACCTAATACCCTAAAGGATTAGTGTCAATTGAGTAGGCCAATTACCCTAGAAACACTAACCAAGAGGTACGGAAGCAAACGGAACACAAAAACACACAAAACGAAGCCAAACGGAGTCACCCCAGGAGTGGGCGCCTCGCCTCTGTAAAGTAGGCGCCCCGCCTACTCAAAATACAGAGAGCAACAACAAAATGGGCGGACCGCCTACTGGCAATTTCAGCACAGTCCGAAAACGGGTTTTTGGCTCGTTTAACACTCAAAATCCAACGTTTTCGACTCGTTTTCGATTCTAATGATACCCAAAGATGTATTTGATGATTCTAAACAATCCCAATAGGTTTTAACCCCAATCAATCAACAACAAATCAATTTTGATTCTTGAGCAAAAATCTAGGGCTTTTGAAAATTTTGGAGATTTGAATTCTTCAAATTTTGGAATACACCACCAAATCTTGTAATTTTGGTACCAAAAGAACGGGAATACAACAAGGAACAAACCCCAATGATTTTTAATGTCTGGGTGTTCCAATCCAACAAGTTCCAATAATTTTTGTGAAATTTTCAAGTTTTTCTATTTTTTTGTTTTTCTTCTTTTCTTCAAGAACAAACACAACAACAACAATAATACTAACATATAGAACAAGGAACGGGGGTTTGTAAGAACATAACCCGAGCCTTGCTCTGATACCAACTGATGCAATGGAAAATACGCGGAAGCTAAACACGAGATAAACTATACGGAAGCGATAAAAGATAACAAGAAATCGAGACTAGGAAGGCAAGAAATTAGAAGAAAGAAACGAATTCAATTCAGTTACGTGGATTGAATTCAAGAGGGAGAAAGGGAAACTTGAACCTTAGAATGGATCCAACTAGGTGTCGATCCCCATAGGTTCCAAGTACATAGATAATCGAAGCCTCGGGCTTCAAACCTCGAAGGGCTCGGCCTCTTCAATGTTCTCTCTTCTTTCTATTCAATGTCAAGACTAACTAACTAATGAAGAAAATGGCTAAGGGAAGCTTATATAGTTTTCCCATACACAATGTGAAATGACTAAAATGCCCATGGGATGGGTTAAGACATACAAGCCACTTAAGGGCAAAATAGGGATTACAACACAAAAACAAGTCTTGAAATATCCCAATAGTAGGCGCCCCGCCTAGTGAAACAGGCGCCCCGCCTGGTGCTGAAAAGAGGGCAGTAGGCGCCCCAGCCTAAAAAGTGGGCGGTCCGCCTACTTTTCAGGCGCCCCAAAATGCAGAGAGCAGCACATCAACTAGGCGGTCCGCCCTTTGGTGTAGGCGGTCCGCCCCTTCCTGTAGGCTCTTGAAACTCTTCAATTCGTGTCCCTTGAGCCTCTCCTTTGGTGCCTATGTGCTCCTCCTTCCTCGGCGCTCCAATGCATGATCTTCAAGACGTTTCCGGAGCCCTTTCCTTGTGTTCATTGTGCTCTCAAGCTTGGTTCTTGATGGTTGTTGATTAGGCCATTTTATATTGCATCAATCCCAATGGTAGACTTTGCTTTGGTCGCTTCTTTCAGCTCCTTCATTAGTTTATAGTCCTCACTGACTTGTTTTGGAGACAATGGTTTGAGTATGAAACTCTCTCCTCCGGCTTAGCAGTGTAAGTATTTGATCGTCCGTTATGTATAACCGGTCGAGCATACTGCCACGGTCGTCCTAATAGAAATTTGACAAGCTTGTATCGGTATCACATCGAACATAATCTCATCTTGATAATCTCCCAGTTTGAACTTGATCCACACTTGCTTGACAACCTTCAATTCTCCACATTCATTTAACCATTGCAAACACTAGGGATGATGGTGTTTTGAGGTAGGTAATCCCATTTGTGAAACCAAGGTTTGGCTCACCACATTTGCACAACTACTCGAATCAATAATCATGGAGCAAATTTCCCCCCACTCGACACCTCGCATGGAAAAGATTTTCCATTTGGTTGTCTTCTTTTTCTTCTTCAAGAGTCATACAACTCAAGCTTCTACGAACCACAAGAAACATTTCCGGATGTTCAGCTTCGGCTGCTTCACGACCATCATCAATTTCAGCTCGGTCAGTCTCCTTTCTATTTTCTTTCTCGGTGTCGCTCGCTTGCTCATGAACGGTTCCATCTTCAAGCAAAAGCATAACTTTGTGAGTCAGACACTCTTTTGCCATGTGACCATAACCCCTGCATTTATGACACTGAATTTCTGAAACAGTAAGAGTATCGAGTTGAACTTTACTTCCTACTTCCTTGGAGTTATTAACGGTCACTCCCCTTTCGAAGGGTCTCTTTTGATCTCGGCCAATATTGGCACTTGTAGGATACAGACTCTTCCAATCTTTACCTCGGTTCAAAGGAGTTGAAGTAGTGACTCCTCGGTACCAGCTTTCTTTTTCGTCCTTCACCCATTTCTCAGCATCAACGGCTGCATGGAATACATCTTCCAATATTTGATACACATGCAGTCTCAATTGAGATGACACTTCTCGAGTCAGTCCATTTTGGAACCGAATGATGGCTTGATCATCATCTTCTTCCATATCAAGAGCCAATCGAATCTTTTTGAACTCATTATAATACTCTTCGATCGATTTAGACCCCTGTTTCAAATCGTAGAGCTTTCAAAGTTGCTCTTGCCGATATTTGGCAGTCACATACTTAGCATCCATCACTCTCTTCAGCTGTGCCCAAGTGAGAATCTCAGGATAGATATTCCTTCTCCTCATTCGCTTGTCAGCTTCCCACCAGGTTGATGCATATGCCTCGAATGAAGAAATAGCATGGGCAGCTTTCCTCTCTTCAGTCATCTTATTTGTCTAAAAGATCCGTTCTAAACGAACCTTCCAATCAAGATATTGGTATGGATCACTAGTTCCTCTGAAGGTTGGAACAGTGATCTTGACACTGTTCAAGTTTGAATCACGAGCACCTCGGATCGGTGCCAAATACTCTTCATAGTAGTCATCAGCCTTACACTCAAAATATCTATAAACATTTGCACCTTGGCCTTGACCTCGAAAGTTCCCACGACCTCGTTGAACTTGCCTTCGTTGAACGATCGGTGGTTCATACTCAGCTTCGTCCTCGAGAAACTCTCCATCATTAACCTCTTCATCAACGACCACGACTTGTCTTCGGGCCCTTGGAAGTAGCAATCTATTACCTCGGAGAATGCCCAAGTTTTGATGATCAGCTCGGGGAATGCCCAAGTTTTGTTGTTCAGCTTAAGGAATGCCCAAGTTTTGTTGCTCAGCCTGGGGAATTCCCACGGCTACTCTTCAAATGGCCTCGTTTTTCAACCGTTGTTGACGAGCCAATTCAGCAAATTGCTTCGGTTTCCTAGGAGTTGAGTTGCTAGTTCCAGCGCCGGACCTAGGCAAGGCCACAGACGCTTTCTCTTGCTCGAGGTTTTCTACTCGAGCACTCACTCCTTTCACCTCGGCACTGATACCTTGTATCGCAGCCAAGAGATTGGCTAATGACACCTCAGGTGCTTGAACACTCTTTCCTTCGCTTCCATTCCCAGCCATGGTACCTGTACAATTTAAAGACCTAGAAAATGTTAAGGTTAGAAATCACCTTACACAGTCTCTTAGTTTATTTGGGTGGCGCTCGAGTCCACTTAATTATAGGTTAGGTCACTAAAGAACTTGTTACCAATGGCTTTGTCGGTTTGATCAATTTCTCTAAGACTCTTCGAATTTGACAAGTCACACTGTCTCCTTTGGGAAGAGTTAATTGATTTCGACTCGATGGAACAGATGCTATTTAACTGCCTTTGGGAGGTTAAAATTATTTATGAAATTCGGACTTCGGTTACCACACACACGAATTTTTATAAGCTCAAATAAATTAGTACGATTTCGAGTAGAAGAATTTACTCTAGAGATCCATTAACGAGATTTATCGATCACATGAAAGGAAGATAACCTAGGAGAATCTACCCTTCGTTTCCTCTTTTAGAAACCTCGGACAATCACCCTTGTATGGATAAAAGTGGTCCTTCCTTTGGTACGGATTCTTTTTTTTTTTTAAGTAAAGAGTCAACTAGGCATTACACCTAGTGACCATTTTTATTAATAAGCACAAATAAATACAAAGTCTTCACAATGTGTGCACAAAACAAGTGCAATACCATATGCAATCTACCTATCTTTAATCTAGCACCAAGTTTACTTATTTTCTTCACACTCTTGGGTTGAGTGCCATTGGGCACTAATACCACCAAGTAGCATGAAGAAAACTCATATACTTGATGCCTAGAGATAGAACCAATGATGTCTAATAGACTAACAATACAAAGAGCAACTATGACATAAATTACAATTAAAAACCATGCCCTAACTAATCTTGATCTTGTTTTCTGCTTGCCAGGTGTGGAACTCTCCAGTAATGGAGAAAGAAATACATAGTCAGCTGCTTGTAATATGCTCCTCAAGCAAAGATCCAACTAAAAAGTAATTTTGAGCTGAGCAAGTCGACTAAAGAAGTGGAGCACCACTGATCCTCGAGTGATCCACTGGTGGTGTACCGGTGATCCACCATAAAATTTTAAAACAGTGCCTTGAATCAAAAGAGTGATCACCTTCCTAGCTTGTGTCCATATGGACTGAAGATGCAGCATCAATACTACTGACAGGAGCACAAGCAAACATAGACAGCCTTGACTACTAGCATCATCATTGAGAAACAAGTCAAGCTCCATCATTCCTGCATGCATTAACTTACTGAAAGTGTCTAGCATCAAAATTAGTAAGAAGAATGTAAGCAGCAGCTCCCATGTTAAAACTACACCAGGAATCACAATCATTGAAGGCAAACAAGCAGTTTCAAGCTGAACAGGAAGTTGAGTCAAGTAATCCCCAGCTTGTATAGTCCCAGGAACATTTGTAAGCTGAATAGTGAGCATTAATAAAATCAATGTACTTCCAGCTTTGAGCATTGTCAAAAGCATATAAGTCCTGATCCATTTAATCGAAATTGTACCTGCAAAAAAGAAGCAATAGTTAGTGAAAGAAACCCCTATGATCTCCACTATACAGTCTTGATCATAGGGGGCATTTTCCCAACTCCAGTCAGCTCCAATTCCCACCACTTCCTCCATGTTTCTAATCATCTTGAACCCCTCCATGGCTTAGCTCTAAACTCCACAAATTGGTGTTTGTCTTGATTAAAAATCAACTTGGCTTTAGAGGGTAACTGAGCATAAGAAGAGAAGCTAACAATAGGCAATCCATAAGCAAAATTAGCAAGACAGTCAGCCAGCTTGTTTCCCTTTCTCAGTGTATGTTTGAACTGAAATTCTCCTAACAACCTCCACCTTTGAATGTCATCTACAATAGATGCAATAGACCACATAGGCTGCCAGTGACCCTTAATCACTTGCTTAACCACTAGGGAATCAGTTTCAATCAATATAGGACCCAAACCATGCTCCACACAATATTTCACAGCCTTCCTAATAGCCATAGCCTCAGCCACCATATTGTTATGTTCCCCAATCAGTTTAGCAAATGAAAACATAACATCACCTACCCCATTCCTCACACAAAAAGCAATAGAGCTAGGGCCTGGATTGCCCTTGGAGGCACCATCAGTAGTAACCTTTAGCACACCAGGACTAGGCAAATTCCAGCACACTTTAACATACCTAAATCTAGGTAAATAATTCTCTAATGCAAGCACAATGGCTGGCCAGGATTGCCTCTCCGCAATGATGTAGGGAAATCTCAACTTGATGAAATAAAAGATGCTACTAGTAATTTCATAAATCATCCTAGAAAAGGAAACTGTTTTATCATGTCTAATAGAATTCCTCCTCTTCCATAAGGACCAAACTATGAATGATGGGACAGTGTGAAAAATATTTTGAATCCATGGTTTTTACCACTGTCTCCACCACTTAAAAGATACCTAATTCAAATTGCAATTATCCAGCTGGATCCCTGCAAGCTGAGCAAAGAATTTCCACAAATTTGTAGCCACAGGACTTGTCCAGAAAAGATGCTCTCTAGTCTCCATTCTAGGTAGTTCACAACACCAACACCTAGATGTGGTGCCGGGCAAATTGGAGCCAAAGCGTCAACCATCACGAGCCAACCTCGAGAGCACAAAGGATGCAAGTGAAGGGCTCCGTAAGCGACTTGAAGATCATGCATTCACTTGCCATGGAAGGAGAACCATCTAGGCCAGAAGGAGGAGCTTAAAAGACTCAATTTGAGGCGTCTCAACATGTTACAGGAAGAGGCGGACCACCCCTTTGTTCAGGCGGACCGCCTACTGTATTGAAGCTGAAAAGAGGCGGAGTGCCTCTATGGGGAGGCGGAGCGCCTCTATGGGGAGGCGGAGCGCCTACCTTGCTGCCCACTCTCAGGGCCTTCAAATGAGGCGGGGCGCCTACTAGAGTAGGCGGGGCGCCTAGTCCCTTATTCAAGCCATCCGAAATCCTTCTATTTTGTTGTGTAATTCCAACTTTGGCCCTAAGTGGCTTCTATTGTTTTAACCCACTTTGGGGGTATTTAGGACATTTCATTATGCATTGTAGAAGACTATAAATGTCTTCCTTAGGCTTTCATTTCATTTACACAATCTTGAATATTGAAGAAACTTGAGCTATGCTCTCTTTGAACCCTTGTTGGGAACTTGAATTCAATTGGTGGAATCCAATTTGAACTCCATCCATCTTTGATCATTCTATTTGCAAGGGTCGAGTATCTCTTGAGGATAGTTGCATAGCGTAGGTGATTCCTTGACATTCACCCGAGGTGTAGCGAGACAAGTTCCTCGTTGCTACTTAGGTAATCGTTCGAGTCTCGTCTCGTTTTTATTTTTATCTTTATCGTTTCAGCATTTTCATATCGTTTCTAGCTTCCGCTCGTTTTTCCCTGCATCAAGATGGGAATTGATAATCCATGCTCTTCAGTTCTTCATCAAGAGGAAGCTTAAACTTCCACATCATCCACACCATGAAAGACACCTTAATAGGGATCCCTTTAACCCACATATACCTAGCAATAGGTAACTTTTGCTGCTTCACTCTCATATAATTCCATGCACTGGTTACTGAAAATTTGCCATTTAAAGTTAGGCACCACCAGGCCTTGTCCCTCCTTTGATCAGCATCTAATAAAGTGATATTATGAACAATGTGATCCGCTATGTCTTCAGGCAACAATTGATTTAATAGCTCTACATGAAGTACAATGACCCTAAACCTGTCCAATTATCATACAACAGATGTGCAGAACCTTGCCTAACCTGCCAGTATATCTCATGATCAATTGCCTCTCTAGCTTGTATCATCTTCCTCCAAACATAAGATTCTTGCTTGTAAGGCACAATGACTTTGTGAAGCTTCTTGCAGTATTTATTGGACGTATAAGTTACCCACAGTGAGTCCCCAGTAATGAAATTCCATCAGAGTTTAGCAAATAATGCACTTGAAACATCAAAGAGTGATCTGAATCCCATACCCCCTTCATCAACTGGTAGGCATAAGTTTTTCCAGGAGGACCAGTGCCTGCTTGTTCCCCTTGTGAGTTACCCCAAAACAACTTTACAAAGAGCTTATGTAATTGATTGAGCACACTGTCCAAAGGATTCACAGCTGAGAGGAGATGAATTGGCATACTTTGCACGACATGCCTGATCAGAATAGCTCTCCCTCCAAATGACAAGATTTTTGCACTCCAGCCATGAATCCTAGCAGTCACCTTCCCAACTAACTCCTCATAGTATATCTTCTCCCTCCTCCCATAGAAGATAGGACATCCCAGATAGGTGAAAGGGAATTCCTTCCTAAGAATGCCAGTGATCATCTCCACCTTTTCAATCTCTTCAGCACCGACTGACCCATGCAAGTAGATAGCACTCTTATCTTTGTTAATTTTTTGTCCAGAAACTGCTTCATAAGCTTGCAACACCCCAGTGATCAAGTGCAAGGATTCTTCATGAGCTGAAGTGAACAAGATTGTATCATCAGCATATGCTAAATAATTGAGATGTGGACTCCACTTAGGCATTGCGTATCCCCTATAGAAACTATGAGTGTTCAATGAATTTAAGCTTTTAGATAGTCTTCAGCTGTGAGGATGAACAAAGTAGGTGACAAAGGATCACCTTGCTTTAATCCCCTCCCTGAATGAAAGAAACCATAACTCTGGCCATTGAACAATTAAATGATACAAGCTGAAAAATGACATCAATGAACTTATGATAAAATCCTATTTTACTAAGCACCATTGTCAAGAAAGGCCAAGACACCCTATCATAGGCCTTCATCATGTCTAACTTGATCACAACATTGGTATCTTCACCTCTTTCATTGATGTCATGTATAATTTCCTGAGCAAGCTATACATTCTCCACTATACTCCTACCTTTGACAAAGCTTGCCTGATTTTGTGAAATAAGTGAGGGTAGAACCTCAACCAGCCTATTATGCACTACCCTAGAAAGGACCTTGTTAATGAAGTTGCTAAGGCTGATTGGCCTGAGGTCAGAAAAGGTTGAAACTGTTGGCTTCTTTGGAATCAAAGCCAAGTTTGTATGTGTCACATATCTAGGTATAACTCTTCCAATAAACAATGCCTGCACCACCTTGACAATGTCATTCTTGATGATATCCCAAGCCACATGAAAAAACCTGCTAGTATAGCCATCAGGGCTTCTTGCACTATCACCATTAAGCCCAAAAACTTCCTTCTTAACTTCATCTTCCCTGGGTACCTTAGTGAATTCTTCATTCTGCTCATCAGAGATTATTGATGGAACATTCATCAACAAGTCATAGTTGTTGGACACATCTTCAGTAGCAAACTGCTTTTGGAAGAACTATAGAGCCTCATTAGCCATTGCTTCTTGAGAATTGATCCAATTGCCATCCCTATTTTGTATCTTGCTCACATGTAGCTTCTTTCTCCTTCCATTCACATGAAAATGAAAGAATTTAGAGTTCACATCGCCCTCCTTGAACCACAGCATGCCTGCCTTTTGTTTCCAGAATTCAGCTTCAATAGCAAGGTATCTCTTCAGCTCAGCTTCAGCTTTTCTCAAGGCCTGTCTATTCTCAGGTGTTGGTGCAAGTTCAAGCTGAAATTCATGTGCCAAAATAATGTCTTCCAAAGTAGAAACTTGCTGAATGATGTTACCATAAGTGGCTTTGCTCCAGGCAGAAAGTTTCTTCTTCAGGGTCTTCAGTTTTGTGTTCAATGTAAAGAATGGATCTCCATTGACTTGTATCTCCCAGTTCTCCCTCACTAGTGTAAGAAAATCTTCATGTGTAGTCCAGAAATTATGGAACTTGAAAGGCTTGATAGTAGGAGCAGGATCTTGTGAAAAGTTGACAAGCAAAGGAGAATGATCTGAGCCTACTCTAGCAAGATGATCAATCTCAATCTTTGTGCACATGTCAATAAGCTGCTGATTGCCCAGGCATCTATCTCGCCTCTTAAGAATGAAATCCTCTTGGTCCTACCATTCCGCCAAGTGAAGATACTGCCTGAATTGAATCCTAAGTCCATGAGCTGACAATTGGCAATAATAGAGGCAAATTCTTCATACTCATGCATGAACACTGGAAAGCCACCATATTTCTCATTCTCTGAAGGAATGACATTGAAGATTGCAGCTACCAGCCAAGGCCTGACATTGTCACTAGGAAAATATTGCAATGCCTCCGAAAGAAAAAACCTGCCTCCAGCATTTGTCTTAGCATACACAAAAGTAATGACTAATTCTTCATCAAATTGTTGATTAACAAAAGATAGGGTAAGTTGATGCTCATCATTCATCAACTCTAGGATCTCAAAGTCAGCTGAAGCAAACACCCAAATCTTCTCATTCTCATTGTAAAAATAGTGCTCCATCCCAAGCCTAAGCCTATAGCTATTTATTTTTCTAACATCCTGGAATGGCTGCATCAAACCTATAACTTGAAAATACTTCCTTTGATGCAATGTGATAAGCCTATCAAAGGTTTCCTGTGTATTCACTGACCTTATATTCCAAATAAGTAGCTTGTCCATCTAATTCTTGTTTGTAGATTGATCTCAAGGCTTGAATTTTAGAAAGATCTTGGCTATAATTCTTCTTGCTTCTCTTTGGTGCCTGCTTGGATTGGTCAGGGTGTTCAAGTGGAGCTGGTGATACCAACTTCTTCTAGGATTTAGCACTCTTGGGAGACAAATCAGCTTCACGAGCCACTTGTTCAAAGTTGTGTGCAGTTAAGTCTTCATCAAGCTCTTCATGTGCAAGCCTGCCAGGGCTCAAAGGTCCATCAACAAGTCGTATACCCTCTTGTGGATTCACTTCTTTAATCAAAGGCTGAAGGCATGTTGGCTATTAATTGATCATCATCAGCATTAAGTCCATGTGCAAGGTCTGGAGGATTCAATGATGACCCTCGAGCAGTTTCATCACATTGAGTGACTGGGATTTGTGGAAGCCATTGTATTGAGTACACAAACTGGAGTATTTGGGTTTTGTTCCTCTCCCACATTGCCTGAAGGAAAAATAGGAGACTGAGGTATAAAAAGCAATTCCTTCCCACCAACCTGAATTCGTGAATTAATTAGCCCTAGGGCTTTTTCCATTAATGCACACGCTTCAGGATTAACTCCCCTCAGTTCCTTTAAAACTTCAGCATTAAACTCACTGAATTTATTCACCAAATCTTCCTTCTTAATTGAGCTTGTACTTTGAGAAGCAATTCGAGGGCACAATCTTTGTCCTGAACATCATCAATACCCATTAATTCAACTCCTTCAGCTTCAAAATTAACCCTAGGGGTAATTTTATTCACACTAGCTGAACCCCTTAGCTAATTTAATTTAGGCTGATTCTAAAATGTATTCAACACCCAATTCTTTGTGCCTATTACATTAGGACCTTCAGTAATTGTTTTCCCAATTTTAGTTTGTGCACTCATATGAACTGGAGTCGTCAAATTGGCTTGAGCAGGACCACTATTAGTTTGATCCACATCATCAGCTTGAACTTGATCACCTTGGTCTTCCCCATCAACATTGTTAACTGCATTGTCTTCTAAAATAGCAAAAGCATTCTTTGGTATCACTTCATCATCCTTCACCACTTTAGTTCCTTTGTCGAATTTTTCTTGGAGACAACCCTAGTCCAAATATTAGGGTTCCTATTAGGGTGTACAAATTTCTTCACATTATTCTTTCTTTGATTTTGAACTGTTTTGTCAGTATCCACATTAGTTACATTCTTTTTCTCCTTTGCATCAACACCATTCAAATTGCCAACCACTTTCCCACTTTGCAAAACCCTAATAGGATTTGTCTTTGAATCTACTTCAACTTTACCTTGATCAATTGTTCTATCATCAAGTTCTGGATGCAAAACAAAACATTCTTCCTTACAATGTCCTTGCAATCTACACTCTTTGCAATATAATGGAGTGTAATCATAATTGATTTTCACCCATTTAAACCTAGTTTCACCAGTATTAGAATTTTTAATTCCAATTCTAACATGTTGAGGATGAGTTTCCAAAAGATCCACTTCAACCTTTACTTTTGCACAACTAGGTCTAGTTTTTGCTCTAGTAGCTGCATCAAGCTGAAGGGGCTTTCCTACAGCTGTGGAAATTGCAAACAAAGCCTCCTTAACAAAGAAGATAAGTGGTAACCCTAGAAAAGAAATCTAAGAAACGGCAGTAGAGGTTTCCTCCTTTGGATCAAACTAAACATTATATTTCAATCCTCTCATCTGATGGTATGAGTTACCAATTCTAAGGTAAAAACTAGGCCTTGATAAAAGATGCACATGATCCTCAAGTAATGACAAACGAATCAAAACATGTCTTGGTTCCAAAAAACCCACAACACACTCCTCTTTAATCTCACATTACAATGGAATTTGTTTTCTAAGTTCTTGAAATTCGCATGCCATACCAAAACTTTCCCACGACTGAATATTGGAGTTTTTGACATATCACCATTGTGTCAACATCCTTATCCTCCCAGACAAACTGAGGTTCACTATGGTGAAAGTCGACTGTTGGTGGTGGTGAAGGTGGTGAATAGGGTTGAGAATTTTTTTCCACCCATTTTTGGAGTATCTATAGTGTTTCCACACTTTCCCTCCAGCGTGACTCGAACCCGGGACCTACCGGTCGTGGGTGGAGGTGCTTTACCAACTGAGCAACCCTCACTTGTCGGGTTGAGCATTAGGTTTTAGGGTTGAGGCATAAAAAATAGGTTGTGGAATGGTGTTTGGTGTTTGTATATTAGGTGTAGTAGTCTGGACAACCCCAGTAGGGGGCTGTCCAGTGGCCTGCATGGCCATTGAAGGCATGAAAAGATATGCTTTGGAAAATCGCCCACAAATCGCCTATTCTAGAGAGAAAATAGGCGAGGCGGGGGGGGGGGGGGGGGGGGGGGGGTTTAGGGTTTTTTTTTCTGGTACGGATTTTTATTTTTAAAACAAGAGTCAACTAGGCATTGTACGTAGTGACCATTTTCATTTATAAGCAAAATTAAATACAATGTCTTTACAAAATGTGCACAAAACATGTGCAATACCAAATGCAACCTACCTCTTCCTAAAGTAGCACCAAGCTTACTTATTATCCTCACTCTCTTGGGTTGAGTGCCATTGGGCACTAATACTACCAAGTAGCATGAAGATAACTCATATTCTTGATGCCTAAAAACCTGAGAAATAGGAACTAATAAACTGACAAAGCAATGAGTACATAAGACAGAGATTGTAAAAAATGCCCTAACTAATCTTGATCTTCTTTCTTTCTTGCAGGGTGTGTATAATTTCAGTAGCTGAGACAAGCCACTCCAGTAATGATCCAGCTGAGATGGAGCATGATATGCTTTGAGCTGAAATGATCTTTCAGCAGATCCCAAAGAATTTGAGCATAGTCGACTAAAGCTGTGGATCACCACTGCTCTTATACGTTTAAAGTGGTGAATGACCGATGGTACTCCAGTGTGATTCAAAAATGAGGCATGAGTACACCTTCTCCCAGCATGTAACAACTTGAGCAGGATGTCCAGCATCAATATCATTGATTTAGGTAGTAGCTCACATGAAGTAGCATTAGAACCTAAACTGGAAGTTAGAGTAGCAATCATCATGTATATCGAGAACAAAGGAAGAATGAGAAAAGCAATGGTAACCACAGCTTGTGTAATTGCCAAATTCATCATAAATCTCCAGCTTAACATATATGTTTGTCTCACTCTTGTACCTGCAAAAAAGAAGAAACTGTTAGTGAAATAAACCCCAATGATCTCCATTATACAGTCTTGATCATAGGGGGCATCTTCCCAACTCCAGTCAGCTCCACTTCTCTCCACATCCTCCATAATTCTAATCATCTTGTACCCTTCCATGATTTAGCTCTGAACTCCAAAAATTGACATTTGTCTTGATTAACAATCAATTTGGCTTTAGAGGGCAATTGAGAATAAGTAGAGAAGCTGACACTAGGCAAATCAAAAGCAATATTAGCAAGACAGTCAGCTAGCTTGTTGCCCTCTCTCAATGTATGCTTGAACTGAAATTCTCCTAACAACCTCCACATTTGAATATCATCTACAATAGATACAATAGACCACATAGGGAGCCAATGACCTTCAATCACTTGTTTAACCACTAGGGAACTAGTTTTAATCAGAGTAGGAACCAAAACATGCTCTACACAATATTTCATAGCTTCCCTACTGGCCATAGACTCAGCCACCATATTGTTATGTTCTCCAATTAGTTTAGCAAATGCAAACACAACATCCCCTACCCCATTCCTCACACAAAAGGCAATAGAGCTAGGGCCTGGATTTCCCTTAGAAGCCCCATCAGTATTAACTTTTAGCACACCAGGACTAGGCAGATTCCAGCACACTTTAACATACCTAAATCTAGGAAAATAATTCTCTAATGCAAGTACAATGTTTGGCAAGGATTTCCTCTCCACAGGGATGTAGGGAAATCTCAACTTGATGAAATAGAAAATGCTACTAGTAATTTCATAAATAATCCAAGGAAAATGAAACAATCTTATCATGACTAATAGCATTCCTCCTCTTCCATAAGGACCAAACTATAAATGAAGGAACAGTGTGAAGTATATTTTGAAGCCAAGGTTTGTGCCACTGCTTCCACCACATAAAACATACCTGTTGTAAGCTGCAATTATCCAGCTGGATCCCTGCAAGCTGAGCAAAGAATTTCCATAAATTTGTAGCCACAGGTCTTGTCCAGAAAAGATGCTCTCTAGTCTCCATTCTAGGTAGTTCACAACACCAACACCAAGATGGGAATTGATAATCCATTCTCTTCAGTTCTTCATCAAGAGGAAGCTTAAACTTCCACATCATCCACACCATGAAAGACACCTTAATAGGCATCCCTTTAACCCACATATACCTAGAAATAGGTAACTTTTGCTGCTTCACTCTCACATAATTCCATGCACTGCTTACTGAAAATTTGCCATTTAAAGTTAGGCACCACCAGGCCTTGTCCCTCCTCTGATCAACATCTAATAAAGTGATATTATGAACAATGTGATCCGCTATGTCTTCAGGCAGCAATTGATTTAATAGCTCTACATTCCAGTGCCCCTCCTCAATAATCTCCTTCACACGATTGTACCACAAGTCACACTCAAAAGTGTATGGTACTATGAAGTACAATGGCCCTAAACCTGTCCAATTATCATACCACAGATATGCAGAACCTTGCCTAACCTGCCAGTATATCTCATGATCAATTGCCTCTCTAGCTTGTATCATCTTCGTCCAAACATAAGATCCTTGCTTGTAAGGCACAATGACTTTGTGAAGCTTCTTGCAGTATTTGTTGGACATATAAGTTACCCACAGTGAGTCCCCAGTAATGAAATTCCACCAGAGTTTATCAAATAATGCACTTGAAACTGAATCCCATACCCCCTTCATCAACAGGTAGGCATAAGTTTTTCTAGGAGGACCAGTTGATGCAGCCCGAACACGTGCTGATCAAGTTTTCGATCCACCGAGGAGACCGATGACAAGAAGCCAAGCCAAGCTGCTGCACGATGTGCACGTTCACTTAGCCTGGCCGAAGGAAAACAATTGCTCCGAAGCTGAGTGGCCGAGCTCAAGAATCGAAGGCATTATCTTCAGATTTGAGCCCGATGGCAAAGTGACCGAGGACAAGGAGCTCGAAGACAATTGAGTGTCCGAAGTCAACAAGTGTGTGCTCGAGCAGACAATCGAGAACCGAAGCCAAGGCTTACCGAAATCAAAGTCTGCCGAACACATTTTAACTCAGCCCTGCGTGGCTTATTTCTATTGGTCAACTGTGACCTATTTACTAGTTTACCCTTAGTATTTCCTATATAAACATTGTTTCCTTTCATTGTAAGTAGCTAGTTTTTGAATATTGATGAATTGAATTAAAGTGCCGAGCACATTTCTTCTTGTCTCCGTCGTGAGCAAAACCCTGTGAGGGCTTTTATGGACTTGTGGCTTTCGGTTAATCCGATTGAACATTCCTCTTTGATCATTCAGTTTGCAAGAGGCATGTTCTCTTGAGGATTGTTGCATAGTTAGGGTGATTCTTGTATCCCTTTCGATCGAGCTTTGAGACAGGTTCCTCACTGTTCTTTCGAAAGAAGCAAGTTTTGTCTTGCTTCTATCTTTATCTTTCTTGTTTATCTTCCGCGTTTGTACTTAGCAATTCCTTCGGGATTGTATTGCATCATCTTGGTATCAGAGCACGGTTTGAGTTTGTTCTTACAACCTCAATCCTGTTCATTATTTTCGTGCGTTTGTGTCTTTGTTTTCCTTTTCGTGTTCTTGGTTTTTGTTACTGTTGGTGTTATTTTTACAAAAAAAAAAAAAAAAAAGTGTTAAAAGAAAAATTCAAAAATTGTGTTTGATTGTTGGTTGTTTGGGAAAACAACCATTGATTCTTGTTCACCATCGAGTTCTGAATCCAACGAGTACCCGACGTACCAATTTCGTGACTAGGGTTTCTTGGTGAATTTTTGGACTGTTTTGAGCTTTAATGGTAACTGGAAAACTCGAACCCCACTGTGTTTGGAAGAAACCGGTGAAGATTGGTGGTTCTTGAGTGATTTGGGTTTGTTTGTTGCTTAAAAATTGAAGTTCTGAGTTTAAATCGTTGTCCGTACGCCGGAAAATTGTTACAAAATCGTAACAGTGTACGACTCGAATGAGCTGGTTCTTAGCTCGAAGAAACTGAACTGAATTCCTCCGATGTTGTTGAAACCGGAGTCGATAAAGCAACCCAGATCTGTTGAATTTCGTGGTCAGTGAACCGAAGTTGTTGTGTCCGTACGCCGGAGCAAGGTCACTGTTCCATTGAAGAAGAAAGGGGTTAAAATTTTAACATCAAAACCCCAGGTGAAAAATTGTCGGCTGAAAAAGGAAAGTGGATAAGGTAAAACCCTATCCGTACCAAGGAGGGACCACTCTTGTACGGACAGGAGTGGGTGTGATCGAAAAAGATTCCAAAAGGGAATCAAAGGGTAGATTCTCCTAGGTTCTCACTTTCTTTCATGTCAAAATTCTAGTTGGTGGATCTTTTGAGTAATTGTCCTACTCGAGGTCGTACCAACGCTTTTAAGCTGATAGGAATTCGTGCGAAGGGGTGACCGAAGTCCAAACTTTCGTAGAAATTCTTTTGACTCCCCGAGCTCAGTTAAAAAGCGTCCGTTCCATCGAGTCGAACATCACTTCACTCTTCCCGAAGAGGCAGTGACTATTGTCGAACTTGAAGGATCTTAGAGGACCGATCAATCAGACGAGCCACTGTTAACAAGTCCTTGAGTGATTAAAAACCGAACCCATAAATTGAGTGGACCCGAGTGCCACCCATCAAAGGTGAGGGAGTGTGTGAGGTGATTTCTAACCCTAACATTTGTTTGATCTTTGACTTGTGCAGGTACCATGGCTGGAAACGATGGCAAAAGCATTGAGAAGCCCGAGTTGTCGTTAGCCGATCTCATGGCTGCGATACAAGGCATCAATACCGATGTGAGAGGAGTGAGTGCTCGAGTAGCTAACCTCGAGCAGGGAAGTGCGTCCGTGGCCAAAAATGGGTCCGGCGCTGGAACGAGCGAATCCACTCCGATGAAACCTGAGTTGTATGCTGAGCTTCTTCGACAACATCAGTTGACGAGTGAAGCAATTCGAAGAGAACTTAACTTGGGCAATCCCCAAGCACAACAAAACTTGGGCAATCCCCAAGCTGGAAATCAAAACTTGGGCATTCCCCGAGGAGAAAGAATACCACCTCCAGTGGCCCGAAGAGATCTTGGAGCCGTTGCCGAGGAGGTTGATGAAGAGGAATTTCCCGAGGACGAATATGAGCGTGAGCTGCCATTCGCTCAATGAAGGCAAGCTCACCGAGGACGTGGAAATTTCCAAGGTCGAGGCCGAGGCGCAAATGTTGAAAGAAATATTGAGCGTGAGGCTGATGATCGAAATGATGAGTATGTCGAACAGGTTCGTGGTGTTCGAGACTCAAACTTGAACAGTGTCAAGATCACTATTCCACCCTTTAAAGGAACTAGTGATCCCGATGAGTATCTTAAATGGAAGCTTAAAATGGAGCGCATCTTTGAAACCAATGAGATGACCGATGAGAGAAAAGCTGCCCATGCCATTGCTTCGTTCGAAGCTTATGCATCAACATGGTGGGAATCTGACAAGAGGCATAGAAGAAGAAATGACTATCCAGTAGTCAATACGTGGCCACAGTTGATGAGAGCGATGGATGCTAAGTATTTGAGTGCCAAGTACAGGCAGACTCAAATGCAAAAGCTCTATGAGTTAAAGCAAGAGTCCAAGTCTGTCCAAGAGTACCACGATGAGTTCGAAAAGGTTCGATTGAATCTTGATCTGGTCGAAGACGAAGAACAAGCCATTATCAGATTCAAAAATAGCTTGGCTAGGGATGTGTCATCTCAGTTGAGACTCCACGTGTACCACACATTGGAAGATTTGTTTGATGCTGCCACCGAAGCTGAAAAATTGGTGAAGGACGATAAGGCAAACCGGTATCGAGGAGTCACTACTTCTACTCCTTTGAACCGAAGTAAAGAATGGAAGAGTCCAAACCAAGCAAGTGCTAACACTGTTCGAGATTCGAAGAGACCCTTCGAAAGAGGTGTGACCGTTAACCAGTCGAGAGAAGTGGGAGGTAAAGTTCAACTCAACTCTCCTAGTGCTTCAAATATTCAGTGTCACAAATGCAAAGGTTATGGTCACATGGCAAAAGAGTGTCCAACTCGCAAGGTTATGCTTCTGCTCGAAGATGGAACAGTCCATGAGCAAGCGAGTGACACCGAGGAGGAAATTATCGAGGAGACTGATCGAGCTGAAGTTGATGATGATCATGAGGCTGCCGAAGCTGATCATCCGGAAATGTTTCTTGTGGTTCGAAGGAATTTGAGCTGCATGACTCTTGAAGAAGAGGACAACCAAAGAGAAAACCTCTTTCATGCCCGATGTCGAGTGAGGGGAAAGGTGTGTTCGATGATCATTGATTCTGGTAGTTGTGCCAATGTAGTGAGCCAAACTTTGGTTTCACAAATGGGATTACCTACGATGAAGCATCCCCACCCTTACAAGTTACAATGGCTGAATGAGTGTGGAGAATTGAGAGTTGTCAAACAAGTGTGGATCAAGTTCAAAATCGAAGAGTATCAAGATGAGATGATATTCGATGTGGTTCCGATGCAAGCTTGTCATTTGCTATTGGGTCGACCATGGCAGTATGACCGAACAGCTGTTCACAATGGCAGATCCAACACTTACACTGTGAAGCTCGATGGGAAGAGTTTTATACTCAAACCCTTGTCTCCAAAACAAGTCACCGAGGACTATAAACGGATGAAAGAATTGAAAGAAGCGGCCAAAGCTAAGCTTCTGATAGGAGCAAAATTGGGGCCCGAAGAGACAAACTCACCGATCGAAGTGAAAGGAATTTGTGCAATCATGCAACCCGGTGAGATCTTACGAGACAACGACCACGGTCAGATGATGATTTGCCTCGTACACAAGGGTATCTTTCTAAACTCTAATGATGATTTTTCTAATGATAACCCTTTGCCTTTGTTTGTTCGTAAAGTTTTGCAGGACTTCGAGGACATGTTTCCCGAGGAAATGCCAGGTGGATTACCTCCGTTGAGAGGAATCGAGCACCAAATTGACTTCGTGCCAGGGTCTCAAATCCCTAACAAACCTGCATACCGGTGTAATCCCGAAGACACCAAAGAGCTCCAACGGCAGGTTGATGAATTGTTGAACAAGGGCCTCGTTCGTGAGAGCTTGAGTCCTTGCGCCGTTCCAGTTATCCTTGTCCCGAAGAAGGATGGAACATGGCGAATGTGTGTTGACTGTCGAGCAGTCAACAAAATAATGGTAAAGTATCGTCATCCTATCCCTTGATTAGATGACATGCTAGATGAGTTAAGTGGTTCTTCATGCTTTTCGAAGATAGACCTCAGGTCCGGTTACCACCAGATCCGAATGAAACTCGGGGACGAGTGGAAAACCGCATTCAAGACCAAGTTCGGTCTCTATGAATGGTTGGTGATGCCTTTTGGCTTATCCAATGCACCGAGCACATTCATGCGACTGATGAACCATGTGCTCAAACCGTTCATAAACAAGTTCGTTGTCGTTTATTTCGATGACATACTTGTTTATAGCAGAACCGTGGATGAACATGTCGAACACCTAAGGCAAGTGCTCGAAAAGCTTCGAGAAGAGAAGTTGTATGCCAACTTCAAGAAATGCGCCTTTGGTGTCGATCGTGTGGTCTTTCTTGGATTCGTTGTCAGTGCTAATGGTGTCGAAGTCGACGAATCAAAAGTCGAAGCCATCAAAGATTGGCCAACTCCAACCTCGGTATCACAAGTTCGTAGCTTCCATGGCTTAGCTAGCTTTTACCGAAGGTTTGTTCGTGACTTTAGCACCGTGGTAGCTCCTTTAACCGAGCTGGTGAAGAAAGACAATCCATTTGTGTGGGGAGAGTCCCAAGAGAGGGCTTTCCAAGAGTTGAAACGGAGGCTTTGTTCTGCCCCGTTGTTGCAACTCCCTGACTTCGGCAAAGCATTCGAAGTCGAGTGTGATGCGTCTGGAGTTGGGATCGGAGGAGTGCTGATGCAAGATTCGAAGCCGATCGCTTACTTTAGCGAAAAGCTTAAGGGTGCAACTTTGAATTACTCTACGTATGACAAAGAGTTGTATGCCCTCGTTCGAGCACTCGCCCATTGGCAGCATTATTTGTGGCCTTGAGAGTTTGTGATCAAGAGTGATCATGAGTCCTTGAAGCATCTCCGAGGTCAGGAAAAATTGAATCGAAGACATGCCAAGTGGGTTGAATTTATTGAAAGCTTTCCCTATGTAATTCATTACAAAAAGGGAAAAGATAATGTTGTGGCCGATGCGCTGTCAAGGAAATTTGCCTTAGCGACCACTCTCGCCTCTAGGCTCATGGGATTCGAGAGCATCAAGCTAATGTACGATGACGATCCCAAGCTGAAATGCGTTCGTGACGCAATCTTGAGTGGCCGAAAGGTTGAGAAATATCAGTGGCATGATGGCTACCTCTTCAAAAATGGGAGGGTTTGTGTGCCAGTGTCATCGTGGAGAGAGCTCTTAGTTCGAGAAGCTCATTCCGGTGGACTGATGGGACACTTCGGTGTCGATAAAACTCTTGGTATCTTGACCGAGCAGTTCCATTGGCCCAAAATGCGACGAGATGTGGAAAAGCTTTGCAACGCTTGTCTCGTTTGCAAGAAAGCAAAATCGAAGTCCAACCCTCATGGATTGTACACCCCGTTGCCTGTACCTGATCGACCTTGGGTTGATACATCCATGGACTTTGTCTTGGGGTTACCGAGGTCGGGGGGAGGACATGATAGCATCTTCGTTGTGGTTGACCGTTTTTCAAAAATGGCTCACTTTATTCCTTGCAAAAAGTGTGATGATGCACAGCATGTAGCTACATTGTTTATTTCTAACGTGTTAAAATTGCATGGTGTACCTCGTACTATTGTGAGTGATCGAGACTCGAAGTTCTTGAGTCATTTTTGGAAGCGTTTGTGGGGTGCCCTCGGCACCAAGCTACTATTCTCGACGTCTCACCATCCTCAGACTGATGGACAGACCGAGGTAGTTAACCGAACCTTGGGATCTTTGCTTCGGGCAATGACCAAAGGGAAGGTTGGAAACTGGGCTGATCGTTTGCCCATGATGGAATTCGCATACAATCGAACGGTGCATAGAATGATCAACATGACTCCGTTTGAATGTGTGTATGGCTTTAATCCTTTGATTCCACTTGATTTAACCCCATTGCCTCGAGATTCTGTTCTTGATTTTGAAGGTACTCGACGAGCAGCTGCCTTGATCGAATTGCATGCAAGGGTGAAGAAGAACCTCGAGGAGGCCTATGCAAAGGTTGCCTTAAAGAAAAACAAGGGGCATAAAAAGTTGGAATTAAAGAAGGGAGATTGGGTTTGGGTTCACTCTCGAAAGGAACGCTTCCCGAACCAAAGGAAAGGAAAGTTTGCTCCTCGAGGGGATGGTCCATTTCAAGTGTTGACCAAGATCAACAACAATGCCTACGTGATCGACCTCCCTGGTGAGTATAACGTGTCCAACACCTTTAATGTTGCTGACTTAGTTCCTTGTGTTGTAGGTCCAACTTCGGAGGACGAGGAGGGCTTGATTTCGAGGACGAAATCTTCTCAAGAAGGGGAGTATGATGCAGCCCGAACACGTGCTGATCAAGTGTTCGATCCACCGAGGAGACCGATGACAAGAAGCCAAGCCAAGCTGCTGCACGATGTGCACGTTCACTTAGCCTGGCCGAAGGAAAACAATTGCTCCGAAGCTGAGTGGCCGAGCTCAAGAATCGAAGGCATTATCTTCAGATTTGAGCCCGATGGCAAAGTGACCGAGGACAAGGAGCTCGAAGACAATTGAGTGTCCGAAGGCAACAAGTGTGTGTTCGAGTAGACAATCGAGAACCGAAGCCAAGGCTTACCGAAATCAAAGTCTGCCGAACACATTTTAACTCAGCCCTGCGTGGCATATTTCTATTGGTCAACTGTGACCTATTTACTAGTTTACCCTTAGTATTTCCTATATAAACATTGTTTCCTTTCATTGTAAGTAGCTAGTTTTTGAATATTGATGAATTGAATGAAAGTGCCGAGCACATTTCTTCTTGTCTCCGTCGTGAGCAAAACCCTGTGAGGGCTTTTATGGACTTGTGGCTTTCGGTTAATCCGATTGAACATTCCTCTTTGATCATTCAGTTTGCAAGAGGCATGTTCTCTTGAGGATTGTTGCATAGTTAGGGTGATTCTTGTATCCCTTTCGATCGAGCTTTGAGACAGGTTCCTCACTGTTCTTTCGAAAGAAGCAAGTTTTGTCTTGCTTCTATCTTTATCTTTCTTGTTTATCTTCCGCGTTTGTGCTTAGCAATTCCTTCGGGATTGTATTGCATCACCAGTGCCTGCTTGTTCCCTTTGTGAGTTACCCCAAAAAACTTTGCAAAGAGCTTATGTAATTGATCGAGCACACTGTCCAAAGGATTCACAGCTGAGAGGAGATGAATTGGCAAACTAAGCAAGACATGCCTGATCAGAATAGCTCTCCCTCCAAATGAAAAGATTTTTGCACTCCAGCCATGAATCCTAGCAGTCACCTTCCCAACTAACTCATCATAGTATATCTTCTCCCTCCTCCCATAGAAGATAGGACATCCCAGATAGGTGAAAGGGAATTCCTTCCTAAGAATGCCAGTGATTATCTCCACCTTTTCAATCTCTTCATCACTCATTGGATCATGCAAGTAGATAGCACTCTTATCTTTGTTAATTTTTTTTCCAGATGCTGCTTCATAAGCTTGCAACACCCAGTGATCAAGTACAAGGATTCTTCATGAGCTGAAGTGAACAAGATTGTATCATCAGCATATGCTAAGTAATTGAGATGTGGACTCCACTTAGGCATCGCATATCCCCTATAGAAACTATGAGTGTTCAATGAATTTAAGCTTCTAGATAGTACTTCAGCTGTAAGGATAAACAAAGTAGGTGACAACGGATCACCTTGCTTTGAACCTCTCCCTGAATGAAAGAAACCCTAGCTCTGACCATTGAACAAAACTGAGTACCAATTAGATGATACAAGCTGGAAAATGACATCAATAAAAATCATGGAAAAACCCCATTTTCCTTAGCACCATTGTAAAGAATGGCCAGGACACCCTATCATAGGCCTTCTTCATGTCTAGTTTGATCACAACATTAGCATCTTCACCTCATTCATTGATGTCCTGAATATTTTCCTGAGCAAGCAGTACATTCTCCACTATGCTCCTTCCTTTGACAAAGCCTGCCTGATTTTGTGAAATGAGTGAAGGTAGAACCTCCACCAGCCTATTATGCACCACCCCAGAAAGGATCTTGTTAATGAAATTGCTCAGGCTGATAGGCCTGAGGTCAGAAAAGGTTGAACTGTTGGCTTCTTTGGAATCAAAACCAAGTTTGTATGTGTCACATATCTAGGTATAGCTCTTCCACTGAATAGTGCCTGCACCACCTTGACAATGTCATTCTTGATGATATCCTTAGCAACATGAAAAAACCGGCCAGCATAGCCATCAGGGCCACTTGCACTATCACTATTAAGCAAAAACTACCTGCTTGACTTCTTCTTCCCAAGGTACCTTTGTGAATTCTTCATTCTGCTCATCAGTGATCATTGATGGAACATTCATCAATAAGTCTTAGCTGTTGGACACATCTTTAGTAGAAAACTGCTTTTGGAAGAACCATAGAGCCTCATTAGCCATTGCTTCTTGAGAACTGATCCAGTTGCCATCCCTATTTTGTATCCTGCTCACATGTAGCTTCTTTCTCCTTCAATTCACATAGAAAGTGAAAGAATTTAGAGTTCACATCCCCCTCCTTGAACCACTGCATGCCTGCCTTTTATTTTCAGAATTCAGCTTCAATAACAAGGTATCTCTTCAGCTCAGCTTCAGCTTGTTTCAAGGCCTCTCTATTCTCAGGTGTTGGTGCAAGTTCAAGCTGAAACTCATGTGCCAAAATAATGTCTTCCAAAGTAGAAACTTGCTGAAAGATGTTACCATAAGTGGCCTTGCTCCAGGAAGAAAGTTTCTTCTTCAGGGTCTTCAACTTTGTGTTCAATGCAAAGAATGGATCTCCATTGACTTGTATCTCCCAGATCTCCCTCACTAGTGTAAGAAAATCTTCATGTGAAGTCCAGAAATTGAGGAATTTGAAAGGCTTGATAGTAGGAGTAGGATCTTGTGAAAAGTTGTCAAGCAAAGGAGAATTATCTGAGCCTACTCTAGCAAGATGATCAATCTCAATCTTTGTGCACATGTCAATAAGCTACTGATTGCCCAAGCACCGATCCAGCCTCTTAAGAATGAAGTCCTCTTCAGTCTTACCATTCCACCTATCCAATCATTGGTACGGATTAGGGTTTATCCTTATCCACTTTTTACTCTTTCTTACCGACAACTTTTCACCTGGGTTTTGGTAACAACACCTTACCCTTTTCTTCTTCAACGGAACAATAAACTTAATACTTCCAACGTACGGACACTTTTAAACTTGTTTACAGCCCACTGACTTAACAAGATTCAAGTCGTTTCCTCTGTTACAAAATTTTCAATGACAGAGAACCTTAAGTTCCAAGCCAAGCTAAGAAAAGCTTCAACAACGTCCATATACTGTTACAATGTAAAAATTTTCTGGCGTACAGATGGTGGCTAAACAAATTTTAAGCCAGTTTTCAACGACAACCACCAAAACTCAACTGGGGTTTTCAAATTCAAACATCACGTCGAAATAGTCCAAAGACCTTGAGAAACCCTTATCGACGAATAATGTACGACTGGTGCTCGTTTGAATCTCCATACAGTTGCGAATCCAAATATATGGTTGTCTAATCCAAATAACCAACCAACAACCAATTTTTTTTTGAATTTTCTTCTTTTACCTTTTTTTTTTTGTAATAAAAACACTAACAACAACAAGAACATGAAACTTAAAACAAATACACAAATGCACGAAGATAAAGATAAAGGACAGTATTGGGGTTGTAAGAACAAGCTCAAACTGTGCTCTAATACCAAGATGGTGCAAGCTAATCGAGGAGAAGCTTTGCAACCGAACAAACACGGAAACAAACAAGAAAGTAAAGATAGAAGCTAGACAAATCTAAGCTTCAATCCAATCGATCCAAGAAATTAGTCTTGGAGCCACTTGGTTTGAATGTCAAAGAGTCACCTAAAACTAAGCAACAATACTCAAGAAGACAAACTCATGCTTCTTGCAAATTGAATGACCAAAGAAGAAATTGTTCAAACGGGTCACATAGATTGACCCAAGTTCTTTAAACATCCCACGATGGGGTTCGGGTGTCAACGAAGACACAATAACAATAACTATATTCAATATTCATCAACGACTGCCCTACAAATTAAATACAAAGGGGTTTATCTAGATAGCCCCAAGGGTAAATTAGTAAATACGGTCATAGGCGACCAACAAGATAAGGCCACCTAGGGCCGAACTAAATCTTTGTCTCGAGCACTCTTGACTTTTCTGCTTGGTCGCTCAGCACGGCACATATTAAAATGGATGCTCTCTTGCCTCGGGCGCATTTGTAGCCCTTCAGTCATCTCAGTGGTCGGCATCAAGGATGAATGTTCAGTCTCTTCCTGCTTAAGGTTCGAGCTTGCAAATGTAGCCTTCGTATCTTGCACTCGACTACTCAACATCCAAACGGTTGCTTTCTCCCGGCCACGCCAGCTGAATGTAAGCATCATGCAAAAGCTTGGCTGATGCAATGTAACATGGAACTTGGTACTCTCCCCACACAAATGGATGGACATTCTTAACCTGCTCGGTTAAAGGAGCTGCCACGGTGCTAATGTCACGAAAAAACCTTCGGTAAAAGCTAGCTAAGCCATGGACGCTACGAACTTGTGATACCGAGGTTGGAGTCGGCCAATCTTTGATGGCTTCGACTTTTGAATCGTCGACTTCGACACCATTAGCAATGACAACGAATCTTAGAAAGACTACACGTTCGACACAAAAGGCACATTTCTTGAAGTTAGCATATAACTTCTCTTCTCTAAGCTTATCAAGCACTAGCCTTAGGTGTTCGACATGTTCATCCACAGATTTACTATAAACAAGTATGTCATCGAAGTAAACGACAAAAAACTTATTTATGAACGGTTTGAGCACATGGTTCATCAGTCGCATGAATGTGCTCGGTGCATTGGATAAGCCAAAAGGCATCACCAACCATTCATAGAGACCGAACTTGGTCTTGAATGCGGTTTTTCACTCGTCTCCAGGTTTCATTCGGATTTGGTGGTAACCGGACCTGAGGGCTATCTTCGTAAACCATGAAGAACCACTTCACTCATCTAGCATGTCATCTAATCGAGGGATAGGATGACGATACTTTACCTATATTTTTTGACTGCTCGGCAATCAACGCACATTCGCCATGTTCCATCTTTCTCGGGACAAGGATAACAGGAACGACGCAAGGACTCAAGCTTTCTCGTACAAGGCCCTTGTTCAGCAACTCATCAACCTGCCTTTGGAACTCTTTGGTGTCTTCGGGATTACACCGGTATGTAGGTTTGTTGGGGATTTGAGACCCCGGTACGAAGTCAATTTGGTGTTCGATTCCTCTCAACGGAGGTAATCCACCTGGTATTTCTTCGGGAAACATGTCTTCGAAGTCCTGCAAGACACTTTGTACAGCACTAGGCAAAGGGTTATCGTTAGAAAAATCATCATTAGAGTTTAGAAAGATACCCTTGTGCACGAGGCAAATCATCATCTGATCATTGTCGTTGCCTCATAGATACTCACCCGGTTGCAAGATTGCACAGACATTTCTTACTTCGGCGGTGAGTGATAACAATCACGATACCTCTCGATAATGCTCACGTTATGGATCCAAGAACTTGATAAAGAAATTTAAAGAAACGCGTGGAAGCTAATAAAATATACTTAAAAACGAACAAGAATTAAAAATAAGGATATAATGAATTCAAGAGAGAGTTTCTTGAATTCAAGAACGGATCAAGAATCTCAAGAAAGAATCAAGAAATTCAAGACAAGTCTAAATCTTGAAAAGAAACTCCTAACAACAACAATTAGAATAAGCTAACCGCCTTTGGTAGAGAATAGCTCAAGAAGAAGATTATGGAATCCCGACCCCCGTTAGAGTAACAAAGAACAACAGTAAAATAGAATTTATCGCCTTTCTTGAATACCTAAAAGTAATCTAAAGATTTGAAGAATTTAGTGCTTACCACCTTATGTTGAATCTCGACGGTTGAAGAATAAATCCAAGAACAATCACACTAAAAAGTGCAAGAAAAGAACCTCACAATTTTATTGATAATAATGTCTAGCTGAAAATAATAATGAAAGACTCCCCTATATATAGAGAAAGGGGCAGCCAATAAAGCTTAATCCTACTCAAATTAGGTAAACTAAGTCATAAGTAAAAAGGAATTAAAATCCAACTAGAAATACAAAACCAAATCTCCAACTAACTAGGATAACTTTTACTAGTTTCCTCCTAACTAACTTTGACTTGTTGACTAGCCTCCAAGGCTGATTCCCACGCCTCTCCAACCTAATTTAGGGCTTATTTAAGCTTCTCTTTGTTGACTCTTTGACCAAAAATGGGGCCCCATTTCACCATCCTTTTTCGAGGCTATTTAGCCCATTTAATGGCTGATTTTTGGGCCCCAATCGACCTCCTCTTGGACTTAGACTTGCACCATGAAATAGTTGTAACACTTAGCTAATGCGCTCGTTAAGGATCCAAGAACTTGATAATAAAATTCAAGAATTTAAAAAAATTTGCGGAAGCTAAAAAAGAAATGGTAGAAACGGAAAAGAACAAAATAGAAAGATAGAATGATTTCTTGAATTCAAGAATGGATCACGAATCTTAAGGATGAGCCAAGAAATTCGAGACAAGTCTAATTCTTGAAAAGAATTCCTAACAACAACAATTAGACTAATTCATCTCCTTTTGGTAGCTCTTCCTCCATAATTAATAGCTTCTTTATGTGCAATTGAAGTTCATCAACATCTACTTGGAATTCTTGAGCTTGTGATCTTGTCAATGTTCTTCTTGGTGCTTCCAAAGCTTCTTCCTTGTCCTTGATGCTATCAGTGAGTCTGTCTCTGGCCACAAATTTTGTTCCCATCGGAAGCTTAGCTTTGGCCACTTCTTTATCCGTTTATAGTCCTCGGTGACTTGTTTTGGAGACAAGGGTTTGAGTATGAAACTCTTCCCTTCGAGCTTTGCAGTGTAAGTGTTGGATCTTCCATTGTGCACAACCGACCGATCATACTGCCATGGTCGACCCAATAGCATATGACACGCTTGCATCGACACCACATCGAACATCATCTCATCTTGATATTCTCCAACTCTAAACTTGATCCACCCTTGTTTGACAACCCTCAATTCTCCACACTCGTTCAACCATTGTAATTTGTAAGGGTGGGGATGTCTTAAAGTAGGTAGTCCCATCTGTGAAACCAAAGTTTGGCTCACTACATTTGCACAACTACCTGGGTCAATGATCATCGAACACACCTTCCCCCTCACTCGACATCGGGCATGGAAAAGATTTTCCCTTTGGTTGTCCTCTTCTTCCAGAGTCATGCAACTCAAATTCCT
Source organism: Petunia x hybrida (assembly GCA_037355625.1). Lineage (NCBI taxonomy): Eukaryota > Viridiplantae > Streptophyta > Magnoliopsida > Solanales > Solanaceae > Petunia > Petunia x hybrida. The sequence continues at coordinate 1,639,126 of JBBBVM010000071.1, forward strand.
TCGAACAACAAGAAAGATTTCCGGATGATCAGCTTCGGCAGCTTCACAACCATCATCATGTTCAACTCGGTCAATCTCCTCGATAAATTCCTCTTCGGTGTCGCTCGCCTGCTCACAAACATCTCCATTGTCGAGCACAAGCATAACCTTGCGAGTTGGACACTCTTTTGCCATGTGACCATAACCTTTGCATTTATGATACTGAATACATGAAGCACTAGGAGAGTTTAGTTGAACTTTACCTCCCACTTCTGTTGGTTGGTTAACGGTCACACCCCTTTCGAAGGGTTTCTTCGAATCTCGAACAGTGTTAGCACTTGTTGGATTAGGACTCTTCCATTCTTTACCTCGGTTCAAAGGAGTTGAAGTAGTGACTCCTCGGTACCGGTTTGATTTATCGTCCTTCACCCATTTCTCAGCTTTGGTAGCAGCTTCGAACACATCTTCCAACGTGTGGTAGACGTGTAGCCTCAATTGAGATGACATATCCCGAGCCAAGCCATTTTTGAACCGAATAGTGGCCTGCTCTTCATCTTCTTCCAGATCAAGATTCAATCGAATTCTCACGAACTCATCATGATACTCTTGAACTGACTTGGACCCTTGCTTTAACTCATAGAGCTTTTGTAACTGGCCTATACTTATCACTCAAATACTTAGCATCCATTGCTCTTTTCAACTGTGCCCAAGTAGTGACTTCGGGATAGACATTCCTTCGTCTCACTCTTTTGTCAGCTTCCCACCATGTAGATGCATACGCTTCGAATGAAGCAATGGCATGGGCAGATTTTCTCTCGTCGGTCATCCCATTGGTTTTGAAGATTCGCTCCATTTTAAGCTTCCATTCAAGATATTCATCCGGATCACTAGTTCCTCTGAAGGGTGGAATAGTGATCTTGACACTGTTCAAGTTTGAATCTCGAACACCACGAACATGTTCGGGATACGCATGATAAGGATCAATACGACAAAACAATAAAGATAGGAGAGCGAGACACTTCTCGAACTCTCTTCGAAGTAACCCCGGGGAACTTGTCCCGAGATACCCTCGAATCGGTGTCTAGAAGGACCTACACTATGCAACCACCCTCGAGTCGCACCCGGGACTCGCAAGTAGAATGATCGGGTTTTTGGTTCAAGACTCAACTAGGTTCCACTAGTGAATTCAAGCAACCAAGAGAAGGGTTTCTTCAATAAAGAGATAAACTCTATTCATCATTCATAAGATTCAAAGGTAAGCTAAGGTTTGAAGTGGTTATGTGAAGTATTTATAGACTTCACTTACACATAATGAAAGCTCTAAAATACCCCAAAGTGGGCTTAAACAATAAAGGCCACGTAGGGCTATAGTTGTCAAAACATAGCATAAAAACTAGGAATCCCGCATCTCCTCAGCAAAGTAGGCGCCCAGCCTACTAGCACTAGGCGCCCCGCCTGTTCTTTGGTAGGCTGAAGGAGAGAAGCAGGCGCCCCTGCTAGGCGCCCCTACTAGGCGGTCCGCCCATCTTGCAGAGGCGGTCCGCCTGGTCACTTTCCAGAGAGTTGTCAAAAAGTAGGTGGTCCGCCTAGTTGAGTAGGCGGTCCGCATGTTCCTGTGTGATAAGCCTCAAATCGAGCTTAGAGTACTTACCATCAAGAGCCGGGATTGGAGGATGCTAAGGACTAGAGGTAAAGAGTGTTGGAGGTGGATTGAAGCCGTTCCGAGAAGATCCAGGCTAAGGCGCCCCGCCCAGACCAACCAGGCGCTCCGCCCTGGAAAGCTAGCTGTCAGGCACCCCTCCCAGCCTTGGGGCGCTCCGCCCAAAGCACTACAAAGTGGGGCGCTCCGCCCACTATCCAGGCACCCCACCTAGGCCTCCCCACTGCACATTTTGTGAGGCGCTCCGCCCGATATGCTGAGTTGCGGGATTATTAAGTGTGTTAAGACTATATTAGCCCTGCGTGGCCTATTTATGTGTATTAAACTTGTAGGGGCTTTTATGTTATTTCATTAGGAGTGTGGAACATCTATAAATACCACACTTAGTCATTTTATTTAGAAGCTAGTTTTGAAGATAGAATTGAGAAGATAGAATAGGCTTGGCCATTCTTGTTGAAGCGTTGACTTCATGTATCTCTTACGTTGAATCCATGGTGGATCACCGCTAGTGTGAATCCCGTTTAATGGTTCAAGTCTCTTCTCCCTTTTGAATCAATCTATGTGTTTAGTTGATTCATTCTTTTCTTCTATTTTCTGTTCTTCCTCTTCCCTATTTTTTGTTATCTTATGATTATTGCTTCCGCACCTTAGATTATTGCTTCCGCCTAATTTGAGTCTTATCACTGTGGCTTCTTGATATCCTTCCAAACGTGCCCCGGATGCCTCTTCAAGTGGCCTAGGTGATCCACCATCCATGGCACTCAAAAGCATGATCTTCAAGCTACTCCCGGAGCCTTTATCCATGTCCCTCTAAGTCAAGTGAAGGTGGGTGTCTTGAATCAACTTGGCTTGACTCCTAGTGAACGGCCTTGAGGTATGCCCCGCATCATCCTCCCCTTCTTGGGAAGGTTTCATCCTCGAAACCATGGCTTCCTCCTCTCCGGCATCACCATCCCCTACATCAAAAGAGGTCAAGTCAGTCACATTGAAAGTATTTGACACATTGTACTTACCGGGTAGATCAATCACGTAGGCATTGTTGTTGATCTTGGAAAGCACTTGAAAAGGTCCATCTCCACGGGGTGCCAACGTCCCTTTCCTAAGGTTTGGGAACATTTCTTTATGGAAGTCCACCCACACCCAATCTCCCTTTTTGAGCTCAAGCTTCTTCCTTCCCTTGTTCTTCTTGGAAGCAACCTTTTCATAGGCTTCCTCCAAGTTCTTCTTGGCTTTAGCATGAAGTTCAATCATAGCCTTTGCTCGGGTTTTTCCTTCAAAATTAGCAACCATTTCCCTTGGCAAAGGGGTTAGATCAAGGGGAATCAAGGGATTAAAACCATGCACACATTCAAATGGAGTCATGCCAATCAAGCTATGCAAAGTACGATTGTAGGCAAACTCCATGAGGGGTAATTTTTCAACCCACGTCCCGGCCTTACCTCAGGTCATGGCCCTTAGAAGAGCACCAAAAGTCCGGTTTACCACCTCGGTTTGCCCATCCGTTTGTGGGTGGTGGGACGTAGAAAACAAGAGCTTGGTGCCAAGGTGATGCAACCCAAATTGCATAGACACCCACACTTGGTCTTGACGTCAAGGCATGGATGATATGAGCTCGGGAGACGACTTGAAGACCATGCTTTGGAGCTCAATCAAAGTGGAGGAAGGGCTGAAAACAGTGCAGGAAACAGGGGAGCCAAAACAGGGCAAAACAGGGAAGCACACTGGGAGCTCACTGTCTGCCCACAGACATTTCCTCTGCCGAGTGTCTCTTGAGGGTAGTTGCATAGTATAGGTGATCCTTGACTTCACCCGGGGTGTATCGAGACAAGTTCCTCGGTGCTACTTAGGTAAACGTTTCAAGCCTCATCTTGCTTTTTATCTCGATATCTTCATCGATATCGCCTATCTTGTTTAAGTTTCTGCATTATCGTATCGTTTGTCGCTTCCGCCTATTTTCCATTGCATCAGTTGGTATCAGAGCACGGCTAGGCTTCGTTCTTACGAATCCTCGGTCTTGTTCTTGTTATTGTTATCATTGTGTTGTTTGTTCTTTAAAATTTGAAGAAAAATAAAAAAATCCAAGAACTTGAAAATCACAAAAAAATTGCTAGAAATCGTTGTATGTTGTGATTTTGTTGTTGTTTGTTATTGGGGATTGTTTGTTATCGCATTCCCGTTGATTTGGTACCCACGAAACACGATTTGAAGCCGTGAATCAAAATCTTGAAAACCAAATCTAAAAGGTTGAGAATTCACAAAATTTGATAGAACTTGTTTTGTGTTGTGAATTCTTGGTTGTTTGGTATCGGGGATTGTTCTATATAGTTTTTCCGTCATTTTGATATCCCCATATCATCATTTGGAGTAGCGGAATGAAAATCGAACTTTGAAAATTTTGAAGTTCTTGAAAATTTGAAGAATTTACTCCAAATTCTTGAAAACGAGTTGTTCGCTTATTGTTTGTTTGATAAAATCATTGGGGATTGTTTATTTCAGTTGAACACACCCTTTGGAAGCCTTAGAACTGAACAACAAACTGAATTGGGGTGATTTGTGTGCCAAAAACTGAGTTTGCAGTCGAGGTTTTGGTTCTGGAATGCAGGTTTACGCGATCGCGCACTGCACCACGCGACCGCGACAACTCCACCAATTAAGTCATCGCGATCGCGCCATACCTCACGCGATCGCAAAGGGTTCTCAATTTTCCAGAAATCCTGAATTGGGACAGATTGTTCGCAAAGCGTTCGTAACAGTTTCCGCTCACCAAAACTCCAATTGTAACATCAAATATGGTGAGTTTGTAGATCACCAACCAAAAATATCCAATTCCGAATCCGTTTAGTGACGATTCGATCTTTGGACATTTGATCGCGTCACTTCCGGTTAGTACTTTGAGGGTAACACTTCTACCCAATTAGTACTAATTCATTGTGCGTTTAGGATCTTCGTGCCTAGAAGGAGAGTAGAGCGCAAAGAAGACTCGTAGTATATTTTTGGCTCAAGTGCTCATTTTTAAAGCCGTTCGCCCATCGAGTCCCATCAATTCCACTCACCCCGAAGAGTGTTTGGTTCTTGTGACTTGAGTGGTTATTGAGGTGGTTGTTCAACTACGAGGAAGCCTTTGAGATCAAGCTTGAGTGATCCTACAACCCACTAAATTGAGTGTACCCGAGTGACACTCCAAAGGTGAGGGAGCGAGTGAGGTTTTCACTCTAACTTCTTTCTTGTGTTTGATTTATGTAGGTACATGGCTGGAGACGTTGACGAGACCGATAAGGTTCCGGTAAGCACTTTGGCCTACATATTGGCCAAGGTGAGATCTTTAGACCAAAGGCTTGAGAGCCTTGAAAGAGAATGGGCCCCGAGTGTCCAAAAGGGTACCGAAGGAGGTACAAGTGATGAAATGTTGGGCATTCCCCAACAAGTGGGCATTCCCCATAACTTGGGCATTCCCCAAGATGGTGTAGTTACTCACTCTAAGAGTAAGTATACTAACCCTATGAGCCAACCAATGGCAAAAGAGGGAGTAGGAAAAGGTGAGCGAGGTGATAGGGCCTCATCCACACACACTTGCACATGAGAGCGAATTGAAAGAAAGAAGAGGAGAGGAAAAACAAATTGAGAGTGAGGGCATCCTTTGTCCTAACCATATGTTATCTTCTTCTTCTTGCCATTGCTTTTGTGTAGGTACTCTTGGAGGCGAGCTATTGGAGCCTCAACCGTTCGCCTTGGAAGGAAGACAAGAGGATGAAGATTTTCATTGTGAGTTTCATGAAGGAGGACTTGAACATGACACTTCAAGCGATGTGAGTGCTCACGGGAGTGACTCAAATGTAAGTGTTACGTCACCCTCTCATGAACATGTTAATCCCTTGTCTTGTGAAGACTCAATGCTAGTTAATACTTGTAATGCATTTGATGAAATTACAACTAGCGTAGAGTCGATTAGTCAACTTGTGTGTGCATGTAAACCACTAGTTGAGAGTATTGATAAGCCACATCAAGATGTGAGCTCGATATTCAATAAACCTCTCTTTAGTGATGAAATGGTAGTTGACTATGCTTGTGAACCTTGTTATGACACACCACCAATATTTGATAAAGAGGAGGGTGAGATATGTGATCACACCCTAATTGATTTACTTTCCACTGGTGGGCCTATGTGTTGTAGGGGGGAAGGTAGTGACCTTGAGGAGTCTCTAGAGTATGAGATGGATCGATTTGTTTTCGATGACTCCTCAAGTGCGGATGATGAACCTAGCCATGATATTATGCTTTTACTTGACCATGAAATTGAGGTGCATGCTTTTACATTCCCATTGTTTGAGAGCATCCTTATTTGTGGTGGTGAGTTGTATCGAGCTAGAGTTAGGGATGAGTTGGAACTTCCGTGGTGCGAGGGATTTGATCCCATAGACAACTCCTCGTTTGAAGCTTCAAGTGAGGTCGATGAATCTTCTAGTGACCCTACTCTTGTTAGTGCGGGTTATGATGATGAAGAGGCCATTGATAATGCCTTCCTTGAGAGCTTACCTTGTGAGGGGGGTTGTCTCGAGGATGAAATTGGAGGTGAGGAGGTATCTCTTAGTGTGAGTATGAGAGCTCTCAAAAGGGGGAGTGGGGTAATTGATTCTAATTGTGAATTGACTTACTTTGTCTATCCCATTCCACATGTTAACCACACTTGGAGAATTGAGCATGCCAAAACCATTGTGCCGCATTTTGAAAATATTTCATTGACGGTTTTGTATGTTGATCATGAGCTTAGGGGTCATAGGAACTTTGATTGCTTAATCTTGAATGTTCCATGTCCTATTGACCTCTTTGCTTGTCACGTTGGTGAGTGCTTGTCACTACGGAGCCAAGAACTTGTTGTCTTCTTTGGAGACATAAGCTTTTTGATTTGTATTGATACTTGGCTCTATCACAAGAGTGAATTCTCCACATCACTTGCTTTCACTCTTGTTGGACTTGCCTACTCGCGTAGTGGGACATCTTGGTGTGCTAATCTTGAACTTGGGGATTGTAGGGATTTTGATAGCTTAATCTTGCATATGCCATGCCCTATTGATCTCTTTGTTTGTTCTTGTGTTGGGTGCACTTACTTGTGGAACCAAGTACTATCTAGTTCCTTTGGGAACGTGGACTTCTTTAGCGCTATAGATGCTTGGTTATATCATAAGAGTGTGTTTTCCCACGCTTGGTGCACTAATCTACTCTTGTAGTAGGAACTTTTTGTTTTTGTTGCCTTTTGATGTAGGTGATGCTACCTTGGAGGAGGACGCCTTAATTTCGAGGACGAAATCTTCTCAAGAAGGGGAGAATGATGCAACCCAAATTGCATCGACACCCACACTTGGTCTTGACGTCAAGGCATGGATGATATGAGCTCGGGAGACGACTTGAAGACCATGCTTTGGAGCTCAATCAAAGTGGAAGAAGGGCTGAAAACAGTGCAGGAAACAGGGGAGCCAAAACAGGGCAAAACAGGGGAGCACACTGGGAGCTCACTGCCTGCCCACAGACATTTCCTCTGCGCGATTGCGACCACACTCACGCGATCGCGAAGAGCAGTTGGTTACCCTGCGCGATAGCGCTCACCAAGACGCGATCGCGAACCTCTGAAGATTAGTTTCCTGCGCGATCGCTATTCCTTTTGCGCGATCGCGAAGACCATTTGAGGAGCAGCGACCAGAAACTTGGCAAATGTTGTAATGGGAAACTATAAATACCCCCTTTGTTCATTTATTGCAATTTTAAAAAACCTTGAATGTAGAATGATATATTTTCTTGAGTGAATCTCAATGAAGAACCCGTGAGCAGGCATGATTTCACTTGGTGGATTCCAAGTTGAACATCGAAACCTCTTTGATCATTCTATTTGCGAGAGCCGAGTGTCTCTTGAGGGTAGTTGCATAGTATAGGTGATCCTTGACTTCACCCGGGGTGTATCGAGACAAGTTCCTCGGTGCTACTTAGGTAAACGTTTCAAGCCTCGTCTTGCTTTTTATCTCGATATCTTCATCGATATCGCCTATCTTGTTTTAGCTTCCGCATTATCGTATCGTTTGTCGCTTCCGCCTATTTTCCATTGCATCACAAGGGCACCCCACAAACTTCTCCAAAAGTGGCTTAGGAACTTGGTGTCCCTATCACTTACAATGATTTGCGGCACACCATGCAATTTTAAGACATTGTCAATGAACAAAGAGGCAACATGTTGTGCATCATCACACTTCTTACAAGGAACGAAGTGAGCCATTTTGGAGAACCTATCCACGACAACATAAATGCTATCATGGCCCCCCCTAGACCGTGGCAAGCCCATCACAAAATCCATTGATATATCAATCCACGGACTAGTAGGCACGGGGAGAGGAGTATACAAACCATGGGGGTTAGCTTTAGATTTCGCATGCTTGCACTCAAGGAAATTTTTGCAAAGCTTTTCAACTTGAACCCCCATCTTTGGCCAATGGAATTGCTCCATGAGAATGGCCAAGGTCTTGTTTCTCCCAAAGTGTCCCATCAAGCCCCCACAATGAGCTTCACGAATCAATAATTCCCTCAAAGAGGACTCGGGAACACACACTTTACCATTTTTAAAGATATATCCATTAACCCATTGGTATTTTTCAACCCTTTCCCCCTTTTCAAGAGCTTCGTGAATGCTCTTTAGCTTAGGTTCATGAGCATACATCAATTTAATGCTCTCAAAACCCATGAGCTTGGAGGCTAGGGTGGTGGCTAGAGCAAACTTCCGAGAAAGTGCATCCGCCACAACATTGTCTTTCCCTTTCTTGTATTGGATAACATAGGGAAAAGACTCAATGAACTCTACCCACTTGGCATGACGCTTGTTCAATTTCTCTTGGCCTCTAAGATGCTTGAGTGACTCATGGTCACTCTTGATCACGAATTCTCTAGGCCAAAGGTAGTATTGCCAATGAGCAAGAGCTCTCACCAAGGCGTACATCTCTTTGTCATATGTAGAGTAGTTCAAAGATGCACCCTTTAATTTCTCACTAAAGTAGGCTATGGGTTTGCCATCTTTCATTAAAACACCACCAATTCCCACCCTCGAGGCATCACATTCAACCTCAAATGCCTTTCCGAAGTCGGGCAATTGCAATAGAGGGGCGGTACTCAACCTACTTTTCAATTCTTGGAAGGCCTCCTCTTGAGGCTCTCCCCAAACAAAAAGTTTGTCCTTCTTCACCAATTCGGTGAGTGGAGCGGCAATGGAGCTAAAGTCTTTCACAAATCGTCTATAAAAACTAGCAATACCATGAAAGCTCCTCACTTGAGTCACGGTAGTAGGAGTAGGCCAATCACGTATGGCCTCTACCTTAGACTCATCCACCTCCACTCCTTCGGCACTCACAACGAACCCAAGGAAGACTACCTTCTCAACACCAAAGGCACACTTTTTAAAATTAGCATAGAGCTTTTCGGCTCTCAACTTTTCAAGCACTTGCCTAAGGTGATCAACATGGTTGTCTATTGATTTGCTATAGATCAATATATCGTCAAAGTAGACGACCACAAACTTGTTGATGAATGGCTTTAGAACATGGTTCATTAGCCTCATGAAAGTGCTAGGTGCATTGGAGAGCCCAAAGGGCATCACCAACCATTCATAGAGACCAAACTTGGTCTTGGATGCATATTTCCATTCATCCCCAGGTTTTATCTGGATTTGATGGTAGCCGGACCTAAGGTCAATTTGGCTAAACACACATGAACCACTTAATTCATCTAACATATCATCAAGTCGGGGAATGGGATGACGATACTTTACCGTTATTTTGTTCACGGCCCGACAATCAACGCACATCCTCCAAGTGCCGTCCTTTTTGGGAACAAGGATCACGGGTACGGCACAAGGACTCAAGCTCTCCCTCACCAAGACTTTAGTGAGCAATTCATCAACTTGCTTTTGCAATTCTCTTGTATCCTCCGGATTGCTCCTATAAGCCGGCTTGTTTGGGATTTGGGATCCCGGGACAAAGTCTATTTGGTGTTCAATACCCCTCAAAGGGGGTAGTTCATCCGGCATCTCATCCAAGAACATGTCCCCAAAATCCTTCAAGACATTCTCAAACACACTAGGCAAAGGGTTAGAAGAATAATCACAATTAGAGTTAAGGATCATACCTTTGTGCACTAGGCATAGGAGAAACTTGGTGCTATCATTTCCTCTTAGGACCTCGCCCGGTTGCATCATGGCGTATATGCCACCGGTAGAAGAAGAAGGTGGGTGATGAGACCCAAACCTCCACAAGACCATTCACACGGAGTCAAGCTAAGGAGATCCAAGGAGTACACATACACTTGGTGAGGAAGGACCTTGAAGAAGGAAGCGAGTGGAAGCCATTCCGGGTGCTTAAACTAGGCTTCACGCCTAAGGAAGAATCCGGCACAGAAGGGCCAGGCGCCCCGCCTGGCCAACTCACTGCCTAAGGCCCAGAAAAGCACCCAGGCGCCCCACCTGCCCAGGCGCCCCGCCTAGCTGAAGGCCAAGCCAGGCGCCCCGCCTAGCCAGGCGCCCCGCCTAGCTGCCTGCAAATCCAGGCGCCCCACCTGCAGCCCAGGCGCCCCTCCCAGCTGTGAAGGCCTATGTTTCTTTTACCGTTTTGCCCTACGTGGCTTATTTTGTAAACCTTATTAGTAAGGGTATTTTAGTCTTTGTGCAAGCTTGGTAAACACTATAAATAGCCAAGTCTAGCCTATTTACACTTAGTTTTTGATATTTGATGAATGTTGAACATTGAACATGAGCATGGCTCTTGGTTATTGAATGAAACCCTTTGATCTTGGACTTGTAGTTCTTCTAGCGGATCTAGATGAATACTTTTCCTCTCCGACCATTCTACTTGCGTGCTCGCGTTAGCTCGAGGGTAGTTGCATAGCGTAGGTGTTCTTGTCCTTCTCCCGGGGTGTAACGGAACAAGTTCTCCGTTGCTACTTGGGATTAGAGATCGAGTTACGTCTCGTTCTTATCTTTTACTTTTTTCTGCGTTTGAATCTCATCAGTTTGGTATCAGAGCAAGGCTCGGGTTTTGTTTCTACAAACCCCCGACCCTTGGTTCTTCGTGCCTAGTATCCTCTTTTAGTTTTTCTTGTTGTTGAAGTTATTGAAAGAAGAAAATTACAAAAAAAAATTGAAAAATTGAAAAAAAAAATCCAAAAATTTGGTGTAACTTGTTGATTTGGATGATTTGTGATATGGGTGTTATGGATTCTTGATCGTGATTGATTTACCGTTACTTGGGTACCAAAATTGTTTGGATTGGTGGAGTTTGAAAATTTGAAACCCCAAAACCCCTTAAACCCTTGAAGAACTTGTTCTTGATGATTTTTGCTTGATTCTTGGGTTGGATTGATGTTTGATTGAAAACTTGATATTGGGGATTGATCTTCATTGAAAAACAAACGATTCGGTACCAATTTTGTGGGATTTGAACATGTATAACACCAAGTTTGATGAATCACAATCCTTGTTGAAACCCTTTTGATAAACCCTTGTGTTCTTGAGTTCTTGAGATTGAACCTTGATTTGATTGATTGTTTGATTGAAAATTTGATTGGGTTTTGTTAAGGAAGATCAAAAACAACTTTGGGTATCTTTGGATTGTGAAAACAAGTTGAAAACATCGGATTTGGAGCTTGAAAATCGACTTGAAGCGAGTTTGGAACGAGTTGGGAAAGGCTTCAGGCCAGGCGCCCCGCCTAAGCCAGGCGCCCCACCTGACTTGGCTACTGCCTAAGTCTCAGGCGCCCCGCCTAGATCCAGGCGCCCCGCCTGGAATACTGCACAGTCTAGGCGCCCCTCCTGAGTTTCAGGCGCCCCTCCTGAGTGCTGAACGTATTGTTTCGGGTAGATTTTCGTAGGTATTTCCCTTTGTTTGATAACATAACATCTAGTTAGTACTACTTTGAGTAACCGATCTACTTGAATAGTGCTAACCCTTTAATTGCTCTTAGGTGAATCGTGCCTAGCAAGGAGAGTAGACTTCTAAGGAAAAGCGTAGAACCTTTTTACTCAAGTCCTTCACTTCAAAGTGCCTAGCGTTCATCGAGTCCCATTAACTCCACTCACCCCGGAGTGTGCGTGACTCGTGAATAGTTTAGTTGAGTTGAGGAGTTGCTAATCATCTACGTGAAGCTTTGGAACTACAAGTTGAGTGAAATATCCACCGCCACCCAAAAGAGTGATCCGAGTGAACACAAGTGAGGGAGCGAGTGAGGTGTTTTAACTAACTCTTGTTTCTTTCTTTGTAGGTACAATGGCCAACGAAGGTCAAGATTTCATTAAGGAGGCCTTGGCTAATCTTCTTGCCAAGATGGACCTCATGAACCAAAGGATTGATTCTCTTGAAAAGGGAGCCTCGAGTACTCAAGGTGAACATGGGACCCCGAGTGTCCCAATTGAAAAGGGGACCCCGAGTGTCCAAATTGAGACCGGTGAAGGCTCGAGTAGCCCTACCTTTACCCCGGAGCAAGTTGTTGAATTGCTCAATCAACAACGGGTAAAGGAGGATCGAGAGAGAATTGAACGAACGGGCATTCCCCGTATCTTGGATAATCCCCCAAGAAACTTTCCACTACCAAGACCCGTCCGAAATGTGCAACCTCTTGAGCAAGTTGTTGAGGCTCAAGAAGTGGAGGAAGTTGATTATGGTGACGATGTGTATGGGTTTGATGATCACTTTCAACCAAGGCGAGCTATGAATTGGGGTCGAAATGTGGATCGGGGTAGAGGCCGAGGTCGAGGGCCACCCTTAGGATATGGAGGGAGGAATGCTAGAAGGGACTATGTTGCTTATGATGATTACCATGGAGGCCAACCGGAGCCATTCCAAGGGGGTCGTGACAACAATAACAACCTTAATAGTGTGAAGCTCACTATTCCTTCTTTCAAAGGAAGTAGTGACCCGGTGGAGTACATTGATTGGAAATTGGCTATGGAGCGTATCTTTGACACCAATGATATGCCCGAAGTGAAGAAAACCAAGTATGCAATATCCTCCTTTGAATCTTTTGCTTCTACTTGGTGGGAGTCGGTGAAGAGGAATAGAAGGAGGACGGGTATGGCTATTAATCTTACTTGGGAAGAGTTGATCCGTGTGATGGATGAAAAGTACTTGACTAACCAATACCGGGTTGAACAACAAAGGCGTCTATATGATTTGAAGCAAGGTTTCAAATCGGTTGGTGAATACTTCAATGAATTTGAGCAAATCCGAATGATCCTTGACTTAGATGATGAAGACAATGAGACGGCCATGATCCGTTTCAAAGGGGGCTTGAACCGAGACATAGCTTCACAATTGAAGTTCCACAAATATGATGACCATTACAAGCTATGTGAAGATGCGGTTGAGGCCGAGAAATGGCTTAAAGAGGAGAAATCCCTTCGCTACAAGAGTAGCACTCCTACTCCAACAAGCAAACCAAAGGATTGGAAGCCTCCTACTACAAATGCAAGGTTCCCAAGTGCAAGTGGAACAAGTGGTGCAAATGCTACCAAGGATGTGAAAAGGCCGTATGAGAAGAACACACCTAATGTGGGAGGTAACTCTAAAACTCAACTACATGCTCCTACTTCTTCTTCAATACAATGCCACAAGTGCAAGGGCTATGGTCACTTTGCTAGGGAATGTCCTACAAAGAGGACCATGATTGTTGTTGGTAATGATGCATATGAGAAAGAGAGTGAATCGGAAGATGAGGGAGTAGGGGAGTAGAGGGAGATGAGGGAGTAGAGGAGAATGATTTGCTTGATGACACGGTGGAGGAGGAGGATCCTCATACTTTCTTGGTTGTGAGAAGGAGCCTAGGGGCTATGATTGTGGAAGATAGTGAAACCTTGCAAAGGGAAAATCTTTTCCATGCTAGGTGCCGGGTCAAAGATGTTGTTTGCTCTATGATAATTGATTCCGGAAGTTGTGCAAATGTAGTGAGTCAATCACTAGTGGCTCAATTGAAGTTAACTACCATGAAGCATCCTAAACCTTACCGGTTACAATGGCTTAGTGAATGTGGAGAGCTTAAGGTAATGAAACAAGCCATGATCAAATTTAGAATGGGTAGTTATGTTGATGAGCATTTGTTTGACGTTGTGCCTATGCAAGCATGCCACCTACTCTTAGGGAGGCCATGGCAATTCGATAGGCAAGTGGTGCATGATGGTCGTGTCAACACTTACACGGTCAAACATGAAGGGAAGAGATTTGTGCTTAAACCTCTCACTCCTAAGCAAGTAAGTGATGACTACAAGCAAATGAAGGAGTTGAGGGAGGTGGCAAAGGCTAAGTCACTCATTGAGACTAGCCCTTTGTCCAAAAGCATGGTGGCAATCCCACCTACTTCATCTACCGGTGGCATGTGTGCCATAATGCAACCGGGCGAGCTCTTGAAAGGTAATGATGGCACCAAGTTTCTCCTATGCCTAGTGCACAAAGGTATGATCCTTAACTCTAATTGTGATTTTTCTTCTAACCCTTTGCCTAGTGTGTTTGAGAATGTTTTGAAGGATTTTGGTGACATGTTCCCGGATGAAATGCCGGATGGATTGCCTCCTTTGAGGGGCATTGAGCATCAAATCGACTTTGTCCCGGGATCCCAAATCCCAAACAAACCGGCCTATAGGAGCAACCCGGAGGATACAAGGGAATTGCAAAAGCAAGTTGATGAATTGCTCACTAAAGGTTTGGTAAGGGAAAGCTTGAGTCCTTGTGCCGTGCCCGTGATCCTTGTTCCCAAAAAGGACGGCACTTGGAGAATGTGTGTTGATTGTCGGGCCGTGAACAAAATAACGGTAAAGTACCGTCATCCTATTCCCCGACTTGATGATATGTTAGATGAATTGAGCGGTTCATGTGTGTTTAGCAAAATTGACCTTAGGTCCGGCTACCATCAAATCCGGATGAAATCCGGTGATGAGTGGAAAACCGCATTCAAGACCAAATTTGGTCTCTATGAATGGTTGGTGATGCCCTTTGGGCTCTCCAATGCACCTAGCACTTTCATGAGGCTAATGAACCATGTTCTAAAGCCATTCATCAACAAGTTTGTGGTCGTCTATTTTGACGATATATTGATCTATAGCAAATCAATAGACGACCATGTTGAACACCTTAGGCTAGTGCTTGAGAAGTTGAGAGCCGAAAAGCTCTATGCTAATTTTAAAAAGTGTGCCTTTGGTGTTGAGAAGGTGGTCTTCCTTGGGTTTGTTGTGAGTGCTCAAGGAGTGGAGGTGGATGAGTCTAAGGTAGAGGCCATACGTGATTGGCCTACTCCTACTACCGTGACTCAAGTAAGGAGCTTTCATGGCCTCGCAAGCTTTTATAGGCGATTTGTGAAGGACTTTAGCTCCATTGCCGCTCCACTCACCGAATTGGTGAAGAAAGACCAACCGTTTGTTTGGGGAGAGCCTCAAGAGAAGGCCTTCCTTGAGTTGAAAAGTAGGTTGAGTACCGCCCCTCTATTGCAATTGCCCGACTTCGGAAAGGCATTTGAGGTTGAGTGTGATGCTTCGGGGGTGGGAATTGGTGGTGTATTAATGCAAGATAGCAAACCCATCGCCTACTTTAGTGAAAAGTTGAAAGGGGCCTCCTTGAACTATTCTACATATGACAAGGAGTTGTATGCCCTTGTGAGAGCGCTTGCCCATTGGCAACACTATCTTTGGCCTCGTGAGTTTGTAATCAAGAGTGACCATGAGTCACTCAAGCATTTGAGAGGCCAAGAGAAGCTCAATAAGAGACATGCCAAGTGGGTTGAATTCATTGAGTCTTTTCCCTATGTGATCCAATATAAGAAAGGGAAGGACAATGTTGTGGCGGATGCGCTTTCGAGAAAGTTTGCTCTAGCCACCACTCTCACCTCTAAGCTCATGGGTTTTGAGAGCATTAAATTGATGTATGCTCATGACCCAAAGCTAAAGAGTGTCCATGACGCTCTAGAGAAGGGGGAGAGAGTTGAGAAATACCAATGGGTTAATGGATATATCTTCAAAAATGGTAGGGTGTGCATACCGGAGTCCTTTTGGAGGGAGTTTCTTGTGCAAGAGGCACATTGCGGGGGACTCATGGGACATTTTGGCACAAGAAAGACTTTGGCTATTCTTAAAGAACAATTTCATTGGCCAAAGATGGGGGTGCAAGTGGAAAAGTTTTGCAACAATTGCCTTGAGTGCAAGCGTGCTAAATCCAAAGCCCACCCCCATGGGTTGTATACCCCTCTCCCCGTACCTACTAGTCCTTGGTTGGATATCTCAATGGATTTCGTGATGGGATTACCTAGGACTAGGGGGGGCCACGATAGCATTTTTGTTGTTGTGGATAGGTTCTCAAAGATGGCTCATTTCATTCCATGCAAGAAATGCGATGATGCCCAACATGTAGCTTCCTTGTTTGTTGAAAATGTTTTGAAGCTACATGGTGTGCCTCAAACTATAGTGAGTGATAGGGACACTAAGTTCCTAAGCCATTTTTGGCGAAGTTTATGGGGTGCTTTAGGCACCAAACTCTTGTTCTCCACGTCCCACCACCCACAAACCGATGGGCAAACGGAAGTGGTAAACCGAACCTTGGGTGCTCTTCTTAGAGCCATGACCCGAGGTAAGGCCGGGACTTGGATTGATCGTTTACCTCTTATGGAGTTTGCCTACAATCGAACCGTGCATAGAATGATTGGCATGACTCCATTCGAGTGTGTTTATGGTTTTAACCCCTTGATTCCCCTTGATCTAACCCCTTTGCCAAGGGAAATGGTTGTTAATTTTGAAGGTAAAGCTAGAGCGAAGGCAATGATGGAACTCTATGCAAAGGCGAAGAAGAATTTGGAGGAAGCCTATGCTAAGGTTGCTTCCAAGAAAAACAAAGGACGCAAGAAGGTGGAACTCAAGAAGGGTGACTATGTGTGGGTGCACTTCCGGAAAGAAAGGTTTCCAAACCTTAGAAAAGGGAAGTTAGCACCCCGTGGCGATGGCCCATTCCAAGTGCTTTCCAAGATAAACAACAACGCCTATGTGGTCGACTTGCCAAGTGAGTATCAAGTTTCTAATACTTTTAATGTTTGTGACTTGGTTCCTTTGGATGTAGGTGATGATGAGGTCGTGGGTGATGATGCCTCAATTTTGAGGACGAAATCTTCTCAAGAAGGGGAGGATGATGAGACCCAAACCTCCACAAGACCATTCACACGGAGTCAAGCTAAGGAGATCCAAGGAGTACACATACACTTGGTGAGGAAGGACCTTGAAGAAGGAAGCGAGTGGAAGCCATTCCGGGTGCTTAAACTAGGCTTCACGCCTAAGGAAGAATCCGGCACAGAAGGGCCAGGCGCCCCGCCTGAGCCAGGCGCCCCGCCTGGCCAACTCACTGCCTAAGGCCCAGAAAAGCACCCAGGCGCCCCACCTGCCCAGGCGCCCCGCCTAGCTGAAGGCCAAGCCAGGCGCCCAGCCTAGCCAGGCGCCCCGCCTAGCTGCCTGCAAATCCAGGCGCCCCACCTGCAGCCCAGGCGCCCCTCCCAGCTGTGAAGGCCTATGTTTCTTTTACCGTTTTGCCCTACGTGGCTTATTTTGTAAACCTTATTAGTAAGGGTATTTTAGTCTTTGTGCAAGCTTGGTAAACACTATAAATAGCCAAGTCTAGCCTATTTACACTTAGTTTTTGATATTTGATGAATGTTGAACATTGAACATGAGCATGGCTCTTGGTTATTGAATGAAACCCTTTGATCTTGGACTTGTAGTTCTTCTAGCGGATCTAGATAAATACTTTTCCTCTCCGACCATTCTACTTGCGTGCTCGCGTTAGCTCGAGGGTAGTTGCATAGCGTAGGTGTTCTTGTCCTTCTCCCGGGGTGTAACGGAATAAGTTCTCCATTGCTACTTGGGATTAGAGATCGAGTTACGTCTCGTTCTTATTTTTTACTTTTTTCCGCATTTGATTCTCATCAGTGGGATTGCCACCATGCTTTTGGACAAAGGGCTAGTCTCAATGATTGACTTGGCCTTTGCCGCCTCCCTCTACTCCCTCATCCGATTGTAGTCATCACTCACTTGTTTGAGGGTTAGGGGCTTCAACACAAATTTCCTTCCTTCATGTTTGAGCTTGTAAGTGTTGACACGCCCGTCATGAACCGCTTGTTGATCAAATTGCCAAGGCCTTCCAAAGAGGAGGTGGCAAGCTTGCATGGGCACCACGTCGAACAAGTGTTCATCCACATAACTACCCATTTTGAACTTGATCATTGCTTGCTTCACTACCTTTAACTCCCCACATTCAAAAGCCATTGCAATCGATATGGCTTGGGGTGTTTGACGGTAGGCAATTTCAATTGGGTTATAAGATATTGACTCACAACATTTGTACAACTCCCGGAGTCAATGATCATAGAGCAGACAACACCCTTGACACGACACCTAGCATGGAAAAGGTTTTCTCTTTGCAAGGTTTCGCTATCCTCCACAATCATAGCTCCTAAGCTCCTCCTCACAACTAGAAAAGTATGAGGTTCCTCATCCTCCACCGTGTCATCTTGATCATCCTCCTCTACTCCCTCATCTCCCTCTACTCCCTCATATCCCTCCGGTTCACTCTCTTGTTCATAAGCATTATCACTAACAACAATCATGGTCCTTTTTGTAGGACATTCCTTAGCAAAGTGTCCATACCCCTTGCATTTGTGACATTGAATGGAAGAAGAGGTAGGAGTATTCAATTGGGTTTTATAATTACCTCCAACATTGGGTGTGTACTTCTCAAACGGCTTCTTCACATCTTTGCTAGCACTTGCTCCGCTAGGGCCACTTGCATTTGTGAATCCTGCATTGGGAGTAGGATTTTTCCAATCCTTTGGCTTGTTCATGGAAGTAGAAGTGTTGCTCTTGTAACAGTTGGATTTCTCTTTGTCAAGCCATTGCTCGGCTTGAATAGCGGTATCAAGGACTTCTTGAAGTGAAAGATAAGCATGCAATCTCAATTGGGAAGCTATACCGTAGCTCAAACCATTCATGAAATGGATCACGGCTTGCTCCTCATCTTCGGTGTCCATATCAAAGGCCATTCGAGTTCTTTCCAACTCATCATAAAATTCATGCACCGTCTTGACACCTTGCTTCAACTCATAAAGTTTCTTGTGTTGCTCTTGGCGATATCTAGGAGTGATGTACTTGATACTCATGATACCCTTCAAGTCATTCCAACCCACATTTACGGGAATTCCCGCCCTTCTCCTTGATCTCTTGACGGATTCCCACCAAGTAGATGCATAGGACTCAAAAGATGAAATAGCATAAGTGCCTTTCTTGCCATCAGTCATGTCATTTGTGTCAAACATCCTTTCCATGAGTAGTACCCATTCAATGTAGGCACTCGGATCACAATTCCCTTTAAAGATGGGGAGATTAAGCTTCACACTATTGAGGTTGGTGTTGTCACGACCCCCACGAAAAGGCTCCGGTTGGCCCCCCATAGTGATCTTCATTCACACCATACTCCCTCCTCGCATTCCCTCCAACATACCCCATAGGTGGCCCTCGACCTCGGCCCCTACCTCGATCCACATTTTGACCCCAATCATACCTCGCCTTGGTTGAATGTGATCATCAAACCCATACATATCATCACCATATTCGGCTTCCTCCCCTTCTTGAGCTTCATCGACTTGCTCAAGAGGTTGCATATTTCGGATGGGTCTTGGTAGCGGAATGTTTCTTGGGGGGGGGGGGGGGGTTGTCCAAGATACGGGGAATGCCCGTTCGTTGGGTATTGCCCAACATTTGATCAATTCTCTCTCGATCCTCCTTTACCCGTTGTTGATTGAGCAATTCAATGACATGGCTAACTTGCTGCGGGGTAAAGTTAGGAGTACTCGAGAATTCAACTTGGACACTCGGGGTCCCTTTCTCGACTTGGACACTCGGGGTCCCTTTCTCCGATTGGACATTGGAAGTCCCTTGCTCAACTAGAGCACTAGAGTTCACCCTCTCAAGGCTTTCAATCCTCAAGTTCATACTATCCAATTTAGCAAGGATTGTAGCAAGGGCACTCTTAGCAAAATCTTCTCCTTCGGTAGACATTGTACCTACACAAGAAACAAACGTTAGCAAAACAATCTCACTCGCTCCCTCACAAGTGTTTCACTCGAATCACTCGTTTAGTGGTGGTGGCTATTTCACTCTTGCTTGAATCCAAAGCTTCACTAAGTTGAATAGTAAACCTCAACTTAATCACTTGACTCAAAAGCCAAATGCACTCCGGGGTGAGTGGAGTTGATATAACTCTATTGGAACGATAAGCTCTTTAAGTGCGGACTTGAGCCAAATGAGACTACGAGTCTTCTTTGAATTCTAGTCTCCGGTCTAGGCTTGAGTTTCCTAATAGCTTAGAAGGGCTAGCACAATTAAAGTAGGTAAGATTACTCAAAGAAGTACTAGCTAGATGCAATGCAATCAAAGAAACAAGAGATCCTACGAAAAACTACCCGAAACCACGCCTCCCAGAAGTAGGCGCCCCACCTGTTTTCAGTAGGTGGTCCGCCTGAATCTCTGCAAGAGGAGAGTAGGCGGTCTGCCCTCTCTAGTAGGCGCCCCGCCTTGTGCAAAATCTAGAGAGTTCAACAAAAAGAGGCGGTCCGCCCCTTGCCTCGGCGCTCCGCCCACTGCAAGCTTCAGCACAGTTTCAAACACGATTTTCTTGGTTTTGCACCCAAAAATTCAACAATTCCCACGTTGTTTTAGCAATTCAAAGGTACCCCAGTGTTGTTCCAATCACAAAGAACCAACCCCAACAACTTTTATCAAACCCCAATCAAAAACAAGTAATCTAATCATGTTCATCAACTTCAAGCTTAGGGTTTCAAATTTTTAAATTTTCAAGGGGTTTCAAATTATCAACTCTTGTGTTTCAACTTCAAATTGGGTGCTTAGGGTACCAAAAGAACGGGTTTCCAATAAGGAACAAACCCCAATAACAATCACACAATGGGTCTATCAAACCAAGAATCCATGATCATATTTTTTTGTATTTTTCTTCTTTTTCTTCAATAACAAATAAGAACCTAATATCGAAACTAACCTAGGCACGAAGAATCAAGGGTCGGGGGTTTGTAGAAACAAAACCCGAGCCTTGCTCTGATACCAAGATGATAAGGATCAACACGACAAAACAATAAAGATAGGAGAGCGAGACACTTCTCGAACTCCCTTCGAAGTAACCCCGGGGAACTTGTCCCGAGATACCCTCGAATCGGTGTCTAGAAGGACCTATACTATGCAACCACCCTCGAGTCGCACCCGGGACTCGCAAGTAGAATGATTGGGTTTTCGGTTCAAGACTCAACTAGGTTCCACTAGTGAATTCAAGCAACCAAGAGAAGGGTTTCTTCAATAAAGAGATAAACTCTATTCATCATTCATAAGATTCAAAGGTAAACTAAGGTTTGAAGAGGTTATGTGAAGTATTTATAGACTTCACTTACACATAATGAAAGCTCTAAAATGCCCCCAAAGTGGGCTTAAACAATAAAGGCCACGTAGGGCTATAGTTGTCAAAACATAGCATAAAAACTAGGAATCCCGCATCTCCTCAGCAAAGTAGGCGCCCAGCCTACTAGCACTAGGCGCCCCGCCTGTTCCTTGGTAGGCTGAAGGAGAGAAGCAGGCGCCCCTGCTAGGCGTCCCTACTGGGCGGTCCGCCCATCTTGCAGAGGCGGTCCGCCTGGTCACTTTCCAGAGAGTTGTCAAAAAGTAGGCGGTCCGCCTAGTTGAGTAGGCGGTCCGCCTGTTCCTGTGGCTTCTTGATTTGCTTCCAAACGTGCCCCGGATGCCTCTTCAAGTGGCCTAGGTGATCCACCATCCGTGGCACTCAAAAGCATGATCTTCAAGCTACTCTCGGAGCCTTCATCCATGTCCCTCCAAGTCAAGTGAAGGTGGGTGTCTTGAATCAACTTGGCTTGACTCCTAGTGAACGGCCTTGAGGTATGCCCCGCATCAACGCATCATAGTGATCATCAGCCTCACGCTCGATATTTCGATCAACATTTGCGCCTTGGCCTCGACCTCTGAAATTTCCTTGACCTCCTTCGTTGACCTCTTCATCAACGTTCTCAGCTTGTCTTCGGGCCATGGGAGTCGGTACTTTTTCACCTCGGGGAATGCCCAAGTTTTGATAATCACCTCGAGGATTGCCCAAGTTTCGTTATTGAACTTGGGGATTGCCCAAGTTTTGTGCTTGTGCTTGGGGATTGCCCAAGATTTCTCTTCGAATAGCCTTACTCGTCAACTGATGTTGTCGAACAAGCTCAGCATACAACTCAGGTTTCATCGGAGTGGAGTCGCTAGTTCCAGCGCCGGACGCTTCAAGGCCACAGACGCACTCCCTTGCTCGAATTGAGCTACTCGAGCACCCACTCCTCTTACTTCGGCACTGATGCCTTGTATCGCAACCATGAGATAGGCTAACGACACTTCAGACTTTTCAATGCCTTTGCCATCGCCTCCATTCCAAGCCATGGTACCTGCACAAATCAAAGACCAAATAAAATGTTAAGGTTAGAAATCACCTCACACACTCCCTAACCTTTGATGGATGGCACTCAGGTCCACTCAATTTATGGGTTCAATTTTTGGTCACTCAAGAACTTGTAGCCAATGGCTTCCTCGGTTGATCAACTTCTCTCAGTTCCTTCGAATTTGACAAGTTACAATGTCTCCTTCGGGATGACTGAATTGATACGATTCGATGGAATGGACGCTATTTACTCTGTGCTTCAGAAGTCAAAGAATTTTTTACGAAATTTGGACTTCGGTCACCCACGCACGAGTTACGCACGAGTTCCTATAAGCTCAAATGAGTTAGTACGACCTCGAGTAGGAAGAATTACTCTAGAGATCCACTAACTAGATTATCGAACATAAGAAAAGTGAAAACTTAGGAGAATCTACCCTTCGATTCCTCTTCAGTATCCCTTTCGATCACACCAACTCTTGTCCGTACGAGAGTGGTCCCTCCTTGGTACGGATAGGGTTTTACCTTATCCAATTCCCTTTTCTAGCCGACAAAATTTTCACCTGGGGTTTTGATCTTCACACTTTACCCCTTTCTTCTTCAATGGAACAGTGAAGGTTTTACTCCGGCGTATGGACAACTTAACTTCGTACACTGACCACGATTACTAACAGAATTTGGGTTGCTTCTTTCAACTCCGGTAACAACAAAAATGGAGGAAATTCAGTTCAAAGTCCTTTGAGCTAAGATTCAGCTCCTCGTGTTTGTACACTGTACAACAGTAACAATTTTTCGGTGTACGGACGACGGTGAAACCTTAAAACTTCGAAATTTAAGCACAAAACAAACCCAAATCAATCAAGAACCACCAGTCTTCATCGGTAACAACCAAAACACACTGGAGTTCGAAATCAGTCACCACTAAGCTCAAACAGTCCAAAAATTCGTCAAGAAGCCCTAGTCACAAATGTTGTACGTCGAGCACCCAAATCACTCCTTGGACGGTGGTGAACAAGAATCAATAGTTGTTTGATTCAAACAACCAACAAATCAACCAAAATTTTTGAATTTTCTTTTTCTACTTTTTTTTTTTTTTGTAAAAACACCACAGCAACAACAATCCACAACAAGGAAGAAAGCTGAAACTGGAGACACAAGCACGAATAAACGAACAGGATTTGAGGTTGTAAAAATAAGCTCAAACCTTGCTCTGATATCAAGATGGTGTAAGCAAACTGGAGGGAAAGCTAAACACTAAAACGCGGAAGAAACAACAAGAAATAAAGATAGAAGCAAGACAAATCTTGCTTCGATTCAGAAGAACAGTGAGGAACTCGTCTCAAAGCTCGATCAAATGAAGGTCAAGAATCACCTATACTAAGCAACAATCCTCAAGAAAGACAACGTTTCTTGTAAATTGAATGACCAAGAAGAAATTGTTCAAATGACTCGCACCGATTGAAACAAATTCTTTAAAATCCTACGTCGGGGTTCGGCTCCATCGGAGACACTTTCAATAGCAACTGCTATGTTCAATGTTCAACAAAAACTACTTACAAATGAAATGTAATCGAGTATTTATAGGCTATGCTAAGGATAAAACAATAAATGGTCACAGGCGACCAATAGGAGTAAGCAGGGATGTCTAATGAGTATTCGGTTACTCCTTCAACCGAACACTTGACTTCGAATACTTGAGCTCGAGTTCCTTCACTTCGGTGCTCGGTTGCTCAGCTCTGCTCATACCTGACATCGATCGCTCTTCCTTCGGTTATTTTCCTTTTGACTTCGGCGTCGATGTTGAGTGTTCGGGTGGGGTTCGGTCACTCCCTCCTTCGAGCTCAAGCTTGTAGATGGCGCCTTCGGTTCTTGAGCTCGAGTACTCAGCTTCGGAGTAGTTGCTTTCCTTCAACCAAGCCAAGTGAATGTGGACATCGTGTAGCAGCTTGGCTTGGCTTCGTGTAATTGGCCTCGATGGATCGAACACATGATCAGCACGTGTTCGGGCTGCATCAGATTTTTAGCATTGTAGGCGCTCGGCCTAAATCCAGGCACTCCGCCTTGTGGAGCTACTGACGAAAAGGTTGGGCGCTCCTCCTAGTTGGTCAGGCGCTCCGCCTGGTTGCCTTGCATCCGGGCGCTCCGCCTGACTTTTAGGCGCACCTCCTGGGTGCCTCATGGATCATGAAGCTAGGTGCTCTTCCTGGGTCTAGGCGCTCCGCCTGGCCCTGAAGCTTAGGGTTCCCTCCTTCAATTGAGCTCTAATGCATGATCTTCAAATCATCTCAAGAGCTCGTATCATCACGGCCCTTCCAAACCAAGCGTAAGTGAGTATCTTGGATCTCCTTGGCTCGACTTCGAGTGAATGGTCTCGATGCAATTTGGGTTGCATCATTGGCTTAGTTTTGTGTCACTGGCCTTGATGGGTTGAATACTTAATCAACACGGATTCGGGCTGCATTAGTTGTGGTCTTCCTAGTGGATTGAAAAAAAGTGGTAATTGTTCCATGAGAAAAAGAGAGCTTACATCTCATAATTGTACTAAAAGGTTCAATGTCTCTAGTTCTAATGTGAAAGGCAACTCGAGGCCTAAAGTGAGAAAAAGTGCTACATATGCTACAAATGGATTGTCTTTGTCTAAAAATTCTTTGAGAACTATGTTTAAATGAAATCATTTTGTAAACAACCATGAGCATGATGAAATTTTTATGGAACAACTTTGGGAGAAAAGAAAGAAATTCTTCCATACAACTTGTAGGGTTGGAAAGTACACTTGTGCTATGATCATTGAATATAAGAGTCATACTAATGTTGAAAGTGTTTCTATTGTTAAGCAATTAAGTTGGAAACTTGTAGCCATCCATTCCCCTGTAGGTGGCCTTGGTTGAATAAAGATGGGTTTGTAGTCATTAAACAAGCGTGGGTAAAGTTCAAAATTGGCAACTATCAAGATAAATTGCTATGTGATGTGATGCCCATAAAATTTTGTCACTTCTTGTTGGAAAAACGATGGAAGCTTGCTAGAAATTCCAAGTATAGTGAGGAGTTCAGAAAGTATGCTCTCACTTTAAGAGACCAAAAGTTTATTCTTAAAGCCTCTCCTCCAATGAAAACAAAAAAGGTTTATTTGAGAATGGTAGAAGTGGCAAGAAAGGCAAAAGCAAAAGGGGTCAGGCAAAGGTTGGATGGTTATAATGGTGAGTCTAGTGTGGTGAATTCTTCTTGTGGGCCAACTACTAGTGAGGATCAATTCAGCCATTACTATGAAAATGGACACAAGAAGAAGCTAAGTAGATTTACTATTAGTGTTGAAGACATGTAGGGTATATTCTACAAGTTGATGACATTGATGAAATTTGCATTAGCCCTATTTTGGTTGAGGAGTTGAGCTTCAAACTACATTTCGCGATCGCGAGTTGTCAGGCGCGGCCGCGAGGGCATCAGAGAATTAGTGAACGTGGTCGCGAGGCTTAGGGCGCGATCGCGCTTAAGGGCGGTAGATCAGACTTTTAGAATTAACATTAGGGGCTATTTAGTCCATTTATCTTTGTATTTAACTAGCTACTATAAATAGCCTAATTCTAGGGGTCAGAGGAAGATTTTGGATGATGAATGATTGAGAATACTCTTGTAAGAGTGTATATAGGTTTTATCCTTATTCCTCTTATTGGATCTCTCTTAGATTCTTTTATGTGAGAGATCTATTGCTTGAGTTCAAGTTTCTCTTCCCCCTTGGATATTGATCTTTGATTGTATTGTCTAAATTAGGGTGTTATTATTTGTTTGTAATGTTTTAATTTGCCCAAAATTGAGGGATTTAATTCCTTTCTTTCTTCTATCTATCCCCCTATTCCCTTCTGTCATTACTTTGTGTCGTTGATTTTATCGTTTGGTTGCTCGTTTTCTATTCTTAGTGTTTAGGATCCTATCATATAGTGAGGAAAAAATTATGTTCATTTTGTAAATAAATGATTCCATATCGTAGTTACTTTATTGATTCATCAAAAATACCTTCAAGTGCTTATATATTTAGAAATAACAAAAATCTGGCTGTATTTATGCATATGATTGTGTCCATTTTATGAAGAAATGAGGCCAAATCGTCCTCACTTCATACATCCACAAAAAAAACTTGCAAGTGCTTTTATATTTAGAAATAATGACAATTTGACTGTGTTTATTCATAACTAAGCAAGACTACTGTCTATTTTACAAACAAATGACATCAAATCTTCATCACTTTGCTCATATACAAAAATCCAAAGTTAAAATAAAACAAGGTCAAATCGGCATTGTTTACTTACAAGTGAGCCAAACTACTATGTCTATTCTACAAATAAATGACACCAAATCGTCATAACTTTGCAAATACAAAACCCAAAGTTAAAATAAAACAAAGTCAATTCGAGATCATTTATTTACAAAATGAGCCAAATATTACATACATTTTGTAAAATATTGAAAACAAATTGTCATCACTTTCTATACTCAAAGTAAGAATAAAGCAAGGTCAATCCGGCATCATTTTTTCATTCCATTTTACAAGTACATTACTCCAAATCGTCAACACTTTCATAAATTCATGATCAACTTATGATCTTTTATTTTTGCAATTTATCTTTAAACATATCATTAACCGAGAAAATACTTTAAGTGAAAATAAAACAAATCGTCTGGTGGAGGCTTGAATTCATAAAGTAATTCCGATAATAAGTTAACTAGCGGTATTCTCGAGCACTTAGTAACGAAGCGAGAAAGCAACTGAGTTGATGGTTTAGCAAAATGGCCTCAGAGGCAGCACTTCAAGTTATAAAATAATGAGTGCTACCTCTTCGGAAAATATATAGGGCAAGTGCTGCCTGCAAAGAGATTAAAAAGGAAAGTGCTGCCGAGGCAACACCTCAAGTTATCTAGAGAATGTGGGAAAAGATAAAAGGGAAAGTGCTGCCTATGGAAGGGGGGGGGGGGCTAAAGTCAACTGTTGTTAAGTGCTGCCTAAGAGGCAAAACTTACGAGAAAGGGAGGGAGGGGCAACACTTCACGTTATCTGAAAGAATGTGGAAAAAGAGAAAAGGTGAAGTGGCGCCTAAGAGGCAACACTTACTTGAAAGAGAGGGTGAGATGCAGGCGTCAATATAAAATTTCGTAGGGGTATTTTCGTTCTTAATTTATTCATTAAAGTTAGCGGAGGTCATTCTTACAAAATCACTTTAATCGGGGTCAATAAGGCAAACCACTGCCTATGGTGTCATAGTTTTGTAAATTGCCATTTTTATATGTGAATTGAGCACTTTTGGCCATTGTCTTGATTTGATGAGCACTTTTTTCATGGTTTTGAAAATTTGAGCACTTTTAAAGTATTTCTATTTCTACCTTTTAGGCATTTTTCTACAATTATTTGACAACATTTCTTCTTTCACCTTTCTCTCACTAGAAAATCCATCTCCTACTTCTTCCGTTTCTCCACCATAGCTCCGCCGACATTGACCGCCGTTATACCATCACAGAAATTTTGAAAAAATTACATTCTTAGATTCATCTTGGCCTCCTATTTCCGTTTCTACCATTAATTTTCGGAAAAAACACTCTAAATTAGTATAGATCTGATTTTAAAAATTGTTAATGGCGTAAGAAGACTAAACTTAACATAGATCGGATCATTAAATATTGAGACCACTATAGGGTATAATCGGTGATGACTTTCTGGTTCTATGGTACCGGAATACCATCTCACGTGTCCAACAATAGGCCCTTGTCATAGTTTTTGGCTGACCTTCAATTCGCAATTATCTAAAAGAGAAAAGGTCGAGCTTTGTTAAAATAGGCGGCTCAACTAACAAGTCCATGCAAAACAAAAAAAAACTTGCATTTTGTGATGATGTCTCTGCTAATGTTATACAACATCACTCCTCTACGGTCTCTATGCAATTGCCATTAAGCCTCTTAGGCAGCACTTGACTTTGGCCCCCATTGCATAGGCAACACTTGCCTTTTTATCTCTTCCGACATTCTCTAGATAACTTGAAGTGTTGCCTCGGTAGCACTTGCCCCTTTAATCTCTTTGCAGGCACTATTTGCCCTTTATATTTCTCGAAGCGGCAGCAGTTGTCAATTTTTAACTTGAAGTGCTGCCTCCGAGGCTATTTTGCAAAATCATTCTTAAGTGGAGATGAAAAGCTATAACCAGTGATATGCGGGTACACCCAGTAAATTTTTTTTGATTAAAACTGCTTTAATTGCAAGATTTATTTTGGACCACAAGATTTAACAGCACTGACCCGCATTTAATTTTAAATCATAGAATTTAAAAGACTTCTTTATTTTCTTAAACTCTTTGCCCAGCCAAACTTAGGTACTTAAAATGGGACTGAGGGAGTATATTAAAGTGATCGAGGAACAAAACAATTGTCTAATGAAAGCATAATTCAAGAATGAAAACATTCAGATTTTTTAAGACGTGACACACGGTAAATTGCCGAGAAACGTATAGTCGGTCAAGAAGATCTAGAATTTGTACAACAAACCTATATTGATCCCTCAAATGGAGTTTCGGGAGGGTGGGGTGTATGCAGACCTTACATCTACCATTGTGAGTAGTAGAGACTGTTTTCGAAAGGCTCCCAACTAAAATAAAAATAAAGATACTGAAGAAAAGAATGGTATTGACAATAGTACAGATACTAAAAGCAAACAAAAAAATGACAATAGTGCAAACAAGAAGCATAAAGGAATGCTAAAACCCTTACCCACTAGAAGACTTCACTCCTTTGGACTACGACCTATTTCCAGAAACCACGTTCACACTTAGAAAGGGAAAAAAGTGCTTGACTATCTACGAAGCTTCTACACTAATCCTTGACCTCCATACCCTAATATCTAGGGCAATGTCCTTGGTGAGGTATGGGTGTGACATGTCCTGCCTAATCACCTATTCCCAATTCTTCCTCGTTCTATCTCTACTTCTTCTTAGAACTGCCAGCCTTTCGTATCTCCGCACCGCAGCATCTCCACTCCTCTTTTTAAATGCCCAAAACATCTCAGCCTCATATCCCGGAACTTATCTTTAGCAAACTTAAACATGCCTAAAACTAAAAGATGCTACCGGCAAACACAAGTTTAGTCTGAAGGAATGCCTCATTCATCCTTTGCAAAATTTATGAGTCTTCTTCAAAGTGCCAAAGTAGTCAAAGAGCTAAGTATTATTTAAGAAATTCAACACCATTCACAATCAAGAGAATCATGGAGATGTACCTTCTATTCTGGTACCAAACAACTTTGCACGTTTTCATCACCCTAATATGTTTCTAGCTAATTGAGTGTCAAAGAAATCACACGTATTTGGTTGTCGTTAATATATTTTTTTAAGAATATTTGTTGGAAGAAACACATGTTCCCGCGTTCTTTAATGACAACTAACGCCAACTTTGTGATGTAATATTGCGATTGACTAATCACTACAAAAAAAGATGCTCTTAGCGGAGGTTTATTTGCGGCAGTTTCATGAAACTGCCGCTATAATTTTTATCTTGGTAAATTTTGCAGCGGTTCAAGAAGTGTCGCAATATGAAAAACTTTAGCAGTAGTTTTATTACCTTTTGCAGCGGTTTGGTGAACTTTTGCGACAATTTAGTACCAAATTCTCTTCTTTTATTTCATTATATTAAAATTTATAACAATAAAATATTAATAAAATATCTTTAAAATAATATATCCTAAATCTAGAAATGTTACTATAAAAATCTACTATTTATAAAAATAAAGTTGTTCACTCAAATTATATAATAATTTTTACTACTAATACTTTCTAATAGTGAGAAATACAAAGTGCATAGTATTAGATGGAAAACAATACTAAAGAAAAGGAATATTAAATACACCTTTCCAGATCCATGGAGCAAGACGAGTTTAGTCAACGTTTGGACAGTTTCTACCGCAAATTAGCATAGGACCATCCTTAGCAGCAAGCAATTTCAAACAACCATACTATCCTTACAGAGAACGCAGGACCTCGCAAAAAATTGAACGAATCACGTCAGGACCAATAAAAATTAGCATCACAAACAGAAACATCTAGAGCACAAAACAATGACAAGTTTTCAAAGAAATGGAATAGCCTCTTTACGGGGAATCATCCCGAAATTTAATTGATTTATTTATTCCCTTTTTACATATGGAGGAAGACAACTTATATTTACAGGACAATCAACACACGGTTCCTTTATCCCCTTTTACCTTTCATGATAAATTGGCTAATCGACAAGGAAGAAATTGAAAAGGAGAATGGAAAATGGCAGCATGCCTTAGTGCTATATGTTCTAGGAGATGCCCCCACCTTTGCTGCTTTAGATAGATTCATGGCTAACCGGTGGAATTTTGTAGCGAAACCTAAGATTCATGGCCCCCACCACAATGATAGGTATTTCGTGGTTAAATTCATGTCACCTGATGATAGAGATGCAGTGATGATGACAGGGCCTTACACTATCTTTAATAGACCTATCATTCTAAAGCCATGGTGTGCAGAATTCAATTTCAATGCTGAGATTCTCCAGACCATTCCCCTGTGGGTTAAATTGCCTAACCTCCCATTGAACTGTTGGGGTGCAGACTCTCTAAGTAGAATTGGTAGTGCACTAGGAGGTTCTCTATATGCTGACGAGTGTACCACTCAAATTGAGAGGATATCCTACGCACGACTACTTATTGAGATGGATATCACAAGAGAACTACCACATACTGTAAAGTGATGGATCCTACAGGTAGAATTTTTTAGCAGAGTGTTCACTATGAATGGAAACCAATGTTTTGCTCAACTTTCTGCCAAATTGGCCATAAGTTCCAACCTCCACTTGAACCAGCCCCTCAACAACAAAGAAGGATCATTAAGCACCAATATGTTAGAGTAGACAAGGATACAAAAGCAGCAGAGGAAGGTGTAATACAGGCCCCTGAAAGAGGGACACAGATGAAACAACCAGCAAGTGGGACTTCTAGAGTATAAAACAATGACAAGAAGGCTACTGAATGGCAACTTGCTAAAGGAAGAGCCTCGACCAGCAGGACTGCAGGCCCTGACCCTAAACAGTTGAGCACTATGCCCTTAGAAACACACAATGGATTTCGAGCTTTGGAGACCAATACCAGCAACTTGTCAATTCACCAGCCTGGTCCTCCTGAGAGAAGTGAAATAGAGGTAAAGGATAGAGGCCCAACTCCAACTGTTCAACCATGCAGATAGTGGCCTGGAACATAAGGGGATTGAATAAGCTGTATAAGCAGAAGGAAGTGAAGTTTTTCTTAAAGCAGAATAATGTAGCTCTTATAGTAATAGTAGAATATAGAATAAAGGCACAAGGTATCCTTGGAGTAACAAAAAGAATCAATCCAACATGGCATTGGTGCTCCAACAATAGCTGTAGTACCAAGGGTAGAATTTTGATTATGTGGAACCCCCAATGCATTGACTACACTACTCTCCATGAATCAGTCCAATGTATCCATGGGATGGTGACTGTCAAGAGAGGAAATAGAAGGTTTAGCCTGACTGCTGTCTATGGCTTGCATACAATAGATGCTAGGAAACATCTATGGGCAGAGCTGAGAGGTATACATAGTACATGTCAAAGTGAATGGGTAGCTATTGGTGATTTTAATGCTGTAATACAAGTAGAGGACAGGATTCTAGGAAGTACTTTTCAAGAAGCTGAAATGAGAGACATGAGAGACTTTGTCAGAGACACAGGTATACATGAACTTAAAGCTGTGGGAGCAGAATTCACCTGGTCAAATGGACATGTATACAACAAAATTGATAGGGCCTTTGTAAACAGTCAATGGATGCACACAATGGAAGCAGTAGAAGTCCAGGTTCTACCACCTGGCTGTCTGATCATTCTCCTCTAAGCTTCAAGCTTGAGGGCACACAGCATAAAGGCCCTAAAGCTTTCAAGTTCTGCAACTATCTTGCTGAGCATCAAGACTTCCTTAATGTAGTGAATGATGCCTGGGCTGAAGTTGGCACCCAGGACCCTATGAAGAACATATGGCTCAACTTAAAAAGAGTAAAGCAGGGACTAAAAAGCCTAGCAAGGGAGGAATTTGGGGCTGTCAACCAGAAGCTGAAGACTACCAGAGATCAACTTGAACAAGTTCAGGAACAATTGATGATGAATCACCAACCTGATCTTGTCAACACTGAGAGACAGTTAAGAGTGGACCTTGAAAAATGGTCTGCTGTTGAAGAGAGTATTATGAGGCAGAAATCTAGAGTGCAATGGCTCAAGCTGGGGGATGCTAACAATGCTTTTTTCTTTGCTAGTATGAAAAACAGGTTTGCCCAGAATGGAATCCAAAACTTGATGACTAGTGCAGGCATTATGGTTTACACTCAAGAGGCAGTGGAGCAGGAGATTATGGCCTTTAACAAAGGCCTGCTAGGTACTGCTGCATCTCAGCTGCCTGCAATTAACCCCACGGTTATGAGGGAGGGTCCTATCCTGAACAGGGAGCAACAACTGTTACTAATCCTTCCGGTCTATGCAAAGGAAATCCTGGAAGCAGTTACAGACATTGGGGACCTTAAAGCACCAGGCTGTGATGGTATGAATGCCTTTTTCTTCAAGAAAGCTTGGCCAATGATTGGAGAGGATATTAATAGAGCAGTGCAACATTTTTTTATGACTGGAGAAATGCATAGGCCTATTAATTGCACTACAGTCACCCTGGTACCTAAAATAAAGAATCCTTCTATGGTGTCACAATTTAGACCCATCTCTTGCTGCACTATACTGTATAAAATCATCTCTAAAGTGATAACTAAAAGAATGCAAGGAGTGATGGATGGGCTAGTAGACAGGAACCAATCAGCCTTTGTTCCAGGTAGGATTATCACAGACAACATTATCCTGAGCCATGAACTAGTAAAGAGCTACACTAGAAAAGGTATTTCCCCTAGATGCATGCTCAAGATGGACATGAAAAAGGCATATGACTCAATAGAGTGGCCATATCTGGAGCAGGTGCTCAGATGCCTAAAGTTCCCTGAACAGTTTGTCTGCTGGATAATGCAGTGTGTTAGGACTGTAACATACTCTATTATCATCAATGGAAAACACACTAAACCCTTCCCAGCAAAGAAAGGGCTCAGACAGGGGGACCCTATGTCCCCATTCCTATTTGTGCTCTCAATGGAATACTTGACTAGGATTCTGAAGCAGCTGAAAAGGAATCCAGACTTCAATTTCCACCCTAGATGTGAGAAACTGAATATAGTGCAGATAAGCTTTGCTGATGACCTTCTACTATTCAGCAGAGGTGATTTGGGATCAACTAGATTACTATATGAGGGATTCAAGGAATTCTCTACTACTTCTGGGCTGCAAGCTAACACTGACAAAAGCTCTGTCTATTTTGGAGGTGTTGATCCAGAGACACAACAAAACATCCTCCTTATGCTGGGATTTGTTAAGGCTGAATTGCCTTTTAGGTATCTGGGGGTACCTCTGAGTACTAAAAGGCTATCTATTACCTAATGCCAACCCCTGCTAGACAAGATAATACAAAGAATAACCTGCTGGACTGCAAAATTCCTCTCATATGGGGGCAGAGTGCAATTGATCAAGTCTGTGCTATTTGCTATCCAAACCTACTGGTCACAGATTTTCCTTCTACCAAAGAAGGTCATGAAACAAGTAGAAAGTATATGCAGGAAGTTCCTCTGGACTGGTAATGTTAATCCTTCCAAAAGAGCTTTGATTGCTTGGGACAAGCTGTGCAATCCAAAGACTGCAGGGGGCCTGAACTTTATTGATATACAAATGTGGAACAGAGTTGCCATTGGGAAACTACTGTGGAGTCTCAGCACAAAGAAGGACAAGCTATGGATCCAATGGATGCATGCATACTACATCAAGGGACAATCACTATGGGCTACGACTGCAAAGCAAGCCTCCTGGATGATCAGGAAAATCCTAAGTGTCGCAAAGTACTTGTCACTGATAAACTTAGATGAAGCAGGGCTCCAAGCAATGCACCAGTACTCAATCAAGAGCATCTACACTAAGATGAGAGGAGCAGTTGCGAAGGTTCCATGGAGGAAATTGATATGTAATAACAACAGCCCCCCAAAGATGAAGTTTATCCTGTTCTTGGCACTACAAGAAAGACTTGCAACAAAAGACAGACTTCTCAAATGGAGGATCACTGATGACTCAGTATGCCCACTCTGCACCCAACTAACTGAAAGTCATGAGCACTTGTTTTTCTCATGTGCTTTCTCTGCTCGTATATAGGCAAACTTGCTAAAATGGATGGGACACAATAGGAGGATCAACCAATGGACGGAAGAGGTGAACTGGGCAACTAGACATGCTAAAGGAAAGAGTGCAGATGCAGCAATATATAGAATGGTGATCACTGAAGCTGTCTACTACATTTGGCAAGCTAGGAATGCAAAGGTGTTCCAGCAGCAACTAAGCAGTCCAAGTAGAATTATTCGTACCATTATCCAGGAAGTCCACTACAGGGGGATTGGAAAGAAGAGCCTACAGAAGAGATTAGATGCTCTAAATTTCTACCCATAGTGCCATGTATAGGGATTCCTTGTGTGTTAGGCCAATGATGTTTAATCAGCAGATTGGGTATGCCCAAGGCTGCATATATTTTCTGTGCATTTTTCTTCCTTTGAGCTGTAACGAACACTTTGGTAATGAAATGAATTCCATTTACCAAAAAAAAAAAAATATTACTAAACATTTACTTAAACACACTCCTCACCACAAATTGTCCCTACTCAAAACCCTAAACTCCCAAATCGTGCACTGCTAGTCTTCTAATAAAAAAGTTTGCTTTAAATCTCCATTCGTCTCTTCTACAAATTATATAATTTATTTGCTTAAAATCGTTTTAGGGTTTCTTCACTGAAAATGAACTCCAGTTTTTGATAGATTTAGGGTTTCTTCACCATGCGATTGATTTAGGGTTAAATTGATTTAGGTTCACTCTGATTTGTGATTTGTGATTTGTGTGAAATTGATTTAAATTTATTGTTTTATCTTCTCGATTTTAGTTTTTACTCGTTAAAATATTTTGTAATTCTGCTATTTGAATTTTTTTTTAAATTAATAATTGCTTTTGGTATTTGGATGCATGAGCTTAAAGTCTAGGAGTTATGATCATTTAGAAATTATGCTCATTGTTTGATTAGTTGTGCATTTTAGTTAATTTGTGCTTGCTGAATCTGGTCATGGAAAGTGAATTATGTGATGCTCTTTTTTCCCTTAGCAATACATTTTAGTTCCCTTGGTTGTAGTTTACTTGGTGTGCATCGTGATCTCATATCAGTTTGTTTTAGTTCTTTTTCCTTACTTCAGAGAATTTGATAAGTAATTTCTTCAGCTTGCACTAGTTGACTTGATTGAGGTAGAAACTTACTAAATGTTAGAATCTGATAAAAATACATGTCATTTCTATATCAATTGTTGCCTTTGGAAGATTTGATCTTTTACTTAGTTTTTGTTGGACAGATTTGCAACAATGGGCAGGCAAAAACGATTCAAGGTTACACAACCTGATACAAGGTTAGTGTTGCGATGATTATTGACTTTGTAAGAAGAATTTGTGTGTTAAATGGGTGAAGCTTGATGGCAAAATAAGGAAACTGTTTTCTCACTTCGTGTCTTCCATAAATCTATTTTTTGATACTGGAATTTGGGATTGTTCAAACCGTTCATGAGAAGAATTTGCACAAATCAATACTTTAACATGTATGCATACATATTCAGGTCTATATATGAAATCTGGAATGAAAAACATGTGGCCTTGAGTAGCTAAATTCAGCTGGTAAACATAAATACCATTGCTGGTTGTTCTTGTTTTGAGTTTGCAAAATCATTTTCTTCTTACTATCTTGCTATTTTATCTCTAGGATTGCATATTGGAGAAATCTATGCTTGTGTTGATTTTGTAAAATGATCACCGCCTAAGGTCTCAGCCTAGTTCTTGGTTATGGTTAGAATGGAACTAAAGATTGATATGCCTCCTGGCTAAGTGTTACTTTCAATTTTGGCATTACCATTCTGACATAGCACTAACTATTCAAGGTAGGGAGTTTACTTATGGAATTTGGATTCCATGTAGTAATACTCTAGATGATTCAGAAAGAAAAGCTTAACAAGAATTTTGGATTTAAGAACACATGGTAAGACTAAGTCTTCTCAACATGTTTTCTTTGGGTATCAACGTGGGTATTTATAAGTAGTCTATATTTATAACTCTAGAAGCTGTCATTTCCACTTGCATGCACTCAACTGATCATGAAGTTGCTCTCATGATTCTCATGGCTTACCTTTCATACGTGATGGCAGAAGTAAGTTTTACGATGTGAATAGCTGTATTAAAGTAAATATTATTACCTTGCTCTATATATTTTGAGTGATTTTTTATCATGATAATGGTCCCTGCCTTCCAGTTGGTTGGTTATCTAAATCCTGTGTAACCATCCACTGTATCTGAGCTTATTTTTTCTGTATCAAATATTAATCAGTACTTGACTATTTTTACACTGGCCATCACATTGTTTCATTTAATGTTGAATGCCTGTAGATTCATCATAACTTGTCTATTTTTATGCTGCATTCTGCAACCTTATCTTCCATCCAAACTTGTGACAGGCTATGCTTTCACGTAGCTAACCTGAAGTTAGAGGAAGGTTTACAATGGAAGAATATGATGATGAACAACCAAAGAAGAAAGTATGAAATGGAAATGCCTGCAACACAATGGATTAGTGTTTACAATGCTCGTCGCCCCATGAAGCAAAGGTATATTTACTCGTGTATGATATTGTTTGTTCTTTAGTATGTGAACAAGGAATTAATACAACTGGCATTTGTAGGTGGTTAGTTGTATTGTTCTTTTTTACCAAGCTGTCCAGATGAGTACATGTATTTGAACTATTCTTTTTCCTGAGGAGAAAATGGTCTCATATGCTCTATATTTGACTTGTTTAAGGATATCTTGTCTTATGCAGAAAATGATTCTTCTGGAGAATGGGCAATTAAAAGACTATATCATGAAGAGTATTGGAAAGAAATGGAAAGATACAAGATGCAGTCTTTATCATCGCTTTTATAAAGACTCGTTGACTTTGGATGAATGTTTCTAGACGATCCAGTGAATTGATCTTGACCAGTAGATGTGGTTTCTTCTGTATCGCTAGGATAAGAAAACACAGGTAACATATCAAAAATAAAATAATCCATTTTAGTTGTTAGTAGTGTTTCTTTGTTGATGATCAAATAACTCTCATTATTGTTTGCTTAAGTCTAGAATTCTACTCTGTGTGGGCACACTTATAATGTAAAACTAGCAAGTACTCACCTAAATAATTCTCTTCTAATAAACCCCTTATTTTACTGTTCTTTGCTTCCTTGTACTTTTCTGTGGGGTGACAGTAATACTCAGTATATATAAGTGATTTTTCTAACTGCAAAGAGTGAATATATTGACTTAGTTTTTTTTTTTTTTGTTGATAAAGAGGTTTTGATGTTCAAGTTCTTTATTTCCTTATCTTTAATTTTTTATGGCGTTATAGTTTCAAACTTGGGAGACCTATGAGTAGAGGAGAGTTGTGGACTTTGACGCACGAAGGGGAAGACAATTCCTATATCAATGAGGTGGCCAAACTTATAAGTGAAAGTAATTTAAAAATGGATAATTACATGTAAATCATATATTTCAGTTTGCCTTAGGTAGGATCATTAACCACAATGCCAGACTAAGGCTTTTTGCTTAATTTGAGGTGAAATTTCGGCATATGACAGGAGAGTATTAACACATATAAAATCATATCTTTATAAGTTTTGATTAGAATCAGGTCCTAAGTATGAAGTTTTAATCTTTTCCAGTTTAATGTTTCTCTATATAATGAAACCAAGTTCAGTAAGTTTGATTCATTAATTACTTCGTTAAACTTTACTTTAGTCTTTGCTTGCTCTTTACTGGTTATTTGCTTATGAAAATGAAGTTAGATGCTATTTATTGGTTATTTGAAAGACTCACAACTTATTTATATTTTAGTCTTTAGAGGAAGGAAGTGGACCAATGTTATGGGATGCAAACCATCTTCCCAATCAAGATGTGCAAAGCCAACATGATAGCTAATCAAGCCGGAATACAATTGTTCACTATGGATTTTGCTTATGATTGATTCCAGTTTTTCTTTTGTTAAGATCAAGTTTTTGTTTGTTTCCTTGTGAACTTTAATTAGTTTGTCACAAATCAATACTTTTGTTGAATGTTTGGATATTGGTTTTGTTTGAGTTGTGATTTTAGATATCCAAGTTAAGATTGTGAATAGGTTTATAGTTATTTAATTTGCATGTTATTAGTTGGTATAAAATCAAATTGGAAATGATGCTAGAAAAGACTCTCCGTATTAGCGACAGTTCAGTGTTTTAGCGACGGTACAAAACCGCCGCTAAAAGCCATAAAACCCCTGCAAATGCAGTTCTTTCCAAAACCGACGCTAAATATAACCAAACTGCCGCTATGTTATAATTTTAAGGCGGTTATTCCAGCGGTTGAGCAAAAGGGTTTAACGACGCCCTAACAAGCGGCAGTTTCAAACCGCCGTTAATTTTTAATTGCGGCAGTTTAAACCGCCGCTAAATGGTAAAATAAACCGCCGCTATTCATCACTTTTTTTTTGTAGTGAATCCATGTACACGGAAAACTATTTGATAGATAATATGGCTGTTATAAGTAAGAGAAGTTTATGTTAGGGACTCGATAAGTAACATGAAGTAGCTATAAATTATATATTTTTTGTGCTTTTGTGATCAATATTCTAGAAAAAAAAGTGTATTTTTCATATCATAATAAAACTTCTGTTCTGGATGATTTCCTAGCCACTTAATGTTGCATATAATATTTGTTTACTTTGAAAATGTTATCAATGGATAATGCAATATACAAAACTCCGTGAGATGACACTTTATAAATTGAATATGTTTCCTCTCTAATCTTTAGTAAAGTACGCACAGTTATGCAGTTTTTGAGATGCGTTTGTTTGAGTAACGTTTAAGAATCGAACCTATTTGCAGCACTAGGATGAGAATGAAATTAATACTTACTGCTAGGCTTGTATTTGAATCATGTAGAAGAACTATCACTGCTAGATAAACCATAGTTTGTGTTAATAAACTTTGTTGGGATATAGTAATAACATGAGGTTTTAGTTAGATTATTCTTTGTTGAATAATTGATTATTCATTTAGTAAATATCATCAATTATGTCATGTGTGTTCTATAGCAGTTGATTTACTATGTAGAGCCTGGTTTATACACCGAAGATTAAATAATCAGTTTTTATAGATAATAAAGTAATGTTCTGACACGACCCAGAATCCGGCTAGGCCGTGCGGCCACCCGACATTCTTCCCTAGACCCGTCGGGTGAACCCTTACCAATTAAATTAGGAAAATAAATATAATTCAATTCATAAATAAGAACAATACTTAGAAAAAGCACATACATACTGATACCTCTAAGCTGTACAAATGAAATTACAGCTGACTGCCCAACATACTAGGTTTAAGGCTATCCAGACTAGACATCTAAGAGTACGAAATAAGACAGATACCTCCTGAAGGGAGCAAAATGCAACTAAGATAATAAACAATAAACTGGTGGCCATTCAGAATAAAAGCTGGCTCACCCTGACAGCTGAAGTCGTCTTCGCTCCTGAACAACGTGGCGAACTCAATCATGGTGTGAACGTGCCGAAATGAAATAAATAGACAAGAAACAAAAAACATACAAGGGTGAGTCAAAAGGACTCAATAAGTGGGGCAGACTTGCCACCTCAAAGAATAGTATAGCTAGCCAGGAAGAAGAGAAATAGATAAACCAAATTCCTCTTATTTAAATAAAAAAAAAACAGAGCCAGATAATAAATGGAAATATGTATGAAACCAAAAACTCATAAACAACCAGGAACATAAGATAGACATAACATATAGGTATTCCGAACATTTCAATAATCAGAAATACATCTTATTATATGCAAATATTCCGAACATTTCAATAATCAGAAATACATCTTACTATATGCAAATATTCCGAACATTTCAATAATCAGAAATACATCTTATTATATGCAAATATTGTTGCAGCATACAACCCGATCCATATATTTATATTGTTGTGGCGTGCAACCCGATCCATATATTTATACTGTTGCGGCGTACAATGAAATGAGGTGAATGCAGTATGATGCAATGGTGTCACATGTGCGAAACAGATGGAGCAGAATCCTCCTACTCCAGGGTGGAATCCCCCTACCCTCAATATGATGTAAGGAGCGGAATCCTCCTACCCTCAATATGATGCAATGGAGCGGTATCCTCCTGCTCCTGGAGTGGAATCCTCCTGCACCCAATATGAATGCAATGGAGCGGAATCCTCCTGCTTCTGGGGCAGAATCCTCCAGTACCCAATATGAATGCAATGGAGCGGAATCCTCCTGCTCCTGGGGCGGAATCCTCCTACCCCCAATATGAATGGAATGGAGCGGAATCCTCCTGCTCCTGGGGCGGAATCCTCCTGCACCTAATATGAATGTAACATAATGCATATGAATGCAACATAATGCATATGAATGCAACATGATGCAATAATAACCATCACCAGCGCGGGACTCTCATCGAAAGCCGGAAAGTATATGCTAACTCACAGCCAGAGTACAATGCTCAGATCTTCAATGCAATACCAACAACATGACATAACATATAATATATAATGTAAATCTAAATCTAAGGCGTAATGAGTATGCATATGGGCAGCTACACACGTAAGAAATACGTGGTAGATTATCCACGAGGCAAAGGGCCTTCAAAGAAATGGATATAAACACTTACCTTGGTACAAAACTACTCAACAACCACGTTGCCCTTTGGATTTATTGCCAAACGATCATGCTTATTCAATAAGAAGAAAATATATCAAATTAGGCTAAATGCTTCATTCCTCATATCTTAGGGCAATCCGGTTAGAAACCTGATACCCTATTCGCATACGCAATACGCAGGCCAGGCCTATGTACAGGGCTTAAGGTCACATAACCAAACCCTAAATAAATTACATTTATATATTACCCATAACTCACTGAGTAGAAATATATACTCAATTCCATTATTAGGGTCCAATTAACCCTTTAAACTATTAATTGAATTTATTAAAACGATGTCAAGTATCCCAATTTTTACCGTCAAAATATATTCTAACACATGTAATAAACTAGAATAATGCATTAAGATCATTACCTGAATGTTTCCGGGTGAAAATTCTATCTGTCTCCGGCTCTTTTCTCATTTTCTATTTTTTTTTCTCCTCAATGTTGTCTCTGTTTCTCGTTATCTTCCTATGTTTCTGTTCGCTTGGTTAAAGCTTAAGGGATTTAATCCCTCCACCACCTCAATTCTTTCTATCTTTCTTTTTCTTTTCTCATTTCTTTTTTTTTTTTTGAGGAGAAAATTAAAACGGAACTCTACGAAATTCGAAATGATCCCAAATTTCTCAAGTAAGTTATACAAAATATATGTAACACACTTTCTAAGGCGGATCTCAAATCGGACTCCCGGAACTCAATATGCAAATTAAATGGAAAAGGTCAAATTATTTAACTTTCGGCATTTTAGCGGAAACTAGCCGAATAACCTCAAAATTCATTTTCGAAAGTTCACAAAAGTAAAAATAATCATACGAACCTAATGGCGCTTTTGAATTTCGAATCAAAGTTCATTCGCCAAAATCGAGCTCGAAAATCTCTTTTTAATATTTATCGACAATAAAAACTA
The DNA here is from genome assembly GCA_037355625.1 of Petunia x hybrida. Taxonomy (NCBI): domain Eukaryota; kingdom Viridiplantae; phylum Streptophyta; class Magnoliopsida; order Solanales; family Solanaceae; genus Petunia; species Petunia x hybrida. The sequence continues at coordinate 1,681,143 of JBBBVM010000071.1, forward strand.
AAATCTTCTTCTGATACGTACCAAACGAGGTCTGATTTAGCTCAAATTTTACAGACATGTCCTAATAGACCTTACGAAGATTTTTAAATTATCAGCACGCCCATCGGGGTCCTAATTCCCGAAACAACTACCTAAGGTCGTTTCATTCTCCTCCACTTATACTCTCGTTCGTCCTCGAACGAGCACAAGTTTAAAGAAAAATTTACACAGATACCAAAAGAACTTGAACGACCTTCATAAAATATTCCACGAACATTATCTCATGATTATAGGATCAGAATTGTAACACGTGCTCCGAACTCTTAGAATAAAACATATCTTGATAATATCCTCACATTGTTGCCCAGGTTATTCTAACTAAGCTGACCCTTCGATACACAGAATTTTGAATGGGTTAACATGATTCTGCCAGTGAATCACCTCGTCTATATATTTTTCGATATAGAACAAGTCGATGGAACTAAGAATTAGCTCACGCTTCAACAACGCCTTAGAGATTTTAATATTAGCATTCAGTATTAGAGGAAGACTCCTCCACTTAGAGCATACGCTCATACAACTAACTTGAATAGAAATAGCCATCTTCTCACAGTCTGCCGGACTAAGAAAGACATAGCTAAAAATGCAGCTCAGACCGGAGCTACCAAATTACCCTCTCGAGTTGTCAAACAGCTGGAACTCTTGAGTTCACAACTCCATACCTTTTCCATAAACACCACCGCTTGATGGCTCAATTCACGGGTCGGACGACACTCTCCATTACCCTTAGTAGCCTTGAAACACAATAATATGCTTACCCGGCTACCTTGAAACGCATTCTGGCTCAACACAGGGAATATAACAAGCGACTACTAACCGCCTAAACTCACTAGTGTCGGACGAAGAAGAAATGGCAATGGACCACAGATAGGAATAATTAGAGCTTTAGGAAGCTCATCTTCTTATTTACTTGGCTACCTGAGCTAGACTACTTACGAGTCAAGCTAGCCAAAGAATCATAATTGAAGAAATAGACATTAAATGAACTTTATGGAACAACATCCATGCCAATTTAACCTCCCAATAAGAAGGAAACTCTGACAATTTACCAGAAAATCCTTTTATAACCCAGATAAGCTTATGAGATAACATGACTTTACTGGCGTTTTGAACCAAGAGGAGATACGTAGATCGAATATTACTTACTAAGCACTTTACACTGGAAGAAATAATAACACTCTTTGATGGTGATGAACTAGAATCCCATCATCTAACCAACACGAAATTCCTAGAAGAGAGGTAAACTAATTTGACATAACAATAGAAGGTGGCACGATAAGATGCTAGGCAGACCATAGCGACACTCACTGTCAAATTTCTCATATTTAGACCAGATAAATTTTTAGGGTCTCACAAATGCCAGAAATAGATCATACCAGAAGCTCACCCCTCTACCGCAATCGATTCTTAATTGAAACAACATCCAATGAAACCATGGTAAGATAAACGAAGTCCAGACCGATCGGAAGAATCAAATATTACTCATATATAAAGGAAGAAAAATACATGGGTGTTCTACATCGGATACCTCAGCATCCTGCCAGACTGGCAGTTCATAGAACTTTCTCTGCAGCTGACCTGAGCCACTATCCTGATAATCACCTTCAGAAGAACCACTGCCACCACAGTCTCGAGCTCTACTGGATGGTGGAATTTTTTTGGCTAATTGAGATCTAAATGAAATCCCTTGCGACGGTCCAAGTGCCTGATAATGAGAGAAAGGACGACCGCCTATTTACCGGAATAAGGGAAAACTCCTCAAAGGATAACCAGACTCACGACAATGATAACAACTTTTCGCTGAAAGTGGAAGCTGGACAAATTGTTGATAGATGTAAAGAGAATACTGACTCTGATCTTGACGAACTACTTGCGCACTCTGAGAATCACGCGCCACAAGTGATGCAATACGGATTGGTATCCAAAGCCGTGAGGAGCTTACACTCAACATGCGGAACTTAAGACGCTTCAAAGAGAGCTTGGGAACCAGGATTCAAGTCAAGGAAGGCCAAAAGACCAAGATGCGAGCTTGCTGGACTGCTGGAAAAGCAATGCCCTGTGCGATCGCGAGGAAGGATTATGTTGTTCTGCGCGATCGCGACATTCCTTGCGCGAAAGGGAATTTTTGTCCATTTATTATTCTTAGGGGCTTTCTAGTCATTTTACACTTGTGTATGGGAAAACTATATAAGCTTCCTTTAGACCTTTATTTCATTTAGTTAGTTTTTGATTGAGGATAGAGATAGATTAGGCCGAGCCTATCATGTGAAAGCTCGAGGCTTCATGGACTCCTTTACTTAGAACCGAGTGGATGTCATCCTAGTATGGATCCTCGATAGGTTCAAGTTTCTTTCTCTCTCTCGGATATTCAATCTTGTTTGAATAATATATCCTTTCTGTCTTCTATTTCTGTCCTTCCCCCTATTTTCTCGTTATGTGTTTACTTTATAGCTTCCGTTCCTTTATCTTGCTTCCGCGTGGTTTGGTTCGTATCATTTGGTATCAGAGCAAGGCTCGGATTTTATTTCGACAAACCCCGACCCTTGATTCTTCGTGCCTAGGTTGTTTTCTATCTTAGTTTCTTGTTTGTTATTGTTGAAAAGAAGAAAACACAAAAAAATTGAAAAAAGTTGAAAAATGCAAAAAAAGAAATTCATATTGTGGATTGGATTTGATCACCCGTTGATTGTTTGATATCAGGGATTGATCTATGATGTTTTTCCGTTGATTTGGTACCCTTATATCACGATTTGGTGAAACAGATTGAAAATTTGAAAATCAAAGTTTTCATTTTTGAAACCCTTGTTCTTGAGCTAGAAGACATTGATTCTTGAGTTTGATTGTTTGTTTGGACGTTAAATTCGTCGGGGTTTGTTGGAAAACACATTATACAACTTTGGGTACCTTGGGAATTGAAAAACAAGTTGAATCGAAGTGATTTGAGTGAAAAATTGAAGCTGAAAGTCGGATCTGGTTCTGCAGTGTTGAAGAAATATTTTACACTTCTCAATCGCGAAGAGTTAAGCACGATAGCAAAGAGAAAAATTAATTTTGGGAATTATTTACTCTGCGCGAACGCGCCCAACGTGACGCGATAGCGAAGAACAATTTTTTTTCCAGAATTTCAATTTTTGGACAGAATGTTCGCAACAGCTTCCGAACAATTTCCAATCAATAAAACTCTAATTGATTCATTAAATATAGTGAGTTTCTAGATCACAAACAAAATTCCATCCAATTCCGAATCCGTTTAGTGCTAATTCGATTCGAGTCTTTCTTGTGTCACTTCCTTAGTAGTCTTGTAACTTCTTTCTTTTGGTTTCATTGCTTGTTTCCTTTGTTCCTAATCTATTTGTGAGTCGTTATTCGTTTCTTTGGTGTCTTATAAACTCCATTCCGAACCTATACTTGGACGTGCTAGTTGGTGATCATTTCATTTTGGTTCCTATAAAGGGGATAAGGCTAGGATTGAGAGGAAAAAGGCTAAGAGTGGTGAGAACAATAGAGTGTGGTCATAAAAGCCAAAGACCTTGAGTGTATACACGGGTGGAAAGAAAATTTAGTGAACATTACTTGAGTGATACACGTGAGGGAGTGAACTTGTGAGGTCCTTTGCTCTTATTTGCTATAGGTATGGCGTCAGATGATGATTGTGGAGGGTATAGTTCGTGTGGAGATGATGGAGGCTATGGCTCCTATGATGGTGATGATGGGTATTTCTATGATGATTCGAGGAACTATGGCTCTTATGAAGATGAAGCGAGTCACTATGGTGATCATGAAGCTCATGGAGGCTATGAGGCTTATGAGGATGAACGTAACCATGAAAACTCCTATGCTTCTAATCTTGGAGATGATGATAGTGACACTTCAAGGTATAATGTTCCTACTTACTCTTCTTATGATGAACATGAAAATGTAGATAGTGACATAGAGAGAATTGATGATGAAGCTTATTATAGAAATTGTTCATTTGCACCGCCTTTTTGTGTTCCTAAAAGTGAACAAGAGAGTAGTAGTCTTTCTATCAATTTGAGGAGAAGTGGTAACTACTCCATGAGAAAAAGGGAGTCTACATATTCTAATTGCGCTAAAAGGTTTGATGACTCTAATTCTTATGCAAAAGGCAACTTGAGGCCTAGAGTGAGAAAAGATGCTACATGTACTACAAATGATTTGTCTTGGACTAACAATGCTTTGAGAACTATGTTTAGACAGAATCATTTTGTAGACAACCACGAGTGGAGCAATTTTTGGAAGAAAGAAAGAACCTCTTCCACGCAATTGGTAAGGTTGGAGGGTTTCCTTGTCCTATGATCATTGATTATGAGAGCCATACTAATGTTGCAAGTATTTCTTTGGTTGAGCAATTAAAGTTGGAAACTTGTAGTCACCCCTTCCCCTATAGGTGGCCTTGGTTGAATGGAGATGGGTTTGTGGTCATTACACAGGGTAAAGTTCAAAATTGGCAATTATCATGATGAAATACTATGTGATGTGATGCCCACAAAAGGTTGTCACTTGCTGTTGGGAAAACCATGGAAGTTTGCTAGAAATGCCAAGTATAGTGAGAAGCTTGGGAGGCATGCTTTCACTTTACGGGACCAAAAGTTTACTCTTGGCGCCACACCTCCAATGATAAGGATCAAAATCGAAACGCGGAAATAAACATAAAAAGCGAGACACTACTCGAACTCCCTACGAAGTAACTATGGAGAACTCGTTCCATAATACCCTCGTATCGGTGTCAAGGAGGACCTACACTATGCAACTACCCTCGAGCCACACTTGGGGCTCGCAAATAGAATGATCGGGTTTTCGGTTCAAGACTCAACTAGGTTCCACTAGTGAATTCAAGCAACCAAGAGAAGGGTTTCTTCAATAAAGAGATAAACTCTATTCATCATTCATAAGATTCAAAGGTAGACTAAGGTTTGAATAGGTTTGTGAAGTATTTATAGACTTCACTTACATGTAATGAAAGCTCAAAAATACCCCCAAAGTGGGTTACAATATTAAAGGCCTCGCAGGGCTATACTTGTCCAAACATAGCATAAAAAGTAGCAATTCCCGCACCCCTTCACAAAGTAGGCGCCCAGCCTACTCCAACTAGGCGCCCGGCCTACTCTTGGCTTGCTGAAGGAGTGGGCGGTCCGCCTGGTCTGGGAGTCCTACAGAGGCGGTCCGCCTAGTGAGATCCAGAGAGTGATCAAAAACTAGGCGGCCGGCCTAGATGAGTAGGCGGTCCGCCTGGTGCTGTGGCCTCTTGATTTGCCTCCAAACGTGCTCCGGATGCCTCGTCAAGTGTACTAGAAGGTTCTCCATCCATGGCACACCAAAGCACAGTCTTCAAGTTGGTTTTGGAGCCTTCTTCCATACCCTTCCATATCAAATGAAGATGGGTGTCTTGTATCAATTTGGCTTGACTCCGAGTGAATGGTCTTGAGGGGGTTTGGGTCTTATCATCCTCCCCTTCTTGAGAAGATTTCGTCCTCGAAATCGAAGCATCATCCACGACCTCTTCATCATTATGCACAGCCTCTTCATCCCCTACATTCAAAGGAACCAAGTCACTAACATTGAAGGTATTAGAAACTTGATACTCACTTGGCAAGTCGACCACATAAGCATTGTTGTTTATCTTCGAGAGCACTTGGAATGGGCCATCTCCTCGGGGTGCCAACTTCCCTTTTCTAAGGTTTGGAAACCTTTCTTTCCGGAAGTGCACCCACACATAATCACCCTTCTTGAGTTCCACCTTCTTGCGTCCTTTGTTCTTCTTGGCGGCAACCTTAGCATAAGCTTCCTCCAAGTTCTTCTTTGCCTTTGCATGGAGTTCAACCAAAGCCTTGGCTCTAGCTTTACCTTCAAAATTAACAACCATTTCCCTTGGCAAAGGGGTTAGATCAAGGGGAATCAAGGGGTTAAAGCCATAAACACACTCGAATGGAGTCATGCCTATCAAGCTATGCAATGTGCGATTGTAGGCAAACTCCATAAGAGGTAGACGATCAATCCAAGTCCCGGCCTTACCTCGAGTCATGGCTCTAAGAAGAGCACCCAAGGTTCGGTTTACCACCTCCGTTTGCCCATCGGTTTGGGGGTGGTGGGACGTGGAGAACAAGAGCTTGGTGCCTAAAGCACCCCATAAACACCTCCAAAAATGACTTAGGAACTTAGTGTCCCTATCACTCACTATGGTTTGAGGCACACCATGCAACTTCAAGACATTTTCAATAAACAAAGTTGCTACATGTTGTGCATCATCACATTTCTTGCATGGAATGAAATGAGCCATTTTGGAGAACCTATCCACAACAACATAAATGCTATCATGGCCCCCTCTAGTCCTTGGTAATCCCATCACAAAATCCATTGAGATATCCAACCATGGACTAGTAGGTACGGGGAGAGGGGTATACAACCCATGAGGGTGGGCTTTAGATTTGGCTCGCTTGCACTCAAGGCAATTAGCGCAAAACTTTTCCACATGCACCCTCATCTTTGGCCAATGGAATTGTTCTTGAAGAATGGCCAAAGTCTTTCTTGTGCCAAAATGTCCCATGAGTCCCCCGCAATGTGCTTCATGCACAAGCAACTCTCTCCAAGAGGACTCCAGAATGCACACCCTACCATTTTGAAGATATAACCATCAAACCATTGGTATTTGTCAACTCCCTCCCCTTTCTCTAGAGTGTCATAGACACTCTTTAGCTTTGGGTCATGAGCATACATCAATTTAATGCTCTCAAAACCCATGAGCTTAGAGGTGAGAGTGGTGGCTAGAGCGAACTTTCTTGAAAGCGCGTCCGCCACAACATTGTCTTTCCCTTTCTTGTATTGGATCACATAGGGAAAAGACTCAATGAATTCAACCCACTTGGCATGTCTCTTATTGAGCTTCTCTTGGCCTCTCAAATGCTTGAGTGACTCATGGTCACTCTTGATTACAAACTCACGAGGCCAAAGATAGTGTTGCCAATGGGCAAGGGCTCTCACAAGGGCATACAACTCCTTGTCATATGTAGAATAATTCAAGGAGGCCCCTTTCAACTTTTCACTAAAGTAGGCGATGGGTTTGCTATCTTGCATTAAAACACCACCAATTCCCACCCCCGAGGCATCACATTCAACTTCAAATGCCTTTCCGAAGTCGGGCAATTGCAATAGAGGGGCGGTACTCAACCTACTTTTCAACTCAAGGAAGGCCTTCTCTTGAGGCTCTCCCCAAACAAAGGGTTGGTCTTTCTTCACCAATTCGGTGAGTGGAGCGGCAATGGAGCTAAAGTCCTTCACAAATCGCCTATAAAAGCTTGCGAGACCATGAAAGCTCCTCACTTGAGTCACGGTAGTAGGAGTAGGCCAATCACGTATGGCCTCTACCTTAGACTCATCCACCTCCACTCCTTGGGCACTCACAACAAACCCAAGAAAGACCACCTTCTCAACACCAAAGGCACACTTTTTAAAATTAGCATAGAGCTTTTCGGCTCTCAACTTTTCAAGCACTAGCCTAAGGTGTTCAACATGGTCGTCTATTGATTTGCTATAGATCAATATATCGTCAAAATAGACGACCACAAACTTGTTGATGAATGGCTTTAGAACATGGTTCATTAGCCTCATGAAAGTGCTAGGTGCATTGGAGAGCCCAAAGGGCATCACCAACCATTCATAGAGACCAAACTTGGTCTTGAATGCGGTTTTCCATTCATCACCGGGTTTCATCCGGATTTGATGGTAGCCGGACCTAAGGTCAATTTTGCTAAACACACATGAACCGCTCAATTCATCTAACATATCATCAAGCCGGGGAATAGGATGACGGTACTTTACCGTTATTTTGTTCACGGCCCGACAATCAACACACATTCTCCAAGTGCCGTCCTTTTTGGGAACAAGGATCACCGGCACGGCACAAGGACTCAAGCTTTCCCTTACCAAACCTTTAGTGAGCAATTCATCAACTTGCTTTTGCAATTCTCTTGTGTCTTCCGGATTGCTCCTATAGGCCGGTTTGTTTGGGATTTGGGATCCCGGGACAAAGTCTATTTGATGCTCAATGCCCCTCAAAGGAGGCAATCCTTCCGGCATTTCATCCGGGAACATGTCACCAAAATCCTTCAAAACATTCTCAAACACACTAGGCAAAGGGTTAGAAGAAAAATCACAATTAGAGTTTAGAACCATACCTTTGTGCACTAGGCATATGAGAAGCTTGTTGCCATCATTTCCTTTTAGGATCTCGCCCGGTTGCATCATGGCACATATGCCACCGGTAGAAGTAGGTGGGATTGCCACCAAGCTTTTGGACAAAGGGCTAGTCTCAACCACCGACTTAGCCTTTGCCACCTCCCTCAACTCCCGCATCCGCTTGTAATCATCGCTCACTTGTTTGGGAGTCATGGGTTGGAGCACAAACTTTTTCCCCTCATGCGTCACCGTATAGGTGTTGGCATGACCATTATGAACCACATGTCTATCAAATTGCCAAGGCCTACCAAAGAGTAGGTGGCATGCTTGCATCGGCACGACATCGAACATGTGTTCATCCACATAGTTCCCAATCTTGAATTTGATCAAACATTGTTTAACCACCCTCAACTCACCACACTCACTAAGCCATTGAAGCTTATAAGGATTTGGGTGTTTCAAGGTAGGTATTTTCAATTGGGTAACTAGTGTTTGGCTAATAACATTAGCACAACTTCCCGAGTCAATAATCATAGAGCAAATGAGACCCATGACTCGGCATTTGGAATGAAAAAGATTCTCTCGTTGTAAGGTCTCAACATCTTCTACACACATGACTCCTAGACTCCTCCTCACAACAAGGAAGGCATGGGATTCATCATCTTCAATCATAGTAATCTCCCCTTCATCTCCCTCATCCACTTCACCCTCTACTCCCTCTTCTTCCTCGGGCTCACTATCTTGCTCATAGACCAAGTCACCAACAAGAACCATGGTTTTCCGAGTAGGGCAATCTTTAGAGAGATGACCATATCCCTTACACTTAAAGCATTGAGTAGAAGAAGAGATTGGATTACTCAATTGAGTTCTAGAGTTACCTCCCACGGGTTGTGTCGACCTTTCAAAAGGCTTTTTCACTTCCTTGCTAGCACTTGCACCACTTGCACTTTGGAATTTGGCATTAGTTGTAGGAGACTTCCAATCCTTTGGCTTGTTCAATGGAGTAATAGCATTACTCTTGTAGCGAAGGGATTTCTCCTCTTTGAGCCATTTCTCGGCTTCAACCGCATCTTCACATAGCTTGTAATGATCATTGTACTTGTGAAACTTCAAAAGTGAAGCTATGTCTCGGTTTAAGCCCCCTTTGAAACGGATCATGGCCGTCTCATTGTCTTCCTCATCCAAGTCTAGAGTCATCCGGACTTGTTCAAACTCATTGAAGTACTCCCCAACCGACTTGGAACCTTGTTTCAATTCATAGAGTCGCTTTTGTTGGTCCACTCGGTATTGGTTAGTCAAGTACTTTTCATCCATCACACGGATCAACTCATCCCAAGTAAGATTAAGAACCATCCCCATCCTCCTTCTATTCCTCTTTACCGACTCCCACCATGTGGAAGCAAAGGACTCAAAGGAAGAGATAGCATACTTAGTCTTCTTCACTTCGGGCATGTCATTGGTGTCAAATATACGTTCCATGGACAACTTCCAATCAAGGTACTCCACCGGATCACTACTCCCTTTGAAAGGAGGAATAGTAATCTTCACACTATTAAGATTGTTGTTGTTGTCACGACCCCCACGGAATGGCTCCGGTTGGCCCCCATAGTGGTCTTCATTCACACCATACTCCCTTCTCGCATTCCCTCCAACAAATCCCATAGGTGGCCCTCGACCTCGGCCCCTACCTCGATCCACATTACGACCCCAATTCATACCACGTCTTGGTTGAAAGTGATCATCAAACCCATACACATCGTCACCATAATCAACTTCCTCCCCTTCTTGAGCCTCATCGACTTGCTCAAGAGGTTGCACGTTTCGAATGGGTCTTGGTAATGGGTTGTTTCTTGGGGGATTATCCAAGATACGGGGAATGCCCGTTCGTTCAATTCTCTCTCGATCTTCCTTTACCCGTTGTTGATTGAGCAATTCAACAACTTGCTCCGGGGTAAAGGTAGGGCTACTCGAGCCTTCACCGGTCTCAATTTGGACACTCGGGGTCCCCTTTTCAATTGGGACACTCGGGGTCCCTTGGTCTCCTTGGGTACTTGAAGCACCCTTTTCAAGTGACTCAATCCTTTGAGTCATAACATCCATCTTGGCAAGAAGGCTAGCCAAGGCCTCCTTGATGAAATCTTGACCTTCGTTGGCCATTGTACCTACAAAGAAAAGAAACAAGAGTTAGTTAAAACACCTCACTCGCTCCCTCACTTGTGTTCACTCGGATCACTCCTTTTGGTGGCGGTGGATATTTCACTCTTGCTTGAACTCAAAGCTTCACAAAGTTGAATAGTAAACCTAAACCTAATCACTCGACTCAAGAGCCAAATGTACTCCGGGGTGAGTGGAGTTAATAGGACTCGATTGGAACGCTAAGCACTTTGATTGAGGACTTGAGTCAAAAGGCACTACGGATCTTCTTTGAGTTCTAGTCTCCGTTTCTAAGGTACGATAATTCCTAATAGCTTGAAGTAATTAGTACTAATCAAGTAGGATTATACTCTAATAATACTAATTAGAAGCGATGCAAACAACAAAACAAGCGAACCTAGAAGAAACTACCCGATTCCCAACTCTCCAGGAAGTAGGCGCCCCACCTGTTTGGACTAGGTGGTCTGCCCAGTGTCTGCAGAGAAGAGTGGGCGGTCAGCCTACTCTGAGTAGGCGGTCCGCCTCTGTAAAGTCCAGAGAGCACTCAAAAATCAGGCGGCCCGCCCGTTTCCCTAGGCGCTCCGCCTACTGCAAGTTCCAGCACAGTTCAAACACGATTTTCTTGGTTTTGCACCCAAAAATTCATCAATCCACACGTTGTTTTGGCAAATCAAAGGTACCCCAATGTTGTTTCAAGCACAGAGATCAAACCCCAATCAATTTTATCAAACCCCAATCAAAGTTCAACATTCCACCATGTTCATAGCTAGGGTTTCAAATTTTCAAGTTCTTCAAGGGTTTCAAATTTTCAATCCTTGTGTTTCTACTTCAAATTCGGTGTTCAGGGTACCAAAAGAACGGGTTTCCAACAAGGAACAAACCCCAATATCAATCAAGCAATGGGTCCAACAAACCAAGATTCTATGATCAAATTTTTTTGTGTTTTTTTCAACTTTTTCTATTTTTTTGTGTTTTCTTCAACAACAAATAAGAACCTAAGATAGAAACCAACCTAGGCATGAAGAATCAAGGGTCGGGGGTTTGTAGAAACAAAACCCGAGCCTTGCTCTGATACCAAGATGATAAGGATCAAAATCGAAACGCGGAAATAAACATAAAAAGCGAGACACTACTCGAACTCCCTACGAAGTAACTATGGAGAACTCGTTCCATAATACCCTCGTATCGGTGTCAAGGAGGACCTACACTATGCAACTACCCTCGAGCCACACTTGGGGCTCGCAAATAGAATGATCGGGTTTTCGGTTCAAGACTCAACTAGGTTCCACTAGTGAATTCAAGCAACCAAGAGAAGGGTTTCTTCAATAAAGAGATAAACTCTATTCATCATTCATAAGATTCAAAGGTAGACTAAGGTTTGAATAGGTTTGTGAAGTATTTATAGACTTCACTTACATGTAATGAAAGCTCAAAAATACCCCCAAAGTGGGTTACAATATTAAAGGCCTCGCAGGGCTATACTTGTCCAAACATAGCATAAAAAGTAGCAATTCCCGCACCCCTTCACAAAGTAGGCGCCCAGCCTACTCCAACTAGGCGCCCGGCCTACTCTTGGCTTGCTGAAGGAGTGGGCGGTCCGCCTGGTCTGGGAGTCCTACAGAGGCGGTCCGCCTAGTGAGATCCAGAGAGTGATCAAAAACTAGGCGGCCGGCCTAGATGAGTAGGCGGTCCGCCTGGTGCTGTGGCCTCTTGATTTGCCTCCAAACGTGCTCCGGATGCCTCGTCAAGTGTACTAGAAGGTTCTCCATCCATGGCACACCAAAGCACAGTCTTCAAGTTGGTTTTGGAGCCTTCTTCCATACCCTTCCATATCAAATGAAGATGGGTGTCTTGTATCAATTTGGCTTGACTCCGAGTGAATGGTCTTGAGGGGGTTTGGGTCTTATCATCCAATGAAAGTCAAAGAATGTTACTTTAGAATGCTAGAAAAGGGAAGAAGGACATGATGCAGGGAAAAATACGCGGAAGCTAACTAAACGATAAACGAGCGGAAGCAAGTAAAAGATAACAAGAAATCGAGACTAGGAAGGCAAGAAAGTAGAAGAAAGAATTGAATTCAACTCACATACGTTGATTGAATTCAAAAGGGAGAAGGGAAACTCAAACCTTACAATGGACTCAACTAGGTGTCGATCGCCATAGGTTCCAAGTCGAGACATACACGAGCCTCGGGCTCAAACAAGAAGGGCTCGGCCTCTTCAATGTTCTCTCTCAATTCTCTCTTCTAAACAATGGCTAACTTCTGAATGAAATGGCTAAGGGAAGCTTATATAGTTTTCCCATACATAAATGTGAAATGACTAAAAGCCCCTAGGTCTAGTTAATACATTAGAATCACTTAGGGACAAAATAGGAATTACACCTCAAAAACTAGTCTTCAATTGGCCCGTAAGTAGGCGCCCCGCCTAGCCAAAAGAGGCGCCCCGCCTAGTTGCAGTGTAGGCCAAACAGGCGCCCCACCTCAGGAGTAGGCGCCCCACCACAATGAAGTAGGCGGTCCGCCTATTGCATAGGGGCGGTCCGCCCAGTGCAGGTCCAGAGAGGCTTCATCAAGTGGGCGGTCCGCCCTTCCAAAGAGGCGGTCCGCCCCTTCCTGGGAGTTCTTGAAATGGCTCAAAATGTATCCCCCGAGCCTCTCCTTTGGTGCCTAAGTACTCCTCCTTCCTTGGCGCTCCAATGCATGATCTTCAAGACGTTTCCGGAGCCCTTGACTTGTGTCCTTTGTGCTCCCCAAGCTTGGTTCTTGATGGTTGTCGTTTAGGCCAATTTGCCCGGCATCATCCTCCCCTTCTTGAAAGGATTTCGTCCTCGAAATCGAACCATCAAAACCTACAATCAAAACAAGCACAACAAAAACTTCCTACCTCACAAGTAGGTTAGCTTAACAAGAATAAGTGCAAGTGGTGTGGAAAACACACTCTTGTGATATAGCCAAGCATCAATTCGAATGAAAAAGCTTATGTCCCCAAAAGAGACAACAAAATCTTGGCCCGACAAGAACAAGCACTCATTGTCAAAACAAGCAAAGGGAACAAGGATATGCATGTAGCAATTAAATTTCCTATGACCCCTAAGCTTACTACCAACACACCAAGCCTTCACATCAATTTTATCACAATGTGACACATCGGCTTTGGCATGATCAACACTCAAGGTGTGTTCAACAAATGGGATGGAGTAAGTAAAGTAGTTCAATTCACAACTAACATCGACTACTCCACTCCCCTTCTTAAGAGCATTCATACACACACCGAGAGGTACCTCCTCACCTCCCAAATCAACCCTAAGACAATCCTCCTTTTGGGACAAACTCCAAAGGAAGGTCTCCAAAATAGGTCCTTCATCATTATAGTCCACACAACGAGGGCTAGGACTACTAGAAGATAGGTCAACACGACCAATACCAAGACCACTCCCCTCACTCGGAGTTCCAAACGTTGGATCATCCATAGAGCCTAACTTGACAAACCATGGAGGTTCGACTCTACTATCGACCCTAGTCCGATACAATTCACCACCACAAATGAGATTGCCTTCAAACAATAGAAATGTAAAGGCATGCACCTCAAATTCATGGTTACGCAAAAGCATAGAATCAAGACTAGGTCTTTCACTCTCACTCGAGGAGTCATCGAAAATAAATCGATCCATCTCACATTCAATAGACTCCTCAAGGTCAAATCCACCCTCACTACGACACATGAGACCACCATTATCAATGAAGCAATCAAAGGGAAGAATAAGATCATCATGCAATTCATCTTCTCCTTTATCAAATATGGGTGGGGTGTCATAACAAGGTTCACAAACAAGGTCAACTTCAACATTCTCACTAAAGAGAGGTTCAATGAAAACCGAGCTCACATCATGATGTGGCTTTTCAACCCTCTCAACTAGTGGTTCAATTTCACACACAAGTTGACCCGAAGGCTCTACACTAGTTGCAAACACATTATATTCATGCAAATCATCAACTAGCATAGAGTTGTTACAAGCAAGATCACAAGACAAGGAAGTATCATGCTCAAGGGAGGAAGAACTAACACATACCTTTGAAGTGTCATGAACGTCTCCGCCTTGTAGCTCGCATTCGGCATCTCCTTCACCTTGTCTTTCCATCTCGGAACATGGTTGAGGCTCCATCGGCTTGCCTCCAAGAATACCTACACAAGTACTCACACAAGTAGAAGAAAAAGGTAAAGGGTTAAGGTTAGAATAAGGGGTGTCCTCACTCTTTTTTCCCTCTTTCTTTTCCCTCATTTTTCTTTCAAGGCTAGGTGTAGATTCGGGTGGTGACATCCCACTCACATCACTCAACACATCCTCTCCTTTTCCCACTCGAGGAATGTCACCGGTCTCTCCCTTACTCCTCTCTATCTTTTGTCTCTCAAATTCGGGCGAATTGGGACGAGGACCAAGAATACCCATAGCCGGAGTAGGTGGACTCTTCACGTCAACCCGGAATCTAGGACTAGGAGACTCATCACTTGATGTCTCCTTCTTCTTAGTTGGTGAACCACTTGGAATTGAAACTTGTGGTTTTGGGTTCACCTTGTTGATGTCTATCAACCCTTTTCTAGCACATGTCCCGCCATTGCTTGTGTTTGTAGGACTTCTTGTTTGCACATTGTCAACCATGGAATGAAGTTCTTGCTCCTTGCTCCTTTGCCTAGCCAAAGAAGGCGCACTAGTAGGCACTTGGCTCTTCGCCCGGTAAGGCACAAAGTCATAAACTCTTTGCCCTACGCCCACAAGATATGCATCCTTCACCACACTATATTGCACCCTCTTGCCCTCCAACCACCGGTCACCTATCCACACATCAATATGACGCATGGGATACACATCACACCACACATAGCATTTATAGTTCCTATGAGATATGAGTACCCGAGCCTCCTTAGAAACCCACACTCCATCATACTCATAAGGATGCTCTAGCTTGTGGCATGGTATCCTAAGCCTATCAACCAAAGAGGTGCTAATACAATTGGCGTCGGTACCACCAATTTTGAGCAAGTATCCTCCAATACCATCTACCTCAACAACGAACCTACATCTACCCAAGTCTTGCACATTGGCACCCAAATGAGAATTTGGACGCCCACAAGTGTCAACACCAACAACTTGGGTCTTCCTTATCCCTCCACTAGTGGCAACACCACTAGAACAATCTCCACTTCCCGTCACTCTCCCAACATTAGCAATGTTGTTGGAAGTCAAGGAAGGAACCACGCCATGGAACCCATAAGTGCCTCTCGCCTTGGTTCCATCGCCCATAGTACTACTCCTACTACTACCCTTCAAGGCATTGAAAGAACAATTCAAGCTCTTAGTAGCAAAAGCAACACCATCCCTCAAACCAACCTCCACATGGGAATTAGAAGCATTAGGTCGCTTAGCGTACCTAGAAGATGCACGCTTCTCCTTCCCCATGGAACAACCACCACCACCTCCCATACTAATGGAAGGTCCTCTACTACTCCCTTGTACACCGTTAGCAACACTAAGAGAAGATGCATAAGAATAATCCATATGTTCAACATCATCATCAACTCTATCTATGTCACTACCATCAATATCAAATTCTTCACAAGAAGAGTAAGTAGGATCATCATACCTTGAAGCGTCACCATTCTCGGGTTCTTGACTAGAAGCATTAGATTCATCAAATTCATCTTCATGGGCTTCATAGTCGTCATCAACCTCACGATCATCATAGTGAACCGCTTCATCTTCATAGGAGCCATGGTTTCCATCATCAAAGTAATGGCCTTCATCCTCACCATAGGAACCATAGTCTCCATCATCACCATACGAGTCATAACAACTCGCATCATCCCCACACGAGCCATAATCTCCACAATCAACATCCGACATCGTTGCAACACCAAAGCACAAAACCTCCCAAAAGTCACTCCCTCACGTGTATCACTCAATTTATGAACACTCAAGAGCGAGGCCTTTACAACTTGGGAACCAAGGTGATCACAACTAGCATGTCCAAGTTAAAGTTCGGAATGGAATTAATGAGACTCGATGGACGGACGGTTATTTAAAGTGCGCACTTGAGGCCAAAGAAAGTTCTACGAATCTTCTTTGATTTCTAATCTCCTCTACGCACGATTACCCTAATACGCTAAAGGATTAGTGTTAATAAAGTAGGCCAATTACCCTAGAAACACTAACCAAGAGGTACGGAAGCAAACGGAACACAAAAACACACAAAACGAAGCCAAACGGAGCCTCCCCAGGAGTGGGCGGTCCGCCTCTGTAAAGGGGGCGCCCCGCCTACTCAAAATACAGAGAGCAACATAAAAATGGGCGGACCGCCTACTATTTGGGCGCCCCGCCTACTGGCAAATTTCAGCACAGTCCGAAAATCGTTTTTTGGCTCGTTTAGCACTCAAAATCCAACGTTTTCGACTCGTTTTCGATTCTAATGATACCCAAAGGTGTATATGGTGTTTCTAAACATTCCCCAATAGGTTTTAACCCCAAACAAACAACAATCAATCGATTTTGATTCTTGAGCAAAATTCTAGGGTTCTTTGAAAATTTGGGAATTTGATTTCTTCAAATTTTGAAATACACCACCAAATCTTGTAATTTTGGTATCAAAAGAATGGGAATACAATAAGGAACAAACCCCAATGATTTTTAATGAATGGGTGTTCCAATCCAACAAGTTCCACCAAATTTTGTGAAATTTTCAAGTTTTTCTATTTTTTTGTTTTTCTTCTTTTCTTCAAGAACAAACACAACAACAACAATAATACTAACACGATGAACAAGGAACGGGGGTTTGTAAGAACATAACCCGAGCCTTGCTCTGATACCAACTGATGCAGGGAAAAATACGCGGAAGCTAACTAAACGATAAACGAGCGGAAGCAAGTAAAAGATAACAAGAAATCGAGACTAGGAAGGCAAGAAAGTAGAAGAAAGAATTGAATTCAACTCACATACGTTGATTGAATTCAAAAGGGAGAAGGGAAACTCAAACCTTACAATGGACTCAACTAGGTGTCGATCGCCATAGGTTCCAAGTCGAGACATACACGAGCCTCGGGCTCAAACAAGAAGGGCTCGGCCTCTTCAATGTTCTCTCTCAATTCTCTCTTCTAAACAATGGCTAACTTCTGAATGAAATGGCTAAGGGAAGCTTATATAGTTTTCCCATACATAAATGTGAAATGACTAAAAGCCCCTAGGTCTAGTTAATACATTAGAATCACTTAGGGACAAAATAGGAATTACACCTCAAAAACTAGTCTTCAATTGGCCCGTAAGTAGGCGCCCCGCCTAGCCAAAAGAGGCGCCCCGCCTAGTTGCAGTGTAGGCCAAACAGGCGCCCCACCTCAGGAGTAGGCGCCCCACCACAATGAAGTAGGCGGTCCGCCTATTGCATAGGGGCGGTCCGCCCAGTGCAGGTCCAGAGAGGCTTCATCAAGTGGGCGGTCCGCCCTTCCAAAGAGGCGGTCCGCCCCTTCCTGGGAGTTCTTGAAATGGCTCAAAATGTATCCCCCGAGCCTCTCCTTTGGTGCCTAAGTACTCCTCCTTCCTTGGCGCTCCAATGCATGATCTTCAAGACGTTTCCGGAGCCCTTGACTTGTGTCCTTTGTGCTCCCCAAGCTTGGTTCTTGATGGTTGTCGTTTAGGCCAATTTGCCCGGCATCAGGACAAGTGCTAGAAAGGAGTTGAGAAGTGTCAACAAGGTGAACCCGAATCCACAAGTTTCAAAGCCAAGTGGTTCACCAACAAAGAGGAAGAAGACTTCAAGTGATGAGTCTCTAAGTCCTAGATTCCGGGTTGATGTTAAAAGTCCGCCTACTCCGGCTATGGGTATTCTTGGGCCTCGTCCCAATTCACCCGAATATGAGAGACAAAATATTGAGAGGAGTAAAGGAGTGACCAGTGACATTCCTCGAGTGAAAAAAGGAGAGGATGTGTTGAGTGATGTGAGTGGGATGTCACCACCCGAATCTACACCCGACCTTGAAAATAAAATGAGGAAAAAGAAAGAGGGAAAAAGAATCATTGAGAGTGAGGACACCCCTTATTCTAACCTTAACCCTTTATCTTTTTCTTCTACTTGTGTGAGTTCTTGTGTAGGTACTCTTGGAGGCAAACCAATGGAGCCTCAATCATGTTCCAAAATGGAAGGACACGGTGAAGAAGATCTTCAATGTGAGCTTCAAGGTGAAGGAACAACTCATGACACTTCAAGTACATTGAGTGAGCAAGATGGCCACTCAAAGGTATGTGGAAGTTCTTCTCTTGAACATGTTACTTCCTTGTCATGTGATGGTGTTTGTGAAAAATCTATACTAGCTGATGAATTGTGTGATTACAATGTGTTTGCAACTAGTGTAGAGTCGGTTTGTCAACTTGTGTGTGATTGTGAACCACTAGTTGAGAGGGATGATAAGCCACATCATGATGTGAGCTCGATTTTCATTGAACCTCTCTTAAGTGAAGAATGTGTAGTTGACCTTGCTTATGAACCTTGTTATGACAGCCCACCTATATTTGATAAAGTGGAAAACGAGTTGAATAAATATCCTATTCTTTACCTTGATGAACTGTTTGATAATGGTAGACCTATGTGTCGTAGTGAGGATGGTTGTGACCTTGAGAGTCTCTAAAGTGTGAGATGGATCGATTTGTTTTCAATGACTCCTCAAGTGAGAGTGAGGAACCTAGTCTTGATGCTATGCTTTTGTTTGACCATAAAATTGAGGTGCATGCTTTTACATTCTCATTGTGTGAAGATAATCTCAATTGTGATAGTGAATTGTATCGGACTAGGGTTGGTAGTAAAATAGAACCTCCATGGTTTGTGAAGTTAGGCTCTATCGATGATCCATTGTTGGGAACTCTAAGTGGGATGAGTGGTCTTGATATTGGTTGTATTAAACCATCTTCTAGCTGTCCTAGCCTTCGTTGTGTGACTACAATGACCTATTTTGGAGACCTTCCTTTGGAGTTTGTCAAGTGAGGGTAATGCAGGGAAAACACGGAAGCGATAAAAGTAGATAGAAAGTGAGACGAGGCTTGAACACGACCCAAGTAGCAACGGAGAACTACTTCCGTTACACCACGGGTGGATGTCAAGTATCACCTACACTACGCAACTACCCTCGAGCCAACAGGGACTCGCAAGTAGAATGATCGGGGCGGGGTTGTTGTGCAACTAGAATCCACTAGATGTAAACAAGTCCCAAACAAAGGTTCTTTCATTCATTCTCAAAGAGCAATGCTCAATTCTCACATTTATCAATAATAAACTAAAGTAGAAACTAACCTAGGCACGAAGAATCCAGGGTCGGGGGTTTGTAGAAACAAATCCCAAGCCTTGCTCTGATACCAAATGATGTAGGGAAAACACGCGGAAGCAACAAAGGCAGCGGAAGCAATAAAACAAACACGAGATCAAAGAAATAGGGACGGGGAAGGACAGAAAATAGAAGAAAGAAGGAATCAAACTAACCAAGTAGATTGATTCAAAGGGAGAAAGAGACTTGAACCACTAACGGGGTCACACTAGCGGTGATCCACCATGGATTCCAAGTAAGAAATACATGAAGCCCAAGCTTAAATAAGAATGGCCAAAATGTCCTTACTAATAAGGTTCTTCAAATAAGCCACGTAAGGCAAAACAGTAAAAGAAACATAAGTTCAGCAGCTGGGAGGGGCGCCTGAAGCTGGGAGGGGCGCCTGGATTGTGCTGAAGCTGGGAGGGGCACCTGAAGCTGGGAGGGGCGCCTGGGGTCAGGCGGGCGCCTGAAGCTGGAAGGGGCGCCTGGATTGTTCTGAAGCTGGGAGGGGCGCTTGAAGTTGGGAGGGGCGCCTGGGGTTGGGCGGGGTGCCTGGGACGGGGCGCCTAGGTAGGCGGGGTGCCCGTGCACAATTGCACTCTTATGCAGTGAGGTCTTCAGGCGGGGCGCCTGGATGTGCTGGGCCTCCCTCATCCTCCTTAGGCGTGAGGCCTAATGCTGAAACCCTCCGAAACACTTCCAAAGCCCTCGACTTGCATCCCTTGTGCTCTCAAGCTTGGTTCTTGATGGTTAGTGCCTTAGGCTCGATTTGCCCTGCATCAGAGGGAGATTGTCTTGGAGTTGGATTTGGAGGTGAGGAAGTCACTCTTGGTGTGTCTAAGAGTGCTTCCAAGAAGGGGAGTGGAGTGATTGATGTTAGTTGCCAATTGAACTATTTTGTTTACTCCACCCCACATGTTGATCACACCTTGGGTGTTAGGCATGCCAAAGCCAATGTGTCACATTGTGATAACATTGAATTGAAGGCTTGGTGTGTTGATCATAAGCTTAGGGGTCACAGGGAATTGGATTGCTGTATCTTGCATGTTCCTTATCCTATTGATCTCTTTGCTTGTTCTTGTGTTGGATGCACCTTTCTTTGGTGTTAAATACTTGTTGTTTCCTTTGGAGACATAAGCTTATTACTTGTTATTGATGCTTGGCTCTATCATAACAGTGTGTTTTCCACACTTTTGGGCATTAACCTACTCTTCGAGTAGGAAGTTCATTTGTCTTTGCCTTGCCTGTAGGTCTTGTTGGCTTGATTTCGAGGACGAAATCCTTTTAAGAAGGGGAGAATGATGCAATCCAGATTGGTATCCAAAGCCGTGAGGAGCTTACACTCAACATCCAGAACTTAGGACGCTTCAAAGAGAGCTTGGGAACCAGGATTCAAGTCAAGGAAGGCCAAAAGACCAAGATACGAGCTTGCTGGACTGCTGGAAAAGCAATGCCCTGCGTGATCGCGAGCCTCTCTGCGTGATCGCGAGGAAAGATTATGTTGTTCTGCGCAATCGCGACATTCCTTGTGCGATCGCGATGAAGGATCGTTGAGACAGCTTTCCAGAATTGGCTGAAAGGGAATTTTTGTCCATTTATTAGGCATAGGGGCTTTCTAGTCATTTTATACTTGTGTATGGGAAAACTATATAAGCTTCCCTTAGCCTTTTATTTCATTTAGTTAGATTTTGATTGAGAATAGAGATAGATTAGGCCGAGCCTATCTTGTGAAAGCCCGAGGCTTCATGGACTCCTTTACTTTGAACCGAGTGGATGACATCCTAGTATGGATCCTCGATAGGTTCAAGTTTCTTTCTCTCTCTCGGATATTCAATCTTGTTTGAATCGAATATCCTTTCTTTATTCTTTTTCTGTCCTTCCCCGTCCGCTATTTTCTCGTTGTTTGTTTACTTTATTGCTTCCGTTCCTTTATCTTACTTCCGCGTGGTTTGGTTCCTATCAACAAGCTAAGATAACCTGGGAAGTAACCTCCCAAAATAATCAGAACTCTTACATCCAATGGAGGTCACCAGGGCCGTGGGATCTCTTGCTCTTTCGCTCTAACTTTTCCCGCTCTAACTTATGATATGCCTAATACCTCTGAGTAATATCAACAATGACATCAAATGAAGTTCCAACCTCAATTTCTCGAGTCATCTGGGATCTCAAGGAAGGAGAAAGATCACCAATAAATCTCTGAACATTCTCGAAAGGTTCATGGACTAGTTCTAGTACATATCCAGCCATCCTAAAGAATTTAATCTCATATTCTAAAATCCGACAAGCTACCCTATTAATTCCACTCAAATTGGCGACTTTCTTCATCACGCACGCTACGCAAAAGGAACTTTTCCACGAATCTAGAAGAAAAATCAAACCAAGTTAGCTAATAAGAGAGCGGTCCACCAATTCAAGGCTTGACCCTTGAAACCGGAAAGTAGAATAATAAACAGCATACTGCTCGAGATAACCAACAGCCTGAAGGATATTCTGATATCTTTTTATTTTAAAAATATTATACATGGATTATCTGATGCATGGCTTAAGAATATTGGAAGATTCAGTTGAGTAGAATAATGCAGCCTCTTCAGACACTCGAATCGAGCCGATACTGATGCGGGGCATACCTCAAGGCCGTTCACTAGGAGTCAAGACAAGTTGATTCAAGACACCCATCTTCACTTGACTTGGAGGGACATGGATGGAGGCTCCGAGAATAGCTTGAAGATCATGGTTTTGAGTTCCATGGATGGAGGATCACCTAGGCCACTTGGAGAGGCATCCGGGGCACGTTTGGAATCAAATCAAGAAGCCACAGGAACAGGCGGACCGCCTACCCAACTAGGTGGACCGCCTACTTTTGATCAACTCTCTGGAAAGTGAGTGGGCGGACCGCCACTACAAGATGGGCAGACCGCCTAGTAGGGGTGCCTGTTTTACTCCTTCAGCCTTCCAGACGCCAGGCGGGGCGCCTAGTGCTAGTAGGCTAGGCGCCTACTTTGCGTAAGAGTTGCGGGATTCCTAGTTTTTATGCTATGCTTTGACAATTATAGCCCTACGTGGCCTTTATTGTTTTAACCCACTTTAGGGGTATTTTTTGGGCTTTTACTATGTGTAAGTGAAGTCTATAAATACTTCACATAACCTTTTCAAACCTTAGCTTACCTTTGAATCTTATGAATGATGAATAGAGTTTATCTCTTTTTATGAAGAAACCCTTTCTTGGTTGCTTGAATTCACTAGCGGATCCTAGTTTAGTCTTGAACCGACACCCGATCATTCTAGTTGCGAGTCCCGGGTGCGACTTGAGGGTGGTTGCATAGTGTAGGTCCTTCGAGACGCCAATTCGAGGGTATCTCGGGACAAGTTCCCCGGGGTTACTTCGAAGGGAGTTCGAGAAGTGTCTCGCTCTCATATCGTTCTTTTTGTCTTGTCGTATTGATCCTTATCATCTTGGTATCGGAGCAAGGCTCGGGTTTGTTTTTACAAACCCCCGACCCTTGATTCTTCGTCCCTAGGTTAGTTTCGATATTAGGTTCTTATTTGTTGTTGAAGAAAAGAAGAAAAACACAAAAAAATATGATCATGGATTCTTGGTTTATTAGACCCGTTGTGTGATTGTTATTGGGGTTTGTTCCTTATTGGAAACCCGTTCTTTTGGTACCCTAAACATCCAATTTGAAGTTGAAACACAAGAATTGAAAATTTGATACCCTTTGAAAATTTGAAAACTTGAAACCCTAAGCTTGAAATTGATGAACATGGTAGATTGCTTGTTTTCGATTGGGGTTTGATGAAATTTGTTGGGGTTAGTTCTTTGTGATTGAAACAACATTGGGGTACCTTTGAATTGCTAAAACAACGTGAGAATTGTTGGATTTTTGGGTGCAAAACCAAGAAAATCGTGTTTGAAACTGTGCTGAAGCTTGCAGACGGCGGAGCGCCTAGTCAAAGGGGCGGACCGCCTCTTTTTTGTGAGCTCTTTGGATTTTGACTTGGCGGGGCGCCTAGTTGAGAGGGCAGACCGCCTACTCTCATCTGCAGGGATTTCGGGCGGACCACCTACTGAAAACAGGTGGGGCGCCTACTTCTGTGAGGCGTGGTTTTGGGTAGTTTTTCGTAGGATCTCTTATTTCTTTGATTGCGTTGCATCTAGCTAGAACTTCTTTGAGTAATTTTACCTACTTGAATTGTGCTAGCCCTTCTAAGCTATTAGGAAACTCGAGCCTAGACCGGAGGGTAGAATTAGAAGAAGACTCGTAGTCTCATTTGGCTCACGTCCGCGCTTAAAAAGCTTATCGTTCCAATAGAGTCATATCAACTCCACTCACCCCAGAGTGAATTTGGCTTTTGAGAGAGTGATTAAGTTGAGGTTTACTATTCAACTTAGTGAAGCTTTGGATTCGAGCTAAAGTGAAATAGCCAGCACCACTAAACGAGTGATTCGAGTGAAACACTTGTGAGGGAGTGAGTGAGGTTGTTTTGCTAATGTTTGTTTCTTGTGCAGGTACAATGTCCACCAAAGGAGAAGATTTTGCTAAGAGTGCTCTTGCTACTATCCTTGCCAAATTGGATAGTATGAACTTGAGGATTGAGAATCTTGAGAGGGTATCAACAAGTGCCCTAGTTGAGCAAGGGACTTCTAATGTCCAATCGGAGAAGGGGACCCCTGATGCAGCCCGAACACGTGCTAATCAAGTGTTCGATCCACCGAGGAGACCGATGACAAGAAGCCAAGCCAAGCTGCTGCACGATGTGCACGTTCACTTAGCCTGGCCGAAGGAAAACAATTGCTCCGAAGCTGAGTGGCCGGGCTCAAGAACCGAAGGCATTATCTTCAGATTTGAGCCCGAAGGCAAAGTGAACGAGGACAATGGGCTCGAAGACAATTGAGCGTCCAAAGACAATGAGTGTGTTCGAGAACCGAAGCCAAGGCTTTTCGAAGTCAAATTCTGCCGAACACAATTTACATCAGCCCTGCGTGGCTTATTTCTATTGGTCGCTTGTGACCCTTTTACTAGTTTACCCTTAGTATTTCCTATATAAACCTTGTTTTCTTTCATGGTAGAGAGTTAGTTTTTGAACATTGATGAATTAATGAAAGCGCCGAGCACCTTTCTTTGTCTCCGTCGTGAGCAACCCCTGTGAGGGCTTTTATGGACTTGTGGCTTTCGGTAAATCCGATTGAACATTCCTCTTTGATCATTCAGTTTGCAAGAGGCAATGTTCTCTTGAGGATTGTTGCATAGTTTAGGTGATTCTTGTGTCCCTTTCGATCGAGCTTTGAGACAGGTTCCTCACTGTTCTTTCGAAAGAAGCAAGTTTTGTCTTGCTTCTATCTTTATCTTTCTTGCTTATCTTCCGCGTTTGTGCTTAGCATCTCCCTCGGATTTGCATTGCACCATCTTGGTATCAGAGCACGGTTTGGGCTTGTTTCTACAACCCCAAATCCTGTTCAAGTTATCTTTATCTTCGTGCGTTGTGTCTTTGTTTTCCATTTCGTGTTCTTGATTTGGTTGTGTTACTGTTGGTGTTATTACTTTACAAAAAAAAAAGTGTGTTAAAAAGAAAATTCAAAAATTGTGATTGATTGTTGGTTGTTTGGAATAAACAACCATTGATTCTTGTTCACCATTGTTTCCTGATTCCAACAAGTACCCGATGTACTGATTTCGTAACTAGGGTTTCTTGGTGAAATTTTGGACTGTTTTGAGCTTTAATGGTGGCTGGAACTTGAACCCCATTGTGTTTGGTTGAAACCGATGAAGATTGGTGGTTCTTGAGTGATTTGGGTTTGTCTGTTGCTTAAAAAGTCGAAGTTCTAAGTTTAAATCGTAGTCCGTACACCGGAAATTGTTACAAAATCGTAACAGTGTACGACTCGAACGAGCTGGTTCTTAGCTCGAAGAACTTGAACTGAATTCCTCCGATGCTGTTGAAACCGGAGCTGAAAGAGCAACCCAGATCTGTTAAAATTTGTGATCAGTGAACCGAAGTTGATTTGTCCGTACGCCGGAGCAAAGGTCACTGTTCCATTGAAGAAGAAGGGGTAAAAGTTTAAACATCCAAACCCCAGGTGAAAAATTGTCGGCTGAGAAAAGGAAAGTGGATAAGGTAAAAACCCTATCCGTACCAAGGAGGGACCACTCTTGTACGGACAAGAGTTGGTGTGATCGAAGAAGATTCCAAAAGGGAATCGAAGGGTAGAATCTCCTAGGATCTCACTTTCTTTCGTGTCGAAATTCTAGTTGGTGGATCTTTTGAGTAATAGTCCTACTCAAGGTCGTACTAACTCGCTTGAGCTAATAGGAACTCGTGCGAAGGGGTGACCGAAGTCCAAACTTTCGTAGTAAATTCTTTTGACTCCCCGAGCTCAGTTAAAAGCGTCCGTTCCATCGAGTCGAACATCTCTTCACTCTTCCCGAAGAGACAGTGACTATTGTCGAACTTGAAGGATCTTAGAGGACCGATCAATCAGACGAGCCACTGTTAACAAGTCCTTGAGTGATCAAAACCGAACCCATAAATTGAGTGGACCCGAGTGCCACCCATCAAAGGTGAGGGAGAGTGTGAGGTGATTTCTAACTCTTAACATTTGTTTGATCTTTGACTTGTGCAGGTACCATGGCTGGAAACGATGACAAAGGCATTGAGAAGCCCGAAGTGTCGTTAGCCGATCTCATGGCTGCGATACAAGGTGTTAGTGCCGAAGTGAGAGGGGTGAGTGTTCGAGTAGCTCAACTCGAACAAGGAAGTGCGTCCGTGGCCATGCATGGGTCCGGCGCTGGAACGAGCCAATCCACTCCGATGAAACCTGAGCTGTATGCTGAGCTTGTACGACAACATCAGTTGACAAGTGAGGCCATTCGAAGAGAGCTTAACTTGGGCAATCCCCAAACTGGTTATCAAAACTTGGGCATTCCCCGAGGAGAAAGGATACCACTTCCAAGGGCCCGAAGAGATCTTGGAGCCATTGTCAAAGAGGATATCGAAGAGGAATTTCCCGAGGACGAGTATGAGAACGAGCCGCCATTCGCTCAACGAAGGCAAGCTCACCGAGGTCGAGGCCGAGGCGCAAATGTTGAAAGAAATATTGAGCGTGAGGCTGATGATCGTGGTGATGAGTATCCCGAACAGGTTCGTGCTGTTCGAGACTCAAATTTGAACAGTGTCAAGATCACTATTCCACCCTTTAAAGGAACTAGTGATCCCGATGAGTATCTTGAATGGAAGCTTAAAATGGAGCGCATCTTTGAAACCAATGAGATGACCGATGAGAGAAAAGCTGCCCATGCCATTGCTTCGTTCGAAGCTTATGCATCTACATGGTGGGAGTCTGACAAGAGGTATAGACGAAGGAATGACTATCCCGAAGTCACTACTTGGCCACAATTGAAGAGAGCTATGGATGCTAAGTATTTGAGTGCCAAGTACAGGCAAACTCAAATGCAAAAACTCTACGAGCTAAAACAAGGGTCCAAGTCTGTCCAAGAGTACCATGATGAGTTCGAAAAGGTTCGATTGAATCTTGATCTGGTAGAGGATGAAGAGCAAGCCATTATCAGATTCAAAAATGGTTTGGCTAGGGATGTGTCATCTCAATTGAGGCTCCACGTGTATCACACGTTGGAAGATCTGTTTGATGCTGCCACCGAAGCTGAAAAATTGGTGAAGGACGATAAGGCAAACCGGTAACGAGGAGTCACTACTTCTACTCCTTTGAACCGAGGTAGAGAATGGAAGAGTCCAAACCAAACAAGTGCTAACACTGTTCGAGATTCGAAGAAACCCTTCGAAAGAAACGTGACCGTTAACCAGTTGAGAGAAGTGGGAGGTAAAGTTCAACTTAACTCTCCTAGTGCTTCGAATATCCAGTGTCACAAATGCAAGGGTTATGGTCACATGGCAAAAGAGTGTCCAACTCGCAAAGTTATGCTTATGCTCGAAGATGGAACCGTCCATGAGCAAGCGAGTGACACCGAGGAGGAATTTGTCGAAGAGACTGACCGGGCCGAAGGTGATGATGATCGTGAGGCTACCGAAGCTGATCATCCGGAAATGTTTCTTGTGGTTCGAAGGAATTTGAGCTGCATGACTCTTGAAGAAGAGGACAACCAAAGAGAAAACCTCTTTCATGCCCGATGTCGAGTAAGGGGAAAGGTGTGTTCGATGATCATTGATTCTGGTAGTTGTGCCAATGATGTGAGCCAAACTTTGGTTTCACAAATGGGATTACCTACGATGAAGCATCCCCACCCTTACAAATTACAATGGCTGAATGAGTGTGGAGAATTGAGAGTTGTCAAAACAAGTGTGGATCAAGTTTAGAATCGGAGAGTATCAAGATGAAATGATATTCGATGTGGTTCCGATGCAAGCTTGTCATTTGCTATTGGGTCGACCGTGGCAATATGACCGGACAGCTGTTCACAATGGTAGATCCAACACTTACACTGTAAGGCTCGAAGGGAAGAGTTTCGTGCTCAAACCCTTGTCTCCAAAACAAGTCACCGAGGACTATAAACGGATGAAAGAATTGAAAGAAGCGGCCAAAGCCAAGCTTCCGATGGGAGCAAAACTGGGGCCCGAAGAGACAGACTCACTGCCCGAAGTAAAAGGAATATGTGCAATCATGCAACCGGGTGAGTTATTACGAGGCAACGACAACGGTCAGATGATGATTTGCCTCGTGCACAAGGGTATCTTTCTAAACTCTAATGATGATTTTTCTAACGATAACCCTTTGCCTTTGTTTGTTCGTAAAGTTTTGCAGGACTTCGAGGACATGTTTCCCGAGGAAATGCCAGGTGGATTACCTCCGTTAAGAGGAATCGAGCACCAAATTGACTTCGTACCGGGGTCTCAAATCCCCAACAAACCTGCATATCCCGAAGACACCAAAGAGCTCCAACGGCAGGTTGATGAGTTAATGAACAAGGGCCTCGTTCGTGAGAGCTTGAGTCCTTGCGCCGTTCCTGTTATCCTTGTCCCGAAGAAGGATGGAACATGGCGAATGTGTGTTGATTTTCGAGCAGTCAACAAAATAACGGTAAAGTATCGTCATCCTATCCCTCGATTAGATGACACGCTAGATGAGTTAAGTGGTTCTTCATGCTTTTCGAAGATAGACCTCAGGTCCGGCTACCACCAGATCCGAATGAAACTCGGAGATGAGTGGAAAACCGCATTCAAGACCAAATTCGGTCTATATGAATGGTTGGTAATGCCTTTTGGCTTATCCAATGCACCGAGCACATTCATGCGATTGATGAACCATGTGCTCAAACCGTTCATAAACAAGTTCGTTGTCGTTTATTTCGATGACATACTTGTTTATAGCAGAACCGTGGATGAACATGTCGACCACCTAAGGCAAGTGCTTGAAAAGCTTCGAGAAGAGAAGTTGTATGCCAACTTCAAGAAATGCGCATTCGGAGTCGATCGTGTAGTCTTTCTTGGATTTGTTGTCAGTGCTAATGGTGTCGAAGTCGACGAATCAAAAGTCGAAGCCATCAAAGATTGGCCAACTCCAACCTCGGTAACACAAGTTCGTAGCTTCCATGGCTTAGCTAGCTTTTACCGAAGGTTTGTTCGTGAATTTAGCATCGTGGCAGCTCCTTTAACCGAGCTGGTGAAGAAAGACCATCCATTTGTGTGGGAAGAGTCCCAAGAAAGGGCTTTCCAAGAGTTGAAACGGAGGCTTTGCTCTGCCCCGTTGTTGCAACTCCCTGACTTCGGCAAAGCCTTCGAAGTCGAGTGTGATGCGTCCGGAGTTGGGATCGGAGGAGTGCTGATGCAAGAATCGAAGCCGATCGCTTACTTTAGCGAAAAGCTTAAGGGTGCAACTTTGAATTACTCTACGTATGACAAAGAATTGTATGCCCTCATTCGAGCACTCGCCCATTGGCAGCATTATTTGTGGCCTCGAGAGTTTGTGATCAAGAGTGATCATGAGTCTTTGAAACATCTCCGAGATCAGGAGAAATTGAATCGAAGACATGCCAAGTGGGTTGAATTTATTGAGTGCTTTCCCTATGTAATTCATTACAAAAAGGGTAAAGACAATGTTGTGACCGATGCGCTATCAAGAAAATTTGCCTTAGCGACCACTCTCGCCTCTATACTCATGGGATTCGAAAGCATCAAGTCGATGTACGCAGACGATCCCAAGCTGAAATGCGTTCGTGACGCAATCTTGAGTGTCCGAAAGGTTGACAAATATCAATGGCATGATGGCTACCTCTTCAAGAATGGGAGGGTTTGTGTGCCAGTGTCATCGTGGAGAGAGCTCTTGGTTCGAGAGGCTCACTCCGGTAGACTGATGGGACACTTCGGTGTCGACAAAACTCTTGGTATCTTGACCGAGCAGTTCCATTGGCCCAAAATGCGACGAGATGTGGAAAAACTTTGCAACGCTTGTCTCGTTTGCAAGAAAGCAAAATCGAAGTCCAACCCTCATGGTTTGTACACCCCGCTACCTGTGCCTGATCGACCTTGGGTTGATATATCCATGGACTTTGTCTTGGGGTTACCGAGATCGGGGGGAGGGCATGATAGCATCTTCGTTGTGGTTGACCGTTTTTCAAAAATGGCTCACTTTATTCCTTGCAAAAAGTGTGATGATGCCCAGCATGTATCTACATTGTTTATTTCTAATGTGTTAAAATTGCATGGTGTACCTCGCACTATTGTGAGTGATCGAGACTCAAAATTCTTGAGTCATTTTTGGAAGTGTTTGTGGGGTGCCCTCGGCACCAAGCTACTATTCTCGACGTCTCACCATCCTCAGACTGATGGACAGACCGAGGTAGTTAACCGAACCTTGGGATCTTTGCTTCGAGCAATGACCAAAGGGAAGGTTGGAAACTGGGCTGATCGTTTGCCCATGATGGAGTTTGCATACAATCGAACGGTGCATAGAATGATCAACAAGACCCCGTTTGAATGTGTGTATGGGTTTAATCCTTTGATTCCACTTGATTTAACCCCATTGCCTCGAGATTCTGTTCTTGATTTTGAAGGTACTCGACGAGCAGCTGCCTTGATCGAATTGCATGCAAAGGTGAAGAAGAACCTCGAGGAGGCCTATGCAAAGGTTGCCTTAAAGAAAAACAAGGGGCGTAAAAAGCTGGAATTAAAGAAGGGAGATTGGGTTTGGGTTCATTTCCGAAAGGAACGCTTCCCGAACCAAAAGAAAGGAAAGTTGGCTCCTCGAGGGGATGGTCCATTTCAAGTATTGACCAAGATCAACAACAATGCTTACGTGATCGACCTCCCTGGTGAGTATAACGTGTCCAACACCTTTAATGTTGCTGACTTAGTTCCTTGTGTTGTAGGTCCAACTTCGGAGGACGAGGAGGGCTTGATTTCGAGGACGAAATCTTCTCAAGAAAGGGAGGATGATGCAGCCCGAACACGTGCTGATCAAGTGTTCGATCCACCAAGGAGACCGATGACAAGAAGCCAAGCCAAGCTGCTGCACGATGTGCACGTTCACTTAGCCTGGCCGAAGGAAAACAATTGCTCCGAAGCTGAGTGGCCGGGCTCAAGAACCGAAGGCATTATCTTCATATTTGAGCCCGAAGGCAAAGTGAACGAGGACAATGGGCTCGAAGACAATTGAGCGTCCAAAGACAATGAGTGTGTTCGAGAACCGAAGCCAAGGCTTTTCGAAGTCAAATTCTACCGAACACAATTTACATCAGCCATGCGTGGCTTATTTCTATTGGTCGCTTGTGACCCTTTTACTAGTTTACCCTTAGTATTTCCTATATAAACCTTGTTTCCTTTCATGGTAGAGAGTTAGTTTTTGAACATTGATGAATTAATGAAAGTGCCGAGCACCTTTCTTTGTCTCCGTCGTGAGCAACCCCTGTGAGGGCTTTTATGGACTTGTGGCTTTCGGTAAATCCGATTGAACATTTCTCTTTGATCATTCAGTTTGCAAGAGGCAATGTTCTCTTGAGGATTGTTGCATAGTTTAGGTGATTCTTGTGTCCCTTTCGATCGAGCTTTGAGACAGGTTCCTCACTGTTCTTTCGAAAGAAGCAAGTTTTGTCTTGCTTCTATCTTTATCTTTCTTGCTTATCTTCCGCGTTTGTGCTTAGCATCTCCCTCGGATTTTCCTTGCACCAACCCCGAGTGTCCAAGTTGAGAAAGGGGCCCCGAGTGCCCAAGTTGAGGCCGGAGAAGGCACAAGTAGTCCGACCTTTACCCCGGAATAAGTTGCGGAGTTGCTTCATCACCAACAATGGGTAAGGGAGGATCGTGATCGAATTGACCTATTGTTGGGCAATACCCAACGTGTGACTATTCCAAACCTTATGGGCAATCCCCAAAGGAATGCTCCACTTCCCGGACCAATCCGAAATGTTCAACCCCTTGAGCAAGTTGCACAAGCTCAAGAAGGGGAGGAGGATGATTATGGTGATGGTGGGTATGATGCTCACTATCAATTTAGGGGTCGGAATGTGGATAGGGTTCGAGGCCGAGGTCGAGGGCCACCCCATGGGTACTTTGGAGGGAATGCTAGGAGGGATCTTGGTGGATATGGGGATCACTTTGGAGGCCAACCGGAGCCTTTCCAAGGGAGTTGTGACAACAACAACAATCTTAATAGTGTGAAGCTCATTATTCCTTCTTTTAAAGGAAGTAGTGACCTGGTGGAGTATCTTGATTGGAAGTTGTCTATGGAGCGTATATTTGACACCAATGATATGCCCGAAGTGAAGAAGACCAAGTATGCTATATCTTCCTTTGAATCCTTTGCTTCTACTTGGTGGGAGTCGGTGAAGAGGAATAGAAGGAGGACGGGAATGGCTATTAATCTTCCTTGGGAAGAGTTGATCCGTGTGATGGATGAAAAGTACTTGACTAACCAATACCGAGTGGAACAACAAAAACGTCTCTATGAGTTGAAGCAAGGTTACAAATCGGTTGGGGAGTACTTCAATGAGGTTGAACAAGTCCGGATGACTCTAGACTTGGATGAGGAAGATAATGAGACGGCTATGATCCGTTTCAAAGGGGGCTTAAACCGAGACATAGCTTCACTCTTGAAGTTTCACAAGTACAATGATCACTACAAGCTATGTGAAGATGCGGTTGAAGCCGAGAAATGGCTCAAAGAGGAGAAATCCCTTCGCTACAAGAGTAGTACTACTACTCCATTGAACAAGCCAAAGGAGTGGAAGGCTCCTACAACAAATGCCAAATTCCCAAATGCAAGTGGTGCAAGTGCTAGCAAGGATGTGAAGAAGCCTTATGAGAAGTCTACACAACATGTGGGAGGTAACTCTAAAACTCACTTGAGTAATCCTATCTCTACTTCTACTCAATGCTATAAGTGTAAGGGTTATGGACATATCTCCAAAGATTGCCCTACCCGGAAAACTATGGTTCTTGTGGGTGACTTGGTGTATGAACAAGATAGTGAACCCGAGGAAGAAGAGGGAGTAGAGGGTGATGAGGAGGTTGATGATGGGGAGGTTGCAATGGAGGATGACGATGATGCCCATGCCTTCCTTGTTGTGAGGGGGAGTTTAGGAGCCATGTGTGTGGAGGATAGTGAGACCTTGCAAAGAGAGAACCTCTTCCATTCTAAATGCCGAGTTATGGGTCTCCTTTGTTCCATGATTATTGACTCGGGAAGTTGTGCCAATGTCATTAGCCAAACACTAGTTTCCCAATTGAAAATACCCACCCTAAAACACCCAAACCCTTACCGTTTGCAATAGCTTAGTGAGTGTGGTGAGTTGAAGGTGGTCAAACAATGTATGATCAAGTTCAAGATTGGGAACTATGTGGATGAACACATGTTCAATGTTGTGCCTATGCAAGCATGCCACCTTCTCTTTGGAAGGCCATGGAAATTTGATAGACATGTGGTTCATGATGGCCATGCCAATACCTATACGGTTAAGCATGAGGGGAAGAAGTTCGTGCTCAAACCCTTAACTCCCAAACAAGTGAGTGACGATTACAAGCGAATGAGGGAGTTAAGAGAAGCGGCAAAGGCTAAGTCGGTTGTTGAGACTAGCCCTTTGTCCAAAAGCTTGGTGGCAATCCCACCATCTTCTACCGGTAGCATATGTGCCATGATGCAACCGGGCGAGGTCCTAAGAGGAAATGATGGCAACAAACTACTCATATGCCTAGTGCACAAAGGTATGATTCTTACCTCCGATCTTGATTTTTCTACTAACCCATTGCCTAGTGTGTTTGAGAATGTTTTGAAGGATTTTGGTGACATGTTTCGGGATGAGATGCCGGATAGATTACCTCCTTTGAGGGGTATTGAGCACCAAATCGACTTTGTCCCGGGATCTCAAATCCCAAACAAGCCGGCTTATTGGAGCAATCCAGAGGAAACAAGAGAATTGCAAAAGCAAGTTGATGAATTGCTCACTAAAGGCTTGGTGAGGGAAAGCTTGAGTCCTTGTGTCGTACCCGTGATCCTTGTTCCCAAAAAGGATGGCACTTGGAGAATGTGTGTTGATTGTCGGGCCGTGAACAAAATAACGGTAAAGTACCGTCATCCCATTCCCCAACTTGATGATATGTTAGATGAACTAAGTGGTTCATGTGTTTTTAGAAAAATAGACCTTCGGTCCGGCTACCATCAAATCCGGATGAAACCCGGAGATGAGTGGAAAACTGCATTCAAGACCAAGTTTGGTCTCTATGAATGGTTGGTGATGCCCTTTGGGCTCTCCAATGCACCTAGTACTTTCATGAGGCTAGTGAACCATGTTCTAAAGCCATTCATCAACAAGTTTCTGGTCGTCTACTTTGACGATATATTGATCTATAGTAAATCAATAGACGACCATGTTGATCACCTTAGGCAAGTGCTTGAAGTGTTGAGAGCCGAAAAGCTCTATGCTAATTTTAAAAAGTGTGCCTTTGGTGTTGATAAGGTAGTCTTTCTTGGGTTTGTTGTGAGTGCCCAAGGAGTGGAAGTGGATGAGCCTAAGGTAGAGGCCATACGTGATTGGCCTACTCCTACTACCGTGACTCAAGTGAGGAGCTTCCACGGTCTTGCTAGTTTTTATAGACGCTTTGTGAAAGACTTTAGCTCCATTGCCGCTCCACTCACCGAATTGGTGAAGAAGGACAAACCTTTTGTTTGGGGAGAGCCTCAAAAGAAGGCCTTCCAAGAATTGAAAAGTAGGTTGAGTACCGCCCCTCTATTGCAATTGCCCGACTTTGGAAAGGCATTTGAGGTTGAGTATGATGCCTCGGGGGTGGGAATTGGTGGTGTTTTAATGCAAGATGTGAAACCCATCGTGATGAGACTCAAACCTCCACAAGACCATTCACCCGGAGTCAAGCTAAGGAGATCCAAGGAGTACACATACACTTAGTGAGGAAGGGCCTTGAAGAAGGAAGCGATTGGAAGCCATTCCGGGTGCTCAAACTAGGCCTCACGCCTAAGGAAGAAGAGAGCCCAGCAGAGCCAGGCGCCCCGCCTGAGCCAGGCGCCCCACCTGGCAAGCTCACTGCCTAAGAGCTGAAATGTGCCCAGGCACCCCGCCTAGATTCAGGCGCCCCGCCAAGCTGAAGGCCAAGCCAGGCGCCCCGCCTAGCTTCAGCATGTTCCAGGCGCCCCTCCCAGCCCCAGGCGCCCCTCCTAGCTGCTGAACTTATGTTTCTTTTACTGTTTTGCCCTACGTAGCTTATTTGATGAACCTTATTAGTAAGGGTATTTAAGTCATTGTGTAAGCTTGGGAAACACTATAAATAGCCAAGCCTAGCTTATTTTACACTTAGTTTTTGATATTGAATGAATGTTAAACATTGAACATGAGCATGGCTCTTGGTTATTGAATGAAACCCTTTGATGTTGGACTTGTAGTTCTTATAGCGGATCTAGATGAATACTCTTCCTCTCCGACCATTCTACTTGCGTGGTCGCGTTAGCTCGAGGGTAGTTGCATAGCGTAGGTGTTCTTGTCCTTCTCTCGGGGTGTAACGGAACAAGTTCTCCGTTGCTACTTGGGATTAGAGATCGAGTTACGTCTCGTTCTTATCTTTTACTTTTTCCGCGTTTGATTCTCATCAATTTGGTATCAGAGCAAGGCTCGGGTTTTGTTTCTACAAACCCCCGACCCTTGGTTCTTCGTGCCTAGTATCTTTTCTTTTAGTTTTCTTGTTGTTGAAGTAGTTGAAAGAAGAAAATTACAAAAAAATTGAAAAATTGAAAAATACAAAAATTGGTGTATCTTGTTGATTTGGATGATTTATGATATGGGTGTTATAGATTCTTGATCGTGGATGAATTCCCGTTACTTGGGTACCAAAATTTTTTGGATTGGTGGAGTTTGAAAATTTGAAACCCCAAAACCCCTTAAACCCTTGAAGAACTTGTTCTTGATGAATTTTGGCTTGATTCTTGGGTTGGATTGATGTTTGATTGGAAACTTGTTATTGAGGATTGACCTTCATTGAAAAACAAACAATTCGGTACCAATTTTGTGGGATTTGAACATGTATAACACCTTCTTTGATGAATCACAATCCTTGTTGAAACCCTTTTGTTAAACCCTTGTGTTCTTGAGTTCTTGAGATTGAATCCTAATTTGATTGATTGTTTGATTGAAAATTTGATTGGGTTTTGTTAAGGAAGATCAAAAACAACTTTGGGTATCTTTGGATTGTGAAAACAAGTTGAAAACATCGGATTTGAGGCTTGAAAATCGACTTGAAACGAGTTTGGAACGAGTTGGAAAAGGCTTCAGGCCAGGCGCCCCGCCTAAGCCAGGCGCCCCGCCTGACTTGGCTACTGCCTAAGTCTCAGGCGCCCCGCCTAGATCCAGGCGCCCCGCCTGGAACACTGCACAGTCTAGGCACCCCTCCTGAGTTTCAGGCGCCCCTCCTGGGTGCTGAACGTATTGTTTCGGGTAGATTTTCGTAGGTATTTCCCTTTGTTTGATAACATAACATCTAGTTAGTACTACTTTGAGTAATCGATCTACTTGAATAGTGCTAACCCTTTGATTGCTCTTAAGTGATTCGTGCCTAGCAAGGAGAGTAGAATTCTAAGGAAAAGCGTAGACCCTTTTAACTCAAGTCCTCACTTCAAAGTGCCTAGCGTTCATTGAGTCCCATTAATTCCACTCACCCCGGAGTGTGCGTGACTCGTGAATAGTTTAGTTGAGTTGAGGAGTTGCTAATCATCTACGTGAAGCTTTGGAACTACAAGTTGAGTGAAATATCCACCGCCACCCAAAAGAGTGATCCGAGTGAACACAAGTGAGGGAGCGAGTGAGGAGTTTTAACTAACTTTTGTTCTTTCTTTGTAGGTACAATGGCCAACGAAGGTCAAGATTTCATCAAGGAGGCCTTGGCTAATCTTCTTGCCAAGATGGACCTCATGAACCAAAGAATTGATTCTCTTGAAAAGGGAGCCTCGAGTACTCAAGGTGAACATGGGACCCCGAGTGTCCCAATTGAAAAGGGGACCCCGAGTGTCCAAATTGAGACCGGTGAAGGCTCAAGTAGCCCTACCTTTACCCCGGAACAAGTTGTTGAATTGCTCAATCAACAACGGGTAAAGGAGGATCGAGAGAGAATTGAACGAACGGGCATTCCCCGTATCTTGGATAATCCCCCAAGAAACTTTCCACTACCAAGACCCGTCCGAAATGTGCAACCTCTTGAGCAAGTTGTTGAGGCTCAAGAAGGGGAGGAAGTTGATTATGGTGACGATGTGTATGGGTTTGATGATCACTTTCAACCAAGGCGAGCTATGAATTGGGGTCGAAATGTGGATCGGGGTAGAGGCCGAGGTCGAGGGCCACCCTTAGGATATGGAGGGAGGAATGCTAGAAGGGACTATGTTGCTTATGATGATCACCATGGAGGCCAACCGGAGCCATTCCAAGGGGGTTGTGACAACAACAACAACCTCAATAGTGTGAAGCTCACTATTCCTTCTTTCAAAGGAAGTAGTGACCCGGTGGAGTACATTGATTGGAAATTGGCTATGGAGCGTATCTTTGACACCAATGATATGCCCGATGTGAAGAAAACCAAGTATGCAATATCCTCCTTTGAATCTTTTGCTTCTACTTGGTGGGAGTCGGTGAAGAGAAATAGAAGGAGGACGGGTATGGCTATTAATCTTACTTGGGAAGAGTTGATCCGTGTGATGGATGAGAAGTACTTGACTAACCAATACCGGGTTGAACAACAAAGGCGTCTATATGATTTGAAGCAAGGTTACAAATCGGTTGGTGAGTATTTCAATGAATTTGAGCAAATCCGAATGATCCTTGACTTGGATGATGAAGACAATGAGACGGCCATGATCCGTTTCAAAAGGGGCTTGAACCGAGACATAGCTTCACAATTCAAGTTCCACAAATATGATGATCATTACAAGCTATGTGAAGATGCGGTTGAGGCCGAGAAATGGCTCAAGGAGGAGAAATCCCTTCGCTACAAGAGTAGCACTCCTACTCCAACAAAGCAAACCAAAGGATTGGAAGCCTCCTACAACAAATGCAAGGTTCCCAAGTGCAAGTGGAACAAGTGGTGCAAATGCTACCAAGGATGTGAAAAAGCCGTATGAGAAGAAGACACCTAATGTGGGAGGTAACTCTAAAGCTCAATTACATGCTCCTACTTCTTCTTCAATACAATGCCACAAGTGCAAGGGCTATGGTCACTTTGCTAGGGAATGTCCTACAAAGAGGACCATGATTGTTGTTGGTAATGGTGCATATGAGAAAGAGAGTGAATCGGAAGATGAGGGAGTAGAGGGAGTAGAGGGAGATGAGGGAGTAGAGGAGAATGATTTGCTTGATGACACGGTGGAGGAGGAGGATCCTCATACTTTCTTGGTTGTGAGAAGGAGCCTAGGAGCTATGATTGTGGAAGATAGTGAAACCTTGCAAAGGGAAAATCTTTTCCATGCTAGGTGCCGGGTCAAAGATGTTGTTTGCTCTATAATAATTGATTCCGGAAGTTGTGCAAATGTAGTGAGTCAATCACTAGTGGCTCAATTGAAGTTCACTACCATGAAGCATCCTAAACCTTACCGGTTACAATGGCTTAGTGAATGTGGAGAGCTTAAGGTGATGAAACAAGCCATGATCAAGTTTAGAATGGGTAGTTATGTTGATGAGCATTTGTTTGACGTTGTGCCTATGCAAGCATGCCACCTACTCTTAGGGAGGCCATGGCAATTCGATAGGCAAGTGGTGCATGATGGTCGTGTCAACACTTACACGGTCAAACATGAAGGGAAGAGGTTTGTGCTTAAACTTCTCACTCCTAAGCAAGTAAGTGATGATTACAAGAAGATGAAGGAGTTGAGGGAGGTGGCAAAGGCTAAGTCACTCATTGAGACTAGCCCTTTGTCCAAAAGCATGGTGGCAATCCCACCTACTTCATCTACCGGTGGCATGTGTGCCATGATGCAACCGGGCGAGCTCTTGAAAGGTAATGATGGCACCAAGTTTCTCCTATGCCTAGTGCACAAAGGTATGATCCTTAACTCTAATTGTGATTTTTCTTCTAACCCCTTGCCTAGTGTGTTTGAGAATGTTTTGAAGAATTTTGGTGACATGTTCCCGGATGAAATGCCGGATGGATTGCCTCCTTTGAGGGGGATTGAGCATCAAATAGACTTCGTCCCGGGATCCCAAATCCCAAACAAACCGGCCTATAGGAGCAACCCGGAGGATACAAGGGAATTGCAAAAGCAAGTTGATGAATTGCTCACTAAAGGTTTGGTAAGGGAAAGCTTGAGTCCTTGTGCCGTGCCCGTGATCCTTGTTCCCAAAAAGGACGGCACTTGGAGAATGTGTGTTGATTGTCGGGCCGTGAACAAAATAACGGTAAAGTACCGTCATCCTATTCCCCGACTTGATGATATGTTAGATGAATTGAGCGGTTCATGTGTGTTTAGCAAAATTGACCTTAGGTCCGGCTACCATCAAATCCGGATGAAACCCGGTGATGAGTGGAAAACCGCATTCAAGACCAAATTTGGTCTCTATGAATGGTTGGTGATGCCCTTTGGGCTCTCCAATGCACCTAGCACTTTCATGAGGCTAATGAACCATGTTCTAAAGCCATTCATCAACAAGTTTGTGGTCGTCTATTTTGACGATATATTGATCTATAGCAAATCGATAGACGACCATGTTGAACACCTTAGGCTAGTGCTTGAGAAGTTGAGAGCCGAAAAGCTCTATGCTAATTTTAAAAAGTGTGCCTTTGGTGTTGAGAAGGTGGTCTTCCTTGGGTTTGTTGTGAGTGCTCAAGGAGTGGAGGTGGATGAGTCTAAGGTAGAGGCCATACGTGATTGGCCTACTCCTACTACCGTGACTCAAGTGAGGAGCTTTCATGGTCTCGCAAGCTTTTATAGGCGATTTGTGAAGGACTTTAGCTCCATTGCCGCTCCACTCACCGAATTGGTGAAGAAAGACCAACCCTTTGTTTGGGGAGAGCCTCAAGAGAAGGCCTTCCTTGAGTTGAAAAGTAGGTTGAGTACCGCCCCTCTATTGCAATTGCCCGACTTCGGAAAGGCATTTGAAGTTGAATGTGATGCCTCGGGGGTGGGAATTGGTGGTGTTTTAATGCAAGATAGCAAACCCATCGCCTACTTTAGTGAAAAGTTGAAAGGGGCCTCCTTGAATTATTCTACATATGACAAGGAGTTGTATGCCCTTGTGAGAGCCCTTGCCCATTGGCAACACTATCTTTGGCCTCGTGAGTTTGTAATCAAGAGTGACCATGAGTCACTCAAGCATTTGAGAGGCCAAGAGAAGCTCAATAAGAGACATGCCAAGTGGGTTGAATTCATTGAGTCTTTTCCCTATGTGATCCAATACAAGAAAGGGAAAGACAATGTTGTGGCGGACGCGCTTTCAAGAAAGTTCGCTCTAGCCACCACTCTCACCTCTAAGCTCATGGGTTTTGAGAGCATTAAATTGATGTATGCTCATGACCCAAAGCTAAAGAGTGTCTATGACACTCTAGAGAAAGGGGAGGGAGTTGACAAATACCAATGGTTTGATGGTTATATCTTCAAAAATGGTAGGGTGTGCATTCCGGAGTCCTCTTGGAGAGAGTTGCTTGTGCATGAAGCACATTGCGGGGGACTCATGGGACATTTTGGCACAAGAAAGACTTTGGCCATTCTTCAAGAACAATTCCATTGGCCAAAGATGAGGGTGCATGTGGAAAAGTTTTGCGCTAATTGCCTTGAGTGCAAGCGAGCCAAATCTAAAGCCCACCCTCATGGGTTGTATACCCCTCTCCCCGTACCTACTAGTCCATGGTTGGATATCTCAATGGATTTTGTGATGGGATTACCAAGGACTAGAGGGGGCCATGATAGCATTTATGTTGTTGTGGATAGGTTCTCCAAAATGGCTCATTTCATTCCATGCAAGAAATGTGATGATGCACAACATGTAGCAACTTTGTTTATTGAAAATGTCTTGAAGTTGCATGGTGTGCCTCAAACCATAGTGAGTGATAGGGACACTAAGTTCCTAAGTCATTTTTGGAGGTGTTTATGGGGTGCTTTAGGCACCAAGCTCTTGTTCTCCACGTCCCACCACCCCCAAACCGATGGGCAAACGGAGGTGGTAAACCGAACCTTGGGTGCTCTTCTTAGAGCCATGACTCGAGGTAAGGCCGGGACTTGGATTGATCGTCTACCTCTTATGGAGTTTGCCTACAATCGCACATTGCATAGCTTGATAGGCATGACTCCATTCGAGTGTGTTTATGGCTTTAACCCCTTGATTCCCCTTGATCTAACCCCTTTGCCAAGGGAAATGGTTGTTAATTTTGAAGGTAAAGCTAGAGCCAAGGCTTTGGTTGAACTCCATGCAACGGCAAAGAAGAACTTGGAGGAAGCTTATGCTAAGGTTGCCGCCAAGAAGAACAAAGGACGCAAGAAGGTGGAACTCAAGAAGGGTGATTATGTGTGGGTGCACTTCCGGAAAGAAAGGTTTCCAAACCTTAGAAAAGGGAAGTTGGCACCCCGAGGAGATGGCCCATTCCAAGTGCTCTCGAAGATAAACAACAATGCTTATGTGGTCGACTTGCCAAGTGAGTATCAAGTTTCTAATACCTTCAATGTTAGTGACTTGGTTCCTTTGAATGTAGGGGATGAAGAGGCTGTGCATAATGATGAAGAGGTCGTGGATGATGCTTCGATTTCGAGGACGAAATCTTCTCAAGAAGGGGAGGATGATAAGACCCAAACCCCCTCAAGACCATTCACTCGGAGTCAAGCCAAATTGATACAAGACACCCATCTTCATTTGATATGGAAGGGTATGGAAGAAGGCTCCAAAACCAACTTGAAGACTGTGCTTTGGTGTGCCATGGATGGAGAACCTTCTAGTACACTTGACGAGGCATCCGGAGCACGTTTGGAGGCAAATCAAGAGGCCACAGCACCAGGCGGACCGCCTACTCATCTAGGCCGGCCGCCTAGTTTTTGATCACTCTCTGGATCTCACTAGGCGGACCGCCTCTGTAGGACTCCCAGACCAGGCGGACCGCCCACTCCTTCAGCAAGCCAAGAGTAGGCCGGGCGCCTAGTTGGAGTAGGCTGGGCGCCTACTTTGTGAAGGGGTGCGGGAATTGCTACTTTTTATGCTATGTTTGGACAAGTATAGCCCTGCGAGGCCTTTAATATTGTAACCCACTTTGGGGGTATTTTTGAGCTTTCATTACATGTAAGTGAAGTCTATAAATACTTCACAAACCTATTCAAACCTTAGTCTACCTTTGAATCTTATGAATGATGAATAGAGTTTATCTCTTTATTGAAGAAACCCTTCTCTTGGTTGCTTGAATTCACTAGTGGAACCTAATTGAGTCTTGAACCGAAAACCCGATCATTCTATTTGCGAGCCCCAAGTGTGGCTCGAGGGTAGTTGCATAGTGTAGGTCCTCCTTGACACCGATACGAGGGTATTATGGAACGAGTTCTCCATAGTTACTTCGTAGGGAGTTCGAGTAGTGTCTCGCTTTTTATGTTTATTTCCGCGTTTCGATTTTGATCCTTATCACATCGTTTCCAGCCATGGTTCCTGCACAAGTCAAAGATCAAACAAATGTTAGGGTTAGAAATCACCTCACACACTCCCTCACCTTTGATGGGTGGCACTCGGGTCCACTCAATTTATGGGTTCGGTTTTTGATCACTCAAGGACTTGTTAACAGTGGCTCGTCCAATTGATCGGTCCTCTAAGATCCTTCAAGTTCGACAATAGTCACTGCCTCTTCGGGAAGAGTGAAGTGATGTTCGACTCGATGGAACGGACGCTTTTTAACTGAGCTCGGGGAGTCAAAAGAATTTCTACGAAAGTTTGGACTTCGGTCACCCCTTCGCACGAGTTCCTATCAGCTCAAATGAGTTGGTACGACCTCGAGTAGGACAATTACTCAAAAGATCCACCAACCAGAATTTTTGACACGAAAGAAAGTGAAAACCTAGGAGAATCTACCCTTTTGATTCCCTTTTGGAATCTTTTTCGATCACACCCACTCCTGTCCGTACAAAAGTGGTCCCTCCTTGGTACGGATAGGGTTTTACCTTATCCACTTTCCTTTTTCAGCCGACAAATTTCACCGGGGGCTTTGATGTTAAAATTTTAACCCCTTTCTTCTTTAATGGAACAGTGACCTTGCTCCGGCGTACGGATACAACGACTTCGGTTCACTGACCACGAAATTCAACAGATCTGAGTTGCTTCTTTCAACTCCGGTTCCAAACAACAACGGAGGAAATCAAACGAAGCTCCTTGAGCTAAGATCCAGCTCGACGCGTCGCACACTGTTACGAACTTGTAACAATTTTCCGGTGTACGGACAACGTTTCCAATCTTAAGAACTTCGATTTTAAGCAATAAACAAACCCAAATCACTCAAGAACCACCAACCTTCATCGGTTTCTTCCAAACACAGTGGGGTTCGAGTTTAGTTACCATTAAAGCTCAAAACAGTCCAAAAAT
Organism: Petunia x hybrida; assembly: GCA_037355625.1. Taxonomy (NCBI): domain Eukaryota; kingdom Viridiplantae; phylum Streptophyta; class Magnoliopsida; order Solanales; family Solanaceae; genus Petunia; species Petunia x hybrida. Next base: position 1,724,860 of record JBBBVM010000071.1, read on the forward strand.
TCACCTCGAAACCCTAGTCACGAAATCAGTACGTCGGGTATTCGTTGGAATCAGAACTCGATGGTGAACAAGAATCCAAGATTGTTTTTCCCAAACAACCAACAATCAAACACAATTTTTGAATTTTCTTTTAACACTTTTTTTTTTTTTTTTTTTTTTTTTTTGTAAGAACACCAACAGTAACAAACAAAACAGGAACACGAAATGGAAACAAAGACACAAAACGCACGAAGATAATGAACAGGATTGAGGTTGTAAGAACAAACTCAAACCGTGCTCTGATACCAAGATGGTGCAATGCAATTCCCGAAGGGAAGCTTAGCACAAACGCGGAACAAGAACAATTAAAGAAGAAGATAAAAGCAAGACAAAACTTGCTTCTTTCGAAAGAACAGAGGGGAACCTGTCCCTAAGCTCGATCAAAAGGGAGACAAGAATCACCCTAACTATGCAACAATCCTCAAGAGAACATTGCCTCTTGCAAACTGAATGATCAAGAGGAATGTTCAATCGGACTAACCGAAAGCCACAAGTCCTTAAAAGCCCTCACCGGGGTTTTGCTCACGACGGAGACAAGAAGAAATGTGCTCGGCACTTTCATTCAATTCATCAATGTTCAAAAACTAGCTAACTCTTTACAATGTAAGGACTAAGGTTTATATAGGAAATACTAAGGGTAAACTAGTAAATAGGTCACAGTCGACCAATGAAAATAAGCCACGCAGGGCTGAGTTAAAAATGTGTTCGGCAGATTTGACTTCGGCAGATTTGACTTCGGTAAGCCTTGGCTTCGGTTCTCGTTTGTCTGCTCGAACACACACTTGCTGCGTTCGGACGCTCAATTGTCTTCGAGCTTATTGTCCTCGGTCACTTTGCCTTCGGGCTCAAATCTGAAGATAATGCCTTCGATTCTTGAGCTCGGCCACTCAGCTTTGGAGCCATTGTTTTCCTTCGGCCAGGCTAAGCGAACGTGCACATCGTGCAGCAGCTTGGCTTGGCTTCTTGTCATCGGTCTCCTCGGTGGATCGATCACTTGATCAGCACGTGATCGGGCTGCATCAGGTATTGAACATCAAATCGATTTTATTCCGGGCTCTCAAATCCCGAACAAGCTGGCCTATAGAAGCAATCCCGAGGATACAAGGGAGTTGCAAAAACAAGTTGATGACTTGCTTTCAAAGGGCTTGGTGAGGGAGAATTTGAGTCCTTGTGCCGTTCCGGTCATTCTTGTCCCAAAGAAGGACGGCACTTGGAGAATGTGCGTAGATTGCCGAGCCGTGAATAAGATAACGGTCAAGTACCGTCACCCTATTCCACGGCTTGATGATATGTTGGATGAATTGAGTGGGTCGTGTGTCTTTTCCAAAATTGACCTTAGGTCCGGATACCATCAAATCCGGATGAAACCCGGAGATGAATGGAAAACCGCATTCAAGACCAAATTCGGTCTCTATGAATGGTTGGTAATGCCCTTCGGGCTTTCCAACGCACCTAGCACTTTCATGCGACTCATGAATCATGTTTTGAAGTCTTTTTTCAACAAGTTTGTTGTTGTCTATTTTGATGATATCTTGATCTATAGTAGGACAATTGATGAACATGTTGACCACCTTAGGCAAGTGCTTGAAGCTTTGAGAGCCGAGAAGCTCTATGCTAATTTCAAAAAGTGTGCCTTTGGTGTAGAGAAGGTTGTCTTCCTTGGGTTTGTTGTGAGTGCCCAAGGAGTGGAGGTGGATGAGTCTAAGGTAGAGGCCATACGTGATTGGCCTACTCCTACTACCGTGACTCAAGTACGGAGCTTTCATGGTCTTGCTAGTTTTTATAGACGCTTTGTGAAAGATTTTAGCTCCATTGCCGCTCCACTCACCGAATTGGTGAAGAAAGACCAACCCTTTGTGTGGGGAGAGCCTCAAGAGAAGGCTTTCCATGAGTTGAAAAGTAGGTTGAGTACCGCCCCTCTATTGCAATTGCCCGACTTCGGAAAGGCATTTGAGGTTGAATGTGATGCCTCGGGGGTGGGAATTGGTGGTGTTTTAATGCAGGATAGCAAACCCATCGCCTACTTTAGTGAAAAGTTGAAAGGGGCCTCGTTGAACTATTCTACATATGACAAGGAGTTGTATGCCCTTGTGAGAGCCCTTGCCCATTGGCAACACTATCTTTGGCCTCGTGAGTTTGTAATCAAGAGTGACCATGAGTCACTTAAGCATTTGAGAGGCCAAGAGAAGCTCAATAAGAGACATGCCAAGTGGGTTGAATTCATTGAGTCCTTTCCCTATGTGATCCAATACAAGAAAGGGAAGGACAATGTTGTGGCGGATGCGCTTTCGAGAAAGTTTGCTCTAGCCACCACTCTCACCTCTAAGCTCATGGGTTTTGAGAGAATTAAATAGATGTATGCTCATGACCCAAAGCTAAAGAGTGTCCATGACACTCTAGAGAAAGGGGAGAGAGTTGACAAATACCAATGGGTTAATGGATATATCTTCAAAAATGGTAGGGTGTGCATACCGGAGTCCTCTTGGAGAGAGTTGCTTGTGCATGAGGCACATTGCGGGGGACTCATGGGACATTTTGGCACAAGAAAGACCTTGGCCATTCTTCAAGAACAATTCCATTGGCCGAAGATGAGAGTGCACGTGGAAAGTTTTGCACTAATTGCCTTGAATGCAAACGTGCCAAATCTAAAGCCCACCCTCATGGGTTGTATACCTCTCTCCCCGTACCTACTAGTCCATGGTTGGATATCTCGATGCATTTTGTGATGGGATTACCAAGGACTAGAGGGGGCCATGATAGCATTTATGTTGTTGTGGATAGGTTCTCCAAAATGGCTCATTTCATTCCATGCAAGAAATGTGATGATGCACAACATGTTGCAACTTTGTTTATTGAAAATGTTTTGAAGTTGCATGGTGTGCCTCAAACCATAGTAAGTGATAGGGACACTAACTTCCTCAGTCATTTTTGGAGGTGTTTATGGGGTGCTTTAGGCACCAAGCTCTTGTTCTCCACGTCCCACCACCCCCAAACCGATGGGCAAACGGAAGTGGTAAACCGAACCTTGGGTGCTCTTCTTAGAGCCATGACCCGAGGTAAGGCCGGGACATGGATTGATCGTCTACCTCTTATGGAGTTTGCCTACAATCGTACATTGCATAGCATGATAGGCATGACCCCGTTCGAGTGTGTCTATGGATTTAACCCCTTGATTCCCCTTGATCTAACCCCTTTGCCAAGGGAAATGGTTGTTAATTTTGAAGGTAAAGCTAGAGCCAAGGCTTTGGTTGAACTCCATGCAAAGGCGAAGAAGAATTTGGAGGAAGCTTATGCTAAGGTTGCCTCCAAGAAAAACAAAGGACGCAAGAAGGTGGAACTCAAGAAGGGTGACTATGTGTGGGTGCACTTCCGAAAAGAAAGGTTTCCAAACCTTAGGAAAGGGAAGTTGGCACCCCGGGGAGATGGCCCATTCCAAGTGCTCTCGAAAATAAACAACAATGCCTATGTGGTCGACTTGCCAAGTGAGTATCAAGTTTCTAATACTTTCAATGTTTGTGACTTGGTTCCTTTGGATGTAGGTAATGAAGAGGTCGTGGATGATGCTTCGATTTCGAGGAGGAAATCCTCTCAAGAAGGGGAGGATGATAAGACCCAAACTCCCACAAGACCCTTCACTCGGAGTCAAGCCAAGTTGATCCAAGATACCCATCTTCACTTGATATGGAAGGGTATGGAAGAAGGCCCCAAGAGCGACTTGAAGACTATGCTTTGGTGTGCCATGGATGGAGGAACTTCTAGTACACTTGACGAGGCATCCAGAGCACGTTTGGAAGCAATTCAAGAGGCCACAGAACCAGGCGGACCGCCTACTCAACTAGGCCGGCCGCCAAGTTTTTGATCACTCTCTGGATCTCACCAGGCGGACCGCCTCTGCAGGCTTCCCAAACCAGGCGGACCGCCTACTCCTTCAGCTTACCAAGAACAGGCCGGGTGCCTAGTTGAAGTAGGCTGGGCGCCTACTTTGTGGAGGGGGTGCGGGAATTGCTAGTTTTATGCTATGTTTTGGACAAGTATAGCCCTACGAGGCCTTTATTGTTTTAAACCCACTTAGGGGGTATTTTTGAGCTTTCATTACCTGTAAGTGAAGTCTATAAATACTTCACAAACCTCTTTCAAACTATTACCTTTGATTATTATTGAATGAGAATAGAGTTCATCTCTTGGAAGAAACCCTTGTCCTTGGTTGCTTGAATTCACTAGTGGAACCTAGTTGAGCCTCAAACCGAACCCGACCATTCTACTTGCGAGTCCGATTGCGACTCGAGGGTAGTTGCATAGTGTAGGTCCTTCTAGACGCCGATTTGAGTGTATCTCGGGACAAGTTCCCCGTGGTTACTTCGAAGGGAGTTCGAGAAGTGTCTCGCTCTCCTATCTTTTGTTTTTCGTATTTGATTCTTATCATCGAATTCTTGTGTAAGGATACTTGGAGGCAACCCGATGGAGCCTCAATCATGTTCCAAGATGAAAAGACAAAGTGAAGGAGATCTTCATCTTTAGCTACAAGGTGGATGGACTAGTCATGATGAGAATCAAACGCGGAAAAAGTAAAAGATAAGAACGAGACGTAACTCGATCTCTAATCCCAAGTAGCAACGGAGAACTTGTTCCGTTACACCCCGAGAGAAGGACAAGAACACCTACGCTATGCAACTACCCTCGAGCTAACGCGAGCACGCAAGTAGAATGGTCGGAGAGGAAAAGTATTCATCTAGATCCTCTAGAAGAACTACAAGTCTAAGATCAAAGGGTTTCATTCAATAACCAAGAGCCATGCTCATGTTCAATGTTTAACATTCATTCAATATAAAAAACTAAGTGTAAAATAAGCTAGGCTTGGCTATTTATAGTGTTTCCCAAGCTTACACAATGACTTAAATACCCTTACTAATAAGGTTCATCAAATAAGCCACGTAGGGCAAAACAGTAAAAGAAACATAAGTTCAGCAGCTAGGAGGGGCGCCTGGAACATGCTGAAGCTAGGCGGGGAGCCTGGCTTGGCCTTCAGCTAGGCGGGGCGCCTGAAGCTAGACGGGGTGCCTGGGCACATTTCAGCTCTTAGGCAGTGAGCTTGCCAGGCGGGGCGCCTGGCTCTGCTGGGCTCTCTTCTTCCTTAGGCGTGAGGCCTAGTTTGAGCACCCGGAATGGCTTCCAATCGCTTCCTTCTTCAAGGCCCTTCCTCACCAAGTGTATGTGTACTCCTTGGATCTCCTTAGCTTGACTCCGGGTGAATGGTCTTGTGAAGGTTTGAGTCTCATCATCCTCCCCTTCTTGAGAAGATTTCGTCCTCGAAATCGAGGCATCATCACCCACGACCTCATCATCACCTACATCCAAAGGAACCAAGTCACAAACATTAAAAGTATTAGAAACTTGATACTCACTTGGCAAGTCGACCACATAGGCGTTGTTGTTTATCTTTGAAAGCACTTGGAATGGGCCATCGCCACGGGGTGCTAACTTCCCTTTTCTAAGGTTTGGAAACCTTTCTTTCCGGAAGTGCACCCACACATAGTCACCCTTCTTGAGTTCCACCTTCTTGCGTCCTTTGTTTTTCTTGGAAACAACCTTAGCATAGGCTTCCTCCAAATTCTTCTTCGCCTTTGCATGGAGTTCCATCATTGCCTTCGCTCTAGCTTTTCCTTCAAAATTAACAACCATTTCCCTTGGCAAAGGGGTTAGATCAAGGGGAATCAAGGGGTTAAACCCATAAACACACTCGAATGGAGTCATGCCAATCATTCGATGCACGGTTCGATTGTAGGCAAACTCCATAAGAGGTAAACGATCAATCCAAGTCCCGGCCTTACCTCGGGTCATGGCTCTAAGAAGAGCACCCAAGGTTCGGTTTACCACTTCCGTTTGCCCATCGGTTTGTGGGTGGTGGGACATGGAGAACAAGAGCTTGGTGCCTAAAGCACCCCATAAACTTCGCCAAAAATGGCTTAGGAACTTAGTGTCCCTATCACTCACTATAGTTTGAGGCACACCATGTAGCTTCAAAACATTTTCAACAAACAAGGAAGCTACATGTTGGGCATCATCGCATTTCTTGCATGGAATGAAATGAGCCATCTTTGAGAACCTATCCACAACAACATAAATGCTATCATGGCCCCCCTAGTCCTAGGTAATCCCATCACGAAATCCATTGAGATATCCAACTAAGGACTAGTAGGTACGGGAAGAGGGGTATACAACCCATGGGGGTGGGCTTTGGATTTAGCACGCTTGCACTCAAGGCAATTGTTGCAAAACTTTTCCACTTGCACCCCCATCTTTGGCCAATGAAATTGTTCCTTAAGAATAGCCAAAGTCTTTCTTGTGCCAAAATGTCCCATGAGTCCCCCGCAATGTGCCTCTTGCACAAGCAACTCCCTCCAAGAGGACTCGGGTATGCACACTTTACCATTCTTAAAGATATATCCATTAACCCATTGGTATTTCTCAACTCTCTCCCCCTTTTCTAGAGCTTGATGGATGCTCTTGAGCTTCGGGTCATGAGCATACATCAATTTAATGCTTTCAAAGCCCATAAGCTTAGAGGTGAGAGTGGTGGCTAGAGCAAACTTTCTCGAAAGCGCATCCGCCACAACATTGTCCTTCCCTTTCTTGTATTGGATAACATAGGGAAAGGACTCAATGAATTCAACCCACTTGGCATGTCTCTTATTGAGCTTCTCTTGGCCTCTCAAATGCTTGAGTGACTCATGGTCACTCTTGATTACAAACTCACGAGGCCAAAGATAGTGTTGCCAATGGGCAAGGGCTCTCACAAGGGCATACAACTCCTTGTCATATGTCGAATAGTTCAAGGAGGCCCCTTTCAATTTCTCACTAAAGTAGGCGATGGGTTTGCTATCTTGCATTAATACACCACCAATTCCCACCCCCGAGGCATCACACTCCACCTCAAATGCCTTTCCGAAGTCGGGCAATTGCAATAGAGGGGCGGTACTCAACCTACTTTTCAACTCAAGGAAGGCCTTCTCTTGCGGCTCTCCCCAAACAAACGGTTGGTCTTTCTTCACCAATTCGGTGAGTGGAGCGGCAATGGAGCTAAAGTCCTTCACAAATCGCCTATAAAAGCTTGCGAGACCATGAAAGCTCCTCACTTGAGTCACGGTAGTAGGAGTAGGCCAATCACGTATGGCCTCTACCTTAGACTCATCCACCTCCACTCCTTGAGCACTCACAACAAACCCAAGGAAGACCACCTTCTCAACACCAAAGGCACACTTTTTAAAATTAGCATAGAGCTTTTCGGCTCTCAACTTCTCAAGCACTAGCCTAAGGTGTTCAACATGGTCGTCTATCGATTTGCTATAGATCAATACATCGTCAAAATAGACGACCACAAACTTGTTGATGAATGGCTTTAGAACATGGTTCATTAGCCTCATGAAAGTGCTAGGTGCATTGGAGAGCCCAAAGGGCATCACCAACCATTCATAGAGACCAAATTTGGTCTTGAATGCGGTTTTCCACTCATCACCGGGTTTCATCCGGATTTGATGGTAGCCGGACCTAAGGTCAATTTTGCTAAACACACATGAACCGCTCAATTCATCTAACATATCATCAAGTCGAGGAATAGGATGACGGTACTTTACCGTTATTTTGTTCACGGCCCGACAATCAACACACATTCTCCAAGTGCCGTCCTTTTTGGGAACAAGGATCACGGGCACGGCACAAGGACTCAAGCTTTCCCTTACCAAACCTTTAGTGAGCAATTCATCAACTTGCTTTTGCAATTCCCTTGTATCCTCCGGGTTGCTCCTATAGGCCGGTTTGTTTGGGATTTGGGATCCCGGGACGAAGTCTATTTGATGCTCAATCCCCCTCAAAGGAGGCAATCCATCCGGCATTTCATCCGGGAACATGTCACCAAAATTCTTCAAAACATTCTCAAACACACTAGGCAAGGGGTTAGAAGAAAAATCACAATTAGAGTTAAGGATCATACCTTTGTGCACTAGGCATAGGAGAAACTTGGTGCCATCATTACCTTTCAAGAGCTTGCCCGGTTGCATCATGGCACACATGCCACTGGTAGATGAAGTAGGTGGGATTGCCACCATGCTTTTGGACAAAGGGCTAGTCTCAATGAGTGACTTAGCCTTTGCCACCTCCCTCAACTCCTTCATCTTCTTGTAATCATCACTTACTTGCTTAGGAGTGAGAGGTTTAAGCACAAACCTCTTCCCTTCATGTTTGACCGTGTAAGTGTTGACACGACCATCATGCACCACTTGCCTATCGAATTGCCATGGCCTCCCTAAGAGTAGGTGGCATGCTTGCATAGGCACAACGTCAAACAAATGCTCATCAACATAACTACCCATTCTAAACTTGATCATGGCTTGTTTCATCACCTTAAGCTCTCCACATTCACTAAGCCATTGTAACCGGTAAGGTTTAGGATGCTTCATGGTAGTCAACTTCAATTGAGCCACTAGTGATTGACTCACTACATTTGCACAACTTCCGGAATCAATTATTATAGAGCAAACAACATCTTTGACCCGGCACCTAGCATGGAAAAGATTTTCCCTTTGCAAGGTTTCACTATCTTCCACAATCATAGCTCCTAGGCTCCTTCTCACAACCAAGAAAGTATGAGGATCCTCCTCCTCCACCGTGTCATCAAGCAAATCATTCTCCTCTACTCCCTCATCTCCCTCTACTCCCTCTACTCCCTCATCTTCCGATTCACTCTCTTTCTCATATGCACCATTACCAACAACAATCATGGTCCTCTTTGTAGGACATTCCCTAGCAAAGTGACCATAGCCCTTGCACTTGTGGCATTGTATTGAAGAAGAAGTAGGAGCATGTAATTGAGCTTTAGAGTTACCTCCCACATTAGGTGTGTTCTTCTCATACGGCTTTTTCACATCCTTGGTAGCATTTGCACCACTTGTTCCACTTGCACTTGGGAACCTTGCATTTGTAGTAGGAGGCTTCCAATCCTTTGGTTTGCTTGTTGGAGTAGGAGTGCTACTCTTGTAGCGAAGGGATTTCTCCTCCTTGAGCAATTTCTCGGCCTCAACCGCATCTTCACATAGCTTGTAATGATCATCATATTTGTGGAACTTCAATTGTGAAGCTATGTCTCGGTTCAAGCCCCCTTTGAAACGGATCATGGCCGTCTCATTGTCTTCATCATCCAAGTCAAGGATCATTCGGATTTGCTCAAATTCATTGAAATACTCACCAACCGATTTGTAACCTTGCTTCAAATCATATAGACGCCTTTGTTGTTCAACCCGGTATTGGTTAGTCAAGTACTTCTCATCCATCACACGGATCAACTCTTCCCAAGTAAGATTAATAGCCATACCCGTCCTCCTTCTATTTCTCTTCACCGACTCCCACCAAGTAGAAGCAAAAGATTCAAAGGAGGATATTGCATACTTGGTTTTCTTCACATCGGGCATATCATTGGTGTCAAAGATACGCTCCATAGCCAATTTCCAATCAATGTACTCCACCGGGTCACTACTTCCTTTGAAAGAAGGAATAGTGAGCTTCACACTATTGAGGTTGTTGTTGTTGTCACGACCCCCTTGGAATGGCTCCGGTTGGCCTCCATGGTGATCATCATAAGCAACATAGTCCCTTCTAGCATTCCTCCCTCCATATCCTAAGGGTGGCCCTCGACCTCGGCCTCTACCCCGATCCACATTTCGACCCCAATTCATAGCTCGCCTTGGTTGAAAGTGATCATCAAACCCATACACATCGTCACCATAATCAACTTCCTCCCCTTCTTGAGCCTCAACAACTTGCTCAAGAGGTTGCACATTTCGGACGGGTCTTGGTAGTGGAAAGTTTCTTGGGGGATTATCCAAGATACGGGGAATGCCCGTTCGTTCAATTCTCTCTCGATCCTCCTTTACCCGTTGTTGATTGAGCAATTCAACAACTTGTTCCGGGGTAAAGGTAGGGCTACTTGAGCCTTCACCGGTCTCAATTTGGACACTCGGGGTCCCCTTTTCAATTGGGACACTCGGGGTCCCATGTTCACCTTGAGTACTCGAGGCTCCCTTTTCAAGAGAATCAATTCTTTGGTTCATGAGGTCCATCTTGGCAAGAAGATTAGCCAAGGCCTCCTTGATGAAATCTTGACCTTCGTTGGCCATTGTACCTACAAAGAAAGAACAAAAGTTAGTTAAAACTCCTCACTCGCTCCCTCACTTGTGTTCACTCGGATCACTCTTTTGGGTGGCGGTGGATATTTCACTCAACTTGTAGTTCCAAAGCTTCACGTAGATGATTAGCAACTCCTCAACTCAACTAAACTATTCACGAGTCACGCACACTCCGGGGTGAGTGGAATTAATGGGACTCAATGAACGCTAGGCACTTTGAAGTGAGGACTTGAGTTAAAAGGATCTACGCTTTTCCTTAGAATTCTACTCTCCTTGCTAGGCACGAATCACTTAAGAGCAATCAAAGGGTTAGCACTATTCAAGTAGATCGATTACTCAAAGTAGTACTAACTAGATGTTATGTTATCAAACAAAGGGAAATACCTACGAAAATATACCCGAAACAATACGTTCAGCACCCAGGAGGGGCGCCTGAAACTCAGGAGGGGTGCCTAGACTGTGCAGTGTTCCAGGTGGGGCGCCTGGATCTAGGCGGGGCGCCTGAGACTTAGGCAGTAGCCAAGTCAGGCGGGGCGCCTGGCCTGAAGCCTTTTCCAACTCGTTCCAAACTCGTTTCAAGTCGATTTTCAAGCCTCAAATCCGATGTTTTCAACTTGTTTTCACAATCCAAAGATACCCAAAGTTGTTTTTGATCTTCCTTAACAAAACCCAATCAAATTTTCAATCAAACAATCAATCAAATCAGGATTCAATCTCAAGAACTCAAGAACACAAGGGTTTAACAAAAGGGTTTCAACAAGGATTGTGATTCATCAAAGAAGGTATTATACATGTTCAAATCCCACAAAATTGGTACCGAATTGTTTGTTTTTCAATGAAGGTCAATCCCCAATAACAAGTTTCCAATCAAACATCAATCCAACCCAAGAATCAAGCCAAAATTCATCAAGAACAAGTTCTTCAAGGGTTTAAGGGGTTTTGGGGTTTCAAATTTTCAAACTCCACCAATCCAAACAATTTTGGTACCCAAGTAACGGGAATTCATCCACGATCAAGAATCTATAACACCCATATCATAAATCATCCAAATCAACAAGATACACCAATTTTTGTATTTTTCAATTTTTCAATTTTTTTGTAATTTTCTTCTTTCAACAACTTCAACAACAAGAAAACTAAAAGAAAAGATACTAGGCACGAAGAACCAAGGGTCGGGGGTTTGTAGAAACAAAACCCGAGCCTTGCTCTGATACCAAACTGATGAGAATCAAACGCGGAAAAAGTAAAAGATAAGAACGAGACGTAACTCGATCTCTAATCCCAGGAGAACTTGTTCCATTACACCCCGAGAGAAGGACAAGAACACCTACGCTATGCAACTACCCTCGAGCTAACGCGAGCACGCAAGTAGAATGGTCGGAGAGGAAAAGTATTCATCTAGATCCGCTAGAAGAACTACAAGTCCAAGATCAAAGGGTTTCATTCAATAACCAAGAGCCATGCTCATGTTCAATGTTTAACATTCATTCAATATCAAAAACTAAGTGTAAAATAAGCTAGGCTTGGCTATTTATAGTGTTTCCCAAGCTTACACAATGACTTAAATACCCTTACTAATAAGGTTCATCAAATAAGCCACGTAGGGCAAAACAGTAAAAGAAACATAAGTTCAGCAGCTAGGAGGGGCGCCTGGGGCTGGGAGGGGCGCCTAGAACATGCTGAAGCTAGGCGGGGCGCCTGGAGCTAGGCGGGGCGCCTGGCTTGGCCTTCAGCTAGGCGGGGCGCCTGAATCTAGGCGGGGTGCCTGGGCACATTTCAGCTCTTAGGCAGTGAGCTTGCCAGGTGGGGCGCCTGGCTCAGGCGGGGCGCCTGGCTCTGCTGGGCTCTCTTCTTCCTTAGGCGTGAGGCCTAGTTTGAGCACCCGGAATGGCTTCCAATCGCTTCCTTCTTCAAGGCCCTTCCTCACCAAGTGTATGTGTACTCCTTGGATCTCCTTAGCTTGACTCCGGGTGAATGGTCTTGTGGAGGTTTGAGTCTCATCAAGTCATGACACTTCAAGTGCTTTGAGTGTACAAGATAGCAACTCAAGTGTAACTGTTAGTTCTTCTTCTCATGAGCATGCTACTTCATTGTCTTGTGATAGTGTTTGTGAATACTCCATGCTAGTTGATGATTTGTATGATTACAATGTGTTTGCGACTAGTGTAGAGTCGATTGATCAACTTGTATGTGTATGTGAACCACTAGTTGAGAAGGTTGATAAGCCACATCATGATGTAAGCTCGGTGTTCAATGAACCTCTCTTTAGTGAAGAAGTTGTAGTTGACCTTGTTTGTGAACCTTGTTATGACATACCACCCATATTTGATAGAGGAGAAGATGAGTTGAGTGAATATCCAATTCTTCCCTATGATGGTTTATCTGATAGTGGTGGTCTCATGTGTCGCACTGAGGAGAATCATTATCTTGAGGAGTCTCTAGTGGATGAGATGGATAGGATTGTATTTGATTACTCCTCAAGTGTGGATACTGGCTCTAGTTTGGATACTTCACCTTTGTTGGGTAGTGAGCTTGAGAAGTATGCCTTTACTAATCCTTTATTTGAGGGCATCTTCAATGGTTATGGTGATTTATATCAAGCTAGAGTAGAGGATGATCTAAAACCTCCATGGATTGGAAATTTTAACTCTATAGACAATCCATTGTCTGAAACTCTAAGTAAGATGAATGACCTTGGTATTAATTGTGATGGTCCATCTTCTAGTAGTCCTAATCTTAGTTCTGTGGGCTATAATGATGAAGAAGCTACTATAGAGACCTCCCTTAGGAGTTTGTCTAGTGAGGAGGATTGTCTTGGAGGTGAATGTGGAGGTGAAGAGGTATCCTTTGGTGTGTGTAAGAGTGCTTCCAAGAAGGGGAAGGGAGTAGTTGATGTTTGTTGTTGATTGAACTATTTTGCTTACTCCATCCTATATGTCGATCACACCTTGGATGTTAAGCATGCCAAAGCCATTATGTCACATCGTGATAACATTGCATTGAAGGCTTGGTGTGTTGGTCATTAGCTTAATGGGTCGTAGTGATTTTGATTACTTGATCTTGCATGTTCCATGTCCTATTGATCTCTTTGTTTGTTATGGTTGTGAGTGCTTGTCATTGTTGAGCCAAGAACTTGTTGTTTTCTTTGGAGAAATAGACATTCTCATTAAAATTGATGCTTGGCTCTATCATAAGAGTGTGTTTTCCACACCACTTGCCCTCATTCTTGTTGATCTAACCTACTCTTGTAGTAGCAAGTTGTTGTTGCATATCGTTGTTTGCAGACCTTGATGGTGTGAATTCGAGGACGAAATCCTTTCAAGAAGGGGAGGATGATGCAATCCATTTTGGGCCTAGGTGCTAACCATCATGAGCCAAGCTAAGAGGACGCGAGGAAGCAAAAGCAAGAGCTTCAGAGATAAGTTGAAGGCCGCATGCCATAGTTTCTGTGAAGGGTGGAGCACCCCAAAAACACTCCAGGAAGAAGCGGAGCGCATGGGCAGACCGCCAAACCTTCAAAACCACTAAAAAACATCGAAAAGCGGCTAAGTACAAAGTTGAAAACTCTCTGAAGTTTGCTAAGGCGGAGCGCCTCTGTCTGAAGACCTCTCTGAAGCTCCTGAGGTGGAGCGCCTAGCTCCTGAGATGGGGTGCCTCAGCCTGTTCCAACCTTGATGGGATTTTAATAACTTTTAAGACTATCTCCTATTTTGATCCTGCGTGGTCTTTATTATTTTGGACCAACTTGTGGGCTCCTTTTTCATTAGTTTAACCTATGGGTGAATCTATAAATACCCCCACATAGGTCATTCATTAGTGAAGTATAGTTTTGAGAATAGAAGGAAAAACAAAAAAGGCAAGGCCTTCTTTGTAGAAGCTTGATGCTTTGGATTATCTCTTGATGCTTGAAACGTCGTGGATTTCATCACTAGTATGAATCCGTGATTAGGTTCGAGTTTCTGTCCATCCTCTTGGATAATCATTCATGTATTGAATCGTTTTATCCGTTATTTCTTCTATTTCTATTCTTCCCATCCTTGAATTTCTTGTTATCTTGTTAAATTTTCATTATCTTTGCTTCCGCGTAAAATATATTGCATCATAATTAGTGCGTCAAATAATTCTAAATAATTTGGATAATGACAAAGTGAATTTGCGATCAATTTATATGAACCTATTTGACTTGGCACAAAGTTTAAAAAAGTAAGGAACACTTTTGAAACTTGTGGTCTAAAATAAGTCTTTAATATTTGTGTGGCTATATATCATCTCTTTAAGGATACTGTGGTGAATTTGGAGTTAAATTATATCTATATTTAGAAAGGGGTCAATCTTTTTTAGAGTAGACTAAAAGAAAATAGGTTCACATAAACTGAAATATAGAGAGTAGTAATTAGTTGATATAATCCACGTCTCAGTATAGAGATTGATGACACATGAAATAAGTTAAGCCCACTCATCCCTCTAAAAAATCTCACCCCTGTTGGGTCCTCTCCTCCCTATGAAAAAAAATCCACTTGTAAACCCTAGTATCGGGTTACAAGTGCGTGAGGGTGTCAAAAGGATGAAAAATTAAATTCATCATTCCACTACACCTAATTCAACAACTCGAGGAGATGGAGGCACTCGAACCAAACAAGACAAGAAAGAAGTTAGGAATTAGCATCACTCATATGATTGCTTTTATCTTAAAGCATTAGTCGATTACTAGGAGCATGTTTAATGCTGGAGATCTGGAAGAATTGAAGTGTTTCATTGGCTTAGAGATTAACATGAACAAGTCACCAGTGGTGACTATTAACAATCTCTTGGGGAAATACCTTGTTCGGGCTATCTAATGAAATTTATCAAACAGGCTCTAGTTTTGGCGGATTCGAGGATTGGACTTATCTGTCAACTTCAAATATGGTGAATGGCATGGTGATCAATGCAGCTAAACATTGACAAACAACTCACCATGATGATGCAAACCATTTAATTCTTAAAGAAATCTTCTGAAAAAAACGATCTTGAAATCACTCAAGTTATGAACAAGTTGGAACTCCGCGACCCTAGAGAGTTAAATCAAAATCCAACATTACAAGAATTGGATGCAGCCAAATCTCCTACCAAGTTCATCTGTATCCTAAGGTGAAAATCATTCAATTTCAGTTGCTACATTATCTTTTCAATAATTGCAAGAAGTGTTTAAAAGGAGATCGAGGGGCGAGCCTCCGGGAAGGGGTGGGGGGAGGCATAGAAAAAATGCCCTGGAGCGACCTGACCGGGTGAAAGTACCATAAGGAGTAAGCCCCATTGCTTTGGGCGTAAGCCTATAAAACTATTCAAATTAAAATGAAAAAATACTAAATAAAGTGTTTAATTCTTACAAGTTAACCTAATAATTAAAGAAAATTTATTAAATATATATTGTTTACTAACTTTCGAAGCCCGATGGTTCAACTTAGCATGAAAATTTTATTTTATTATCTACTTTTATGCTTTAACTGCTATAGAAATTCATTAAGGAGGAATCGTTTTCATTCTATAAGTTATTATTGACGTCTTTCTCTGTGAATATATTCTTGAGTTGGTTCGGCGCTTCTAAATTTCTAGATACTGGCAAAAATTAATAAAGAAATTTTCGTTGATTGCTTAAAGGTTGAATTATCTATTTCATTCCCAATAAGAAATTGATGCTATTATGGTTGACCTTTTATTAGCAAACTTACTAAAATGAAGAAGTTCTATATGTATATTTCCTACATTTTCTCTATGATTTAACCTTTTATGGTGATATTTTTGTATTTTTTTAATGTTATTTTTCATTTCATTAACAATTAAAAATTGATGTAATTATGATTGAACTTTTTTTTAGCAAACTTGCTAAGACAAAGAAGTAATATATATAAAACAATAACATACCTAGTGTAATCCCACAAGTAGGTTTTGGGGAGGGTGAGATGTACGTAGACATTACCCCCACCAAGGTGGAGAGGCTATTTCCGATAGACCCGCGGCTCAAGAAAAAAATACTTTGAAAACATGTTTGAAAAATAAGATAAAAATACCTATGATAAAGAAAATACTGACAAAGAACTACTGATAACCAAGGTAACAGAGAACTACTTATAACTAAGGTAAACATGTATATATAACCCCTAAAGTTGTCCCAAAAAGCGCTTTACAATCTTTAACTTTGTAGGGGTCCTATCACCCACCTAAACACATTTCAAAACGAATTAATTCCACCTTCCGTCCAGTGGTGAGCTTGTATCCTAGGAAAATACCTGTGCGTGTACAACTCTCCAATCTATTTACCCTAGTAAACATAAATTTAATCCCAATTAAATTAAAACAACGGTTTAACTTTTAACCCACCCCTTCATTTACCCCAAATCATCCGTTCCTAACCTGTCTATTGTAACACATATTTTTTCCCAAATCTAAAACTAATCTAAACCAAGGCAAAGCAATAGATTCCATCATTTCTTCGTTCAAATATGATCGGAGATTCATAATTGAGATAATGAAGCACGAGAGGACATTCGTAAAGGCTTTATCAACTGTTTGTGTAGAGGATATTTCACAGGTTCAATTTCTGCTCCTTTTTATTTTTTTTATTTTTTTATGTATTGTTAATGTTATAAAGTAGTTTTGAAAGTCACATGCAAATTTTTCGTTATGTGTATTGTGTTGTTCCTTTCAATACACTTTTTGGATAGTAGGTAGTTTAAAATAGGATTTTTTGTTTATTGAATTTGATAGTGGAGTTCCAGTCACATGTACTTTGTTGTTTTTATGAATATTGTATTCTTCAAAGTATCTGTAATATTGTGAAATTGTTAATTAAACATTGAATTTGTAATAAAATTAGGGTTTATAATCTTAATTAGGGTTAAAGATTGAAATTAGGGTTTATGATTCAAATTAGAGTTTCTTATTGAACTCATGGTTTTTATTGTAATTGTTAGTTGAATATTTGGTTTGTAATAAAATTAGGGTTTATGATTGTAATTAGAATTAATGATTGTAATTAGGGTTAATATTGTAATTAGAGTTTCTGATTCTAATTAGGGATTCTAGTTGGAATTGTTAGTTTTATTTTTATTTTTTTAAGCAAAGAGTCAACTAGGCAGTGCTCCTAACGACCAATTTTATAAATAATAAAAATAAAAAAGTCTCGAAGAGGACAATACAAAGTAAGGAGGGTCAAATCATACCTAAGATCATCCTATCGAGGGAAAACCTCGCATCTAGCACGAATGCTAGAAATATGAACTCCAGTACCAAATACTCTATGATCATCATAGAGTTTATAACACACTCTGTGATGATATTACATAAAATGCTAATATAATGAAAAGATATAAATGCTAAAAAGAAAGTGGAATTATGATATCCACACTACCTTTTGCAAGTGATGAAACTAAACATATAAAGGGCCCTAAATTTGTAACTTGATAAATTGAGACTTGTGGCTCTCTATCTTGATCATATATGCATTTCTTCATGCCTTCGAATTTTTTAATTTCGAACTTCTCACTGGTTGTTTTCTAGTTGGCTCAAGTGGTGACCTCTCTTTCTTCACTCTCTTTCTTGTAGTTTTATCTTTTATAGCCCTTGGAGACAAATAACTCTCTCTAGCCACCTGACCAAAATTATGAGTCATTGACTCCTCATCATGTTCTTCTTCAATAAATATATCTTCATCCTCCACCAAATAAATTCCTTGACCAGCTTCGTGTTGTGTTGATATTGCATGACATGCAAGAATCCCCTTAGTGTCACTCAACTCCATTTTTGCAATCAAACGCACTATCCGTTGGAAATTTATTACCAAACAATTGATGTGGGACAACCTGCGCTAAGGATTCGCGCCCAGTAGTTGCTGCTGCTATTTGAGTTACACTAGGACTTGTCGCTGTATTAGCTATAGTTTTGTACTGCGTCAACCTAATTCATCGCAGCAGATTCTTTCGCCGACTTTAACACGTCAAGTGTTGTGTTCTTTTTCTCTTCACCTTGTACAGAACCTGCAACATGATCTTTTCTTGCTACTTGAACAAATTGAGCTTGAAGCATGCCAGGTCTATCATCCAAACACGCAGGCTTCAGAGATTTTTCCTCACAATCTGGCACGTGATCTGCCCCTTTATTAACATCCACCGAAGTAACATTAGTTTCTTTAGTACCAGCAGCTAAGTTACTCGGACTCTTCAAAATAGTCGCCGTACCCGTGTCGGATAGGATCCGTGTTTGACAGGACACGGGATTCACATCGGATGCGGTCAAATAAAAATTGATACTTTGACCAAAATTCACAGAAAATTGAAGATTTTTTTTGACAAATAGACTCTCAAGATATGATGTAGGAAATCAAACGCGGAAAAAGTAAAAGATAAGAACGAGACGTAACTCGATCTCTAATCCCAAGTAGCAACGGAGAACTCGTTCCGTTACACCCCGGGAGAAGGACAAGAACACCTACGCTATGCAACTACCCTAGAGCTAACGCGAGCACGCAAGTAGAATGGTCGGAGAGGAAGAGTATTCATCTAGATCCGCTAGAAGACATACAAGTCCAAGATCAAAGGGTTTCATTCAATACTAAGAGCCATGCTCTTGTTCAATGTTCAACATTCATCAATATCAATAATAAGCTAAGTGTAAAATAAGCTAGGCTTGGGTATTTATAGTGTTTTCCCAAGCTTACACAAAGACGTAATTACCCTTACTAATAAGGTTCATCAAATAAGCCACGCAGGGCAAAATAGTAAAAGAAACATAAGTTCAGCAGCTAGGTGGGGCGCCTGGGGCTGGGAGGGGCGCCTGGTTCATGTTGAAGCTAGGCTGGGCGCCTGAATCTAGGCGGGGCGCCTGGCTTGGCCTTCAGCTAGGCTGGGCGCCTGAAGCTAGGCGGGGCGCCTGGCTTGGCCTTCAGCTAGGCTGGGCGCCTAGCCAGGTGGGGCGCCTGGTGCATTTTCTGAGCCTTAGGCAGTGAGCCCCCTAGGCGGGGCGCCTGGGCTAGGCGGGGCGCCTAGCTCTGCTGTGGTCTCTTCTTCCTTAGGCTTGAGGCCTAGCTTGAGCACCCGGAACGGCTTCCAATCGCTTCCTTCTTCAAGGCCCTTCCTCACCAAGTGTAAATGCGCTTCTTGGACATCCTTGGCTTGGCTCCGAGTGAATGGTCTCCTCGTGGTGGATTGCCCGGCATCATCCTCCCCTTCTTGAGAAGATTTCGTCCTCGAAATCGAGGCATCATCATCCACGACCCCTTCATTACCTACATCCAAAGGAACCAAGTCACAAACATTGAAAGTATTAGAAACTTGATACTCACTTGGCAAGTCGACCACATAGGCGTTGTTGTTTATCTTTGAAAGCACTTGGAATGGGCCATCGCCACGGGGTGCTAACTTCCCTTTTCTAAGGTTTGGGAACCTTGCTTTCCGGAAGTGCACCCACACATAGTCACCCTTCTTGAGTTCCACCTTCTTGCGTCCCTTGTTTTTCTTGGAAGCAACCTTAGCATAGGCTTCCTCCAAATTCTTTTTCGCCTTTGCATGGAGTTCCATCATTGCTTTTGCTCTAGCTTTACCTTCAAAATTAACAACCATTTCCCTTGGCAAAGGGGTTAGATCAAGGGGAATCAAGGGGTTAAAACCATAAACACACTCGAATGGAGTCATGCCAATCATTCTATGCACGGTTCGATTATAGGCAAACTCCATAAGAGGTAGCTTATCTATCCAAGTCCCACCCTTACCTCGGGTCATGGCTCTAAGAAGAGCACCCAAGGTTCGGTTCACCACTTCGGTTTGCCCATCGGTTTGGGGGTGGTGGGACGAAGAAAACAAGAGTTTGGTGCCAAGGGCACCCCATAAACTCCTCCAAAAATGACTTAGGAACTTAGTGTCCCTATCACTCACTATGGTTTGAGGCACACCATGCAATTTCAAGATATTATCAATAAACAAGGTTGCAACACGTTGTGCATCATCACATTTACGACATGGAATGAAATGAGCCATTTTGGAGAACCTATCCACAACAACATAAATGCTATCATGGCCCCCCCTAGTCCTTGGTAATCCCATCACAAAATCCATCGAGATATCCAACCACGGACTAGTAGGTACGGGGAGTGGGGTATACAAACCATGGGAGTTCGACTTGGACTTAGCAACCTTGCATTCAAGACAAGAGTTGCAAAGCTTCTCAACATGAGTTCCCATTTTTGGCCAATGGAATTGTTCCCGAAGGATGGCCAAGGTCTTGTCCCGACCAAAATGACCCATGAGTCCTCCACAATGTGCCTCTCGCACAAGCAATTCCCTCCATGAGGACTCGGGTATGCATACTTTACCATTCTTAAAGATATATCCATTAACCCATTGGTATTTCTCAATTCTCTCCCCCTTCTCTAGAGTGTCAAGGACACTCTTTAGCTTTGGGTCATGAGCATACATCAATTTAATGCTCTCAAACCCCATGAGCTTAGAGGTGAGAATGGTGACTAGAGCAAACTTTCTCGAAAGCGCATCCGCCACAACATTGTCCTTCCCTTTCTTATATTGAATCACATAGGGAAAGGACTCAATGAATTCAACCCACTTGGCATGTCTCTTATTGAGCTTCTCTTGGCCTCTCAAATGCTTGAGTGACTCATGGTCACTCTTGATTACAAACTCACGAGGCCAAAGATAGTGTTGCCAATGGGCAAGGGCTCTCACAAGGGCATACAATTCCTTGTCATATGTCGAATAATTCAAGGAGGCCCCTTTCAATTTCTCACTAAAGTAGGCGATGGGTTTGCTATCTTGCATTAATACACCACCGATTCCCACCCCCGAGGCATCACATTCAACCTCAAATGCCTTTCCGAAGTCGGGCAATTGCAATAGAGGGGCGGTACTCAACCTACTCTTCAATTCATGGAAAGCCTTCTCTTGAGGCTCTCCCCAAACAAACGGTTGGTCTTTCTTTACCAATTCGGTGAGTGGAGCGGCAATGGAGCTAAAGTCTCTCACAAATCGCCTATAAAAGCTTGCGAGTCCATGAAAGCTCCTCACTTGAGTCACGGTAGTAGGAGTAGGCCAATCACGTATGGCCTCTACCTTAGACTCATCCACCTCCACTCCTTGGGCACTCACAACAAACCCAAGAAAGACAACCTTATCCACACCAAAGGCACACTTTTTGAAATTAGCATAGAGCTTTTCGGCTCTCAAAGCATCAAGTACTTGCCTAAGGTGGTCAACATGTTCATCCATTGTCTTACTATAGATCAAGATATCATCAAAATAGACAACAACAAACTTGTTGATAAAAGACTTCAAAACATGATTCATGAGTCGCATGAAGGTGCTAGGTGCGTTGGAAAGCCCAAAGGGCATTACCAACCATTCATAGAGACCGAATTTGGTCTTGAATGCGGTTTTCCATTCATCCCCGGGTTTCATCCGGATTTGATGGTAACCGGACCTAAGGTCGATTTTGGAAAAGACACACGACCCACTCAATTCATCCAACATATCATCAAGCCGTGGAATAGGGTGACGGTACTTGACCGTTATCTTATTCACGGCTCGGCAATCTACGCACATTCTCCAAGTGCCGTCTTTCTTTGGGACAAGAATGACCGGTACGGCACAAGGACTCAAACTCTCTCTTACCAAGCCTTTGGAAAGCAAGTCATCGACTTGTTTTTGCAACTCCCTTGTATCCTCGGGGTTGCTTCTATAGGCCGGCTTGTTTGGGATTTGAGAGCCCGGAATAAAGTCAATTTGATGTTCAATACCTCTCAAGGGAGGTAAGCCATCGGGCATCTCATCCGGGAACATGTCCCCAAAGTTTTCCAAGACATTTTTCAAAGCACTAGGCATAGGGCTAGAAGAAAAATCACAATTAGAGTTAAGGATCATACCTTTGTGCACTAGGCATAAGAGAAACTTGGTGCCATCATTACCTTTCAAGAGCTCGCCCGGTTGCATCATGGCACACATGCCACCGGTAGATGAAGTAGGTGGGATTGCCACCATGCTTTTGGTCAAAGGGCTAGTCTCAATGAGTGACTTAGCCTTTGCCACCTCCCTCAACTCCTTCATTTTCTTGTAATCATCACTTACTTGCTTAGGAGTGAGAGGTTTAAGCACAAATCTCTTCCCTTCATGTTTGACCGTGTAAGTGTTGACACGACCATCATGCACCACTTGCCTATCGAATTGCCATGGCCTCCCTAAGAGTAGGTGGCATGCTTGCATAGGCACAACGTCAAACAAATGCTCATCAACATAACTACCCATTCTAAACTTGATCATGGCTTGTTTCATCACCTTAAGCTCTCCACATTCACTAAGCCATTGTAACCGATAAGGTTTAGGATGCTTCATGGTAGTCAACTTCAATTGAGCCACTAGTGATTGACTCACTACATTTGCACAACTTCCGGAATCAATTATCATAGAGCAAACAACATCTTTGACCCGGCACCTAGCATGGAAAAGATTTTCCCTTTGCAAGGTTTCGCTATCTTCCACAATCATAGCTCCTAGGCTCCGTCTCACAACCAAGAAGGTATGAGGATCCTCCTCCTCCATCGTATCATCAAGCAAATCATTCTCCTCTACTCCCTCATCTCCCTCTACTCCCTCTACTCCCTCATCCTCCGATTCACTCTCTTTCTCATATGCTTCATTACCAACAACAATCATGGTCCTCTTTGTAGGACATTCCCTAGCAAAGTGACCATACCCCTTGCACTTGTGGCATTGTATTGAAGAAGAAGTAGGAGCATGTAGTTGAGTTTTAGAGTTACCTCCCACATTTGGTGTGTTCTTCTCAAACGGCCTTTTCACATCCTTGGTAGCATTTGCACCACTTGTTCCACTTGCACTTGGGAACCTTGCATTTGTAGTAGGAGGCTTCCAATCCTTTGGTTTGCTTGTTGGAGTAGGAGTGCTACTCTTGTAGCGAAGGGATTTCTCCTCCTTGAGCCATTTCTCGGCCTCAACCGCATCTTCGCATAGCTTGTAATGATCATCATATTTGTGGAACTTCAATTGTGAAGCTATGTCTCGGTTCAAGCCCCCTTTGAAACGGATCATGGCCGTCTCATTGTCTTCATCATCCAAGTCAAGGATCATTCGGATTTGCTCAAATTCATTGAAGTATTCACCAACCGATTTGTATCCTTGCTTCAAATCATATAGACGCCTTTGTTGTTCAACCCGGTATTGGTTAGTCAAGTACTTCTCATCCATCACACGGATCAATTCTTCCCAAGTAAGATTAATAGCCATACCCGTCCTTCTTCTATTCCTCTTCACCGACTCCCACCAAGTAGAAGCAAAAGATTCAAAGGAGGATATTGCATACTTGGTCTTCTTCACATCGGGCATATCATTGGTGTCAAAGATACGCTCCATAGCCAATTTCCAACCAATGTACTCCACCGGGTCACTACTTCCTTTGAAAGAAGGAATAGTGAGCTTCACACTATTAAGATTGTTGTTGTTATCACGACCCCCTTGGAATGGCTCCGGTTGGCCCCCATAGTGATCATCATAAGCAACATAGTCCCTTCTAACATTCCTCCCTCCATATCCTAAGGGTGGCCCTCGACCTCGGCCTCTACCCCGATCCACATTTCGACCCCAATTCATAGCTCGCCTTGGTTGAAAGTGATCATCAAACCCATACACATTGTCATCATAATCAACTTCCTCCCCTTCTTGAGCCTCAACAATTTGCTCAAGAGGTTGCACATTTCGGACGGGTCTTGGTAGTGGAAAGTTTCTTGGAGGATTGTCTAAGATACGGGGAATGCCCGTTCGTTCAACTCTCTCTCGGTCCTCCTTCACCCGTTGTTGATTGAGCAATTCAACAACTTGCTCCGGGGTAAAAGTAGGACTACTTGAGCCTTCACCGGTCTCAATTTGGACACTCGGGGTCCCCTTTTCAATTGGGACACTCGGGGTCCCATGTTCAATTGGGACACTCGGGGTCCCATGTTCACCTTGGGTGCTTGAGGCACCCTTTTCAAGTGACTCAATCCTTTGAGTCATGACATCCATCTTGGCAAGAAGGCTAGCCAAGGCCTCCTTTATAAAATCTTGACCTTCGTTGGCCATTGTACCTACAAAGAAAGAAAACAAGAGTTAGTTAAAACACCTCACTCGCTCCCTCACTTGTGTTCACTCGGATCACTCCTTTGGGTGGCGGTGGATATTTCACTCAACTTGTAGTCCCAAAGCTTCACGTAGATGATTAGCAACTCCTCAACTCAACTAAACTATTCACGAGTCACGCACACTCCGGGGTGAGTGGAGTTAATGGGACTCAATGAACGCTAGGCACTTTTGAAGTGAAGGACTTGAGTTAAAAGATTCTACGCTTTTCTTTAGAATTCTACTCTCCTTGCTAGGCACGAATCACTTAAGAGCAATCAAAGGGTTAGCACTATTCAAGTAGATCGGTTACTCAAATTAGTACTAACTAGATGTTATGTTACCAAACAAAGGGAAATACCTACGAAAATATACCCGAAACAATACCTTCAGCACTCAGGAGGGGCGCCTGAAACTCAGGTGGGGCGCCTGGGTTGTGCTGTGTTCCAGGCGGGGCGCCTGGGTCTAGGCGGGGCGCCTGGCTTAGGCGGGGCGCCTAGCCTGAAGCCTTTTCCAACTCGTTCCAAACTCGTTTCAAGTCGATTTTCAAGCCTCAAATCCGATGTTTTCAACTTGTTTTCACAATCCAAAGATACCCAAAGTTGTGTTTGATCTTCCTTAACAAAACCCAATCAAATTTTCAATCAAACAATCAATCAAATCAGGATTCAATCTCAAGAACTCAAGAACACAAGGGTTTATCAAAAGGGTTTCAACAAGGATTGTGATTCATCAAAGTAGGTGTTAAACATGTTCAAATCCCACAAAATTGGTACCGAATTGTTTGTTTTTCAATGAAGATCAATCCCCAATAACAAGTTTCCAATCAAACATCAATCCAACCCAAGAATCAAGCCAAAATTCATCAAGAACAAGTTCTTCAAGGGTTTAAGGGGTTTTGGGGTTTCAATTTTTCAAACTTCACCAATTCCAACAATTTTGGTACTCAAGTAACGGGAAATCAATCACGATCAAGAATCCGTAACACCCATATCACAAATCATCCAAATCAACAAGTTACACCAAATTTTTGTATTTTCAATTTTTCAATTTTTATTTTTTTTGTAATTTTCTCCTTTCTAATAACTTCAACAACAAGAAAACTAAAAGAAGATACTAGGCACGAAGAATCAAGGGTCGGGGGTTTGTAGAAACAAAACCCGAGCCTTGCTCTGATACCAAATGATGTAGGAAATCAAACGCGGAAAAAGTAAAAGATAAGAACGAGACGTAACTCGATCTCTAATCCCAAGTAGCAACGGAGAACTCGTTCCGTTACACCCCGGGAGAAGGACAAGAACACCTACGCTATGCAACTACCCTCGAGCTAACGCGAGCACGCAAGTAGAATGGTCGGAGAGGAAGAGTATTCATCTAGATCCGCTAGAAGACATACAAGTCCAAGATCAAAGGGTTTCATTCAATACTAAGAGCCATGCTCTTGTTCAATGTTCAACATTCATCAATATCAATAATAAGCTAAGTGTAAAATAAGCTAGGCTTGGGTATTTATAGTGTTTTCCCAAGCTTACACAAAGACGTAATTACCCTTACTAATAAGGTTCATCAAATAAGCCACGCAGGGCAAAATAGTAAAAGAAACATAAGTTCAGCAGCTAGGTGGGGCGCCTGGGGCTGGGAGGGGCGCCTGGTTCATGTTGAAGCTAGGCTGGGCGCCTGAATCTAGGCGGGGCGCCTGGCTTGGCCTTCAGCTAGGCTGGGCGCCTGAAGCTAGGCGGGGCGCCTGGCTTGGCCTTCAGCTAGGCTGGGCGCCTAGCCAGGTGGGGCGCCTGGTGCATTTTCTGAGCCTTAGGCAGTGAGCCCCCTAGGCGGGGCGCCTGGGCTAGGCGGGGCGCCTAGCTCTGCTGTGGTCTCTTCTTCCTTAGGCTTGAGGCCTAGCTTGAGCACCCGGAACGGCTTCCAATCGCTTCCTTCTTCAAGGCCCTTCCTCACCAAGTGTAAATGCGCTTCTTGGACATCCTTGGCTTGGCTCCGAGTGAATGGTCTCCTCGTGGTGGATTGCCCGGCATCAAGATAGGCATTGGAAATGAGATACCTTCAAAATTATGCAGAAATTTATAGTCTTTTGTCTCTTTTTCATCTTTTGTCGACATTCTCAAATTTCTGATTTTATGTTTTGAGGGTAACTTTTGGGAAGACGACTTAATAGAGAAAATACGCGATATTGGGGAAGAGGACTTCTCTAGGAAGAATCGATATTAAGGATTATGACTTTATTTTTAAAATTTTAAAATTTTTTAGACAGATCACCGCACCCGTATCCGTGTGCGGATTCATACCTCCGAATCTCTAAATTTAGATTTTGCAGAATCCGATCTTTAGATCCGTACCCGTGTCGGATACCCGTACCCGAGTCCGAGTAACTTAGACCAGCAGCATCTCGTTTTGGTACTACATCATCTATTGCCTCATTATCACCCAGAACATCAAAAGAAGTTTTAATGATAATATTGCTGGAATCATCCCTCTTTTGATCCACCACACGATCAGCTTCTATAGGTGCAGCTACATCACCTTTCTTTCTATGCACTAGCCAAGCGCGTGGATCACGATTAGGATTAACCCGTCTACAACCTTTCCCTTGATTAAACAACTCTTTATCTTCTACATTTGCTGGATCACCAACAACCTTCCCACTTGTTAATACCCTAACCTGATTTTGTCTTTCACCAACTTGACGACTTGATACATTAACATCACCAGTTTGCTCCTCCCTAATAGGTGCCAACTCCGCATGAAGATTGTAAAACTCGCTTCATCATGATCTTGCAAACAACATTCGTTGCAATATTTAGGTTGTAATCATAGTGGATCTTGATCCACTTAGATTTTAAACTTTCAGTTTCCTCATCCAACTTATTAATTTGAATCTGTTGAGGAAAATCTCCAAGTAAATCCACTTCAACCTTTGCTTGAGCACAACTTGGACAAGTTTGATTTTCTGTGGCCATGTCAACCTTCAAAAGTTCACCCACTGCAGACATAAGAGAAGAAAGTGATTCCTTGTCAAATATATGTGGTGGCACCGATGGAAAAGAAATTCAAACAATAGCTATAGACGTCTCCTCGTTCGGGTCAAACCACCTCGTCCATTTTAACGTTCTCACTGGAAACAACCTATTCATATACTTTATATCAAAAACAGGTTTTGATAGCAAATTAACATAATCTTCCATTTGTGATACTCTAATCAATATGTATCGATTATCAATCCACACAATATTATATTTCCCTTTGATTTCACATTGAGCGGGAATTAATGTAAGGCCGTGCACAAGAAAATTTTCCAACTATTGCAAAATAAAGATTTTGTCTCATGACAAGGCGTTCCATCTCTTTTTTTTGTCCATGTAGCAGTAGGTTCACCATGCTTTAGCAGAATCTTCTTCCTTCAACCAGTGGAATTAACTCTTTTGGAGAAGATTTTAGTATGAATGCATATTCTTAGAGGGGGGAGGCAGAGCAACCCCACTAGGGGGCTGCTCGCCTGAATTAGAGGCCATTAATGGCTGAAAATTGCAGCAACTCTAGGAGGAAAAAATCGCCAGTAGAGAAAGTGATACGAGATCAAAATAAACACGATAAAAAGATAAGGGAGCGAGACTTGTCTCGAACTCCCTACAAGGTAACTATGGAGAACTTGTTCCGTGATACCATCGTATCGGTGTCAAGATTCGCCTACAACTATGCAACTACCCTCGAGTCGACAAAGAACTCGCAACTAGAATGATCGGGGGGGTTTGGGGATCAACAAGCTCCTCTATAAGACTCAAACCAACTCAAGGGTTTTTCATTCAAAGAGACTCTCTCTCTTGAAACTTTGTTCAATCATTCATCATCAAAGCTAACTAAAGAAATTGAAAGACTAATGGAGTATTTATAGGCATTATCTAAACATTAATGAAAGGCCTAAAGTACCCTTAAAATAGATTATAGAGTCATAAGCCACGTAGGGCTATAATAGGAATTACATAGGATAAAAACTAGAATTCCCGTCATTCTTCAGCAAAGTAGGCACCCCGCCTAATTGCTCTGCAGTGGAGAGTAGGCGCCCCGCCTCTGTAAAGGGGCGGACCGCCCATAGAACTTCAGAGAGTTGGGTAGGCGGTCCGCCTACTTCTCCGGCTCCGTGAAACGCCTCGAAATGTGTCTCGAATACTCCCCGTTCCATGGCCTTCTAATGCATAAGTCCTTCCTTGGCCTTGGATGGTGCTTTTGGATGGTTGCTCGACTTGCCCCGCATCATCCTCCCCTTCTTGAGAAGATTTAGTCCTCGATATCAAGGCTTGGTATCTCATGGAATCATCAACTCCTCAGGGTGGCCAAGACTCTCCTTCTTTGTTCTTCTTGATTGTCACTTGGACATAGGATTCTTCCAAGGTCTTCCTTGCCTTAGCATGGAGCTTAGAACCTACAAGAAACGACAAGCAAACACAAGCAAACTTCCTACTTTGAAAGTAGGTTAGTGCAAGAAGGTACACTCTTGTGATATAACCAAGCATCAATAGTAAGCACAAATATCAAGTCCTCAAAGACAACAATAAGTACTTGGTTAAAGATCAACACGCACTCAACACAATAGTGATCAAATAGACCATGGGGATATGGAAAATGCAAGATCAAGCTATCAACATCCCCTTGAACCTTAAGCTTAAGATCAACACACCAATCAATCCTAAAGGTGTGATCAACAAGTGGAGTGGAGTCAATCAAATAACTCAACCAACAAGGGGTATCAAGTACTACACTCCCCTTCTTTAGAGCATACTTACTCACACCAAGGGATTCCTCTTCCCTTCCCATTTCATCACCTAAGCATCCCTTTTCAACTTGGACCCTTGGGGCCCTTCTTTCAAGAGTCTCAACCCTTAGGCTCATACCATCCAATTTTGGTAAGATAGTAGCCAAGGTATTGATGGTGGATTCTTCTTCATCATAACCCCAACAAGCAATAGTAGGGTCACTCAAAGAACCATTCACCTCATCCAAGTTCTCAAACACTGGGTTGCCTAAGGAGTCAAATCCTACACACCAACGGGGTTCCATTTGACTATTCAGCCTAGTCCGATACAAGTCATTACCACTAATGAGGATGCCGTCAAATAATGGATTAGTAAAAGCATGCATCTCCATATCATGATCAAGCATAGACAAGTTATCAAGACTAGGTTCACTTGAGGAGTCATCATAGACAACCTTGTCTAATTCATGCAATTTGGACTCCTCAAGGTCAATTACATCTTTACTACAACACATTGTTCCACCAAATAGAAGCAAATCAATAAGGGAATGATCAACTATCTCATCTTCCACTTTGTCAAAGGTTGGTGGTGTGTCATACCAAAGGTCACAATCATTGTCAACTATCAAATCTACACTAAAAGAGGTTCAATGAACAATGAGCTCACATCATGATGTGGCATAGCATTCCTCCCAACTAGTGTTTCACAAGCACACTCAAGTTGGCAACTAGACTCTTCACTGGTGGTATATTCACTAGATGCGTCAAAAACATCAACTAGTGTTGAGTCATCACAAGACAAGTAATGATAAGGATCAATACGACAAAACAATAAAGATAGGAGAGCGAGACATGCAAAAAGTAGTAAAATATCCCACATGCTGTCACAGGGGGGAGGCGCTCCGCCTCCATGCTGAGGCGCTCCGCCTTCTGAAGTTCAGCTCTCTGGATTTTGGAAGGCGCTCCGCCTTATCCGTTATGCGCTCCGCCTCATCCTGGAGCTTGTGCAAGAGGCTCAAAATGAGCTTGGGGTGGATCCCCTTGGAGCCCAAGTGGTCCTTCATCCATGGTGCTCAAAAGCATGATCTTCGAGCTACTCTCGGAGCCTCCTTCCATGTCCCTCCAAGTCAAGTGAAGATGGGTGTCTTGAATCAACTTATCTTGACTTCTAGTGAACGGCCTTGAGGTCATATGCCCCGCATCATCCTCCCCTTCTTGGGAAGGTTTCGTCCTCGAAACTATGGCTTCCTCCTCTCCGGCATCCCCATCCCCGACATCAAAAGGGGTCAAGTCAGTCACATTAAAAGTATTTGACACATTGTACTTACCGGGTAGATCAATCACATAGGCGTTGTTGTTGATCTTGGAAAGCACTTGAAAGGGACCATCTCCACGGGGTGCCAACTTCCCTTTCCTAAGGTTTGGAAACCTTTCTTTGTGGAAGTGCACCCACACCCAATCTCCTTTTTTGAGCTCAAGCTTCTTCCTTCCCTTGTTCTTCTTGGAAGCAACCTTGGCATAGGCTTCCTCCAAGTTCTTCTTGGCTTTAGCATGGAGCTCAATCATAGCCTTTGCTCGGCTTTTCCCTTCAAAATTAGCAACCATGTCCCTTGGCAAAGGGGTTAGATCAAGGGGAATCAAGGGGTTAAAACCATACACACATTCAAAAGGAGTCATGCCAATCAAGCTATGCAAAGTACGATTATAGGCAAACTCCATAAGGGGCAATTTATCAACCCACGTCCCGGCCTTACCTCGGGTCATGGCCCTAAGAAGAGCACCCAAAGTCCGGTTTACCACCTCGGTTTGCCCATCCGTTTGTGGGTGGTGGGACGTAGAAAACAAGAGCTTGGTGCCAAGAGCACCCCACAAACTCCTCCAAAAGTGGCTTAGGAACTTGGTGTCCCTATCACTTACAATGGTTTGAGGCACACCATGCAACTTTAAGACATTGTCAATGAATAAAGAGGCAACATGTTGTGCATCATCATACTTCTTACATGGAATGAAGTGGCCCATTTCGGAGAACCTATCCACGACAACATAAATGCTATCATGGCCCCCTAGACCGTGGCAAGCCCATCACAAAATCCATTGATATATCGACCCACGGACTAGTAGGCACGGGGACAGGAGTATACAAACCATGGGGGTTAGCTTTAGATTTCGCATGCTTGCACTCAAGGCAATTTTTGAAAAGCTTTTCAACTTGAACCCCCATCTTTGTCCAATGGAATTGCTCCATTAGGATGGCCAAGGTCTTGTTCCTCCCAAAGTGTCCCATCAAGCCTCCACAATGAGCCTCACGAATCAACAATTCCCTCCAAGAGGACTCGGGAACACACACTTTACTATTTTTAAAGATATATCCATTAACCCATTGGTATTTTTCAACCCTTTCTCCCTTTTCAAGAGCTTCATGAATGCTCTTTAGCTTAGGGTCATGAGCATACATCAATTTAATGCTCTCAAAACCCATGAGCTTGGAGGCTAGGGTGGTGGCTAGAGCAAACTTCCGAGAAAGTGCATCCGCCACAACATTGTCTTTCCCTTTCTTGTATTGGATAACATAGGGAAAAGACTCAATGAATTCAACCCACTTGGCATGCCTCTTATTTAGCTTCTTTTGGCCTCTTAGATGCTTGAGTGACTCATAGAGGGGCGGTACTCAACCTACTTTTCAATTCTTGGAAGGCCTTCTCTTGAGGCTCTCCCCAAACAAAAGGTTGGTCCTTCTTCACCAATTCGGTGAGTGGAGCGGCAATGGAGATAAAGTCTTTCACAAATCATCTATAATAGCTAGAAAGACCATGAAAGCTCCTCACTTGAGTCATGGTAGTGGGAGTAGGCCAATCTCGTATGGCCTCTACCTTAGACTCATCCACCTCCACTCCTTGGGCACTCACAACAAACCCAAGAAAGACTACCTTCTCAACACCAAAGGGACACTTTTTAAAATTAGCATAGAGCTTTTCGGCTCTCAACTTTTCAAGCACTTGCCTAAGGTGATCAACATGGTCGTCTATTGATTTGCTATAGATCAATATATCGTCTAAGTAGACGACCACAAACTTGTTAATGAATGGCTTTAGAACATGGTTCATTAGCCTCATGAAATTACTAGGTGAATTAGAGAGCCCAAAGGGCATCACCAACCATTCATAGAGACCAAACTTGGTCTTGAATGCGGTTTTCCATTCATCACCGTGTTTCATCCGGATTTGATGGTAGCCGGTCCTAAGGTCAATTTTGCTAAACACACATGAACCACTTAATTCATCTAACATATCATCAAGTCGGGGAATGGGATGACGGTACTTTACCGTTATTTTGTTCACGGCCCGACAATCAACACACATCCTCCAAGTGCCATCCTTTTTGGGAACAAGGATCACGGATACGGCACAAGGACTCAAGCTCTCCCTCACCAAGCCCTTAGTGAGCAATTCATCAACTTGCTTTTGCAATTCTCTTGTATCCTCCGGATTGCTCCTATAAGCCGGCTTGTTTGGGATTGGGATCCCGGGACAAAGTCGATTTGGTGTTCAATACCCCTCAAAGGAGGTAATCCATCCGGCATTTCATCCGGGAACATGTCTCCAAAATCCTTCAAGACATTCTCAAACACACTAGGCAAAGGGTTAGTCGAAAAATAACGATTAGAGTTAAGGATCATACCTTTGTGCACTAGGCATAGGAGAAACTTGGTGCCATCATTTCCTTTTAGGATCTCGCCCGGTTGCATCATGGCACATATGCCACCGGTAGAAGAAGAAGGTGGGATTGCCACCATGCTTTTGGACAAAGGGCTAGTCTCAATGATTGACTTGGCCTTTGCCGCCTCCCTCAACTCCCTCATCCGATTGTAGTCATCAGTCACTTGTTTGGGAGTTAGGGGCTTCAACACAAATTTCCTTCCTTCATGTTGGAGCGTGTAAGTGCTGACACGCCCATCATGAACCGCTTGTCGATCAAATTGCCAAGGCCTTCCAAAGAGAAGGTGGCAAGCTTGCATGGGCACCACGTCGAACAAGTGTTCATCCACATAACTACCCATTTTAAACTTGATCATTGCTTTCTTCACTACCTTTAGCTCCCCACATTCACTAAGCCATTGCAATCGATATGGCTTGGGGTGTTTCACGGTAGGCAATTTCAATTGGGCTATAAGTGATTGACTCACAACATTAGCACAACTTCCCGAGTCAATGATCATAGAGCACACAACACCCTTGACACGACACCTAGCATGGAAAAGGTTTTCTCTTTGCAAGGTTTCGCCATCCTCTACAATCATAGCTCCTAAGCTCCTCCTCACAACTAGAAAAGTATGAGGTTCCTCATCCTCCACAGTGTCATCTTGACCATCCTCCTCTACTCCCTCATCTCCCTCTACTCCCTCATCTTCCTCCGGTTCACTCTCTTGTTCATAAGCATTTTCACCAACAACAACCATGGTCCTTTTCGTAGGACACTCCTTAGCAAAGTATCCATACCCCTTGCATTTGTGACATTGAATTGAAGAAGACGTAGGATTATTCAATTGGGTTTTAGAATTACCTCAAACATTGGGTGTGTACTTTTCAAACGGCTTCTTCACATCTTTGCTAGCACTTGCTCCGCTAGGGCCACTTGCATTTGTGAATCTTACATTGGGAGTAGGATTTTTCCAATCCTTTGGCTTGTTCATGGAAGTAGAAGTGTTGCTCTTGTAACGGTTGGACTTTTCTTTATCAAGCCATTACTCGGCTTGAATAGCTGCATCAAGGACTTCTTGAAGTGAAAGATAAGCATGCAATCTTAATTGTGAAGCTACACCATAGCTCAAACCATTCACGAAACGGATCACGGCTTGCTCCTCATCTTCGGTGTCCATATCCAAGGCCATTTGAGTTCTTTCAAACTCATCATAATATTCATGCACCGTCTTGACACCTTGCTTCAACTCATAAAGTTTCTTGAGTTGCTCTTGACGATATCTAGGAGTGATGTACTTGATACTCATGATACCCGATACTCATGATACCCTTCAAGTCATTCCAACCCACACTCACGGGGATTCCCGCTCTTCTCCTTGATCTCTTGACGGATTCTCACCAAGTAGATGCATAGGACTCAAAGGATGAAATAGCATAAGTACCCTTCTTGTCATCGGTCAAGTCATTTGTGTCAAACATCCTTTCCATGAGTAGTACCCATTCAATATAGGCTCCCAGATCACAATTCCCTTTAAAGATTGGGAGATTGAGCTTCACACTATTGAGGTTGGTGTTGTCACGACCCCCACGAAAAGGCTCCGGTTGGCCCCCATAGTGATCTTCATTCACACCATACTCCCTTCTAGCATTCCGACCAACATACCCCATAGGTGGCCCTCGACCTCGGCCCCTTCATCCCCTTCTTGAGCTTCATCGACTTGCTCAAGAGGTTGCACATTTCGGATGGGTCTTGGTAGTGGAATGTTTCTTGGGGGGTTATCCAAGAGACAGGGAATTCCCATTCGTTGGGTATTGCCCAACACTTGATCAATTCTCTCTCGATCATCCTTTACCCGTTGTTGATTGAGCAATTTAATAACATGGCTAACTTGCTCTGGGGTAAAGTTATGACTACTTGAGACTTCAACTTGGACACTCGGGGTCCCTTTCTCAACTTGGACACTCGGGGTCCCTTTCTCCGATTGGACATTGGAAGTCCCTTGCTCAACTAGGCCACTAGAGTTCACCCTCTCGAGGCTTTCAATCCTCAAGTTCATACTATCCAATTTGGCAAGGATAGTAGCAAGGGAACTCTTAGCAAAATCTTCCCCTTCGGCGGACATTGTACCTACACAAGAAACAAACGTTAGCAAAACAACCTCGCTCACTCCCTCACAAGTGTTTCACTCGGATCACTCATTTAGTGGTGGTGGCTATTTCACTCCAACTTGAATTCAAAGCTTCACTAAGTTGAATAGTAAACCTCAACTTAATCACTCACTCAAAGGCCAAATGCACTCCGGGGTGAGTGGAGTTGATATGACTCTATTGGAACGATAAGCTCTTTAAGTGCGGACTTGAGCCAAATGAGACTACGAGTCTTCTTTGAATTCTATTCTCCGGTCTAGGCTTGAGTTTCCTAATAGCTTAGAAGGGCTAGCACAATTCAAGTAGGAAAGATTACTCAAAGAAGTACTAGCTAGATGCGATGCAATCAAAGAAACAAGAGATCCTACGAAAAACTACCCAAAGTAACAACTCCCAGAAGTTGGCGCCCCGCCTCAGAAGAGTAGGCGCTCCGCCTCTGTGGGAGGCGCTCCGCCTCAGCAAATTCCAGAGAGGTCACAATCCTTAGGTGGTCCGCCTCAGATTCTAGGCGCTCCGCCTCCTGCAACCTTCAACACAGTTTCACTTCGAGTTTTCTTGGTTTTGCACCCAAAAATCCGACAATTCTCACGTTGTTTTATCAATTCAAAGGTACCCCAATGTTGTTTCAATCACAAAGAACAAACCCCAACAACTTTTATCAAACCCCAATCAAAACAAACAATCCACCATGTTCATCATCTTCAAAACTAGGGTTTCAAAATTTTCAAATTTTCGAATCTTACGTTTCAACTTCAAATATTGTATTTAGGGTACCAAAAGAACGGGTTTCCAATAAGGAACAAACCCCAATAACAATCACATAACGGGTCCAACAAACCAAGAATCTATGATCAAATTTTTTTTGTGTTTTTCAACTTTTTTGTATTTTTTTTGTGTTTTCTTCTTTTTCTTCAACAACAAATAAGAACAGAACGAAGAAACTAACCTAGGCACGAAGAATCAAGGGTCGGGGGTTTGTAGAAACAAAACCCGAGCGAGATACCAAGATGATAAGGATCAATACGACAAAACAATAAAGATAGGAGAGCGAGACATTTCTCGAACTCTATTCGAAGTAACCCCTGGGAACTTGTCCCGAGATAACCCCGAATCGGCGTCTAGAAGGACCTACACTATGCAACCACCCTCGAGTCGCACCCGGGACTCGCAAGTAGAATGATAGGGTTTTGGTTCAAGACTCAACTAGGATCCGCTAGTGAATTCAAGCAACCAAGAAAGGGTTTCTTCATAAAAAGAGATAAAGTCTATTCTTCATTCATAAGATTCAAAGGTAAGATGATGTTTGAGGAGGCTAAGTGAAGTATTTATAAGCTTCACTTAGTCATAATAAAAGGTCTAAAGTACCCCCAAAGTGGGTTAAAACAAATAAGGCCACGCAGGGCTATAGTTGGAAGTTCATGCAAAAAGTAGTAAAATATCCTGCATGCTGTCACAGGGGGAGGCGCTCCGCCTCCTGTTGAGGCGCTCAGCCTCCATCCTGAGGCGCTCCGCCTACTGAAATTCAGCTCTCTGGATTTTGGAAGGCGCTCCGCCTCATCCTGGAGCTTGTGCAAGAGGCTCAAAATGAGCTTGGGGTGGATCCCCTTGGAGCCCAAGTGGTCCTCCATCCATGGTACTCAAAAGCATGATCTTCGAGCTACTCTCGGAGCCTCCTTCCATGTCCCTCCAAGTCAAGTGAAGATGGGTGTCTTGAATCAACTTAGCTCGACTTCTAGTGAATGGCCTTGAGGTCATATGCCCCGCATCAAGTAACTAGTACGCTCATGAAAAGGTGAAGTAATACTTACATTTGTAGTACTTCCTTGATCACTAACAAGGCTTGAAGTGTCATATGCAACTCCTCCTTCATGAAGCTCAAATTGAGAACTTTCCTCCTCTTGTCTTTCCTTCCAAGCACATGGTTGAGGCTCCAATGGCTTGTCTTCAATTGTACCTACACAAGAACTATCACAAGAAATGTAGAAGATGAAAAAGGGTTAGAACAATGGGTGCTCTCACTCTCAATTTTTCCTTCCTCACCTCTCATCTCTCTCAATTTACCTCAAGGTCAAGTGTAGTTTTTGGTGACAATCCACTCACATCACTCCTCAAATCCTCTCCTTTTTCCTCTCTTGGATTGTCACTGGTCACTCCCTCACTTCTCTCTATCTTTTCTCTCTCATTTGAAGTGGAGTGACTCTCATCTTCATCATGCAATGGCAAGACAATAAGATTGTTTGCCTCGGGTTCAAGTACAATGGGTGACTTTGCTTTAGCCGCCTCCCTCAACTCTTTCATTCACTTGTAGTCTTCCCTTACTTGCCTTGGAGAGAAAGGTCTAAGCACATACTTTCTCCCATCTTGCTTGACCGTGTAGGAGTTGGTCCGACCATCATGTACAACACATCTATCATATTGCCATGGTCTCCCAAACAATAGATGGCAAGCTTGCATCGGGACAACATCAAACATGATCTTATCTTTATAGTTCCCAATGCTAAACTCAAGCATCACTTGCTTCACCACCTTTAGTTCACCACACTCACTAAGCCATTGTAAACGATATGGTTTTGGATGCTTTAGAGTGGGTAATTTCAATTGGGAAATCAAGATTTGGCTCACTATGTTGGCACAACTCCCCGAATCAACAACCATTGAGCACACTTGTCCCATCACACGACATCTAGCATGAAAGAGGTTTTCTCTTTGATCATTTTCCTCCTCCTCTTCCATGAAAATGGTACTCAAGCTCCTCCTAACCACCAAGAATAGTTGAGGATCATCATCCCCTTCTATGGCCTCCTCACAATCAACTTCCTCATCCCCCTCTACTCCCTCATTTTCGGGCTCAGTTTCTTGTCATATACCAAATTACCAACCACAACCATGGTTCGTTTTGTAGGGCAATCCCTAGCAATAAGACCATAACCCTTGCACTTATAGCATTGAGTAGAAGTAGAAGTAGGATTACTCAAGCGAGTTTTAGAAGTACCTTCCAAGTGTAGTGTAGTCTTCTCATATGGCTTCTTCACTTCTTTGCTAGCACTTGCACTTGGAAAGTTTGCACTTGGAGTCTTCCATTCCTTTGGCTTGCTTGTGGTAGTAGGAGTGTTGACTTTGGACTTCTCTCCCTTAAGCCAAGTTTCGACATCAATTGCGGCTTCAAAAAGATCTTGAAGTGAATGATATGTGTGCAACCGCAATTGAGAAGCTATACCATAGCTCAAGCCATTCTTGAAGCAGATCATGGCTTGTTCTACACATTCGGTATCCATATCCAATGCCATCTGGGTCTTCTCAAACTCATCAAAGTACTCATGCACCGTTATGACACCTTGTTTTAGATCATAGAGCTTCTTGAGTTTCTCTTGTCGATACCTTGGAGTTATGTACTTGGTATTCATGAGCCCTTTCAACTCATCCCAAGTCACATTCAAATGCAAATTCATCCTTCTTCTGGACCTCTTCATGGACTCCCACCAAGTAGAAGCATAGGCCTCAAAGGTAGAAATAGCATAGGTACCCTTTCTTTCTTCGGTCATCTCATTAGTTTCAAACACCCTCTCCATGAGTAGTACCCATTCCATGTATGCCTCCGGATCACAAGTTCCCTTAAAATTTGGAAGATTGAGCTTAACACTATTGAGGTTGTTGTTGTTGTCACGTACCCATAGTTACGCTCCGGTTGGCCTTCGTAATGGTCATCATGAGCAACATATTCCCTCCTAGCATTCCCTCTAGCATATCCCATGGGTGGCCCTCGACCTCGGCCTCTACCCCTATCCACATTTCGACCCCAATTCATTTGTCTCCTAGGTTGATAAGGAGCATCATACCCATAGGCTTCATCTCCATACTCGGCTTCCTCCCCTTCATGAACTTCATCAATTTGCTCAAGAGGTGGAACATTTTATACGGGTCTTCGAAGTGGAGCATTACCTTGGGATTGCTTAAGTTGTGGGGATTGCCCACGGGTTGGGTGTTGCCCAACACACACTCTTGAAGAGCTTCAACCTTCCTTTGCTCATACTTCTTGGTTAGCTCCACAAAGTGTCCGGGAGTCATAGGAGTGCTATGACTTGTGCCTTCTCCGGATTCAATTTGGACACTCAGGGTCCTCCTCTCACCGGTCTCAACTTGATTCCTCTCAACGGACTCAAGTCTCAAGGTTATGTCCTCCAACTTGGCTATAACGGTAGCCATGAAATTCTTCATAGGATCATCTCCATCGTTTGCCATTGTACCTACAAAATCAACAAACGTTAGTAAAAACACCTCACTCACACCCTCACGTGTATAGCACTCGGGTCACTTGTTTAGTGGTGGTAGATATTTCACTCAAGTTTGAGTCTAAAAGCTTCGCGTAGTTGATCAACAAACCACAATTCAATCACTCACTTCACAAGTCCAATGCACTCCGGGGTGAGTAGAGTTAATGGGACTCGATTGGACGCTAAGAACTTTCAAGTGAGGACTTGAGTCAAATGATACTACGGGTCTTCTTTGAATTCTAGTCTCCTTTCTAAGGCACGATGATCCTAAAAGCTCAAAGTAATTAGTACTAATCGAGTAGGATAATACTCTAATAGCACTAATTAGAAGCAATGCAAACAACAAAACAAGATAACCTAGGATAAACTACCCAAATCCCAACTTTTAGAAAGTAGGCGCCCCACCTCTTTTGGAGTAGGCGGTCGGCCTAGTTCTCTGCAGTGGGGAGTAGGCGGTCCACCTGAAAAATAGGCAGCCCAAAGTCCAGAGAGCTCACCCAAAGTGGGTGGTCCGTCTCTGTGACTAGGCGCCCCCGCCTACTTCAATTTCCAGCAACGTTCAACTTCGTTTTTCTTGGCTTTGGCACCCAAAAATCTAACAAATCTCACGTTGTTTTAGCAATCCGAAGGTACCCTAATGCATTTTCAGTCACCAAGATCAAACCCCAATAAATTTTATCAAACCCCAATCAAAAACAACAATCCACCATGTTCATCATGTTCATAGTTAGGGTTTCAATTTTTGTTTTTCAAATCTCAAAGGGTTTCAAGTTTTCAAATCTTGGATTACAACTTCAAATCAAGATTTCTAGGTACCAAAATAATGGGTTTCCAACAAGCAACAAACCCCAATACCAATCATATCAAGAATCA
This sequence comes from Petunia x hybrida, assembly GCA_037355625.1. NCBI lineage: Eukaryota > Viridiplantae > Streptophyta > Magnoliopsida > Solanales > Solanaceae > Petunia > Petunia x hybrida. The sequence continues at coordinate 1,764,973 of JBBBVM010000071.1, forward strand.
ATCCAACGAACAAGATAGGCAAATTTTTTTGGTGATTTTCAACTTTTTCTATTTTTTTGTGTTTTTTCTTCTTCTCAATAACAACAACAAGAAAACTAAAGTAGAAACCGACCTAGGCACGAAGAATCAAGGGTCGGGGGTTTGTAGAAATAAAACCCGAGCCTTGCTCTGATACCAAGATGATACGGGATCAAAATAAACATGATAAAAAGATAAGGGAGCGAGACTTGTCTGGAACTCCCTACAAGGTAACCACGGAGAACTTGTTCCGTGATACCCTCGTATCGGTGTCAAGATTCGGCTACAACTATGCAACTACCCTCGAGTCGACAAAGAACTCGCAAATAGAATGATCGGGGGGGGGGGGGGGGGTTGAGGATCAACTAGCTCACCTAGAAGACTCAAACCAACTCAAGGGTTTTTCATTCAAAGAGACTCTCTCTCTTGAAACTTTGTTCAATCATTCATCATCAAAGCTAACTAAGGAAATTGAAAGACTAATGGAGTTTTTATAGGCCTCATCTAGACATTAATGAAAGGCCTAAAGTACCCTTAAAATAGATTCTAAAGTCATAAGCCACGTAGGGCTACAATAGGAATTACATAGGATAAAAACTAGAATTCCCGTCATTCTTCAGCAAAGTAGGCGCCCCGCCTAGTTGCTCTGCAGTAGGGAGTAGGCTCCCCGCCTCTGTAAAGGGACGGACCGCCCATAGAACTTCAAAGAGTTGGGTAGGTGGTCCGCCTGCTTCTCCGACTCCTTGAAACGCCTCGAAATGTGTCTCGAATACTCCCCGTTCCATGGCGTTCCAATGCATAAGTCCTTCCTTGGCCTTGGATGGTGCTTTTGGATGGTTGCTCGACTTGCCCCGCATCAGAAAGGCTATAGAGCGTTGACCTTTTCAATTGTTAGTTTTATAATCTGGTTGTTATCATTTTTTTCAGTTTTAAAATGTCTTTTACTTTGGTGAATATGAAATTGACCTTTTTAACCTAAAAAAAGTAAAAGACAATTCTTTACACAAAAGTAAAAGAACTTTTTTATGTTACTTCATAAATCAACAAAAAAGGTCAATCAATGTATATACACCAATCAATAAGATTAGATAGTTCTTCTCTCTACAATTTCTCACTAGCTAATCTCTCAACTTAACCCGAGCTATCTTTTCCCTTTCCTCAAGCAATTTTAGCTCTTGGATTGTAATCAATTTCCCACCCTTGCATCAAGTGGTATTAGATCCAGCAATCCTTGGCTTGGATCATCATGGAAAAAGCTGACAAACTAAAGAAAAATCAACTGAAGTAGTTGAAAATAAGTTGATAGAAATTTGAGAACAATTAAAGTTGATGATGGCATGATGAAGCCCAAATCGTGCCAAGACACTTTCCGACATGTGCCAAGCTTAGAAGATACAAAGGACTTGAAGTCAAGGGCTTTGGAAGTGTTCCGGATGGTTTCATCATTAGGCTCCACGCCTAAGGAGAAGGAAGGAGGCCCAGCATAGCTAGGCGCCCCGCCTAGCCCAGGCGCCCCGCCTAGGAAGCTCACTGCCTAAGAATGGAAGGCACCCAGGCGCCCCACCTAGCCAGGCGCCCCGCCTAGCTGAAGGCCAAGCCAGGCGCCCAGCCTAGCCAGGCGCCCAGCCTAGCTGAAGGCCAAGCCAGGCGCCCCGCCTAGCTCCAGGCGCCCAGCCTAGCTTCAGCATGATCCAGGCGCCCCTCCCAGCCCCAGGCGCCCCTCCTAGCTGCTGAACTTATGGTTCTTTTACTATTTTGCCCTGCGTGGCTTATTTGTTGAACCTTATTAAGTAAGGGTAGTTAAGTCTTTGTGTAAGCTTGGGAAAACACTATAAATATCCAAGCCTAGCTTATTTTACACTTAGTTTATGTTGAATGATGAATTGAATATTGTAAAGAGTGGATTCTCTTTGGGTTTATGAAAACCAACCTTAGTTGGGACTTGTTACTTCTAGTGGATTCTAGTTGCCTAACAACCCCGCCCCGATCATTCTATTTGCGAGTCCCAAGTGTGGCTCGAGGGTAGTTGCATAGCGTAGGTGTTCTTGTCCTTCTCCCGGAGTGTAACGGAACAAGTTCTCCGTTGCTACTTGGGATTTGAGATCGAGTTACGTCTCGTTCTTATCTTTTTATCTTTTCCGCGTTTTCGCTACATCAGTTTGGTATCAGAGCAAGGCTCGGGTTTTGTTTCTACAAACCCCCGACCCTTGGTTCTTCGTGCCTAGTATCTTTTCTTTTAGTTTTCTTGTTGTTGAAGTTATTGAAAGAAGAAAATTACAAAAAAATTGAAAAATTGAAAAATACAAAAAAATTGGTGTATCTTGTTGGTTTGGATGATCTATGATATGGGTGTTATAGATTCTTGATCGTGATCAAATTCCCGTTACTTGGATACCAAAATTGTTTGGATTGGTGGAGTTTGAAAATTTGAAACCCCAAAACCCCCTTAAACCCTTGAAGAACTTGTTCTTGATGATTTTTGGCTTGATTCTTGGGTTGGATTGATGTTTGCTTGGAAATTTGTTATTGGGGATTGAACTTCATTGAAAAACAAACGATTTGATACCAATTTCGTGGGATTTGAGTATGGATAACACCAAGTTTGATGAATCACAATCCATTTTGAAAACCCTTTGAAAAACCCCCTTGTTCTTGAGTTCTTGACATTGAATCTTGAATTTGATTGATTGTTTGGATGTTAATGTGATTGGGGTTTGTTAAGGAAGATCAAACACAACTTTGGGTATCATTGGATTGTGAAAACAAGTTGAAAACATCGGATTTGGAGCTTGAAAATCGACTTGAAACGAGTTTGGAACGAGTTGGAAAAGGCTCCAGGCCAGGCGCCCCGCCTAAGCCAGGCGCCCCGCCTGACTTGGCTACTGCCTAAGTCCCAGGCGCCCCGCCTAAACCCAGGCGCCCCGCCTGGAACACTGCACAGTCTAGGCGCCCCTCTTGAGTTCAGGCGCCCCACCTGAGTGCTGAAAGTGTTGTTTCGGGTAGATTTTCATAGGCATTTCCCTTTGTTTGATTGCATTAATTCCGGTTAGTGCTATTAGAGTATAATCCTACTCGATTAGTACTAATCACTTTGAGCTATTAGGATCATCGTGCCTAGAAAGGAGACTAGAATTCAAAGAAGATCCGTAGTATCTTTTGGTTCAAGTCCTCACTTCAAATTGCTTAGCGTTCATCGAGTCATATTAACTCCACTCGCCCCGGAGTACAATTGGCTTGTGAATAGTTGGTTGGGTTGAGGATTGATAGTCAACTACTTGAAGCTTTTGGTAACAAGTCCGAGTGAAATATCCACCACCACCCCCAAAAGAGTGATCCGAGTGAACTCAAGTGAGGGAGTGAGTGAGGTCTTTTACTAACGTTTGTTGCTTCTTGTAGGTATAATGGCAAACGATGGAGATGATCCCATGAAGCATTTCATGGCCACCATTATGGCTAAATTGGAGGATATCTCATTGAGACTTGAAACCGTCGAGAGGAATCAAGTTGAGACCGGTGAGAGGAGGACCCCGAGTGTCCAAATTGAATCCGGAGAGGGCACGAGTCATAGCACTCCTATGACTCCCGGACACTTTGTTGAGCTAAACAAGAGGTATGAACAAAGCAAGGTTGAAGCTCTACGAGAGCGTGGGTTGGGCAATCCCCAACATGAGAGCAATCCTCTCAACTTGGGCAATCCCCAAGGAAATGCTCCACTTCGAAGACCCGTTAGGTTTGTCCCACCTCTTGAGCAAGTTGTTGAGGCTCAAGAAGAGGAGGAAGCCGAGTATGGTGATGAAGCCTATGGGTATGATGCTCATTATCAACCTAGGAGGCCAATGAATTGGGGTCGAAATGTGGATCGGGGTAGAGGCCGAGGTCGAGGGCCACCCATGAGATTTGATGGAAGGAATGCTAGGAGAGAATATGTTGCTCATGATGACCACTATGGAGGCCAACCGGAGCCTAACTATGGGGTGCGTGACAACAACAACAATCTCAATAGTGTGAAGCTTAATCTTCCATCCTTTAAGGGAGCTTGTGATCCGGAGGCATATATGGAATGGGTTCTACTTATAGAGAGAGTGTTTGACACAAATGAGATGACCGATGAGAAGAAAGGTACTTATGCTATTTCATCCTTTGAGTCTTATGCTTCTACTTGGTGGGAATCCATAAAGAGGACAAGAAGAAGAGCGGGTGTGCATGTGAATGTGACATGGAATGAATTGAAGGCCCTCATGAATACCAAGTATGTGACACCTAGATATCGACAAGAGCAACTCAAGAAGCTCTATGATCTAAAGCAAGGTGTCAAGACGGTTCATGAGTACTATGATGAGTTTGAGAAGACCCGATTAACCTTAGATATGGAGACCGAGGATGAAGAGCAAGCCATGATCCGTTTCAAAAATGGTTTGAGCTATGGTATAGCTTCTCAATTGAGGTTGCATTCTTATCCTTCACTTCAAGATCTATTGGAAGCCGCTATTGAAGCCGAGCAATGGCTCAAGGGAGAAAAGTCCACCCGTTACAAGAGTAGCACTCCTACTCCCATGAACCAACCAAAAGAGTGGAAGACTCCAAATGCAAGCTTTCCAAGTGCCAATGCTAGCAAAGAAGTGAAGAAGCCATATGAGAAGACTACTCCACCTTTGGAAGGTACTTCTAAAACTCGTTTGAGTAATCCTATTTCCACTTCTACTCAATGTTATAAGTGCAAGGGCTATGGGCATATTGCTAAAGAATGCTCCACAAAACGAAACATGGTTGTGGTTGGCAATTTAGTGTATGAACAAGAAAGTGAGTCCGAAAATGGAGAAGTAGAGGGGGATGAGGAAGTTGATTGTGAGGAGGCCGTAGAAGAGGATGATGGCCCTCAAATGTTCTTGGTGGTTAGGAGAAGCTTGAGTACCATTGTTATGGAAGAGGAGGTGGAAAATGATCAAAGGGAAAACCTCTTTCATGCTAGGTGCCGAGTGATGGGCCAAGTATGTTCAATGGTTGTTGATTCGGGGAGTTGCACCAACATAGTGAGCCAAACCTTGATTTCCCAATTGAAGTTACCCACTCTAAAGCATCCAAAACCATATCGTTTACAATGGCTTAGCGAGTGTGGTGAACTAAAAGTGGTGAAACAAGCGTTGATTGAGTTTAGCATTGGGAGCTATAAGGATAAGATCATGTTTGACGTGGTCCCGATGCAAGCATGCCATTTATTGTTTGGGAGACCATGGCAACATGATAGGTGTGTAGTGCATGATGGCCGGACCAACTCCTATACGGTCAAGCAAGATGAGAGAAAGTATGTGCTTAGACCTTTGACTCCAAGGCAAGTGAGGGAAGACTATAAACGCATGAAGGAGTTGAGGGAAGCGGCTAAAGCAAAGTCACCCATTCTACTTGAGCCCGAGGCAAACAATCTTATTGTTTTGCCAACACATGATGAAAATGAGAGTCACTCCACTTCAAATGAGAGAGAAAAGATAGAGAGAAGTGAGGGAGTGACCGGTGACAATCCAAGAGAGGAAAAAGGAGAGGCTTTGAGGAGTGATGTGAGGGGATTGTCACCACAAACTACACTTGACCATGAGGTAAAATTGAGAGAGATGAGAGGTGAGGAAGGAAAAATTGAGAGTGAGAGCACCCATTGTTCTAACCCTTCTTTATCTTCTATCTCTTCTTGTGAAAGCTCTTGTGTAGGTACATTTGAAGACAAGTCATTGGAGCCTCCATGTGAGCTTCATGAAGGAGAAGTTGCATATGACACTTCAAACCTTGTGAGTGATCAAGGAAGTACTACAAAAGTAAGTGTTGCTTCACCCTTTCATGAACCCACTAGCTACTTGTCTTGTAATGACTCAACACTAGTTGGAGCTTGTGATGCATCTAGTGAATATGCCACTAGTAAAGAGTCTAGTTGTCAACTTGTGTGTGCTTGTGAAACACTAGTTGGAAGTGATTTTATGCCACATCATGATGTGAGCTCATTGTTCATTGAACCCTTCCCTAGTGTAGGTTTGATAGTTGACCATGATTGTGACCTTTGCTATGACACACCACCAACCTTTGACATAGGGAAAGATGAGGTAGTTGACCACTCCCTAATTGATATGCTTCTATTTGGTGGACCAATGTGTTGTGGTGAGGATGGTCCTGTCCTTGAGGAGTCCAAATTGCATGAATTGGACAAGGTTGTCTACGATGACTCCTCAAGTGAACCTAGTCTTGATAACTTGTCTATGCTTGATCATGATAGTGAGATGCATGTTTACACTAATCCATTGTTTGAAGGCATTCTCATTAGTGGTAATAACTTGTATCGGACTAGGGTGAATAGCAAATTGGAACCCCCATGGTGTGAAGGAATTGATTCCTTAGGCAACCCATTGTTTGAGAAATTGGGTGAGGTGGATGGTTCTTTGAGTGACCCTACTATTGCTAGATGGGGTTATGATGAAGAAGAATCCATTATCCACGCCTTTCTTGAAAGTTTGACTTTTGAGAAGGGTTGCTTAGGTGATGAAGTTGGAGTTGAAAGGGAATCCCTTGGTGTGAGTAAGTATGCTCTAAAGAAGGGGAGTGGAGTACTTGATGTTACTTTCATGATGGGTTACTTGACTCACTCCACTCCACATGTTGATCACACCTCGAGGATAGATTGGTTTGTTGATCTTGAGCTTAAAGTTCAAGGGGATTTTGATAGCTTGATCTTGCATTTTTCATATCCCCATGGCCTATATGATCACTATTGTGTTAGGTGCATGATGATCTTTAACCAAGTACTTTTTGTTCTCTTTGGAGACTTGATATTTGTGCTTTTAATTGATGCTTGGTTATATCACAAGAGTGTGTTTTCCACACTTCTTGCACTAACCTACTTTCAAAGTAGGAGTTCTTGTGTTTGCTTGACGTTGCTTGTAGGTTCTAAGTTCCATGTTAAAGCAAGGGAGATCTTGGAAGAGACCTATGTCAAGGTGACGATCAAGAGTTACAAAGGAGGAGAGCATTGGGCACCTCGAGGAGATGATGCCAAGGACGTGAACGCATTGATTTCGAGGACGAAATCTTCTCAAGAAGGGGAGGATGATGAAGCCCAAATCGTGCCAAGACACTTTCCGACATGTGCCAAGCTTAGAAGATACAAAGGACTTGAAGTCAAGGGCTTTGGAAGTGTTCCGGATGGTTTCATCATTAGGCTCCACGCCTAAGGAGAAGGAAGGAGGCCCAGCATAGCTAGGCGCCCCGCCTAGCCCAGGCGCCCCGCCTAGGAAGCTCACTGCCTAAGAATGGAAGGCACCCAGGCGCCCCACCTAGCCAGGCGCCCCGCCTAGCTGAAGGCCAAGCCAGGCGCCCAGCCTAGCCAGGCGCCCAGCCTAGCTGAAGGCCAAGCCAGGCGCCCCGCCTAGCTCCAGGCGCCCAGCCTAGCTTCAGCATGATCCAGGCGCCCCTCCCAGCCCCAGGCGCCCCTCCTAGCTGCTGAACTTATGGTTCTTTTACTATTTTGCCCTGCGTGGCTTATTTGTTGAACCTTATTAAGTAAGGGTAGTTAAGTCTTTGTGTAAGCTTGGGAAAACACTATAAATATCCAAGCCTAGCTTATTTTACACTTAGTTTATGTTGAATGATGAATTGAATATTGTAAAGAGTGGATTCTCTTTGGGTTTATGAAAACCAACCTTAGTTGGGACTTGTTACTTCTAGTGGATTCTAGTTGCCTAACAACCCCGCCCCGATCATTCTATTTGCGAGTCCCAAGTGTGGCTCGAGGGTAGTTGCATAGCGTAGGTGTTCTTGTCCTTCTCCCGGAGTGTAACGGAACAAGTTCTCCGTTGCTACTTGGGATTTGAGATCGAGTTACGTCTCGTTCTTATCTTTTTATCTTTTCCGCGTTTTCGCTACATCATGGCAAGTATGGCTGCTATGAGTGCTCGGACTGCTCATAATAACACAAAATTAATAGAGCTTAAATAAGTTATGGGAATGACATATGAAATATTTCAAGAAAAAGAACCAATGAGGGCTGAAGAGGAGGCCCAAGGGTCTGCGTCAAATGTGCATCAGAAGTATAAGGAAAATTAGAATCCTCAAAATGGTGGTAATTACCTCACCTGACTTTCAAGATTGGAATTTCCTCGATTCTCTAGTTCTGATTTAAGAACTTGGTCAAGATGGAACATTTCTTTTCTATGGATAACATACCTTTTGATCAAAGAGTTTAGATAATTTCTATTTATTTAGTGGTGATGTTATCGCTTGGCATAAGTGCTTTTATTAAATATAGGAATATTTATGTAGAACCAAGTTAGACTAAGTATATTCTGGCTTTAGATGAAAGATTTGGAGAAGAATTTGATGATCCAATGCAAGATTTAATGAACTTTAAACAAACTGGTAGTGTGCCTGAATATCAAGTTGAATTTGATAGGCTGCTTACTAGGGTGAATTTGGATATAGAAAATACCATTAGCTACTTCATGAGGGGGTTGAAACCATCCATTAATTACTCCTTACAGCTATAGAGACTAAATACATGAGAGCAAAAATAAAATGTGTTCTTAGAACAAGAGAAGGAAAAAATAATGAAACCTACTTCTTTTAGACAAAATATTGTTCCTTATAATCCACAAAGTGCATTGTTACCTACTCCTAAAGGACAGTTTGAAAATAAATCGACCAAACCTAAAAGACCTGTTGACAATACTAGAACAAGGAAATGGTTAACAAACTCAGAAATGAATGAGAAAAGGGCCATTATGTAGTGTTTTTTATGTGATGAGAAGTTTGAAGTAGGCCATGATTGCAGAGACAAGAAATAATTATTACTGGTAGAATTGGATAAAGAAGAAGGAATGGAAGAAGGAGGAGATGAGGCTTAGGTACGATTTCAATTTTGATTCAGATGAGCTTATGTCTATATCGTTACAAGTTTTGAGTGGGGTTAATAGTTACCACACACTTAGAGTGACTGAATATCATCAAAAGAGGGCATTACATATATTGATAGACAGAAGAAACACTCATAATTTCTTAGATATGGAGATGGCTGAACAGCTGCAGTGCCAACCAAGTATCATAGCTACACAATCAATAAGTGTGGCTGATAGAAGGAAACTAGAAACAACTAGTGTATGCAAAGGTTCCAGTGGTTATTGCAAGGTGCATTATTCACTTCTGATTTGTTGTTGCTACCATTGGGCAATATTGATGCAGCCTAAATTGTCTCAAGACCATTCACACGAAGTCAAGCAAAGAAGATTCAAAATGTGCATCTACACTTTGTATGGAAGGGCTTGGATGAAGAGAACTTCGGGGATGATTTGAAGATCTTTCTCTACAGTAGCTGATGCAGTCCAGCCTGATCAAGTTGAGTTCGTGCCTTCAAGACTATTTACGAGAAGTCAAGCTAAAGAGATTTATGATATTCATGTGATGGTGTTGAAGAGCCATGATGGTGCAAGTTTTGGAGAAGCAGAAAACATGTTAGAGGCGACAAGAAGCACATTGGTTAGCATTGGAGAAGGAGAGTCGTTTGCTTAGTGTTGAGGCCGAGAGCTTGAGAGCTCAATGAGAACCTTAACGAGATCATTCTTCGGCGTTGGATAGCTTATTATTTCGGGCAGAATTGTGGTGCACTCAACGAGTCCTACTTGTTATTTTGCATAGATAGTCTTGCATACGACAATGACACTTATTTGGCGGACATGGTCGTTTATATTTAGGCATTTTCATGGATGTTTCTTGACTAGTTAGGCTCGAAGGGCTTCTACTATAAAAGCCTACACTTAGTATTATTTTCATTTAGCACCTAGAAAAAACATAATGTAGCTTTTTTGCTCTTGAAATTTAGATACCTGGAACTTGCACTTTTGAGTGAAATCCAATTGAGCTGGTGGTGCAAGCAAACCCGAGGGAAAGCTAAACACGAAGAAGACGATGCAGCCCGAACACGTGCTGATCAAGTATTTGATCCACTGAGGCCAATGACACGAAGCCAAGCCAAGCTAGTGCACGATGTTCACATTCACTTGGCCTGGTCGAAGGAAAACAATTGCTCCGAAGCTGAGTGGCCGGGCTCAAGAACCGAAGGCGTCATCTTCAAATTTGAGCCCGAGGACAAAGTGACCGAACACCAACAAATTGTGTTTGAAGTCAAGTGAGCGCCGAGGACAAATGAGTTCGAGCAAGCAACCACGCACCGAAGTCGAGGCTGCCGAACACACACATTTAGCTCAGCCCTGCGTGGCTTGTTTTTATTAGTCACTTTGACTATTTACCGCTTTATCCTTAACATAGTCTATAAATACTCCATTTTCATTTCATTGTAGAGATCATTATTCAGTTAAGTTGTATGAAAAACATAGCGAGTGCTATTGTGAGTCTCCGATGGATCCGAACCCCGACGTTGGCTGATAAGAATCAAAAATGCGGAAAAAAGATAAAAGATAGAAAACGAGACGAGGCTCGAACAAAGACCCAAGTAGCACCGGAGAACTAGTTCCGATACACCCCGGGTGGATGTCAAGGATCACCTACGCTATGCAACTACCCTCGAGCCACACCTGGGACTCGCAAATAGAATGATCGGGGGTGGTTTGGGGTTCAACTAGAATCCACTAGTAAACTCAAACCGTCTCAAAGGGTTTTCATTCAAAGAGAATCCACTCTTGAACATTGTCATTGACAATCAATCATTCATCATAATATCAAAACTAACTAAGGAATAATGCTAAGCTATGGAGTATTTATAGGCCTCACTCAAGACATAAGGAAAGGCCTAAAGTACCCTTAAGTAGGTTCTAAAGACATAAGCCACGTAGGGGCATAGTAGGAATTACATAGCAATTAAAGTCAAATTCCCGTCAAAGTTGAACAGAGGGAGGCGCTCCGCCTCTGGGGGAGGCGCTCCGCCTCAGCTTGCCTAGGCGGTCCGCCTCCTTGGTCCGCCTCCAAAAGTCCCGAGAGTCATCTTCTTTTAGGCGGTCCGCCTCAATCCGTAGGCGGTCCGCCTCTTCCTGAAGCTTCTTGAAACACTTCGAAATGTGTCTCGGATGCTCTTCTTTCCATGGCGTCCCAATGCATGACCTTGAAGTGCTCTTCCTTGGCCTTGGATGGTGTTTTTGGATGGTTGCTCGATTTGGGTCTTATCATCCTCCCCTTCTTGAAAAGATTTCGTCCTCGAAATCAAGGCTTGGTCTCTCATGGCTCTATCAACTCTTCGGGGTGGCCAAGAATCTCCTCCTTTGTCCTTCTTGATCATCACTTTGGCATAGGTTTCTTCCAAGATCTTCCTCGCTTTAGCATGGAGCTTAGAACCTACAAGCAACGACAAGCAAAAACACGCAAACGTCCCACTTTGAAAGTAGGTTAGTGCAAGAAGTGTGGAAAACACACTCTTGTGATATAACCAAGCGTCAATAACAACCATGAATATCAAGTCTCCAAAGAGAACCATAAGCACTTGGTTAAAAATCAACATGCACTCAACAAGATAATGAGCAAAGAGGTCATGGGGAGATGGGAAATGCAAGATCAAGCTACCAAAATCCCCTTGAACCTTAAGCTCAAGATCAACACACCAACCAATCCTCGAGGTGTGATCAACATGTGGAGTGGAGTGAGTCAAATAGCCCACCCTACAAGTAGGATCAAGCACTCCACTCCCCTTCTTTAGAGCATACCTACTCACACCAAGGGGTTCCTCTTTCCCTTCCATTTCATCAACTAGGCAACCCTCCTCAAAAGTCAAGCTCTCAAGGAAGGTGTTGATGATAGATTCTTCTTCATCACAACCCACACTAGCAATAGTAGGGTCACTCAAAGAACCATCTACCTCACCCACATTTTCAAGCAATGGGTTGCCTAAGGGGTCAAACCCTTCACACCATGGGGGTTCCATTTGACCACCCACCCTAGTCCGATACAAGTCATATCCACTAATGAGAATGCCTTCAAATAAGGGATTGGTAAAAACATGCATCTCACTATCATGATAAAACATAGACGAGCTATCAAGACTAGGTTCACTTGAGGAGTCATCACGAACAACCTTGTCCAATTCATGCAATTTGGACTCCCCAAGGACAAGACCATCAGCACCACAACACATTGGTCCACCAAATAGAAGTATATCAATTAGGGAATGGTCAACTACCTCATCTTTCCCTATGTCAAAGGTTGGTGGTGTGTCATAGCAAAGGTCACAATCATGGTCAACTATCAAATCTACACTAGGGAGGGGTTCAATGAACAATGAGCTCACATCATGATGTGGCATAGCATCCCTCTCAACTAGTGTTTCACAAGCACACTCAAGTTGACAACTAGACTCTTCACTAGTGGTATACTCACTAGATGCATCAAAAACACCAACTAGTGTTGAGTCATTACAAGACAAGTAGCTAGTAGGCTTATGAAAAGGTGAAGCAACACTTACATTTGTAGTACTTTCTTGATCACTCACAAGATTTGAAGTGTCATATGCAACTCCTCCTTCATGAAGCTCACATTGAGGCTCCAATGACTTGTCTTCAATTGTACCTACACAAGAACTTTTACAAGAAGAGATAGAAGATAAACAAGGGTTAGAACAATGGGTGCTCTCACTCTCAATTTTTCCTTCCTCACCCCTCATCTCTCTCAATTTTACCTCATGGTCAAGTGTAGTTTGTGGTGACAATCCGCTCACATCACTCCTCAAATCCTCTCCTTTTTCCTCTCTTGGATTGTCACCGGTCACTCCCTCACTTCTCTCTATCTTTTCTCTCTCAATTGGAGTGGAGTGACTCCCATTTTCATCATGCATTGGCAAAACAATGAAATTGTTTGCCTCGGGTTCAAGTACAATGGGTGACTTGGCTTTAGCCGCTTCCTTCAACTCCTTCATGAGTTTGTAGTCATCATTCACTTGCTTGGGAGTTAGGGGTTGAAGCACGAACTTTTTTCCCTCATGCATCACCGTATAGGTGTTGGCATGGCCATTATGAACCACACGTCGATCAAATTGCCATGGCCTACCAAAGAGAAGGTGGCATGCTTGCATAGGCACAACATCGAACATGTGCTCATCCACATAGTTCCCAACCTTGAACTTGATCAAACATTGCTTAACCACCCTCAACTCACCACACTCACTAAGCCATTGTAGCCTATAAGGATTTGGGTGCTTCAGGGTAGGTATTTTCAATTGGGTAACTAGTGTTTGGCTAATGACATTAGCACAACTTCCCGAGTCAATGATCATAGAACAAATGAGACCCATGACTCGGCATTTGGAATGAAAAAGGTTCTCTCGTTGTAAGGTCTCAACATCCTCCACACACATGGCTCCTAGACTCCTCCGCACAACAAGGAAGGCACGGGCATCATCATCTTCTTCTTCCATGGCAACAATCTCCCCAACATCTCCTTCCTCATCACCCTCTACTCCCTCTTCTCCCTCGGGTTCACTCTCTTGCTCATACACCAAATCACCAACCACAACCATGGTTCTTTTCGTGGTGCATTCCTTAGCAATATGCCCAAAGCCCTTACACTTATAACATTGAGTAGAAGTGGAAATAGGATTACTCAAGCGAGTTTTAGAGTTACCTTCCAAGTGTGGTGTAGTCTTCTCATAAGGCTTCTTCACTTCTTTGCTAGCACTTGCACTTGGAAAGTTGGCATTTGGAGTCTTCCACTCTTTTGGCTTGCTTGTAGTAGTAGGAGTGTTGTTTTTGAACTTCTCTCTTTTGAGCCAAGCCTCGGCATCAATTGTGGCTTCAAACATATCTTCAAGTGTGAGATAATGATGCAACCTCAATTGAGAAGCTATACCATAGCTCAAGCCATTCTTGAATCGGATCATGGCTTCTTCTTCACCTTCGGTATCCATGTCCAATGCCATCCGGATCTTCTCAAACTCATCATAGTACTCATGCACCGATTTGACACCTTGCTTTAGATCATAGAGCTTTTTGAGTTGCTCTTGCCGATACCTTGGAGTTATGTACTTGGTGTTCATAAAGCCTTTCAACTCATCCCAAGTCACATTCAAATGCAAATTCATCCTTCTCCTAGACCTCTTCATACACTCCCACCAAGTAGAAGCATAGGCCTCAAAGGTAGAAATAGCATAGGTACCCTTTCTCTCCTCGGTCATTTCATTGGTGTCAAACACTCTCTCCATAAGTAGTACCCATTCCATGTATGTCTCCGGATCACAAGTTCCCTTGAAGGGTGGAAGATTTAGCTTGACGCTATTGAGGTTGTTGTTGTTGTCACGGACCCCATAGTTAGGCTCCGGTTGGCCTCCGTAATGGTCATCATGAGCAACATACTCTCTCCTCGCATTCCCTCTAGCATAGCCCATGGGTGGCCCTCGACCTCGGCCTCTACCCCTATCCACATTTCGACCCCAATGCATTTGCCTCCTAGGTTGATAAGGAACATCATACCCATAGGCCTCATCACCATACCCGAACTCCTCCTCTTCTTGAACTTCATCAATTTGTTCAAGAGGTGGGACATTCCGCACGGGTCTTCTAAGTGGAGCATTTACTTGGGGATTGCCCAAGTTGAGGGGATTGCCCTCTTGTCGGGGATTGCCCAACCCACGCTCTCGTAGAGCTTCAACTTTGCTTTGTTCATACCTCTTGTTTAGCTCAACAAAGTGTCCGGGAGTCATAGGAGTGCTATGACTCGTTCCTTCTCCGGATTCAATTTGGACGCTCGGGGTCCTCCTCTCACCGGTCTCAACTTGGTTCCTCTCGACGGACTCAAGTCTCAAAGTGATATCCTCCAACTTGGCTATAACGGTAGCCATGAAAATTTTCATAGGATCATCTCCATCGTTTGCCATGGTACCTACAAAAAGCAACAAACGTTAGCAAAACACCTCACTCGCTCCCTTACAATTGTTTCACTCGGCTCGCTCGTGTTTAGTGGGGGTTGGATATTTCACACAAGTTTGAGTCTAAAAGCTTCAAGTAGTTGACCAACGAACCACAACTCAATCACTCACTTATCAAGTCCAAATGCGCTCCGGGGCGAGTGGAGTTAATGGGACTCGATTGGAACGCTAGGCACTTTAATTGAGGACTTGAATCAAAAGATACTACGGATCTTCTTTGAATTCTAGTCTCCTTTCTAAGGCACGATGATCCTAATAGCTCAAAGTAATTAGTACTAATCGAGTAGGATTATACTCTAATAGCACTAACCGGAAGCAATGCAAGCAACAAAACAAGAAATCCTAGAAGTTTCTACCCAATTCCCAAGCTTCAGGAAGTAGGCGCCCCGCCTCAGGAAGTGGGCGGTCCGCCCTGGGCAAACCTACAGGGGGAGGCGCTCCGCCTCTTCAGGGGAGGCGCTCCGCCTCAGGAAATCCAGAGAGCTCACAGAGCTGAGGCGCTCCGCCTCTAAATTGAGGCGCTCCGCCTCTGCAACTTTTCAGCACAGTTCAAACTCGTTTCAAGTCGATTTCCAAGCCTCAAATCCGATGTTTTCGACTTGTTTTCACAATCCAAGGATACCCAAAGTTGTTTTTGGTCACAAGATCAAACCCCAATGATTTTTAACAAACCCCAATCGAAAACAACGAATTCACCATGTTCATCCTCTTCAAGAACATAAGGGTTTATCAAAGGGTTTCAAAATGGATTGTGATTCATCAAAGTAGGTGTTATATAGGTTCAAATCCCACAAAATTGGTACCGATTCGTTTGTTTTTCAATGAAGCTCAATCCCCAATATCAAGTTTTCAATCTAACATCACTCCAACCCAAGAATCAAGCAAAAATTCATCAAGAACAAGTTCATCAAGGGTTTAAGGGCAATTGGGGTTTCAATTTTTCAAACTCCACCAAATCCAACAATTTTTGGTACCCAAGTAACGGGGATTCATCCACGATCAAGAATCTATAACACCCATATCAAAAATCATCCAAACCAACAAGATACACCAAATTTTTAGATTTTTTTTCAATTTTTCAATTTTTTTGTAATTTTCTTCTTTCAATAACAAGAACAAGAAAATAAAGATAGGAATCGACCTAGGCACGAAGAATCAAGGGTCGGGGGTTTGTAGAAACAAAACCCGAGCCTTGCTCTGATACCAAGATGATAAGAATCAAAAACGCGGAAAAAAGATAAAAGATAGAAAACGAGACGAGGCTCGAACAAAGACCCAAGTAGCACCGGAGAACTAGTTCCGATACACCCCGGGTGGATGTCAAGGATCACCTACGCTATGCAACTACCCTCGAGCCACACCTGGGACTCGCAAATAGAATGATCGGGGGTGGTTTGGGGTTCAACTAGAATCCACTAGTAAACTCAAACCGTCTCAAAGGGTTTTCATTCAAAGAGAATCCACTCTTGAACATTGTCATTGACAATCAATCATTCATCATAATATCAAAACTAACTAAGGAATAATGCTAAGCTATGGAGTATTTATAGGCCTCACTCAAGACATAAGGAAAGGCCTAAAGTACCCTTAAGTAGGTTCTAAAGACATAAGCCACGTAGGGGCATAGTAGGAATTACATAGCAATTAAAGTCAAATTCCCGTCAAAGTTGAACAGAGGGAGGCGCTCCGCCTCTGGGGGAGGCGCTCCGCCTCAGCTTGCCTAGGCGGTCCGCCTCCTTGGTCCGCCTCCAAAAGTCCCGAGAGTCATCTTCTTTTAGGCGGTCCGCCTCAATCCGTAGGCGGTCCGCCTCTTCCTGAAGCTTCTTGAAACACTTCGAAATGTGTCTCGGATGCTCTTCTTTCCATGGCGTCCCAATGCATGACCTTGAAGTGCTCTTCCTTGGCCTTGGATGGTGTTTTTGGATGGTTGCTCGATTTGGGTCTTATCATCTGGCTTTTAAAGAACTTGTGTCAATCGGTGTTATTCGTTTGAACATTTTCTTCTTGTTCATTCAATTTGCAAGAAGCGTGTCTTTCTTGAGGATTGTTGCTTATTATAGGTGATTCTTGACCTTCATTCGATTGAGCTTGAGACAAGTTCCTCACTGTTCTTTCGAATCAAAGCAAGTTTTGTCTTGCTTCTATCTCTTATTTCCTTGTTGTTTTCCGCGTTTCGTGTTTAGCAAATCCTTCGGGTTCGCTTGCACCATCTTGGTATCAGAGCAAGGTTTGAGTTTGTTCTTACAACCTCAAATCCTGTTCATTATATTCGTGCTTGTGTCTCCAGTTTCAGCTTTCTTCCTTGTTGTTGATTGTTATTGCTGTGGTGTTTACAAAAAAAAAGTAGAAAAAGAAAATTCAAAAATTGTGATTGATTGTTGGTTCTTTAGATTAAATGACCATTGATTCTTGTTCACTATTTTTTCCTGATTCCAACGAGTACCCGACGTACAACGTTCGTGACTAGGATTTCTTGGTGAAATTTGGGACTGTTTTGAACTTAGTGGTGATTGAACTCGTACCCCCAGCGTTTCTTGGTTGTTATCGATAAAGAGTGGTGGTTCATGAGTGATTTGAGTTTGTTTTTGTGCTTAAATTTCGAAGTTCTATGTTTGATCCGTCGTCAGTACACCGGAAAATTGTTACAATTTGTGACAGTGTACGAGCACGAGGGAGCTGAATCGTAGCTCAAGAACTTTGAACGACATCTCCTCCATTGTTGTTACTACCGGAGCTGAAAGAACAACCCAAACTCTGTGAAATTATTGGTCAGTGAACGAGGTTAACATTGTCCTACACCGGAGCAAAACTTTCACTGTTCCATTAAAGAAGAAAGGGGTAAGTGTAAAGATCAAAACCCCTGGTGAAAAGTTGTCGGCTAGAAAAGGGAATTGGATAAGGTAAAACCCTATCCGTACCAAGGAGGGACCACTCTTGTACGGACAAGAGTTGGTGTGTTCGAAAAGATTCCGAAGAGGAACCAAAGGGTAGATTCTCCTAGGTTTTCACTTTTCTTGTGTTCAAAAAATTCTAGTTAGTGGATCTTTTGAGTAATTCTTTCTACTCGAGGTCGTACTAACTCATTTGAGCTTATAGGAACTCGTGCGAGGGGTGACCGAAGTCCAACCTTCGTAGAAAATTCTTTTGACTTCCCGAAGCGCAAGAGTAAATAGCGTCCGTTCCATCGAGTCATATCAATTCACTCATCCCGAAGGAGACATTGTAACTTGTCAAATTCGAAGGAACTGAGAGAAGTTGATCAACCGAGGAAGCCATTGGCTATAAGTTCTTGATTGACCAAAATCGAACCCATAAATTGAGTGGACCTGAGTGCAACCCATCAAAGGTGAGGGAGTGTGTGAGGTGATTTCTAACCTTAACAATTATTTGGTCTTTGATTCGTTCAGGTACCATGGCTGGGAATGGAGGCGATGGCAAAGGCATTGAGAACCCCGAAGTGTCGTTAGCCGATCTCATGGCTGCGATACAAGGCATCAGTGCCGAGGTAAGAGGAGTGAGTGCTCGAGTAGCTCAACTCGAGCAAGGAAGTGTGTTCGTGGCCTTAACTGGGTCTGGCGCTGGAACTAGCAACTCCACGCCGATGAAACCTGAGCTGTATGCTGAGCTTATTCGACAACATCAGTTGAAAAGCGAGGCAATTCGAAGAGAAGTTTTGGGCAATCCCCAAACACAACAAAACTTGGGCAATCCCCAAGCTGAGTATCAACACTTGGGCATTCCCCGAAGTGAAAGAATACCACTTCCAATGGCCTGAAGAAAGATTGATGTCGTTGACGAAGAGGTGGATGAAGGAGAATTTCCTGATGCCGAACCTGATTATGAGCAGCCATTCGCTTAACGAAGGCAAGCTCACCGAGGTCGTGGAAATTTCCGAGGTCGAGGCCGAGGCACAAATGTTGATTAACATATTGAGCGTGAGGCTGATGATCGCTATGATGAGTATCCCGAACAAGTTCGTGGTGTTCGAGACTCATACTTGAGCAGTGTTAAGATCATTATTCCACCCTTTAAAGGAACTAGTGATCCAGATGAATATCTTGAATGGAAGCTTAAAATGGAATGAATCTTCGAAACCAATGAGATGACCGAAGAGAGAAAAGCTGCCCATGCCATTGCTTCGTTCGAAGCGTATGCATCTACATGGTGGGAGGCTGACAAAAGGCATAGACGAAGGAATGCTTATCCTGAAATCATTACTTGGCCACAGTTGACGAGAGCAATGGATGCTAAGTATTTGAGTGCCAAGTACAGGCAAACTCAATTACAAAAGTTCTATGAGCTAACGCAAGGGTCCAAGTCAGTCCAAGAGTATCATGATGAATTTGAAAGAATTCGATTGAATCTTGATCTGGTAGAAGATGAAGAGCAAGCCACTGTTCGATTCAAAAATGGCTTGGCTCGGGATGTGTCATCTCAATTGAGGCTACACGTGTACCACACGTTGGAAGATCTGTTTGAAGCTACTACCGAAGCTGAGAAATTGGTGAAGGATGATAAGGCAAACCGGTATCGAGGAGTCACTACTTCTACTCCTTTGAACCGAGGTAAGGAATGGAAGAGTCCTAACCAAACAAGTGCCAACATTGTTCGAGATTCGAGGAAACCCTTCGAAAGGGGTGTGACCGTTAACCAGCCAGAGAAGTGGGAGGTAAAGTTCAACTAAACTCTCCTAGTGCTTCAAATATTCAGTATCATAAATGCAATGTTTATGGTCACATGGCAAAGGAGTGACCAACTCGCAAAGTTATACTTTTGCTCTAAGATGGAACCGTCCATGAGCAAGCGAGTAACACCGAAGAGGAATTTATCGAGGAGGCTGACCAAGCTAAAGGTGATGATGATCATGAAGCTGCCGAAGCTGATCATCCAGAAATGTTTCTTGTGGTTCGAAGGAATTTGAGCTGCATGACTCTTGAAGAAGAGGACAACCAAAGAGAAAATCTTTTCCATGCCCGATGTCGAGTAAGAGGGAAGGTGTGTTCGATGATCTTTGACTCAGGTAGTTGTGCAAATGTAGTGAGCCAAACCTTGGTTTCCCAAATGGGAC
This sequence comes from Petunia x hybrida, assembly GCA_037355625.1. Taxonomy (NCBI): domain Eukaryota; kingdom Viridiplantae; phylum Streptophyta; class Magnoliopsida; order Solanales; family Solanaceae; genus Petunia; species Petunia x hybrida. The sequence continues at coordinate 1,784,946 of JBBBVM010000071.1, forward strand.
TACCTACGTTGAAGCATCCCCACCCTTACAAATTGCAATGGCTGAATGAGTGTGGAGAATTGAGGGTTGTCAAACAAGTGTGGATCAAGTTTAGAATTGGAGAATATCAAGATGAAATGATGTTCGATGTGGTGCCGATGAAAGCTTGTCATTAGCTATTGGGACGACCATGGCAGTATGACCGGTCGGTTGTTCACAATATAAGATCCAACACTTACACTGCAAGGCTTGAAGGGAAGAGTTTTATACTCAAACCCTTGTCTCCAAAACAAGTCACCGAGGAGGACTATAAACGGATGAAAGAACTAAAAGAAGCAGCCAAAGCTAAGCTTCCGATGGGAACAAAAATTGTGCCCGAACACAAAGAATCACCGCCCGAGGTAAGAAATGTCTGTGCAATCATGCAACCGGGTGAGTATCTACGAGGTAATGACAACAATCAGATGATGATTTGCCTTGTGCACAAGGGTATGACCGGTCGGTTGTTAACGATGGGAGATCTAACACTTACACTGCAAACCTCGAAGGGAAGAGTTTCATACTCAAACCCTTGTCTCCAAAACAAGTCACCGAGGACTATAAACGGATGAAAAAATTGAAAGAAGCGGCCAAAGCTAAGCTTCCAATGGGAGCAAAATTGGGAGCCGAAGACACAAACTCACTGCCCGAAGTAAAAGGAATCTGTGCAATCATGCAACCGGGTGAGTTTCTATGAGGCAACGACAACGATCAGATGATGATCTGCCTCGTGCACACGGGTATCTTTCTAAACTCTAATGATGATTTTTCTAATGATAACCCTTTGCCTAGTGCTGTACAAAGTGTTTTGCAGGACTTCGGAGACATGTTTCTGGAAGAAATGCCAGGTGGATTACCTCCGTTGAGAGGAATAGAGCACCAAATTGACTTCGTACCGGGGTCTCAAATCCCCAACAAACCTGCATACCGGTGTAATCCCGAAGACACCAAAGAGCTCCAAAGGCAGGTTGATGAATTGCTGAACAAGGGCCTTGTTCGAGAGAGCTTGAGCCCTTGCGTTGTTCCTGTTATATTTGTCGTAAAGAAAGCTGGAACATGGCGAATGTGTGTTGATTGCTGAGCAGTCAAAAAAATAACAGTAAAGTATCGTCATATTATCCCTCGATTAGATGACATGCTAGACGAGTTAAGTGGTTCTTCATGCTTTACGAAGACCTGAGGTTACCACCAAATCCGAATGAAACCCGGAGACGAGTGGAAAACCGCATTCAAGACCAAATTCGATCTCTATGAATGGTTGGTGATGCCTTTTGGCTTATCCAATGCCCCGAGCACATTCATGCGACTGATGAACCATGTGCTCAAACTGTTCATAAATAAGTTTGTTGTCGTTTACTTCGATGACATACTTGTTTATAGTAAATCTGTGGATGAACATGTTGAACACCTAAGGCTAGTACTTGATAAACTTAGAGAAGAGAAGTTATACGCTAACTTCAAGAAATGTGCCTTTTGTGTCGAGCTTGTAGTCTTTCTAGGATTCGTTGTCAGTGCTAATGGTGTTGAAGTCGACGAGTCAAAAGTCGAAGCCATCAAAGATTGGCCAACTCCAACCTCGGTATCACAAGTTCGTAGCTTCCATGGCTTAGCTAGCTTTTACTGAAGATTTGTTCGTGACTTTAGCACCGTGGCAGCTCCTTTAACCGAGCTGGTTAAGAAAGACCATTCATTTGTGTGGGAAGAGTCCCAAGAAAGGGCTTTCCAAGAGTTGAAATGGAGGCTATGCTCTGCCCCGTTGTTGCAACTCCCTGACTTCAGCAAAGCATTCGAAGTCGAGTGTGATGCATCTAGAGTTGGGATTGGAGGAGTGCTGATGCAAGAATCGAAGCCGATCGCTTACTTTAGTGAAAAGCTTAAGGGTGCAACCTTGAACTACTCAACGTATGACAAGGAGTTGTATGCCCTCGTTCGAGCACTCGCCTATTGGCAGCATTATTTGTGGCCTCGAGAGTTTGTGATTAGAAGTAATCATGAATCTTTGAAACATCTCCGAGGTCAGGAGAAATTTAACCGAAGGCATGCCAAGCGGGTTGAATTTATTGAAAGCTTTCCCTATGTAATCCATTACAAAAAGGGACAAGACAATGTCGTGGCCGATGCGCTATCAAGGAAATTTGCCTTAGAGACCACTCTCGCCTCAAGGCTCATGGTATTTGAAAGCATCAAGTCGATGTACGAAGAAGATCCCAAGCTGAAATGTGTTCGTGACGCAATCTTGAGTGGCCAAAGGGTTGAGAAATATCAGTGGCACGATGGCTACCTTTTCAAGAATGGGAGGGTTTGTGTGCCAGTGTCATCGTGGAGAGAGCACTTAGTTTGAGAAGCTCACTCCGAAGGTCTGATGGGATCTTTCGGTGTCGACAAAACTCTTGGTATCTTAACCGAGCAGTTCCATTTGCCCAAAATGCGACGAGATGTTGAAAAGCTTTGCAACGCTTGTCTCATTTGCAAGAAAGCTAAATCGAAGTCCAACCCTCATGGTTTGTATACCCCGTTGCCTGTGCCTGATCGACCTTGGGTTGATATATCCATGGACTTTGTGTTGGGGTTACCGAGGTCGGGAGGAGGACATGATAGCATCTTTGTCGTAGTTTCTACCTTGTTTGTTTCTAATGTGTGATGATGCACAACATGTAGCTACCTTGTTTGTTTCTAATGTGTTGAAATTTCATGGCGTGCCTCGTACTATTGTGAATGATCGAGACTCAAAATTCTTGAGTCATTTTTGGAAATGTTTGTGGGGTGCCCTCGGCACCAAGTTACTATTCTTGAAGTCTCACCATCCTCAGTCTGATGGACAGACCGAGGTAGTTAACCGAACCTTGGGATCTTTGCTTCAAGCAATGACGAAAGGCAAGGTTGGAAACTGGGCTGATCGTTTGCCCATAATGGAGTTTGCATACAACCGAACGGTGCATCGAATGATCAATATGACCCCGTTCGAATGTGTGTATGGTTTTAATCCTTTGATTCCACTTGATTTAACCCCATTGCCTCAAGATTCTGTTGTTGATTTTGAAGGTACTCGGCGAGCCACTGCCTTGATCGAGTTGCATGCAAAGGTGAAGAAAAACCTCGAGGAGGCTTATGCAAAGGTTGCATCAAAGAAAAACAAAGGGCGTAAAAAGTTGGAATTAAAGAAGGGGGATTGGGTTTGGGTTCACTTTCGAAAGGAACGCTTCCCGAACCAAAGGAAAGGAAAGTTGGCTCCTCGAGGGGATGGTCCATTTCAAGTGTTGACCAAGATCAACAATAATGGTTACGTGATCGACCTCCCTGGTGAGTATAACGTGTCCAACACCTTTAATGTTGCTGACTTAGTTCCTTGTGTTGTAGGTCAAACTTCGGAGGACAAGAAGGGCTCGATTTCGAGGACGAAATCTTCTCAAGAAGGGGAGGATGATGCAGCCTGAACATGTGCTGATCAAGTGTTCGATCCACTAAGGCCAATGACATGAAGCCAAGCCAAGCTACTGCACGATGTTTACATTCACTTGGCCTGGTCGAAGGAAAACAATTGCTCCGAAGCAGAGTGGCCGGGCTCAAGAACCGAAGGCGTCATCTTCAAATTTGAGCCGGAGGACAAAGTGACCGAACACCAACAAATTGTGTTCGAAGTCAAGTGAGCGCCGAGGACAAATGAGTTCGAGCAAGCAACCACGTACCGAAGTCGAGGTTGCCGAACACACACATTTAGCTCAGCCCTGCGTGGCTTGTTTTTATTAGTCACTTGTGACTATTTTACCGCTTTATCCTTAGCATAGTCTATAAATACTCCATTTCCATTTCATTGTAGAGATCATTATTCAGTTAAGTTGTATGAAAAACATAGCAAGTGCTATTGTGAGTCTCCGATGGAGCCGAACCCCGACGTGGGCTTTTAAAGAACTTGTGTCAATCGGTGTTATTCGTTTGAATATTTTCTTCTTGGTCATTCAATTTGCAAGAAGCGTATCTTTCTTGAGGATTGTTGCTTAGTATAATTTGCAAGAAGCGTGTCTTTCTTGAGGATTGTTACTTAGTATAGGTGATTCTTGACCTTCATTCGATCGAGCTTGAGACAAGTTCCTCACTGTTCTTTCGAATCGAAGCAAGTTTTGTCTTGCTTCTATCTTTTATTTCCTTGTTGTTTTCCGCGTTTCGTGTTTAGCTAATCCTTCGGGTTTGCTTGCACCAGAAGACGCGGAAGAAAAAAAGAATAAAAGATAGAAGCAAGACAAATCTTGCTTCGATTCAAAAGAACAGTGAGGAACCTGTGTCAAAGCTCAATCAAATGAAGATCAAGACGCACCTATGCTATGCAACAGTCCTCAAGAAGAACAAGCTCTTTTGCAAATTAAATGACCAAGAAGAAAATGTTCAATCAAAGACACTGAATGACACAAGTTCTTTAAAATCCCACGTCGGGATTTGGCTCCATCAGAGACTCACAATAGCACTTGCTATGTTTGATCATTCAACAACCATTAACTTTACAAATGAAATGTAGTCGATTATTTATAGGCTACGCTAAGGATAAAACAGTAAATGGTTCTTGAGCTCGGGTACTCAGCTTCGGAGTGGTTGCTTTCCTTCGACCAAGCCAAGTAAATGTGGACATCGTGCAGCAGCTTGGCTTGGCTTCGTGTCACTGGCCTCGGTGGATCGAACACTTTATCAGCACGTGTTCGGGCTGCATCATCCTCCCCTTCTTGAGAAGATTTCGTCCCCTAAAACGAGCCTTCTTCCTCCTCTGAGGTTTGACCTACAACACAAGGAACTAAGTCAGCAACATTAAAGGTGTTGGATGCATTTTACTCACCAGGAAGGTCGATCACATAAGCATTGTTGTTGATCTTGCTCAGCAATTGGAATGGACCATCCCCTCGAGGAGCCAACTTTTCTTTCCTTTCGGAAGTGAATCCAAACCCAATCTCCCTTCCTTAATTCCAGCTTCTTATGCCCCTTATTTTTCTTCGATGCAATCTTTGCATAAGTTTCCTCGAAGTTCTTCTTCACCTTTGCATGCAACTCGATCAAGGCAGTGGCTCGATGAGTACATTCAAAATCAATAACAGAATCTCGAGGCAATGGGGTTAAATCAAGTGGAATCAAAGGATTATAACCATACACACATTCGAACGGGGTCATATTTATCATTCGATGCACCGTTCGATTGTATGCAAACTCCATCATGGGCAAGCGATCTGCCCAGTTTCCGACTTTGCCTTTGGTCATTACTCGAAGCAAAGATCCTAAGGTTCGGTTAACTACCTCGGTCTGTCCATCAGTCTGAGGATCGTGAGACGTCGAGAATAGCAGTTTGGTGCCGAGGGCACCCCACAAGCATTTCCAAAAATGACTCAAGAATTTTGAGTCTCGATCACTCACAATAGCACTAGGCACACCATGCAGTTTCAACACATTAGAAATAAACAAAGTAGCTACATGTTGTGCATCATCACATTTTTTGCAAGGAATAAAGTGAGCCATTTTGGAAAATCGATCCACGACAACAAAGATGCTATCATGTCCTCCCCCGACCTCGGTAACCCCAACACAAAGTCCATGGATATATCAACCCAAGGTCGATCAGGCATAGGCAATGGGGTATACAAACCATGAGGGTTGGACTTTGATTTAGCTTTCTTGCAAAGGAGACAAGCGTTGCAAAGCTTTTCCACATCTCGTCGCATTTTGGGCCAATAGAACTGCTCGGTTAAGATACCAGGAGTTTTGTCGACACCCAAGTTTCCCATCAAGCCTCCGGTGTGAGGTTCTCGAACTAAGAGCTCTCTCCACGATGACACTGGCACACAAACCCTCCCATTCTTGAAGAGGTAGCCATCGTGCCACTGATATTTTTCAACCCTTCGGCCACTCAAGATTGCGTCACGAACGCATTTTAGCTTGGGATCATCTTCGTACAACGACTTGATGCTTTCGAATCCCATGAGCCTCGAGGCGAGAGTGGTCGCTAAGGCAAATTTCCTTGATAATGCATCAGCCACAACATTGTCTTTTCCCTTTTTGTAATGAATTACATAGAGAAAACTTTCGATGAATTCAACCTATTTGGCATGCCTTCGGTTTAATTTCTCCTGACCTCGGAGATGTTTCAAAGATTTGTGATCACTCTTAATCACAAACTCTTGAGGCCGCAAATAATGCTGCCAATGAGCGAGTACTCGGACGAGGGCATACAACTCCTTGTCATACGTAGAATAATTCAAGGTTGCACCCTTAAGCTTTTCGCTAAAGTAAGCGATCGGCTTCGATTCTTGCATCAGCACTCCTCCGATCGCAACTCCGGATGCATCACACTCGACTTCAAATGCTTTGCCGAAGTTAGGGAGTTGCAACAACGGGGCAAAGCAAAGCCTCAGTTTCAACTCTTGGAAAGCCCTCTCTTGGGACTCTCCCCACACAAATGGACGGTCTTTCTTAACCAGCTCGGTTAAAGGAGCTGCTATGGTGCTAAAGTCACGCACAAACCTTCGGTAAAAGCTAGCTAAGCCATGGAAGCTACGAACTTGAGATACCGAGGTTGGAGTTGGCCAATCTTTGATGGCTTCGACTTTTGACTCGTCGACTCCAACACCATTAGTACTGACAACGAATCCTAGAAAGACTACACGTTTGACACAAAAGACACATTTGTTGAAGTTACCATATAACTTCTCTTCTCTAAGCTTATCAAGCACTAGCCTTAGGTGTTCGGCATGTTCATCCACAGACTTACTATAAACAAGTATGTCATCAAAGTAAACGACAACAAACTTGTTTATGAACGGTTTGAGCGCATGGTTCATCAGTCACATAAATGTGCTCGGTGCATTGGATAAGCCAAAAGGCATATCCAACCATTCATACAGACCGAACTTGGTCTTGAATGCAGTTTTCCACTTGTCTCCGAGTTTCATTCGGATTTGGTGGTAATCGGACCTGAGGTCTATCTTCGAAAAGCATGAAGAACCACTTAACTCATCTAGCATGTCATCTAATCGAGGGATAGGATGACGATACTTTACCATTATTTTGTTGACTGCTCGGCAATCAACGCACATTCGCCATGTTCCATTTTTCTTCGGGACAAGGATAACAGGAACGGCGCAAGGACTTAAGCTCTCTCGAACAAGGCCTTTGTTCAACAACTCATCAACCTGCCTTTGGAGCTCTTTGGTGTCTTCGGGATTACACCGGTATGTAGGTTTGTTGGGGATTTGAGACCCCAGTACGAAGTCAATCTGGTGCTCGATTCCTCTCAACGGAGGTAATCCACCTGGCATTTCTTCGGGAAACACGTCTTTGAAGTCCTGCAAAACACTTTGTACAGTACTAGGCAAAGGGTTATCGTTAGAAAAATCATCATTAGAGTTTAAAAAGATACCCTTGTACACGAGGCAAATCATCATCTGTTCGTAGTCGTTGCCTCATAGATACTCACCCGGTTGCATGATTGCGCAGATAGTTCTTACTTCGGGCGGTGAGTCTTTGTCTTCTGCCACAAATTTTGTTCCCATCCAAAGCTTACCTTTGTCCACTTCCTTAAATTCTTTCATCCGTTTATAGTCCTTGGTGACTTGTTTTGGAGACAAGGGTTTGAGTTTGAAACTCTTCCCTTCGAGCCTTACAGTGTAAGTGTTGGATCTTCCATTGTAAACAACCGAACGATCATACTGCCATGGTCGACCCAATAACATATGACAAGCTTGCATCGGCACCACATCAAACATCATCTCATCTTGATATTCTCTAATTGTAAACTTGATCCACACTTGTTTGACAACCCTCAATTCTCCTCACTCGTTCAACTATTGCAATTTGTAAGGGTGGGGTTGTCTCAAAGTAGGTAGTCCCATTTGTGAAACCAAGGTTTAGCTCACCATATTTGCACAGCTACCTGAGTCAATGATCGTCGAACACACCTTCCCCCTCACTCGACATCGGGCATGAAAAAGATTTTCTCTTTGGTTGTCCTCTTCTGCGAGAGTCATGCAGCTCAAATTCCTTCGAACTACAAGAAACATTTCCGGATGATCAGCTTCGGCAGCTTCACGACCATCATCATGTTCAACTCGGTCAATCTCCTCGGAATTTCCCTCTTCGGTGTCGCTCTCTTGCTCACAAACATCTCCATTGTCGAGCACAAGCATAACCTTCCGAGTTGGACATTCTTTTGCTATGTCACCATAACCTTTACATTTATCACACTGAATAAATGAAGCACTAGGAGAATTAAGTTGAGCTTTACCTCCCACTTCTCTTGGTTGGTTAACGGTCACACCCTTTTCGAAGGGTTTCTTCAAATCTCGAACAGTGTTGGCACTTGTTGCATTAGGACTCTTCCATTCTTTACCTCGGTTCAAAGGAGTTGAAGTACTGACTCCTCGGTACCGGTTTGCCTTATCGTCCTTCACCCATTTCTCAGCTTTGGTAGCAGCTTCGAACACATCTTCCAATGTGTGGTACACGTGTAGCCACAATTGAGATGACACATCCCTAGCCAAGCCATTTTTGAACCGAATAGTGGCTTGCCCTTCATCTTCTTCCAGATCAAGATTCAATCGAATTCTCACGAACTAATCATGATACTCTTGAACTGACTTGGACCCTTGCTTTAACTCATAGAGCTTTTGAAATTGAGTTTGCCTATACTTGGCACTCAAATACTTAGCATCTATTGCTCTCTTCAACTGTGCCCAAGTAGTGACTTCGGGATAGACATTCCTTCGTCTCACCCTCTTGTCAGCTTCCCACCACGTAGATGCATACGCTTCGAACGAAGCAATGGCATGGGCAGCTTTCCTTTCTTCATTCATCTCATTGGTTTCGAAGATTCGCTCTATTTTAAGCTTCCATTCAAGATATTCATCCGGTTCACTAGTTCCTCTGAATGGTGGAATAGTGATCTTGACATTGTTCAAGTTTGAATCTCGAGCACCACGAATCGGTTCAGGATACACATCATAATAGTCATCAGCCTCATGCTCAATATGTCGTTCAATATTTGCACCTCGGCCTCGACCTCAGAAATTTCCACGACCTCGGTAAGCCTGCCTTCGTTGAACAAACGGTGGCTCATATTCAGGTTCGGCATCTGGAAATTCTCCTTCGTCTACCTCCTCATCAACGACCTCAATTTGTCTTCGGGCCATTGGAGGTGGTACTCTTTCACCTCGGGGAATGCCCAAGTGTTGTTGTGTTTGGGGATTGCCCAAAACTTCCTTTCGAACAGCCTCGCTCTTCAACTGATGTTGTCGAACAAGCTCAGCAAACAGCTCAGGTGTCATCGGAGTGGAGTTGCTAGTTCCAGCACCTGGTGCAAGCAAACCCGAGGGAAAGCTAAACAGGAAACGCGGAAGAAAACAACAATGAAATAAAAGATAGAAGCAAGACAAAACTTGCTTTGATTCGAAAGAACAGTGAGGAACTTGTCTCAAGCTCGATCGAATGAAGGTCAAGAATCACCTATAATAAGCAACAATCCTCAAGAAAGACACGCTTCTTGCAAATTGAATGACCAAGAAGAAAATGTTCAAACAAATAACACCGATTGACACAAGTTCTTTAAAAGCCAACGTCGGAGTTCGGCTCCATCAGAGACTCACAATAGCACTCGCTATGTTTTTCATACAACTTAACTGAATAATGATCTCTACAATGAAATGAAAATGGAGTATTTATAGACTACTCTAAGGATAAAGCGGTAAATAGTCACAAGTGACTAATAAAAACAAGCCACGCAGGGCTGAGCTAAATGTGTGTGTTCGGCAGCCTCGACTTCGGTGCGTGGTTGCTTGCTCGAACTCATTTGTCCTCGGCGCTCACTTGACTTCGAACACAATTTGTTGGTGTTCGGTCACTTTGTCCTCGGGCTCAAATTTGAAGATGACGCCTTCGGTTCTTGAGCCCGGCCACTCAGCTTCGGAGCAATTGTTTTCCTTCGACCAGGCCAAGTAAATGTGAACATGATGCAGTAGCTTAGCTTGGCTTGGCTTCGTGTCATTGGCCTCTGTGGATCGAACACTTAATCAACACGTGTTCGGGCTGCATCATCCTCCCCTTCTTGAGAAGATTTCGTCCTCGAAATTGAGCCCTCCTCGTCCTCCGAAGTTTGACCTACAACACAAGGAACTAAGTCAGCATCATTAAAGGTGTTGGACACGTTATACTCACCAGGGAGGTCGATCATGTAACCATTGTTGTTGATCGTGGTCAACACTTGAAATTGTCCATCCCCTCGAGGAGCCAACTTTCCTTTCCTTTGGTTCGGGAAGCGTTCCTTTCGGAAGTGAACCCAAACCCAATCCCCCTTCTTTAATTCAAACTTTTTACGCCCTTTGGTTTTCTTTGATGCAACCTTTACATAAGCCTCCTCGAGGGTTTTCTTCACCTTTGCATGCAACTCGATCAAGGCAGTGGCTCGCCGAGTACCTTCAAAATCAACAACAGAATGTCGAGGCAATAAGGTTAAATTAAGTGGAATCAAAGGATTAAAACCATACACACATTCGAACGGGGTCATACTGATCATTCGATGCACCGTTCGATTGTATGCAAACTCCATTATAGGCAAACGATCAGCCCAGTTTCCAACCTTGCCTTTCGTCATTGCTCGAAGCAAAGATCCCAAGGTTCGGTTAACTACCTCGGTCTGACAATCAATTTGAGGATGGTGAGACGTCGAGAATAGTAACTTGGTGCCGAGGGCACCCCACAAACATTTCCAAAAATGACTCAAGAATTTTGAGTCTCGATCACTCACAATAGTACGAGGCACACCATGCAATTTCAACACATTAGAAACAAACAAGGTAGCTACATGTTGTGCATCATCACACTTTTTGCAAGTAATAAAGTGAGCCATTTTTGAAAAATAGTCAACAACAACAAAGATGCCATCATGTCCTCCCCCGACAAACGGTAACCCCAACACAAAGTCCATGGATATATCAACCCAAGGTCGATCAGGCACAGGCAACGGGGTATACAAACCATGAGGGTTGGACTTCGATTTAGCTTTCTTGCAAACGAGACAAGCATTGCAAAGCTTTTCCACATCTCGTCGCATTTTGGGCCAATGGAACTGCTCGGTCAAGGTACTAAGAGTTTTGTCGACACCGAAGTGTCCCATCAGACCGCCGGAGTGAGCTTCTCGAACTAAGAGCTCTCTCCATGATGACACTGGCACACAAACCCTCCCATTCTTGAAGAGGTAGCCGTCGTGCCACTGATATTTCTCAACCCTTCAGCCACTCAAGATTGCGTCACGAACGCATTTCAGCTTGGGATCGTCTTCGTACATCGTTTTGAAGCTTTCAAATCCCATGAGCCTTGAGGCGAGAGTGGTCGCTAAGGCAAATTTCCTTGATAGCGCATCGGTCACAACATTGTCCTTTCCCTTTTTGTAATGAATTACATAGGGAAAACTTTCAATGAATTCAACCCACTTGGCATGCCTTCGGTTCAATTTCTCCTGTCCTCGAAGATGCTTCAAGGACCCGTGATCACTTTTAATCACAAACTCTCGAGGCCACAAATAATGCTGCCAATGGGCGAGTGCTCGAACGAGGGCCTACAACTCTTTGTCATACGTATAGTAATTCAAAGTTTCACCCTTAAGCTTTTCGCTAAAGTAAGCGATCGGCTTCGATTCTTGCATCAGCACTCCTCCAATCCCAACTCGAGACGCATCACACTCGACTTCGAAGGCTTTGCCGAAGTCAGGGAGTTGCAACAATGGGGCAGAGCAAAGCCTCCGTTTCAACGCTTGGAAAGCCCTCTCTTGGGACTCTCCCCACACAAATGGATGGTCTTTCTTAACCAGCTCGGTTAAAGGAGCTGCCACGATGCTAAAGTCACGAACAAACCTTCGGTAAAAGCTAGCTAAACCATGGAAGCTACGAACTTGTGATACCGAGGTTGGAGTTGGCCAATCTTTGATGGCTTCGACTTTTGACTCGTCGACTTCAACACCATTAGCACTGACAACGAATCCGAGAAAGACTACACGCTCGACACAAAAGGCACATTTCTTGAAGTTAGCGTATAACTTCTCTTCTCTAAGCTTATCAAGCACTAGCCTTAGGTGTTCAACATGTTCATCCACAGATTTACTATAAACAAGTATGTCATCGAAGTAAATGACAACAAACTTATTTATGAACGGTTTGAGCACATGGTTCATCAGTCGCATGAATGTGCTCGGTGCGTTGGATAAGCCAAAAGGCATCACCAACCATTCATAGAGACTGAACTTGGTCTTGAATGCGGTTTTCCACTTGTCTCCAGGTTTCATTCGGATTTGGTGGTAACCGGACCTGAGATCTATCTTCGTAAAGCATGAAGAACCACTTAACTCGTCTAGCATGTTATCTAATCGAGGGATAGGATGACGATACTTTACCTTTATTTTGTTGACTGCTCGGCAATCAACACACATTCGCCATGTTCCATCTTTCTTTGGGACAAGTATAATAGGAACGGCGCAAGGGCTAAAGCTCTCTCGAACAAGGCCCTTGTTCAGCAATTCATCAACCTGCCTTTGGAGCTCTTTGGTGTCTTCGGGATTACACCAGTATGCAGGTTTGTTGGGGATTTGAGACCCCGGTACGAAGTCAATTTGGTGCTCGATTCCTCTCTATGGAGGTAATCCACCCTGCATTTCCTCAGGAAACATGTCTCCGAAGTCCTGCAAAACACTTTGTACAGCACTAGGCAAAGGGTTATCATTAGAACAATCATCATTAGAGTTTAAAAAAATACCCTTGTGCACGAGGCAAATCATCATCTGTTCCTGGTCGTTGCCTCATAGATACTCACCCGGTTGCATGATTGCGCAGATAGTTCTTACTTCGGGCGGTGAGTCTTTGTCTTCGGCCACAATTTTACTCCCATCGAAACCTTAGCTTTGGCCGCTTCTTTCAATTCTTTCATCCATTTATAGTCCTCGGTGACTTGTTTTGGAGACAAGGGTTTGAGTATGAAACTCTTCCCTTCGAGCTTTGCAGTGTAAGTGTTGGATCTCCCATTGTGAATGACCGACCGATCATACTGCCATGGTCTGCCCAATAGCAAATGACAAGCTTGCATCGGCACCACATCGAACATCATTTCATCTTGATATTATCCAACTCTAAACTTGATCCACACTTGTTTGACAACCCTCAATTTTCCACACTCATTCAGCCATTGCAGTTTGTAAGGGTGGGGATGCCTCAATGTAGGTAGTCCCATTTGTGAAAACAAGGTTTGGCTCACTACATTTGCACAACTACCAGAGTCAATGATCATCGAACAAACCGTTTCCCTCACTCGACAACGGGCATGGAAAAGATTTTCTCTTCGGTTGTCTTCTTCTTCAAGAGTCATGTAGCTCAAATTTCTTCAAACCACAAGAAACATTTCTGGATGATCAGCTTCGGCAGCTTCATGATCATCATCACCTTCAGCTCGGTCAGCCTCCTTGATAAATTCCTCCTCGGTGTCACTAGCTTGCTCATGGATGGTTCCATCTTTGAGCAGAAGCATAACTTTGCGAGTTGGACACTCTTTTGCCATGTAACCATAAACCTTGCATTTATGACACTGAATATTTGAAGCACTAGGAGAGTTAAGTTGAACTTTACCTCCCACTTCTCTTGACTAGTTAACGGTCACACCCCTCTCGAAGGGTCTCTTCGAATCTCGAACAGTGTTGGCACTTGTTTGATTAGGACTCTTCCATTCTTTACCTCGGTTCAAAGGAGCAGAAGTAGTGACTCCTCGATAACGGTTTGCCTTATCGTCCTTTAATAATTTCTCAGCTTCGGTAGCAGCTTCGAACAGATCTTCCAACGTGTGGTGTACGTGTAGCCTCAATTGAGATGACACATCCCGAGCTAAGCCATTTTTGAATCGGATAGTGGCTTGCTCTTCGTCTTCGACCAGATCAAGATTCAATCGAACTTTTTCGAACTTATCATGATACTCTTGGACTGACTTGGACCCTTGCTTTAACTCATAGAGCTTTTGTAATTGAGTCTGCCTATGCTTGGCACTCAAATACTTAGCATCCATTGCTCTCTTCAACTGTGGCCAAGTAATGACTTCGGGATAGGCATTCCTTCGTCTATGCCTTTTGTCAACCTCCCACCATGTAGATGCATATGCTTCGAACGAAGCAATGGCATGGGCAGCTTTTATCTATTCGGTCATCTCATTGATTTCGAAGATTCGCTCCATTTTAAGCTTCCATACAAGATATTCATCTGGATCACTAGTTCCTTTAAAGGGTGGAATAGTGATCTTAACACTGCTCAAATTTGAGTCTCGAACACCACGAACCTGTTCGGGATACTCATCATAGTGATCATCAGCCTCACGCTCAATATGTCGTTCAATATTTGCGCCTCGGCCTCGACCTCGGAAATTTCCACGACCTCGGTGAGCTTGCCTTCGGTGAGCGAATGGCTGCTCGTAATCAGGTTTGGCATCAGGAAATTCTCCTTCATCCACCTCTTCGTCAACGACCTCAACTTGTCTTCGGGCCATTGGAAGTGGTATTCTCTCTGCTCGGGGAATGCCCAAGTGTTGAGTCTCAGCTTGGGGATTGCCCAAGTTTTGTTTTGTTTGGGGATCGCCCGAAACTTCTCTACGAATTGCCTCGCTTTTCAACTGATGTTGCAGAATAAGCTTAGCATACAGCTCAAGTTTCATTGGAGTAGAGTTGCTAGTTCCAGCGCCGGACCCAGGTAAGGCCACGGACACACTTCCTTGCTCGAGTTAAGCTACTCGAGCACTCCTCTTACTTCGGCACCGACGCCTTGTATCGCAGCCATGAGATCGGCTAACGACGCCTCCATTCCCAGCCATGATACCTGCACAAATCAAAGACCAAACAAATGTTAGGGTTAGAAATCACCTCACACCCTCCCTCACCTTTTATGGGTTGCACTCGGGTCCACTCAATTTATGTGTTCGATTTTTTGGTCACTCAAGAACTTGTAGCCAATAGCTTCCTCGGTTGATCAACTTCTCTCAGTTCCTTTGAATTTGACAAGTTACAATGTCTCCTTCGGGAAGAGTGAGTTGATTTGACTCAATGGAACGGACGCTATTTACTCTTGCGCTTCGGGAAGTCAAAAGAATTTCTACGAAAGTTGGACTTCGGTCACCCCACGCACGAGTTCCTATAAGCTCAAATGAGTTAGTACGACCTCGAGTAGGAAGAATTACTCAAAAGATCCACTAACTAGAAATTTCGAAAAGAAGAAAAGTGAAAACCTAGGAGAATCTACCCTCTGATTCCTCTTTGGAATCTTTTTCGAACACACCAACTCTTGACTGTACAAGAGTGGTCCCTCCTTGGTACGGATAGGGTTTTACCTTATCCAATTCCCTTTTCTAGCCAACAACTTTTCACCTGGGGTCTTGATCTTTACACTTTACCCCTTTCTTCTTCAATGGAACAGTGAAGGTTTTGCTCCGGTGTACGGACAACTTTAGCTTCGTTCACTGACCACGAATTTCAACAGACTTTGGGTTGCTTCCTTCAACTCCGGTTCCAATAAAAATCGGAGGAACTCAATTCACAGTTCTTGAGCTAAGATTCAGCTCGTTCGTGTCGTACACTCTTACAAATCGTAACAATTTTCCGGTGTATGGACGATGAATTAAAACACAGAACTTCGAAATTTAAGCACAAAACAAACCCAAATCACTCAAGAACCACCAATCTTCATCGGTTTCAACCAAAACACGCTGGGGTTCGAGTTCAATCACCACCAATACTCAAAACAGTCCAAAATTTCACCAAGAAACCCTAGTCACGAAAGTTGTACGTTGGGTACTCGTTGGAATCAGGAAACATTGGTGAACAAGAATCAATGGTTGTTTAATCCAAACAACCAACAATCAAACACAATTTTTGAATTTTTCTTTTTCTACTTTTTTTATTTTTTATTTTTTATAAACATCATAGCTACAACAATCAACAGCAAGGAAGAAAGCTGAAACTGGAGACAAAAGCATGATTTAATGAACAGGATTTGAGGTTGTAAGAACAAACTCAAACCTTGCTCTGATACCAAGATGGTGCAAGCAAACCCGAGGGAAAGCTAAACACGAAACGTGGAAGAAAACAACAAGGAAATAAAAGATAGAAGCAAAACAAATATTGCTTCGATTCAAAAGAACAATGAGGAACCTGTCTCAAAACTCGATTGAATAAAATCAAGACGCACCTATACTATGAAACAATCCTCAAGAAAGACCCGCTTCTTGCAAATTGAATGACCAAGAAGAAAATGTTCAAACGAATAACACTGATTGACACAAGTTCTTTAAAAGCCCATGTCGGGGTTCGGCTCCATCGGAGACTCACAATAGCACTTGCTATGTTTTTCATAGAACTTCAATAATTATACAATGAAATGGAAATAGAGTATTTATAGGCTATGCTAAGGATAAAGTAGTAAATAGTCACAAGTGACAAATAAAAACAAGCCACGCAGGGCTGAGCTAAGTGTGTGTTCGGCAGCCTTGACTTCGGTGCGTGGTTGCTTGCTCGAACTCATTATCCTCGGACACTCACTTGACTTCGAACACAATTTGTTGGTGTTCGGTCACTTTCTCCTCGGGCTCAAATTTGAAGATGATTCCTTCGGTTCTTGAGCCCGGCCACTCAGCTTCGGAGCAGTTGCTTTCCTTCGGCCAGGCCAAGTGAATGTGAACGTCGTGCAGCAGCTTGGCTTGGCTTCGTGCCATTGGTCTCCTCGGTGGATCGAACACTTGATCAGCACGTGTTCGGGCTGCATCAGCGCCGGACCCAGGTAAGGACACAGACATACTTCCCAACTCGAGCACTCACTCCTCTTACTTCGGCACTGATGCCTTGTATCGCAGCCATGAGATCGGCTAACGACACTTCGAGCTTCTCAATGCCTTTGCCATCGCCTCCATTCCCAGCCATGGTACCTGCACAAATCAAAGACCAATGAAAGTGTTAAGATTAGAAATCACCTGACACTCTCCCTCGCCTTTGTTGGGTAGCACTCAGGTCCACTCAATTTAGGGGTTCGATTTTTGGTCACTCAAGAACTTGTAGCCAATGGCTTCCTCGGTTGATCAACTTCTCTATGTTCCTTCGAGCTTGACAAGTTACAATGTCTCCTTCGGGATGAGTGAATTAATATGACCCGATAGAACGGACGCTATTTACTCTGCGCTTTCGGAAGTCAAAGAAATTTTTCTACGAAATTTGGACTTTGGTCACCCACGCACGAGTTCCTATAAGCTCAAATGAGTTAGTATGACCTCGAGTAGGAAGAATTACTCTAGAGATCCACTAACTAGATTTATCGAACACAAGAAAAATGAAATCTTAGGAGAATCTACCCTTCGATTCCTCTTCGGAATCCCTTTCGATCACACCAACTCTTGTCTCTATAAGAGTGGTCCCTCCATGGTACAGATAGAGTTTTACCTTATCTAATTCCCTTTTCTAGCCAACAAAATTTTCACTTGGGGTTCTGATCTTTACACTTTACCCCTTTCTTCTTCTATGGAACAGTGAAGTTTTTACTCCGGGGTACAGACAACTTAACTTCGTTCACTGACCAAGAGTTTTTAACAGAATTTGGGTTGCTCTTTCAACTCCGGTTCCAATAATGATGGAGGAATTTAGTTCAAAGTTCTTTGAGCTAAGACCCAGCTCCTCGTGTTCGTACATTGTTACAAACGTAACAATTTTCCGGTGTACGGATGACGGTTTAATTCGTAGAACTTCGAAGCTTAAGCACAAAACAAACCCAAATCAATCAAGAACCACCAGTCTTCATCGATAACAACCAAAACATGCTGGGGTTCGAAAACAGTCACCACTAAGCTCAAAACAGTCCAAAAATTCGTGGAGAAACCCTAGTCGCCGATGGTGTACGACAGGTGCTCAAATCACTCCTTGGACAGCGGTGAACAAGAATCAATGGTCATTTGATTCAAACAACCAACAAATCAATCAAAATTTTTGAATTTTCTGTTTCTATTTTTTTTTTTTTTTTGGTAAAACACCACAGTAACAACAATCAACAACAAGGAAGAAAGTTGAAACTACTAGCACGAATATAACGAACAGGATTGAGGTTGTAGAAACAAGCTCAAACCTTGCTCTGATACAAAGATGGTGCAAGCAAACCCGAGGGAAATCTAAACACGAAGAAGACGCGGAAGAAAACAAGAATAAAAGATAGAAGCAAGACAAATCTTGCTTCGATTCAAAAGAACAGTGAGGAACCTGTCTCAAAGCTCGATCGAATGAAGATCAAGACGCACTTATGCTATGAAACAATCCTCAAGAAGAACAAGCGTCTTACAAATTGAATGACCAAGAAGAAAATGTTCAATCGAAGACACCGAATGACACAAGTTCTTTAAAATCCTACGTCGAGGTTTGGCTCCATCAGAGACTCACAATAGCACTTGCTAGGTTTGATCATTCAACAACAACTAACTTTACAAATGAAATGTAATCGAGTATTTATAGGCTACGCTAAGGATAAAACAGTAAATGGTCACTGTCGACCAATAAGAATAAGCCACGCAGGGCTATCTAATGAGTGTTCGTTTACTCCTTCAACCGAACACTTGACTTCAAATACTTGAGCTCGAGTTCCTTCACTTCGGTGCTCGGTTTCTCTGCTCTGCTCATACTTGACATCGATCGCTCTTCCTTCAGTTATTTTCTTTTACTTTGGCGTCGATGTTGAGCGTTCGGGTGGGGTTCGGCCACTCCCTCCTTCGAGCTCAAGCTCATAGATGACGCCTTCGGTTCTTGAGCTCGGGTACTCAGCTTCGGAGTGGTTGCTTTCCTTCGACCAAGCCAAGTATATATGGACATCGTGCAGCAGCTTGGCTTGGCTTCGTGTCATTGGCCTCGATGGATCGAACACTAATCAGCATGTGTTCGGCCTGCATCAGCTTGTTCCACAACATGATCATTCAATTTGCAAGACATAGGTTTGTCTTGAGAATTTTTTCATAGCCTAGCTGTTCTGACTTCTAACACGGGGGTGAGTAGACTAGTTCCTACTAAATCCCTTGTTGTGGTTCGAACCACGTCTAGCTTTTTATCTTATTCTTTTTTTTTCTTAATCTAGCTTGTATCAGTTGGTATCAAATGATGTTGTCTAGCCTGATCAAGCTGAGTTCGTGCCTTCAAGACCATTTACGAGGAGTCAAGCTAAGGAGCTTGATGATATTCAAGTCATGGTTTTGAAGAGCTATGATGGTGCACGCTTTGGAGAAGCGGGCAGCATGTTTGAGGCGACAAGAAGCACGAGGAGAATAAGAAGAAATCTTAAGCCTAATTTAAGGGAAAAATAACTTCCAAGTCAAAAAGGAGAAGTTTACCGCTTTTCAAATAAGGGAATTAGTTTTTCCTTAGGCTTTGAGAAGGTAGAACACATGCTGCATAAGGGAAATTAGGATTGGAAAATTTCGGTTGTGGAGTGATGTAGGGAAAACCTACGAAAGCGATAAAAGATAAAAGTGAGACGAGACTTACACTAAAGTCGAGTAGCAACGGAGAACTTGTTCCGTTACACCCCGAACGATTGGAAAGAATCACCTAGCACTATGCAACTATCCTCAAGAATCACGTGGTCCTTGCAAATAGAATGGTCGGGGAGGTTTGAGGTTCAACTTGGAGTCGTCCAATTGAAATTCAAGCCAAGAATCAAAGGTTTCAATAGAGAGTATTTCTCTTGTGTTTTGCATTCAAGATAGGTTAAAATGAGTTCAAGACCTAATGAAGGCTTTTATAGCCCTCTACAACATGTAATGAAGTGTCTAAAATACCCCTAAGTGGGTTTACACAATAGAAGCCACTTAGGGCCAAAGTTGGAATTACACACACAAAATAGTCAAAATTCGGATGGGGTCACAACAGGGGTAGGCGGTCCGCCTACCCCTAGTAGGCGCTCCGCCTTGGCTCAACTTCCTGAGGCCACCAGTCAAGGAGGCGGTCCGCCTCTGTGAGGTAGGCGGTCCGCCTCTCCCAAAGTCCAGAGAGTGTGCAAAGTTTAGGCGGTCCGCCTCTTCAGGTAGGCGGTCCGCCTCTTCCTGAAGCTTCTTGGGGTGTCTCCTTTTGTGTCTCTTGAGCCTCTCCAAGTGTCCTAGATGGTTCCCCTACCATGGTGCTCCAATGCATGATCTTCAAGGTTGTTCCGGAGCTTCCATCTTCCTCGTTCAAGCCTCTCCATACCAAGTGAAGGTGAGCATCATGGATAGCTTTGGCTTGGCTTCTCGTGAAGGGTCTCGAGCTAGATTGCCCGGCATCATCCTCCCCTTCTTGAGAAGATTTCGTCCTCGAAATTAAGGCGTCATCCTCCATGGCATCACCTACATCACAAGGAGCCAAGTCACTAACATTGAAAGTATTTGACACATTGTACTCACCCGGTAGATCAATCACATAGGCATTGTTGTTGATCTTGGATATTACTTGGAACGGGCCATCTCCTCGGGGTGCCAACTTCCCTTTTCTAATGCTTGGGAATCTTTCTTTTCGGAAGTGCACCCACACCCAATCTCCTTTCTTGAATTCCACTTTCTTCCTCCCCTTGTTCTTCTTGGTGGCCAACTTTTCATAAGCTTCCTCCAAGTTCTTCTTTGCTTTGGCATGGAGGTCCATCAAGGCCTTAGCTCGGCTTGTACCTGCAACATTAACAACCATTTCCCTTGGCAAAGGGGTGAGATCAAGTGGAATCAAAGGATTAAAACCATAAACGCACTCAAATGGAGTCATGCCAATCATTCTATGCAAAGTGCGGTTATATGCAAACTCCATGAGTGGTAACTTCTCCACCCATGTCCCGGCCTTACCTCGGGTCATAGCTCTAAGAAGAGAACCCAAGGTTCGGTTCACCACCTCGGTTTGGCCATCCGTTTGAGGGTGGTGGGATGTAGAGAACAACAATTTGGTGCCAAGGGCACCCCACAAACATCTCCAAAAATGGCTTAGGAACTTAGTGTCCCTATCACTTACAATGGTTTGAGGCACGCCATGCAATTTTAACACATTATCAATGAACAAGGAAGCTACATGGTGTGCATCACTACTCTTCTTACAAGGAATGAAGTGAGCCATTTTGGAAAACCGATCCACGACAACATAAATGCTATCGTGGCCCCCTCTAGACCGCGGCAAACCCATAACAAAATCCATCGAAATGTCCATCCACGGGCTAGTAGGAATAGGCAAAGGAGTATACAAGCCATGGGGATTCGACTTAGACTTGGCGTGCTTGCAATCTAGACAAGCATTGCATAGCCGCTCAACATGCATTCCCATCTTAGGCCAATGGAATTGCTCCATAAGAATGGCCAAAGTCTTATCCCTCCCAAAGTGACCCATCAAGCCTCCACAATGTGCTTCACGCACTAGCAATTCTCGCCAAGAGGACTCGGGGACACATACTCTCCCATTCTTGAAAATGTAGCCATCTACCCATTGGTATTTTTCCACCCTTTCCCCACTCACTAGAGCATCATGGATGCTCTTGAACTTTGGGTCATGTTCATACAAAGATTTTATTCTCTCAAAACCCATAAGTCTAGAAGCAAGAGTGGTAGCAAGGGCGAACTTCCTAGAAAGCGCATCGGCTACAACATTGTCCTTTCCCCGTTTGTAATGAATTACATAAGGGAAGGACTCAATGAACTCCACCCACTTGGCATGTCTTTTGTTCAACTTCTCTTGACCTCTTAGATGCTTGAGTGACTCATGGTCACTCTTGATCACGAATTCCCGAGGCCATAGATAGTGTTGCCAATGGGCCAAAGCTCTCACTAGGGCATACAACTCCTTGTCATACGTGGAGTAATTCAAGGTTGCGCCCTTCAACTTCTCACTAAAGTAGGCAACGGGTTTCCCTTCTTGCATGAGCACACCCCCAATACCAACCCCCGAGGCATCACACTCTACCTCAAAAGCCTTCCCAAAGTCGGGCAATTGCAACAACGGGGCGGTACTTAACCTACTTTTCAATTCTTGGAAAGCCTTCTCTTGTGGCTCTCCCCAAACAAAGGACTTGTCCTTTTTCACCAACTCGGTGAGTGGTGCGGCAATGGTGCTAAAGTCTCTAACAAAGCGCCTATAGAAACTAGCAAGGCCATGAAAACTCCTCACATGAGAAACGGTGGTGGGAGTAGGCCAATCTCTAATGGCTTCAACTTTGGACTCATCAACTTCTACACCATTGACACTAACAACAAAGCCCAAAAAGACAACCTTTTCAACACAAAAGGCGCACTTCTTAAAATTGGCATAGAGCTTTTCGGCTCGTAGCACTTCAAGCACGTGACTCAAATGGCCCACATGGTCGTCTATTGACTTGCTATAAATCAATATGTCATCAAAGTAGACGACCACGAATTTGTTGATGAATGGCTTAAGCACGTGGTTCATTAATCTCATGAAAGTGCTAGGTGCGTTGGAGAGGCCGAAGGGCATCACCAACCATTCATATAGACCAAACTTTGATGAAGCCCAAATCGTGCCAAGACACTTTCCGACATGTGCCAAGCTTAGAAGATACAAAGGACTTGAAGTCAAGGGCTTTGGAAGTGTTCCGGATGGTTTCATCATTAGGCTCCACGCCTAAGGAGAAGGAAGGAGGCCCAGCATAGCTAGGCGCCCCGCCTAGCCCAGGCGCCCCGCCTAGGAAGCTCACTGCCTAAGAATGGAAGGCACCCAGGCGCCCCACCTAGCCAGGCGCCCCGCCTAGCTGAAGGCCAAGCCAGGCGCCCAGCCTAGCCAGGCGCCCAGCCTAGCTGAAGGCCAAGCCAGGCGCCCCGCCTAGCTCCAGGCGCCCAGCCTAGCTTCAGCATGATCCAGGCGCCCCTCCCAGCCCCAGGCGCCCCTCCTAGCTGCTGAACTTATGGTTCTTTTACTATTTTGCCCTGCGTGGCTTATTTGTTGAACCTTATTAAGTAAGGGTAGTTAAGTCTTTGTGTAAGCTTGGGAAAACACTATAAATATCCAAGCCTAGCTTATTTTACACTTAGTTTATGTTGAATGATGAATTGAATATTGTAAAGAGTGGATTCTCTTTGGGTTTATGAAAACCAACCTTAGTTGGGACTTGTTACTTCTAGTGGATTCTAGTTGCCTAACAACCCCGCCCCGATCATTCTATTTGCGAGTCCCAAGTGTGGCTCGAGGGTAGTTGCATAGCGTAGGTGTTCTTGTCCTTCTCCCGGGGTGTAACGGAACAAGTTCTCCGTTGCTACTTGGGATTTGAGATCGAGTTACGTCTCGTTCTTATCTTTTTATCTTTTCCGCGTTTTCGCTACATCAGTTTGGTATCAGAGCAAGGCTCGGGTTTTGTTTCTACAAACCCCCGACCCTTGGTTCTTCGTGCCTAGTATCTTTTCTTTTAGTTTTCTTGTTGTTGAAGTTATTGAAAGAAGAAAATTACAAAAAAATTGAAAAATTGAAAAATACAAAAAAATTGGTGTATCTTGTTGGTTTGGATGATCTATGATATGGGTGTTATAGATTCTTGATCGTGATCAAATTCCCGTTACTTGGATACCAAAATTGTTTGGATTGGTGGAGTTTGAAAATTTGAAACCCCAAAACCCCCTTAAACCCTTGAAGAACTTGTTCTTGATGATTTTTGGCTTGATTCTTGGGTTGGATTGATGTTTGTTTGGAAATTTGTTCTTGGGGATTGAACTTCATTGAAAAACAAACGATTTGATACCAATTTCGTGGGATTTGAGTATGGATAACACCAAGTTTGATGAATCACAATCCATTTTGAAAACCCTTTGAAAAACCCCCTTGTTCTTGAGTTCTTGACATTGAATCTTGAATTTGATTGATTGTTTGGATGTTAATGTGATTGGGGTTTGTTAAGGAAGATCAAACACAACTTTGGGTATCATTGGATTGTGAAAACAAGTTGAAAACATCGGATTTGGAGCTTGAAAATCGACTTGAAACGAGTTTGGAACGAGTTGGAAAAGGCTCCAGGCCAGGCGCCCCGCCTAAGCCAGGCGCCCCGCCTGACTTGGCTACTGCCTAAGTCCCAGGCGCCCCGCCTAAACCCAGGCGCCCCGCCTGGAACACTGCACAGTCTAGGCGCCCCTCCTGAGTTCAGGCGCCCCACCTGAGTGCTGAAAGTGTTGTTTCGGGTAGATTTTCATAGGCATTTCCCTTTGTTTGATTGCATTAATTCCGGTTAGTGCTATTAGAGTATAATCCTACTCGATTAGTACTAATCACTTTGAGCTATTAGGATCATCGTGCCTAGAAAGGAGACTAGAATTCAAAGAAGATCCGTAGTATCTTTTGGTTCAAGTCCTCACTTCAAATTGCTTAGCGTTCATCGAGTCATATTAACTCCACTCGCCCCGGAGTACAATTGGCTTGTGAATAGTTGGTTGGGTTGAGGATTGATAGTCAACTACTTGAAGCTTTTGGTAACAAGTCCGAGTGAAATATCCACCACCACCCCCAAAAGAGTGATCCGAGTGAACTCAAGTGAGGGAGTGAGTGAGGTCTTTTACTAACGTTTGTTGCTTCTTGTAGGTATAATGGCAAACGATGGAGATGATCCCATGAAGCATTTCATGGCCACCATTATGGCTAAATTGGAGGATATCTCATTGAGACTTGAAACCGTCGAGAGGAATCAAGTTGAGACCGGTGAGAGGAGGACCCCGAGTGTCCAAATTGAATCCGGAGAGGGCACGAGTCATAGCACTCCTATGACTCCCGGACACTTTGTTGAGCTAAACAAGAGGTATGAACAAAGCAAGGTTGAAGCTCTACGAGAGCGTGGGTTGGGCAATCCCCAACATGAGAGCAATCCTCTCAACTTGGGCAATCCCCAAGGAAATGCTCCACTTCGAAGACCCGTTAGGTTTGTCCCACCTCTTGAGCAAGTTGTTGAGGCTCAAGAAGAGGAGGAAGCCGAGTATGGTGATGAAGCCTATGGGTATGATGCTCATTATCAACCTAGGAGGCCAATGAATTGGGGTCGAAATGTGGATCGGGGTAGAGGCCGAGGTCGAGGGCCACCCATGAGATTTGATGGAAGGAATGCTAGGAGAGAATATGTTGCTCATGATGACCACTATGGAGGCCAACCGGAGCCTAACTATGGGGTGCGTGACAACAACAACAATCTCAATAGTGTGAAGCTTAATCTTCCATCCTTTAAGGGAGCTTGTGATCCGGAGGCATATATGGAATGGGTTCTACTTATAGAGAGAGTGTTTGACACAAATGAGATGACCGATGAGAAGAAAGGTACTTATGCTATTTCATCCTTTGAGTCTTATGCTTTTACTTGGTGGGAATCCATAAAGAGGACAAGAAGAAGAGCGGGTGTGCATGTGAATGTGACATGGAATGAATTGAAGGCCCTCATGAATACCAAGTATGTGACTCCTAGATATCGACAAGAGCAACTCAAGAAGCTCTATGATCTAAAGCAAGGTGTCAAGACGGTTCATGAGTACTATGATGAGTTTGAGAAGACCCGATTAGCCTTAGATATGGAGACCGAGGATGAAGAGCAAGCCATGATCCGTTTCAAAAATGGTTTGAGCTATGGTATAGCTTCTCAATTGAGGTTGCATTCTTATCCTTCACTTCAAGATCTATTGGAAGCCGCTATTGAAGCCGAGCAATGGCTCAAGGGAGAAAAGTCCACCCGTTACAAGAGTAGCACTCCTACTCCCATGAACCAACCAAAAGAGTGGAAGACTCCAAATGCAAGCTTTCCAAGTGCCAATGCTAGCAAAGAAGTGAAGAAGCCATATGAGAAGACTACTCCACCTTTGGAAGGTACTTCTAAAACTCGTTTGAGTAATCCTATTTCCACTTCTACTCAATGTTATAAGTGCAAGGGCTATGGGCATATTGCTAAAAAATGCTCCACAAAACGAAACATGGTTGTGGTTGGCAATTTAGTGTATGAACAAGAAAGTGAGTCCGAAAATGGAGAAGTAGAGGGGGATGAGGAAGTTGATTGTGAGGAGGCCGTAGAAGAGGATGATGGCCCTCAAATGTTCTTGGTGGTTAGGAGAAGCTTGAGTACCATTGTTATGGAAGAGGAGGTGGAAAATGATCAAAGGGAAAACCTCTTTCATGCTAGGTGCCGAGTGATGGGCCAAGTATGTTCAATGGTTGTTGATTCGGGGAGTTGCACCAACATAGTGAGCCAAACCTTGATTTCCCAATTGAAGTTACCCACTCTAAAGCATCCAAAACCATATCGTTTACAATGGCTTAGCGAGTGTGGTGAACTAAAAGTGGTGAAACAAGCGTTGATTGAGTTTAGCATTGGGAGCTATAAGGATAAGATCATGTTTGACGTGGTCCCGATGCAAGCATGCCATTTATTGTTTGGGAGACCATGGCAACATGATAGGTGTGTAGTGCATGATGGCCGGACCAACTCCTATACGGTCAAGAAAGATGAGAGAAAGTATGTGCTTAGACCTTTGACTCCAAGGCAAGTGAGGGAAGACTATAAACGCATGAAGGAGTTGAGGGAAGCGGCTAAAGCAAAGTCACCCATTCTACTTGAGCCCGAGGCAAACAATCTTATTGTTTTGCCAACACATGATGAAAATGAGAGTCACTCCACTTCAAATGAGAGAGAAAAGATAGAGAGAAGTGAGGGAGTGACCGGTGACAATCCAAGAGAGGAAAAAGGAGAGGCTTTGAGGAGTGATGTGAGGGGATTGTCACCACAAACTACACTTGACCATGAGGTAAAATTGAGAGAGATGAGAGGTGAGGAAGGAAAAATTGAGAGTGAGAGCACCCATTGTTCTAACCCTTCTTTATCTTCTATCTCTTCTTGTGAAAGCTCTTGTGTAGGTACATTTGAAGACAAGTCATTAGAGCCTCCATGTGAGCTTCATGAAGGAGAAGTTGCATATGACACTTCAAACCTTGTGAGTGATCAAGGAAGTACTACAAAAGTAAGTGTTGCTTCACCCTTTCATGAACCCACTAGCTACTTGTCTTGTAATGACTCAACACTAGTTGGAGCTTGTGATGCATCTAGTGAATATGCCACTAGTGAAGAGTCTAGTTGTCAACTTGTGTGTGCTTGTGAAACACTAGTTGGAAGTGATTTTATGCCACATCATGATGTGAGCTCATTGTTCATTGAACCCTTCCCTAGTGTAGGTTTGATAGTTGACCATGATTGTGACCTTTGCTATGACACACCACCAACCTTTGACATAGGGAAAGATGAGGTAGTTGACCACTCCCTAATTGATATGCTTCTATTTGGTGGACCAATGTGTTGTGGTGAGGATGGTCCTGTCCTTGAGGAGTCCAAATTGCATGAATTGGACAAGGTTGTCTACGATGACTCCTCAAGTGAACCTAGTCTTGATAACTTGTCTATGCTTGATCATGATAGTGAGATGCATGTTTACACTAATCCATTGTTTGAAGGCATTCTCATTAGTGGTAATAACTTGTATCGGACTAGGGTGAATAGCAAATTGGAACCCCCATGGTGTGAAGGAATTGATTCCTTAGGCAACCCATTGTTTGAGAAACTGGGTGAGGTGGATGGTTCTTTGAGTGACCCTACTATTGCTAGATGGGGTTATGATGAAGAAGAATCCATTATCCACGCCTTTCTTGAAAGTTTGACTTTTGAGAAGGGTTGCTTAGGTGATGAAGTTGGAGTTGAAAGGGAATCCCTTGGTGTGAGTAAGTATGCTCTAAAGAAGGGGAGTGGAGTACTTGATGTTACTTTCATGATGGGTTACTTGACTCACTCCACTCCACATGTTGATCACACCTCGAGGATAGATTGGTTTGTTGATCTTGAGCTTAAAGTTCAAGGGGATTTTGATAGCTTGATCTTGCATTTTTCATATCCCCATGGCCTATATGATCACTATTGTGTTAGGTGCATGATGATCTTTAACCAAGTACGTTTTGTTCTCTTTGGAGACTTGATATTTGTGCTTTTAATTGATGCTTGGTTATATCACAAGAGTGTGTTTTCCACACTTCTTGCACTAACCTACTTTCAAAGTAGGAGTTCTTGTGTTTGCTTGACGTTGCTTGTAGGTTCTAAGTTCCATGTTAAAGCAAGGGAGATCTTGGAAGAGACCTATGTCAAGGTGACGATCAAGAGTTACAAAGGAGGAGAGCATTGGGCACCTCGAGGAGATGATGCCAAGGACGTGAACGCATTGATTTCGAGGACGAAATCTTCTCAAGAAGGGGAGGATGATGAAGCCCAAATCGTGCCAAGACACTTTCCGACATGTGCCAAGCTTAGAAGATACAAAGGACTTGAAGTCAAGGGCTTTGGAAGTGTTCCGGATGGTTTCATCATTAGGCTCCACGCCTAAGGAGAAGGAAGGAGGCCCAGCATAGCTAGGCGCCCCGCCTAGCCCAGGCGCCCCGCCTAGGAAGCTCACTGCCTAAGAATGGAAGGCACCCAGGCGCCCCACCTAGCCAGGCGCCCCGCCTAGCTGAAGGCCAAGCCAGGCGCCCAGCCTAGCCAGGCGCCCAGCCTAGCTGAAGGCCAAGCCAGGCGCCCCGCCTAGCTCCAGGCGCCCAGCCTAGCTTCAGCATGATCCAGGCGCCCCTCCCAGCCCCAGGCGCCCCTCCTAGCTGCTGAACTTATGGTTCTTTTACTATTTTGCCCTGCGTGGCTTATTTGTTGAACCTTATTAAGTAAGGGTAGTTAAGTCTTTGTGTAAGCTTGGGAAAACACTATAAATATCCAAGCCTAGCTTATTTTACACTTAGTTTATGTTGAATGATGAATTGAATATTGTAAAGAGTGGATTCTCTTTGGGTTTATGAAAACCAACCTTAGTTGGGACTTGTTACTTCTAGTGGATTCTAGTTGCCTAACAACCCCGCCCCGATCATTCTATTTGCGAGTCCCAAGTGTGGCTCGAGGGTAGTTGCATAGCGTAGGTGTTCTTGTCCTTCTCCCGGGGTGTAACGGAACAAGTTCTCCGTTGCTACTTGGGATTTGAGATCGAGTTACGTCTCGTTCTTATCTTTTTATCTTTTCCGCGTTTTCGCTACATCAAACTTGGTCTTGAATGCGGTTTTCCACTCATCCCCGGGTTTCATCCGGATTTGATGGTAGCCGGACCTAAGGTCTATTTTAGAAAAGACACTAGAACCACTAAGCTCATCCAACATGTCATCCAAACGAGGTATGGGATGTCGATACTTTACCGTGATCTTGTTGACCGCTCGACAATCCACACACATCCTCCAAGTGCCATCCTTCTTCGGAACAAGGATCACGGGCACGGCACAAGGGCTCAAGCTCTCCCTCACCAAGCCTTTGGTGAGCAACTCATCAATTTGCTTTTGTAGCTCCCTTGTGTCCTCGGGATTGCTCCTATATGCCGGCTTGTTGGGAATTTGAGATCCCGGGACAAAGTCAATTTGATGTTCAATACCCCTCAAAGGAGGCAATCCATCCGGCATCTCATCCGGGAACATGTCCTCATAGACCTTCAAAACATTTTCAATGGCACTAGGCAAAGGGTTAGGGTTAGATAAATAATCACTTTCGGAATTTAAAACCATACCTTTGTGCACTAGGCATATGAGCATTTTGGTGCCGTCATTACCTTTCAAGATCTCACCCGGTTGCATCATGGCACACATGCGACCGGTGGAAGATGGTGGAATCTCGGCCAAAGGTTTGGCCACAACCGGGGACTTGGCCTTAGCCGCTTCCCTCAACTCTTTCATGCGCCGATAGTCTTCACTTACTTGCTTTGGGGACAAGGGTGTGAGCACAAACTTCTTCCCCTCATGTCTAACCGTGTAAGTGTTGGCCCGGCCATCATGAACCACTTGTTTGTCGTATTGCCACGGCCTACCAAATAAAAGGTGGCATGCTTGCATTGGCACCACGTCAAACATGTGTACATCTTGATAGTTCCCAATCTTGAACCTAATCAAGACTTTCTTCAAGACCCTTAATTCCCCACACTCACTCAACCATTGCAAACGGTAGGGATTAGGGTGCTTTTGGGTAGTCAATTTCAATTGTGAGACCAAGGATTTGCTCACCACATTCGCACAACTACCCGAGTCTATGATCATGGAACACACTTGCCCCTTTACTCTACACCGAGCATGGAACAAGTTTTCCCTTTGTTCATCTTCCCTCTCTTCACTCACCATGGTTCCCAAAATGCGGCGAACCACCAGGAACATATTAGGATCATCCCTCTCCGTCACTCTCTCTTCACCCTCACCCTCAACTTCCTCACTCTCCTCCTCAACTTCTCCCTCGGACTCACTTTCTCCCTCATAGACCAACCCATCATCCATCACAATCATCGTTTTCCGGGTAGGGCACTCTTTGGCAAAGTGGCCATAACCCTTACATTTATGGCATTGGAAAGAAGAAGAAGAAGGAGTATTTAAAGTAGTTTTAGAATTACCTCCAACCTCTTTGTGGTCGCTTCTCGGGGTAGCCTTCTCAAAAGGCTTCTTCACATCTCGACTCCCACTTGCACCACTTGTGTATGGGGTCTTCCATTCTTTGGGGTGAGTTGTTGGAGTGGTAGTGGTGGTACTCCTATAGCGAGGAGCCTTCTCTTCTTTGAACCACTTCTCGGCCTCAACCGCGGCATCACACACATCTTGTAGAGAGTGGAAGGTGTGTAGCCTCAATTGGGAAGCAATCTCCCTACTCAAACCACTTTTGAAACGGATGATAGCTTGTTCCTCATCCTCCGTTTCCATATCAAGAGCCATTCGGTTCTTCTCAAAGTCATTGAAATACTCATCAACGGATTTGGAGCCTTGTTTCAATTCATAGAGCCGTTTGAGTTGCTCTTGTCGATACTTGGGAGTCACATACTTGTTGCTCATTATTTCTTTCAACTCTTTCCAAGTGATGTTCATCCGCAACCCAAGTCGTCTCCTTGATCGCTTCATGGATTCCCACCATGTAGAGGCATAAGATTCAAAGGAAGCAATGGCATAGGTAGCCTTCTTCTCCTCGGACATATCATTCGTGTCAAAGACCCGCTCCAATTGAACCTTCCATTCTAAGAATGCCTCCGGATCACTAGTCCCCTTGAAAGGCGGGATAGTGATCTTTACACTATTGAGGTTAGTGTCACGACCCCCACGATGTGGTCCCGGTTGACCCCCGTAGTAGTCTTCAACCTCATCATACTCCCTTCTCAAGTCCCTTCCCGTGAAAGCCCTTGGAGGTCCTCGACCTCGCCCACGACCTCCATCCATCCCTCGGCCTCCGTTCATCGCTCTCCTAGGTGGATAATGAGCATCAAAATCATCATCTAAACCGAGGCCCTCCCCTTCTTGAGCTTCATCAACTTGCTCAAGAGGAATCACATTTCTTCGGGGCCTTAAGAGTGGGACATCTCCTTGGGGATTGCCCAAGGGTTGGGGAGTGCCCAACGATCTTTCTCTAGCAAGAGCCTCGTCCCTCAACCGTTGTCGACGAACTAACTCCGCATATTGATCCGGCTTCATGATTGAATCATCACTTGTGCCTTCATTGGCATCCTTTTGGACACTCGGGGTCCTTTCCTTTTCAAAGACCTCCATTCTAAGGTTCAAGGTTTTCACCTCGGCCAATAGACTAGCCAAGACGTCAACGGGAACCTCAATGGTTGATTTGGCCTTCTCATCCGCCATTGTACCTACAACAATAAAAAACAAGTAAAGAGATTAGAGTAAAAGTCCTTACTCGCTCCCTTACCTTTGATTGTCCCTCGGGTTCACTCTTGTTTTTGGGGTAGGTTCACTCAAGCTCGAATTCAAAAGTCTTCCTCGGAGTTGAACAACTACCTGAACAACCAAACAATCCAACAAGTTCCCAATGCTCTTCGGGAAGAGTGGAGTTAATGGGACTCTATGGGCGTTCGGCTTTTAAGTGAGCACTTGAGCCAAAGAAATTCTACGAGTCTTCTTTGAAGTTATCAACACCAACACGCACGAATATCCTAAGCGCTCAATGAATTAGTACTAGTTGAGTAGAAGAATTACTCACAAAGTACTAACCGGAAGTAATGGAAGCAAACAAACCACGAAAACTTACGAAACAAACTACCCGGACACCTTCCCAGTGGGAGGAGGACCGCCTATGGACTGAGGCGGAGGGCCTCACAAAGTCCAGAGACCAAGCAGTGGGGGGGGTCCGCCTAAAGAAAGGGGCGGTCCGCCTAGGTCTGTTCTCTGCACAATTTCAAGTTCGTTTCTTGGTTTTTGGCACCCGATTTTCCAATGTTTTCAAGGAGTTTTTGATATGTAATGGTACCCAAAGTTGTTTTGGACTATAACAAGCAAACCCCAATGGTCTAATCCAACAAACAACCAACAAACAACTTGATTCAAAGATTTGGAGCAAATTCTTCAAAAACTTCAAGAACACCAAGATTTCAAAAATTCGATTTTCACTCCGCTACTCCAAATGATGTTATAGTGGTATCAAAATGACGGGGTAACTATAAGGAATAATCCCCGATACCAAACAACCACAAAATCATAACATCAAACAAGTTTTGGCAAATTTTGCAAAATACCCAACCTAGGGTTTAATTTTTCCAACTTTTGATTTTCAACTTCAAAACGCGTTTTGTTGGTACCCAATTGTCGGGTTCACGTAGACAAACAATCCCCGATAATCAAAACCAACAAAATCGTAACAAACAACAATTTCTAGCAAATTTTTGGGTTTTCTAGTTTTTGACTTTTTTTCTTCTTTTTCAATGAAACAAGAACAAGAACACGAAAACAAACACGGAACATAAAAGACAAGCACGAAGAGTAGGACGAGGGCTCGTAAGAACGCAACCCTAGCCTTGCTCTGATACCAACTGATGTAGGGAAAACCTACGAAAGCGATAAAAGATAAAAGTGAGACGAGACTTACACTAAAGTCGAGTAGCAACGGAGAACTTGTTCCGTTACACCCGAACGATTGGAAAGAATCACCTAGCACTATGCAACTATCCTCAAGAATCACGTGGTCCTTGCAAATAGAATGGTCGGGGAGGTTTGAGGTTCAACTTGGAGTCGTCCAATTGAAATTCAAGCCAAGAATCAAAGGTTTCAATAGAGAGTATTTCTCTTGTGTTTTGCATTCAAGATAGGTTAAAATGAGTTCAAGACCTAATGAAGGCTTTTATAGCCCTCTACAACATGTAATGAAGTGTCTAAAATACCCCTAAGTGGGTTTACACAATAGAAGCCACTTAGGGCCAAAGTTGGAATTACACACACAAAATAGTCAAAATTCGGATGGGGTCACAACAGGGGTAGGCGGTCCGCCCACCCCTAGTAGGCGCTCCGCCTTGGCTCAACTTCCTGAGGCCACCAGTCAAGGAGGCGGTCCGCCTCTGTGAGGTAGGCGGTCCGCCTCTCCCAAAGTCCAGAGAGTGTGCAAAGTTTAGGCGGTCCGCCTCTTCAGGTAGGCGGTCCGCCTCTTCCTGAAGCTTCTTGGGGTGTCTCCTTTTGTGTCTCTTGAGCCTCTCCAAGTGTCCTAGATGGTTCCCCTTCCATGGTGCTCCAATGCATGATCTTCAAGGTTGTTCCGGAGCTTCCATCTTCCTCGTTCAAGCCTCTCCATACCAAGTGAAGGTGAGCATCATGGATAGCTTTGGCTTGGCTTCTCGTGAAGGGTCTCGAGCTAGATTGCCCGGCATCATGGAGTGCAGAAAAAGGGGTAAAAGTTCACCAAATTTGAGTTGGAAAGCAAGGGAAAAGAGGAAAAAGTTGTTCTACACAAATAAGGCTTGTCTTGGGCGCCTATTTAAGGGTACAGAGTTCATATTTCTTTAGGATTTCCTTGTTTCTTTGTTAACACCACTTCTAATTAGTAATCCTTAGGTAATTCTTCTACTTAAGCTAATTAATAGTTTTTGAGCTTGTAGGATTTCGTACTTAAATTCAGAATTTCCAACTTTCGTAGAATTTCTTTTGCTTCTCTTGCTCACTTTAAAAGCTGTCCGCCTATAGAGTCTCATTAATTCATTCATCCCGAAGAGAACTAGTGAATCTTATGAACTTGAACGGTCTTTCGGGAACTTGATCAATTCGAGGAAGCCATTTGTGACAAGTTTGAGTGAACCTACTCTAAAATTGAGTGACCCCGAGTGTCATTCAAAACTAAGGGAGCAAGTGAGGTATTTTACTAATATTAACATATTTTCTAGTTTTTACTTGTGTGCAGGTACATGGCTAGAGAAGGAGACAAGACCGTGGGGGTGTGTGAGAGCACCTTAACCGACCTCCTGGCTGAGATGAGGGCAATGAGTACCCGAATAGAGAGCATTGAAAGAGAAAAATCAGCTAGTGCTCAAAAGGACGCCGGAGAAGGAACTAGTGACGCTTCCACCATGAGACCTGAATAATTCGCTGAAGCAGATCGTCAACAAGAGTTGAGGGAAAAGGGCTGCTCGAAATGTGAGAGCCTTGGGCATTCCCCAAGGTAATGTACCACCAACTTATGCCAGCCCGGAGACTTGTAGTGCCCGCTGAGGGAAGAGGAGTAGCTCATCATGTAGAACAATCTGAACATGACTGCTATGAAGAAGATGATTTTGAGCAGCAAAACCCGAGGGTGAGACAAGTGCATGGAGACCTTGGTAACATGAGGGGTCGTGGCATTGGTCGCGGACCACGAAGAGGCTTTGGGGGCTTTGGAGGAAGGAATGTGGAACTCAAATTTGAAGCTTATGTTGAACCATATGAGGGGCGTCCCGAACCAGCCCATGGTGGTCGTGAGAGTGGCTTGAATAGTGTCAAGGTTACTATTCCTTCATTCAAGGGAACTAGTGATCCTGACAAGTTTCACGAATGGAAGGTTCAAGTTGAGAGAATATTTGAGATAAATGACATGTCTGAGGAGAAGAAAGCTACCTATGCCATTGCGCCTTTGTGTCCTATGCTTCTACCTGGTGGGAGGTCGAAAGAGATCTAGAGTAAGGCATAATCAGCCTGCATGCATTACTTGAGGAGAATTGAAACAAGTGATGACCGAGAAGTATGTCAATCCAAAGCATAAACAAGAGTAGCTCCGGAGGTTATATGACTTGAAACAAGGGCTGAAATC
Source organism: Petunia x hybrida (assembly GCA_037355625.1). NCBI lineage: Eukaryota > Viridiplantae > Streptophyta > Magnoliopsida > Solanales > Solanaceae > Petunia > Petunia x hybrida. Next base: position 1,820,075 of record JBBBVM010000071.1, read on the forward strand.
TGTAGAAGAATACCATGATGAGTTTGAGAAAATTCGGCTAGCTCTTGACATGAAAGAAGAAGAAGAGGACGAGGTTATTATACAGTTCAAGGGTGGCTTGAGTCGTGACATCTCCAATCAATTGAGGCTGCATAATTTCTTGACACTCAATGATGCATTCCTAGCTGCCATTAAAGCTAGAAAGATGATTAAAGAAGATAAGGGATCCCGCTTTAGAGCGAGCTATAATTCCAAACCCATGAGCCGAAATAAAGAGTGGAAAACACCAAGTTTGGGAGGAGTTAGTGTGAGCCGTGAGGTGAAGAAACTAGCGGAGAAAGTGACGCCTAAGAGTGACCCTAAGGGATAGGGAGGTACTTCTAAAACTCTGCTTAATACTCCTTTTGCATCTTCTTTTCAATGTCATAAATGCAAGGGCTATGGACACTTTGCCAAGGATTGTCCTACGGAAAAAACCATACTTACCCTTGATGATGGTGCTGTCCATGAGGTGGAGAGTGATGAGGAGATTGAGGAAGATGAGCGGGCTGATTTGGTTGAGTGTGAGAAAGAGGTAGCGGAGGATGAATGTGTAAACATATTTCTAGTAGTGCGTAGGAACTTGAGCGCCATGAATGTAGAGGAGGAGGGAGATGTGCAGCCTGAGAACTTGTTTCATGCTAGGTGTAGGGTGAAGGGAAGGGTGTGCTCAATGATAATTGATTCAGGTAGTTGTACCAATGTAGTAAGTCAAATGTTGGTGACTCAACTAACGCTGCCCACATTAAAACATCTCCATCCCTATAGACTGTAGTGATTGAGTGAGTGTGGTGAGTTGAAAGTAGTGAAGCAAGCACTTATAAAGTTTAAAGTGGGGGCTTATCAAGATGAGCTCATGTTTGATGTAGTTCTGATGCAGCCCGATCACGTGCTGATCAAGTGATCGATCCACCGAGGAGACCGATGACAAGAAGCCAAGCCAAGCTGCTGCACGATGTGCACGTTCACTTAGCCTGGCCGAAGGAAAACAATTGCTCCGAAGCTGAGTGGCCGAGCTCAAGAATCGAAGGCATTATCTTTAGATTTGAGCCCGAAGGCAAAGTGAACGAGGACAATTGAGCGTCCAAAGGCAGCAAGTGTGTGTTCGAGCAGACAAACGAGAACCGAAGCCAAGGCTTACCGAAGTCAAAAGCTGCCGAACACATTTTAGTTCAGCCCTGCGTGGCTTATTTCTATTGGTCAACTGTGACCTAATTACTAGTTTACCCTTAGTATTTCCTATATAAACACTGTTTTCTTTCATTGTAAGTAGCTAGTTTTTAAACATTGAATATTAATGAAAGTGCCGAGCACATTTCTTGTCTCCGTCGTGAGCAAAACCCTGTGAGGGATTTATGGACTTGTGGCTTTCCGTTAATCCGATTGAACATTCCTCTTTGATCATTCAGTTTGCAAGAGGCATGTTCTCTTGAGGATTGTTGCATAGTGTAGGTGATTCTTGTATCCCTTTCGATCGAGCTTTGAGACGGGTTCCTCACTGTTCTTTCGAAAGAAGCAAGTTTTGTCTTGCTTCTATCTTTTATCTTTTCTTGTTATCTTCCGCGTTTGTGCTTAGCAACTCCTTCGGGTTTGCATTGCACCATCTTGGTATCAGAGCACGGTTTGGGCTTGTTTCTACAACCCCAAATCCTGTTCACGTTATCTTTAATTTCGTGCGTATTTGTCTCTGTTTTCCTTTTCGAATTCTGATTTGATTTTTGTTACTGTTGTTGTTATTTTACAAAAAAAAAAAAGTGTTAAAAGAAAATTCAAAAAAAAAAAAAAAAAAAAAAAATTGTGTTTGATTGTTGGTTGTTTGGGAAAAACAATCTTGGATTCTTGTTCACCATCGAGTTCTGATTCCAACGAATACCCGACGTACTGATTTCGTGACTAGGGTTTCTTGGTGAATTTTTGGACTGTTTTGAGCTTTAATGGTGACTGAACTCGAACCCCACTGTGTTTGGAAGAAACCGGTGAAGATTGGTGGTTCTTGAGTAATTTGGGTTTGTTTGTTGCTCAAAAATCGAAGCTCTGAGTTTAAATCGATGTCCGTACGCCGGAAACTTGTTACAAATCGTAACAGTGTACGACTCGAACGAGCTGGATCTTAGCTCGAAGAACTTCGTTTGATTTCCTCCGTTGTTGTTTGGAACCGGAGTCGAAAGAGCAACTCAGATCTGTGAATTTCGTGGTCAGTGAACCGAAGACGTTGTGTCCGTACGCCGGAGCAAGGTCACTGTTCCATTGAAGAAGAAAGGGGTTGAAATTTTAAACATCAAAACCCCAGGTGAAATTTGTCGGCTGAAAAGGGAAAGTGGATAAGGTAAAACCCTATCCGTACCAAGGAGGGACCACTTTTGTACGGACAGGAGTGGGTGTGATCGAAAAAGATTCCAAAAGGGAATCAAAGGGTAGATTCTCCTAGGTTCTCACTTTCTTTCGTGTCAAATTCTAGTTGGTGGATCTTTTGAGTAATTGTCCTACTCAAGGTCGTACTAACTCTTTTAAGCTGATAGGAACTCGTGCGAAGGGGTGACCGAAGTCCAAATTTTCGTAGAAATTCTCTTGACTCCCCGAGCTCAGTTTAAAAAACGTCCGATCCATCGAGTCGAACATCACTTCACTCTTCCCGAAGAGGCAGTGACTATTGACGAACTTGAAGGATCTTAGAGGACCGATCAATCAGACGAGCCACTGTTAACAAGTCCTTGAGTGATCAAAAACCGAACCCATAAATTGAGTGGACCCGAGTGCCACCCATCAAAGGTGAGGGAGTGTGTGAGGTGATTTCTAACCCTAACATTTGTTTGATCTTTGACTTGTGCAGGAACCATGGCTAGAAACGATGGCAAAAGCATTGAAAAGTCTGAATTGTCGTTAGCCGATCTCATGGCTGCGATACAAGGCATCAGTGCCGAAGTAAGAGGAGTGAGTGCTCGAGTAGCTAACCTCGAGCAGGGAAACGCGTCCGTGGGCATGAATGGGTCCGGCGTGGGAACGAGCCAATCCACTCCGATGAAGCCTGAGCTGTATGCTGAGCTTGTACGACAACATCAGTTGACAAGTGAAGCAATTCGAAGAGAACTTAACTTGGGCAATCCCCAAGCTTCTTATCAAAACTTGGGCATTCCCCGAGGAGAAAGAATACCACCTCCAGTGGCCCGAAGAGATCTTAGAGCTGTAACCGAAGAGGTTGATGAAGAGGAATTTCCCGAGGACGAATATGAGCGTGAGCCGCCATTCGCTCAACGAAGGCAAGCTCCCCGAGGACGTGGAAATTTCCGAGGTCGAGGTCGAGGCGCAAATGTTGAAAGAAATATTGGGCGTGAGGCTGATGATCGAGAAGATGAGTTTCCCGAGCAGGCTAGAGCTGTTCGAGACTCAAACTTGAACAGTGTCAAGATCACTATTCCACCCTTTAAAGGAACTAGTGATCCCGACGAGTATCTTGAATGGAAGCTTAAAATGGAGCGCATCTTTGAAACAAATGAGATGACCGATGAGAGAAAAGCTGCCCATGCCATTGCTTCGTTCGAAGCTTATGCATCAACATGGTGGGAATCTGACAAGAGGCATAGAAGAAGAAATGACTATCCAGTAGTCAATACATGGCCACAGTTGATGAGAGCGATGGATGGTAAGTACTTGAGTGCCAAATACCGGCAGACTCAAATGCAAAAACTCTATGAGTTAAAGCAGGGGTCCAAGTCCGTCCAAGAGTACCACGATGAGTTTGAAAAGGTTCGATTGAATCTTGATCTGGTCGAAGACGAAGAGCAAGCCATTATCAGATTTAAAAATGGCTTGGCTAGGGATGTGTCATCTCAGTTGAGACTCCACGTGTATCACACGTTGGAAGATCTGTTCGATGCTGCCACCGAAGCTGAAAAATTGGTGAAGGACGATAAGGCAAACCGGTATCGAGGAGTCACTACTTCTACTCCTTTGAACCGAGGTAAAGAATGGAAGAGTCCAAACCAAACAAGTGCTAACGCTGTTCGAGATTCGAAGAGACCCTTCGAAAGAGGTGTGACCGGTAACCAACCAAGAGAAGCGGGAGGTAAAGTTCAACTCAACTCTCCTAGTGCTTCAAATATTCAGTGTCACAAATGCAAAGGTTATGGTCACATGGCAAAAGAGTGTCCAACTCGCAAAGTTATGCTTCTGCTCGAAGATGGAACCGTCCATGAGCAAGCGAGTGACACCGAGGAGGAAATTATCGAGGAGACTGATCGAGCTGAAGTTGATGATGATCATGAGGCTGCCGAAGCTGATCATCCGGAAATGTTTCTTGTGGTTCGAAGGAATTTGAGCTGCATGACTCTTGAAGAAGAGGACAACCAAAGAGAAAACCTCTTTCATGCCCGATGTCGAGTGAGGGGAAAGGTTTGTTCGATGATCATTGATTCCGGTAGTTGTGCCAATGTAGTGAGCCAAACTTTGGTTTCACAAATGGGATTACCTACGATGAAGCATCCCCACCCTTACAAGTTACAATGGCTGAATGAGTGTGGAGAATTGAGAGTTGTCAAACAAGTGTGGATCAAGTTCAAAATCGGAGAGTATCAAGATGAAATGATATTCGATGTGGTTCCGATGCAAGCTTGTCATTTGCTATTGGGTCGACCATGGCAGTATGACCGAACAGCTGTTCACAATGGCAGATCCAACACTTACACTGTGAAGCTCGACGGGAAGAGTTTCATACTCAAGCCCTTGTCTCCAAAACAAGTCACCGAGGACTATAAACGAATGAAAGAATTGAAAGAAGCGGCCAAAGCTAAGCTTCCGATAGGAGCAAAATTGGGGCCCGAAGAAACAAACTCACCGATCGAAGTGAAAGGAATTTGTGCAATCATGCAACCCGGTGAGATCTTACGAGGCAACGACCACGGTCAGATGATGATTTGCCTCGTGCACAAGGGTATCTTTCTAAACTCTAATGATGATTTTTCTAATGATAACCCTTTGCCTTTGTTTGTTCAAAAAGTTTTGCAGGACTTCGAGGACATGTTTCCCGAGGAAATGCCAGGTGGAATACCTCCATTGAGAGGAATCGAGCACCAAATTGACTTCGTACCAGGGTCTCAAATCCCTAACAAACCTGCATACCGGTGTAATCCCGAAGACACCAAAGAGCTCCAACGGCAGGTTGATGAATTGCTGAACAAGGGCCTCGTTCGTGAGAGCTTGAGTCCTTGCGCCGTTCCTGTTATCCTTGTCCCGAAGAAGGATGGAACATGGCGAATGTGTGTTGACTGTCGAGCAGTCAACAAAATAACGGTAAAGTATCGTCATCCTATCCCTCGATTAGATGACATGCTAGATGAGTTAAGTGGTTCTTCATGCTTTTCGAAGATAGACCTCAGGTCCGGTTACCACCAGATCCGAATGAAACCCGGGGACGAGTGGAAAACTGCATTCAAGACCAAATTCGGTCTCTATGAATGGTTGGTGATGCCTTTTGGCTTATCCAATGCACCGAGCACATTCATGCGACTGATGAACCATGTGCTCAAACCGTTCATAAATAAGTTTGTTGTCGTTTACTTCGATGACATACTTATTTATAGCAGAACCGTGGATGAACATGTCGGCCACCTAAGGCAAGTACTTGAAAAGCTTCGAGAAGAGAAGTTGTATGCCAACTTCAAGAAATGCGCCTTTGGTGTCGATCGTGTAGTCTTTCTTGGATTTGTTGTCAGTGCTAATGGTGTCGAAGTCGACGAATCAAAAGTCGAAGCCATCAAAGATTGGCCAACTCCAACCTCGGTATCACAAGTTCGTAGCTTCCATGGCTTAGCTAGCTTTTACCGAAGGTTTGTTCGTGACTTTAGCACCGTGGCAGCTCCTTTAACCGAGCTGGTGAAGAAAGACAATCCATTTGTGTGGGGAGAGTCCCAAGAGAGGGCTTTCCAAGAGTTGAAGCGGAGGCTTTGTTCTGCCCCGTTGTTGCAACTCCCTGACTTCGGCAAAGCATTCGAAGTCGAGTGTGATGCGTCTGGAGTTGGGATCGGAGGAGTGCTGATGCAAGACTCGAAGCCGATCGCTTACTTTAGCGAAAAGCTTAAGGGTGCAACTTTGAATTACTCTACGTATGACAAAGAGTTGTATGCCCTCGTTCGAGCACTCGCCCATTGGCAGCATTATTTGTGGCCTCGAGAGTTTGTGATCAAAAGTGATCATGAGTCTTTGAAACATCTCCGAGGTCAGGAGAAATTAAATCGAAGACATGCCAAGTGGGTTGAATTCATTGAAAGCTTTCCCTATGTAATTCATTACAAAAAGGGAAAAGATAATGTTGTGGCCGATGCGCTATCAAGGAAATTTGCCTTAGCGACCACTCTCGCCTCTAGGCTCATGGGATTCGAAAGCATCAAGTCGATGTACGAGGACGATCCCAAGCTGAAATGTGTTCGAGACGCAATCTTGAGTGGCCGAAAGGTTGAGAAATATCAGTGGCATGATGGCTACCTCTTCAAAAATGGGAGGGTTTGTGTGCCAGTGTCATCGTGGAGAGAGCTCTTGGTTCGAGAAGCTCACTCAGGTGGACTGATGGGACACTTCGGTGTCGATAAAACTCTTGGAATCTTGACCGAGCAGTTCCATTGGCCCAAAATGCGACGAGATGTGGAAAAGCTTTGCAACGCTTGTCTCGTTTGCAAGAAAGCAAAATCGAAGTCCAACCCTCATGGTTTGTACACCCCGTTGCCTGTGCCTGATCGACCTTGGGTTGATATATCCATGGACTTTGTCTTGGGGTTACCGAGGTCGGGGGGAGGACATGATAGCATCTTCGTTGTGGTTGACCGTTTTTCAAAAATGGCTCACTTTATTCCTTGCAAAAAGTGTGATGATGCACAGCATGTAGCTACATTGTTTGTTTCTAACGTGTTAAAATTGCATGGTGTACCTCGTACTATTGTGAGTGATCGAGACTCGAAGTTCTTGAGTCATTTTTGGAAGTGTTTGTGGGGTGCCCTCGGCACCAAGCTACTATTCTCGACGTCTCACCATCCTCAGACTGATGGCCAGACCGAGGTAGTAAACCGAACCTTGGGATCGTTGCTTCGGGCAATGACAAAAGGGAAGGTTGGAAACTGGGCTGATCGTTTGCCCATGATGGAGTTTGCATACAATCGAACGGTGCATAGAATGATCAACATGACCCCGTTTGAATGTGTGTATGGCTTTAATCCTTTGATTCCACTTGATTTAACCCCATTGCCTCGAGATTCTGTTCTTGATTTTGAAGGTACTCGACGAGCAGCTGCCTTGATCGAATTGCATGCAAAGGTGAAGAAGAACCTCGAGGAGGCCTATGCAAAGGTTGCCTTAAAGAAAAACAAGGGGCGTAAAAAGTTGGAATTAAAGAAGGGAGATTGGGTTTGGGTTCACTTCCGAAAGGAACGATTCCCGAACCAAAGGAAAGGAAAGTTGGCTCCTCGAGGGGATGGTCCATTTCAAGTGTTGACCAAGATCAACAACAATGCCTACGTGATCGACCTCCCTGGTGAGTATAACGTGTCCAACACCTTTAATGTTGCTGACTTAGTTCCTTGTGTTGTAGGTCCAACTTCGGAGGACGAGGAGGGCTTGATTTCGAGGACGAAATCTTCTCAAGAAGGGGAGGATGATGCAGCCCGATCACGTGCTGATCAAGTGATCGATCCACCGAGGAGACCGATGACAAGAAGCCAAGCCAAGCTGCTGCACGATGTGCACGTTCACTTAGCCTGGCCGAAGGAAAACAATTGCTCCGAAGCTGAGTGGCCGAGCTCAAGAATCGAAGGCATTATCTTCAGATTTGAGCCCGAAGGCAAAGTGAACGAGGACAATTGAGCGTCCAAAGGTAGCAAGTGTGTGTTCGAGCAGACAAACGAGAACCGAAGCCAAGGCTTACCGAAGTCAAAAGCTGCCGAACACATTTTAGTTCAGCCCTGCGTGGCTTATTTCTATTGGTCAACTGTGACCTAATTACTAGTTTACCCTTAGTATTTCCTATATAAACACTGTTTCCTTTCATTGTAAGTAGCTAGTTTTTGAACATTGAATATTAATGAAAGTGCCGAGCACATTTCTTGTCTCCGTCGTGAGCAAAACCCTGTGAGGGATTTATGGACTTGTGGCTTTCGGTTAATCCGATTGAACATTCCTCTTTGATCATTCAGTTTGCAAGAGGCATGTTCTCTTGAGGATTGTTGCATAGTGTAGGTGATTCTTGTATCCCTTTCGATCGAGCTTTGAGACGGGTTCCTCACTGTTCTTTCGAAAGAAGCAAGTTTTGTCTTGCTTCTATCTTTTATCTTTTCTTGTTATCTTCCGCGTTTGTGCTTAGCAACTCCTTCGGGTTTGCATTGCACCAAGTTCCTATATAGGCTTGCCATTTGTTGTTGGGAAGGCCTTGGCAATTCTATAGGGGCGTCGTTCATGATGGCAAGGCAAACACTTATACGAGCAAGCTAGAGGGCAAGAGTTTTACACTCAATCCCTTGACACCCAAACATATTAGTGATGATTATAGACGCATGCATGAGCTGAAAGAAGCGGCTAAAGTTAAGCCTCCTATGGGGACCAAGCCTAAGGTTGTATACGATGCTATTACACTAGACCTGCCAGGTAATGTATGTGAACTGATGCAACAAGGTGAGTATTTACGAGGTAATAACAGTTCTAAATTATCAATTTTCCTTGTTCATAAGGGTGTTTTGTTCAGCTCTAATGATGAAAAGGCCTAACATTCACCCCTTTGCCTAGTGTTGATGATGATGTTTTGCATGAATATATGGACATGTTTCCCGAGGTGATGTCGAGTGGGCTTCCTTTATTGAGGGGGATAGAACACCAAAGTGACTTCATCCCGGGATCACAAATTCCTAATAAACCAGTGTACCAGAGAAACCTAGAGGACACCAAGGAGCTACAACATCAACTGGATGAGCTGCTAAGCAAGGGCCTGGTTCGTGAGAGTCTAAGTCTGTGTGCCGTGCTGGTGATCCTTGTTCCAAAGAAGTACGGTACATGGTGGATGTGTGTTGATATCCAGGCCATCAACAAAATAATGAAAAATTATCATCATTCTAGATGAGTTAAGTGGCTTGAGTGTGTTATCGAAAATTGATCTTAGGTCCGGTTACCACCAAATCTATATGAAACCGAGTCAAGAGTGAAAATTTTGCATTCAAGACCAAGTTTGGTCTATATGAATGGTTGGTGATTCCTTTTGGTCTCTCCAATGCACTTAGTATGTTTATGAGGCTAATGAACCATGTACTTAAGCTGTTTATTAATAAGTTTGTGGTTGTCTACTTTGATGATATTTTGATTTATAGTAAAAGTGCAGATCATCATGTTAATCACTTAAGGCAAGTAAGGTGTTGAGGGTTGAAAAGATCTATGCTAATTATAAAAAGTGTGCCTTTTGTGTGGAGCGAGTTGTCTTTCTGGGATTTAAAGTTCGTGCTAATGGTGTTGAGGTGGATGAATCTAAAGTTGAGGTATTAGTGATTGGCCTACTCCTACTAGTGTTTTGCACGTTAGGATTTTCCATGGTCTAGCTAGTTTCTATAGGTATTTTGTGAGGGAATTTAGCACCATAGTAGCACCACTCATTGAGTTAATTAGGAAAGATCAACAGTTTGTTTGGGGGGAGTCTCAAGAGAAGGCTTTCCAAGAGTTAAAGCATGGCTTAGTTCTGCCCCATTGTTGCAATTTCCTGACTTTAGCAAGGCATTTGAGATTGAGTGTGATGCCTCGGGGGTTGGGATAGGAGGCGTCCTAATGCAAGATGGGAAGCCTATTTCTTATTTTACTGAGAAGTTGAAGGGGCTGCCTTGAATTACTCCACGTGCCCTCGTGAGAGCTTTAGCCCGTTGGCAGCATTATCTATGGCCTAGGGAGTTTATCATTAGGAGTGATCATGAGTCGCTCAAAAATCTTAAGGGTCAAGAGAAGCTGAATAAGATGCATGCCAAGTAGGTAGAGTTCATTGAGAGTTTCCCTTACGTAATTCATTACAAAAAGGGAAAGGAGAATATAGTGGTTGATGCACTTTCTAGTAAGTTTGCCTTAGCTACCACACTAGGATCTAGGCTGATGGGTTTTGAGAGTATTAAGTCTATGTACATGCATGACCCTAAGCTTAAGAGTGTATGTGATGCAATAGCTAATGGGTAGTGAGTAGAGAAGTATCAATGGCACGATGGGTACCTTTTTAAGAAGGGGAGAGTTTGTATACCCGAGTCTTCATGGCACGAGTTGCTGGTGTGCGAGGCACATTGTGGGGGCTTGATGGGTCACTTTGGGGTAGATAAGACCTTGGCTATACTGGGCGAGCAGTTTCATTGGCCTAAGATGAGGCATATGTTGAGCTTGTTTATGGTGCTTGTTTAGACTGCAAACGGGCTAAGTCTATGTCGATTAACCATAGTTTGTACACTCCCTTACACATCCCTACTAGTCCTTGGGTAGACATCTCTACGGATTTTGTGATGGACTGCCTCGTTCTAGGGGTTGTCATGATAGCATATATGTGGTTGTAGATAGGTTCTCTAAGATGACCCATTTTATCCCTTGTAGAAAATGTGATGATGCATAAAATGTGGCTTCTCTGTTTATTGCTAATGTTTTAAAACTGCATGGTGTGCCTCGCACAATGGTTAGGGATAGGGATCCTAAGTTTTTGAGTCACTTTTGGAAGTTTTTGTGGGGTGCTCTTGGCACCAAATTGTTGTTTTCTACATCTCATCACCTTAAGACGGATGGGCAAAATGAGGTTGTTAACCACACCTTTGGGAGCTCTTCTTAGAGCTATGACGAAAGGTAAGGCTGGGATGTGGGCTGATAGGTTATCTATTATGGAGTTTGCTTATAATAGAACTGTACATAGAATGACTAGCATGACTACATTTGAATGTGTTTATGGCTTTAACCCCTTGATTCCACTTGCAGCCGTGTTGCTTGAGCTACATGCTAAGGAAGGAAGAAATTAGAGAAAGACTATGAGAAGGGGGCCTCCAAGAAGAATAAGAGGCGGGAAAAGCAGGATTTGAAGAAAGGTGATTGGGTTTGGGTGCACTTTCGAAAGGAGAGGTTCCTGAGCCAAAGGAAGGGGAAGCTAGCTCCGACGGGAGATGGTCCATTCCAAGTTCTTCAAAAGATTAATAATAACGGCTATGTTATAGACCTGCCTGGTGAGTATAATGTTTCTAACACTTTCAATATTTCTGACTTAACTTCTTGTGTTGCAGGTAGTGCCGCTTTGAGAGATTATGATGGCTCAATTTCGAGGACGAAATCTTCTCAAAAAGGGGATAATGATGTAGTCTAGCCTGATCAATTAGAGTTCGTGCCTTCAAGACCATTTACGAGGAATCAAGCTATGGAGCTTCATAATATTCATATGATGGTGTTGAAGAGAATGATGGTGCAAGCTTTGGAGAAGCGGGCATGATGCCGGGCAATCCGTCACGAGGAGGCCATTCACTCGGAGCCAAGCCAAGGAGGTCCAAGAGATTCTTGATATGGGTGTTATAGATTCTTGATCCTAGTTGAAATCCTGTTGTTTGGGTACCAAAAACACTTGGTTTGGATTGGATTTGTGAAATTGAAGATTTGAAACCCCAAAATTTCCTTAAACCCTTGCTAAACCTTGTTCTTGATTATTTTGGCTTGATTCTTGGGTTGAATGGATGTTTGACTGAGAACTTGATATTGGGGATTGATCTTCATTGAAAAAAAAAATGATTTGGTACCAATTTTGTTGGATTTGAACATGTATAACACCAAATTTGATGAATCACAATCCTTGTTGTTACCCTTTTGATAAGCCCTTGTGTACTTTGAGTTTCTTGGCTTTGAATCTTCATTTGATTGATTGTTTGGTTGTAAATTTGATTGGGGTATGTTAAGGAAGATCAAAAACAACTTTGGGTATCATTGGATTGTGAAAACAAGTCGAAAACATCGGATTTGTGGATTGAAAATCGGATTGGAACAAGTTTGGAACGAATTAGGATTGCTTCAGGGCCAGGCGCCCCGCCTAGCTTAGACTCTGCATAGGACCTCAGGCGCCCTGCCTAGGTCCCAGGCGCCCCGCCTGATTCCCTGCAACCCTGGGCGCCCCTCCTACTTGCTGAAGGTGTTGTTTGGGGTAGTTTTTCCTAGGTTTTCCCATTTGTTTGCTTGCTTAACATCTAGCTAGTGCTACTTTAAGTAACCATTCTACTTAATTGGTACTAGTCCTTGATTGCTTTTAGGTAACTCGTGCCTAGATAGGAGAGTAGAATTGTAAGAAGACTCATAGAATCCTTTTAACTCAAGTCCGTACTACAAAGTGCTTAACGTTCATTGAGTCATATCAACTCCACTCACCCCGGAGTACAATTGGCTTGTGAATAGTTGATTGAGTTGAGGATTGTTGTTCAACCACTTGAAGCTATTAGTATTCAAGTCCGAGTGAAATATCCACCACCACTAAACGAGTGATCCGAGTGAAACACTTGTGAGGGAGTGAGTGAGGTTGTTTTGCTAACATTTGTTTCTTGTGTAGGTACAATGTCCACCGATGGAGAAGATTTTGCTAAGAGTGCCCTTGCTACTGTCCTTGCCAAATTGGATATTATGAACTTGAGGATTGAAAACCTTGAGAGGGTGTCATCAAGTGCCCTAGTTGAGCAAGGGACTTCCAATGTCCAAGTTGAGAAAGGGACCCTGAGTGTCCAAGTTGAGAAAGGGGCCCCGAGTGCCCAAGTTGAAGCCGGTGAAGGCACAAGTAGTCCAACCTTTACCCAAGAACAAATTGTTGAGTTGCTTCATCGCCAACAACGGGTAAGGGAGGATCGAGATCGAATTGACCAATTGTTAGGCAATCCCCCAACGAGTGACTATTCCCAATCTTATGGGCAATCCCCAAAGGAATGTTCCACTTCCCGGACCAATCCGAAATGTCCAACCTCTTGAACAAGTTGCAAAAGCTCAAGAAGGGGAGGAGGATGACTATGGTGATGATGGGTATGATGCTCATTATCAATTTAGGGGACGGAATGTGGATAGGGGTAGAGGCCGGGGTCGAGGGCCACCCCATGGGTACTTTGGAGGGAATGCTAGAAGGGATCTTGGTGGTTATGGAGATCATTTTGGAGGCCAACCGGAGCCTTTCCAAGGGGGTCGTGACAACAACAACAATCTTAATAGTGTGAAGCTCACTATTCCTTTTTTCAAATGATGTAGTGACCCGGTGGAGTACATTGATTGGAAGTTGTCTATGGAGCGTATATTTGACACCAATGACATGGCCGAAGTGAAGAAGGCCAAGTATGCAATATCTTCTTTTGAATCCTTTGCGTCTACTTGGTGGGAGTCGGTGAAGAGGAATAGAAGGAGGATGGGAATGGCTATCAATCTTACTTGGGAAGAGTTGATCCGTGTGATGGATGAAAAGTACTTGACTAACCAATATCGAGTGGAACAATAAAAACGTCTCTATGAGTTGAAGCAAGGTTACAAATCGGTTGGGGAGTACTTCAATAAGTTTGAACAAGTCCGGATGAACCTAGACTTGGATGAGGAAGTTAATGAGACGGCCATGATCCGTTTCAAAGGGGGCTTAAACCAAGACGTAGCTTCACTTTTGATGTTTCACAAATACAATGATCACTACAAGCTATGTGAAGATGCGGTTGAGGCCGAGAAGTGGTTCAAAGAGGAGAAATCCCTTCGCTACAAGAGTAGTACTACTACTCCCTTGAGCAAACCAAAGGAGTGGAAGACTCCTTCAACAAATGCCAAATTCCCAAATGCAAGTGGTGCAAATGCTAGAAAGGATGCGAAGAAGCCTTATGAGAAGTCTGCACAACATGTGGGAGGTAACTCTAAAACTCACTTGAGCAATCCTATCTCTACTTCTACTCAATGCTATAAGTGTAAGGGTTATGGACATATCTCAAAAGATTGCCCTACCCGGAAAACTATGGTTCTTGTGGGTGACTTGGTGTATGAACAAGATAGTGAACCCGAGGAAGAAGAGGGAGTAGAGGGTGATGAGGAGGTTGATGATGGGGAGGTTGCAATGGAGGATGACGATGATGCCCATGCCTTCCTTGTTGTGAGGAGGAGTTTAGGAGCCATGTGTGTGGAGGATAGTGAGACCCTGCAAAGAGAAAACCTCTTCCATTCTAAATGCGGAGTCATAGGTCTCCTTAGTTCCATAATTATTGACTCGGGAAGTTGTGCCAATGTCATTAGCCAAACACTAGTTTCCCAATTGAAAATACCCACCTTAAAACACCCAAATCCTTACCGTTTGCAATGGCTTAGTGAGTGTGGTGAATTGAGGGTGGTCAAACAATGCATGATCAAGTTCAAGATAGGGAACTATGTGGATAAACACATGCTCACTAAAGGCTTGGTGAGGGAGAACTTGAGTCCTTGTTCCATACCCGTGATCCTTGTTCCCAAAAGGATGGCACTTGGAAAATGTGTGTTGATTATCGGACCATGAACAAAATAACGGTAAAGTACCGTCATCCCATTCTCCGACTTTATGATATGTTAGATGAACTAAGTGGTTCATGTGTTTTTAGCAAAATAGACCTTAGGTCCGGCTACCATCAAATCCGGATGAAACCCGCAGATGAATGGAAAACCGCATTCAAGACCAAGTTTGGTCTCTATGAATGGTTGGTGATGCCCTTTGGGCTCTCTAACGCACCTAATACTTTCATGAGGCTAATTAACCATGTTCTAAAGCCATTCATCAACAAGTTTGTGGTCGTCTACTTTGACGATATATTGATCTATAGCAAATCAATAGACGACCATGTTGATCACCTTAGGCAAGTGCTTGAAGTGTTGAGAGCCGAAAAGCTCTATGCTAATTTTAAAAAGTGTGCCTTTGGTGTTGAGAAGGTAGTCTTTCTTGGGTTTGTTGTGAGTGCCCAAGGAGTCGAACTGGATGAGTTTAAGGTAGAGGCCATACGTGATTGACCTACTCCTACTACCGTGACTCAAGTGAGGAGCTTTCATGGTCTTGCTAGTTTTTATAGACGATTTGTGAAAGACTTTAGCTCCGTTGCCGCTCCACTCACTGAATTGGTGAAGAAGGACAAACCTTTTGTTTGGGGAGAGCCTCAAGAGAAGGCCTTCCGAGAATTGAAAAGTAGGTTGAGTACCGCCCCTCTATTATAATTGCCCGACTTCGGAAAGGTATTTGAGGTTGAATGTGATGCCTCGGGGGTGGGAATTGGTGCTGTTTTAATGCAAGATGGGAAACCCATTGCCTACTTTAGTGAGAAATTGAAGGGTGCATCTTTGAACTACTCTACGTATGACAAAGATATCTACGCCTTCGTGAGAGCTCTTGCTCATTGGAAACACTACCTTTGGCCTAGAGAGTTTGTGATCAAGAGTGACCATGAGTCACTCAAGCATCTTAGAGGCCAAGAGAAATTGAACAAACGTCATGCCAAGTGGGTAGAGTTCATTGAGTCTTTTTCCTATGTTATCCAATACAAGAAAGGGAAAGACAATTCTAGGAAGTTTGCTCTTGCCACTACTCTCACCTCTAAGCTCATGGGTTTTGAGAGCATTAAGTTGATGTATGCTCATGATCCCAAGCTAAAGAGCATCCATGAAGCTCTAGAGAAGGGGGAGAAAGTTGAGAAATACCAATGGGTATCTATATCTTTAAAAATGGTAAAGTGTGCATACCCGAGTCCTCTTGGAGAGAATTGCTTGTGCAAGAAGCACATTGTGGAGGACTCATGGGTCACTTTGGTAGGGATAAAACCTTGGCCATTCCTGATGCCGGGCAAATTGGCCTAAACGACAACCATCAAGAACCAAGCTTGGAGAGCACAAAGGTTGCAAGTCAAGGCCTTCGGATGAGGGTTCGAGAGTGATTTGAAGCCATGGACTTGAGCACACTTGAGGGAGGACCAACTACGGGCCAAGGAGGAACACTTAGAGTCCATTTTGAGCCGTATCCATATCTCCCAGGAAGAGGCGGAGCGCCTCCCCAAAGAGGCGGACCGCCTGCCAAAGTCCAGAAGGCTGCACAGCAAGAGGCGGAGCGCCTCTCCCACTGAGGCGGACCGCCCCTAACTGAAGGGCCCTGAGGCGGAGCGCCTCCCCCAATGAGGCGGAGCGCCTCCCCCTGTAAGCTTAGACGGGATTTTATGTAATTTTCCTGTTTTGCCCTTAAGTGGCCTTTTTATGTCTTAGCCCACTTTGGGGGCATTTTAGTCATTATGCAAGGGGTTAGGAAAAACTATAAATACACCCCTTAGCCATTTCATTCATTAGTTAGTCATTTTTAGAAGATAGAATCGAGAGAGAACATTGAAGAGGCCGAGCCCTTCTTGTTTGAGCCCGAGGCTCGTGTATGTCTCGACTTGGAACCTATGGAGATCGACACCTAGTTTGATTCCATTGTAAGGTTCGAGTTTCCCTTCTCCCTTTTGAATTCAATTAACGTTAGTAAATTGAATTCGATTCTTTCTTCTCGTTTCTTGACTCCCCAATCCTTGTTTCCCGATATCTTTGATATCATCTATCTTGTGTTTTATCGCTTCCGCATAGTTTATATCGTCTTTAGCTTCCACTCGTTTTTCCCTGCATCAGTTGGTATCAGAGCAATTTTGCCCTGCATCAGTTGGTATCAGAGCAATTTTGCCCTGCATCAGTTGGTATCAGAGCAAGGCTCGAGTTATGTTCTTACAAACCCCCGTTCCTTGTTCATCGTGATAGTATTATTGTTGTTGTTGTGTTTGTTCTTGAAGAAAAGAAGAAAAACAAAAAAATTGAAAAACTTAAAAACTTGAAAAAAATTTGGTAGATCGGGCTGGATTCGAATCCCCAAGTGTTAAAAAGTATTGGGGTTTGTTCCTTATAGTATTCCCGTTGTTTTGATACCCTTATATCACATTTTGGTGTTACGAATCAAAATTTCGAAAATCAAAATCCCAAAAGTTTGAAAATTTCTTGAAAACGCTTCAATCTTGAATCGAAGCTTGTTGTTGTTTGTTTGGAGTTGAAAACCATTGGGGATTGGTTAATATAGTTGTATACACCTTTGGGTATCATTAATTTTGTGTATCGGGTCGAAAACGTTGGATTTTTGGGTGCGAAACGAGCCAAAACGCGTTTCGCAAAATTGCAGGAAATTGCCCTAGGCGGAGCGCCTCCATTTTGAGGCGGAGCGCCTCCTTCTGGGCTGCCCTCTGGATTTTCCTGAGGCGGAGCGCCTCTTTCCTGAGGCGGAGCGCCTCTTCCTGAAGGGTTTTCCCGGGTAGTTTTTTGCCTAGGTTTCCATCGTTATTCGCCCACGGGCTTCTTGGTTAGTGTTTCTAAGGTAATTGGCCTACTTGAGAGACACTAATCCTTTAGCGTATTAGGGTATTCGTGCGTAGAGGAGACTAGAATTCAAAGAAGAGTCGTAGATTCTCTTTTGGCCTCAAGTGCGCACTTAAAATAACCGTCCGTCCATTGAGTCTCATTAACTCCATTCCGAACTTTAACTTGGACATGCTAGTTGTGATCACCTTGGTTCCCAAGTTGTAAAGGCCTCGCTCTTGAGTGTTCATAAATTGAGTGATACACGTGAGGGAGTGACTTTTGGGAGGTTTTGTGCTTTGGTGTTGCAACGATGTCGGATGTTGATTGTGGAGGTTATGGCTCGTGTGGGGACTATAGTAGTGGTGTTGCCACTAGTGGAGGGATAAGGAAGACCCAAGTTGTCGGTGTTGACACTCATGGGCGTTCAAGTTCTCACTTGGATGCCACGCTACAACGCTTGGGTAGAAGAAGGTTTGTTGTTGAGGTAAATGGTATTGGAGGTTACTTGCTCAAAATTGATGATACCGATGCCAATTGCATTAGCACCTCTTTGGTTGACAAATTGAGGATACCATGCCGCAAGCTAGAGAGTCCTTATGAGTATGAGGGAGTGTGGGTTTCCAAGGAGGCTCGGGTACTTCTATCTCATAGGAATTATAGTAGTTATGTGTGGTGTGATGTGTATCCAATGCAACATGTTGATGTTTGGCTAGGTGAGCCATGGTTGCAAGACAAGAGTGTGCGACATAGTGCTATGAAGGATGCGTATCTTGTGGGCATAGGGCAAAGGGTCTACGACTTTGTGCCTTATCGGGTAAGGGGCCAAGTGCCTACCAGTACACCTTCGTGGGCAATGCAAAGGAGCAAGGAGTGAGATCTTCATTCCATGGGCAAAAATGTGCAATCAAGGAGTCCTACAATTGCAAGAAGTGGTGGGACTAGTTCAAGTGAGGGGTTGATAAACGTCAACAAGGTGAACCAACCACAAGTTGCAAAATCAAGTGGTTCACCAACAAAGAAGAAGGAGACCTCAAGTGATGAGTCACCAAGTCCTAGATTCCGGGTTGACGTGAAGAGTCCACCTACTCCGGCTATGGGTATTCTTGGGCCTCGTCCCAATTCGCCCGAATTTGAGAGACAAAAGATAGAGAGGAGTAAGGGAGCGACCGGTGACAACTCTCGAGTGGAAAAAGGAGAGGTTGTGTTGAGTGATGTGAGTGAGTTGTCGCCACCCGAATCTACACCCGACCTTGGAAAAAAAATGAGGGAAAAGAAAGAGGGAAAAAGAAAAATTGAGAGTGAGGGCATCCCTTATTCTAACCTTAACCCTTTATCTTTTTCTTCTATGTGTTTGAATTCTTGTGTAGGGATTCTTGGAGGCAAACCGATGGAGCCTCAACCAAGTTCCGTGATGGAAAGACAAGGTGAAGGAGATGTCGAATGTGAGCTACAAGGCGGAGACGATCATGACACTTCGAAGGTATGTGTTAGTTCTTCCTCCCTTGAGCATGATACTTCCTTGTCTTGTGATATTGTTTGTAACAACTCTATGCTAGTTGATGAGTTGCATGAGTATAATGTGTTTGCAACTAGTGTAGAGCCTTCGGGTCAACTTGTGTGTGAAATTGAACCACTAGTTGAGAGGGTTGAAAAGCCACATCATGATGTGAGCTCGATTTTTATTGAACCTCTCTTTAGTGAAAATGTTGAAGTTGACCTTGTGTGTGAACCTTGTTATGACACCCCACCCATATTTGATAAAGGAGAAGACGAATTGCATGATGATCTTATTCTTCCCTTTGATTGCTTAATTGATAGCGGTGGTTCCTTGTGTCGTAGTGAGGGTGGATTTGACCTTGAGGAGTCTCTTGAGTGTGAGATGGATCGATTTATTTTTGATGACTCCTTGAGTGAGAGTGAAGGACCTAGTCTTGATTCTACGCTTTTGTGTAACCATGAATTTGAGGTGCATGCCTTTACATTTCTAGTGTTTGAAGGTGATCTCATTTGTGGTGGTGAATTATATCGGACTAGGGTCGGTAGTAGAGTTGAACCTCCATGGTTTGTCAAGTTAGGCTCTATGGATGATCCGACGTTTGGAACTCCGAGTGAGGAGAGTGGTCCTGGTATTGGTCATGTTGACATATCTTCTAGTAGTCCTAGCCTTCGTTGTGTGGACTATAATGATGAAGGGCCAATTTTGGAGACCTTCCTTTGGAGCTTGTCCAATAAGGAGTAGTCGATGTGAGTTGTGAATTGAACTACTTTACTTACTCCATCCCATATGTTGAGCACACCTTGAGTGTTGGGCATGCCGAAGCCGATGTGTCATATTGTGATAACATTGATTTGAAGGCTTGGTGTGTTGATGGTAAGCTTAGGGGTCATAGGACATTTGAGTGCTATATGTTGCATGACTTTGATCTCTTTGCTTGTTTTGAGGATGAGTGCTTGTTCTTTGTGAGCCAAGAATTTATTGTTTCCTTTGGGAACATGCGCTTTTTAATTGGCATTGATGCTTGGCTTTATCAGAAGAGTGTGTTTTCCACACTACTTGCACTTATTCTTGTTAAGCTAACCTACTTGTGAAGTAGGAAATTTTGGTTGTGCTTGTTTTGAATGTAGGTTTTGATGGTTTGATTTCGAGGACGAAATCCTTTCAAGAAGGGGAGGATGATGCCGGGCAAATTGGCCTAAACGACAACCATCAAGAACCAAGCTTGGAGAGCACAAAGGTTGCAAGTCAAGGCCTTCGGATGAGGGTTCGAGAGTGATTTGAAGCCATGGACTTGAGCACGCTTGAGGGAGGACCGACTACGGGCCAAGGAGGAACACTTAGAGTCCATTTTGAGCCGTATCCATATCTCCCAGGAAGAGGCGGAGCGCCTCCCCAAAGAGGCGGACCGCCTGCCAATGTCCAGAAGGCTGCACAGCAAGAGGCGGAGCGCCTCTCCCACTGAGGCGGACCGCCCCTCACTGAAGGGCCCTGAGGCGGAGTGCCTCCCCCAATGAGGCGGAGCGCCTCCCCCTGTAAGCTTAGACGGGATTTTGTGTAATTTTCCTGTTTTGCCCTTAAGTGGCCTTTTTATGTCTTAGCCCACTTTGGGGGCATTTTAGTCATTATGCAAGGGGTTAGGAAAAACTATAAATGCACCCCTTAGCCATTTCATTCATTAGTTAGTCATTTTTAGAAGATAGAATCGAGAGAGAACATTGAAGAGGCCGAGCCCTTCTTGTTTGAGCCCGAGGCTCGTGTATGTCTCGACTTGGAACCTATGGAGATCGACACTTAGTTTGATTCCATTGTAAGGTTCGAGTTTCCCTTCTCCCTTTTGAATTCAATTAACGTTAGTAAATTGAATTCGATTCTTTCTTCTCGTTTCTTGACTCCCCAATCCTTGTTTCCCGATATCTTTGATATCATCTATCTTGTGTTTTATCGCTTCCGCATAGTTTATATCGTCTTTAGCTTCCGCTCGTTTTTCCCTGCATCAGTTGGTATCAGAGCAATTTTGCCCTGCATCAATTCTAAGGGAGCAATTCCATTGGCCTAAGATGGGGACACAAGTTGAGAGACTTTGCAACTCCTGTCTTGAGTGCAAGAGTGTTAAGTCCAAATCGAACCCCCATGGTTTGTATACCCCACTCCCCGTACCTACTAGCGCGTGGATGGATATATCAATGGACTTTGTCATGGGATTACCATGGACTAGGGGGGGCCATGATAACATTTATGTTGTTGTGGATAGGTTCTCCAAAATGGCTCACTTCATTCCATGTAAAAAATGTGATGATGCACAACATGTTGCTTCCTTGTTCATTGCTAATGTTTTGAAATTGCATGGTGTGCCTCAAACCATAGTGAGTGATAGGGACACCAAGTTCCTAAGCCATTTTTGGAGGAGTTTATGGGGTACCCTTGGCACCAAGCTCTTGTTCTCTACGTCCACCACCCTCAAACCAATGGACAAACCGAGGTGGTGAACCGAACCTTGGGTGCTCTCCTTAGAGCCATGACCCGAGGTAAGGGTGGGACTTGGATTGATAAGCTACCTCTTATGGAGTTTGCCTACAATCGCACTTTGCATAGAATGGTTGGCATGACTCCATTCGAGTGTGTTTATGGTTTTAACACCTTGATTCCCCTTGATCTAACCCCTTTTCCAAGGGAAATGGTTGTTAATTTTGAAGGTAAAGCTACAGCCAAGGCTTTGGTTGAGCTACATGCAAAGGCGAAGAAGAACTTGGAGGAAGCTTATGCAAAGGTGGCCTCCAAGAAAAACAATGGACGAAAGAAGGTGGAACTCAAGAAGGGTGACTATGTGTGGGTGCACTTCCGCTAAAAAAGGTTTCCAAACCTTAGGAAAGGGAAGTTGGCACCCCGGGGAGATGGACCGTTCCAACTGCTTTCAAAGATCAACAACAACGCCTATGTGGTCGACTTGCCAAGTGAGTATAATGTTTCTAATACTTTCAATATTTCTGACTTGACTTCTCTTGATGTAGGAGATGATGGTGCCGAGGGTGAGGACATTCCGATTTCGAGGATGAAATCTTCCCAAGAAGGGGAAGATGATGCGGGGCAATCCGTCACGAGGAGGCCATTCACTCAGATCCAAGCCAAGGAGGTCCAAGAGATGCATTTACACTTGGTGAGGAGAGGAATCGATGAAGAAAGCATTGGGAAGACGTTCCGGATGATCTCAGCTCTAGTCCTCATACCTAAGGAGGAGGAGGGAGGCCCAGCACAGCTAGGCGCCCTGCCTAGCCCAGGCGCCCCGCCTGGAAAACTCGCTGCATGAAAGTGCAATTGTGCACAGGCGGGCCGCCCAGCTAGGCGCCCCTACCCAGAAGGCCGCGTGCCTAGGCCTACAGCCAGGCGCCCCGCCTAACCCCAGGTGCCCCTCCCAGACCCAGCACAAGCCAGGCGCCCCTCCCAGCTCAGGCGCCCCTCCCAGCTGCTGGACTTATGCTTCTTTTACTGTTTTGCCCTACGTGGCTTATTTGATGAACCTTATTAGTAAGGGTACTTAAGTCATTATGTAAACTTGGGAAACACTATAAAAACCCAAGTATAGCTTATTGTGAACATTAGCTTATTATTGATGAATGTGAGAATTGAGCAATGCTCTTTAAGAATGAATGAAAGAACCTTTGTTTGGGACTTGTTTACATCTAGTGGATTCTAGTTGCATAACATCCTCGCCCTGATCATTCTACTTGTGAGTCCCCGTTGGCTCGAGGGTAGTTGCGCAGTGTAGGTGATCCTTGACATCCACCCGGGGTGTAACGGAACTCGTTCTCCGTTGCTACTTGGGTCTTTGTTCGAGCCCCGTCTCGCTTTTCTATCTATTTTTATCGCTTTCGTGTTTTCCCTACATCAGGACAACATTTTAGAGGCGACAAGAAGCACATTTGTTAGTATTGGATAAGGAGAGACATTTGCTTAGTGTTGAGGCCGAGACCTTGAGAGCTTGATGAGCACCTCAACGAGCTCATTCTTGGGCGTTGGATAGCTTATTATTTCAGGCAGAATTTTGGTGCACTCAACGAGCTCCTACTAGTTATTTTGCATAGATAGTGTTGATTAAGACAATAGCACTTATTTGACCCTACGTGGTCGTTTATATTTGGCCCTTTTCGTGGCTGTTTCTTGACTAGTTAGGCGTGTAGGTTTTCTACTATAAAAGCCTACACTTAGTATTATTTCATTCAGCACCTAGAAGAAACATAATGCAACTTTTATGCTCTTGTACCTTTGATACGTGAAACTTTTGTGCAAGCTAAAGTTGGTAGCTTAGCAACCAAATGACGACAATGGAAATAAAGACAATAAAGTATTGATAGAAGCTAGACAATTCTAAGTTGCAACCCAAATGAACCCAACGAACTAGTCTTGGGGCCACTCAACTCGAAAAGCAAAGAAGCACCTAAGGCTATGCAACAATCCTCAAGAAGAATAATTATGCTTCTTGAAAATTAGATGATCAAAGAAGAAATATTCAAATGGAATCCATTGATCGACACAAGTTCCATATAATCTCACGACGGGGTTCGACTCACGACGGATACACAATAGCTTTAAAAAACTCGGTGTCTAAAATGAACTATGCTAAGGGATTTATATAGATAGCCCCAAGGATAAGCTAGTAAATTGGTCACAGTCGACTAATAAAACAAGGCCACATCGGGACGAAATACTGTGCTCGGACACTCATGACTTGTGTTCGGTCACTCTGCCTCGGCATAGTGAAAATGGAGGATCTCTTGCCTCCGGCACACTTGTAGCCCCTCGATCGCTCATCGATCAGCGTTAATGATCAACATTCAGTCAATTCCAATCTCGGGCTCGAGCTTGCAGATGTAGCTTTTATATCTCGAGCTCGGCCACTCAGCTTCCGAAAGGTTGCTTTCTCCCGGCCACACCAGCTGAATGTGCACATCATCTAGAAACCTGGCTTGACTTCGTGTAACTGGCCTCGATGGGTTGAACACTTGAACAGCACGGACACAGGCTGCATCATGCCCCCCTCCTTGAGAAGATTTCGTCCTTGAAATCGAGCTCTCTTCAGTCTCTGGTGCTTAGCCCGCAAGACAAGGAGTTATGTTAGCAACATTAAAAGTGTTGGATACATTATACTCACCTGGGAGGTCGATCGCATATGCATTGTTGTTGATCTTGTCCAGCACTTGAAACGGACCATCCCTCACGGAGCCAACTTCCATTTTCTTTGGTTCAGAAATCTTTCCTTCCTGAGGTGAACCCAAACCTAATCTCCCTTCTTTAATTCCAACCTTTTACACCCTTGTTTTTCTTGGATGCCACAATGCATAAGCTTCCTCAATATTTTTCTTCACTTTGGCATGAAGCTCGAGCAAAGCAGTAGCTCGGCGTGCACCTTCAAAAATCAATAATAGCATCTCGAGGTAATGGAGTAAAATTAAGTGGAATTAAAGGGTTAAAACCATACATATAATCAAACAGAGTAGTTCTAATCATTCGATGCACAATACGGTTGTATGTAAATTCCATCACGAGCAAATGATCAGCCCTGTTTTTGGCCTTACCTTTGGTCAGAGCTCAAAACAGAGATCCCTGGGTTCGGTTGACTACCTTCCTGTCCATCAGTCTGAGGATGGTGAGCTGTCGAGAATAGTAATTTGGTGCCAAGGGCATCCCATAGACATTTCCAAAAATGACTCAACAATTTAGAGTTTCCATCAATCACAATTATTAGAGGCACACCATACAACTTCAACACATTAGAAATAAACAAAGTAGCTACATGTTGTGCATCATCACATTCCTTGCAAGGGATAAAGTGAGCCATTTTTGAAAAATGGTTGACCACGAGGAAGATGCTATTATGCCCATCCCTCGACCTTGGTAACCCCGTCACAAAATCCGTGGATATATCAACCCAAGGGAAATTAGGAATGGGCAACGGAGCGTACACACCATGAGGGCTGGACCTCTATTTAGCTTTCTTGCAATACAAACAGGCATTGCTAGGCTTTTCCACATCTCTTCGCATCTTGGGCCAGTAATTCTACTCGGTTAATATACCAAGAGTTATACTGATATCGAAGTGTCCCATTAAGCCCCCGGAGTGAGCATCTCGACCAAAAAGCTCTCTCTAAGTTTATACGGCACACGAACTCTCCCATTCTTAAAGAGATAGTCATCATGCCACCGATACTTCTCAACCCTTCGGCCACTCAGAATAGCATCACAGACGCTTTTCAGCTTGGGGTCGTGTTCATATATCAACTTAATGCTTTCTAACCCCATTAATCATGAAGTGAGAGTGGTCGCTAAGCCGAACTTCCTTGACAATGCATCGGCCACAACATTTTATTTACCCTTCTTGTAATGAATTACATAGGGAAAGCTCTCAATTAATTCTACCCACTTGGCATGTCGCCTGTTCAACTTCTCTTGGCCTTTGAGATGTTTCAAAGATTTATGGTCACTTCTAATCACAAACTCACGGGGCCCTTAGATAATGTTGCCAATGAGTGAGTGCTCGAACGAGGGCATAAAATTCTTTGTCATACGTTGAGTAATTCAAGGTTTCACCCTTAAGCTTTTCGCTGAAGTAAGCGATCGACTTCGATTCATGCATAAGCGAGTCTTTTGATCCCAACTCCAGACGCATCACATTCAACCTTGAATGCTTTGTCGAAGGCAGGGAGTTATAGTAACGGGCCAGAGTTTAGCCTCCATTTCAACTCTTGGGAAGCCCTCTCTTGAGGTTCTCCCTAAACAAATGGATGGTCTTTCTTTACCAGCTCAGTTAAGGAGCTGCCACGGGGCTAAAGTC
Organism: Petunia x hybrida; assembly: GCA_037355625.1. Taxonomy (NCBI): domain Eukaryota; kingdom Viridiplantae; phylum Streptophyta; class Magnoliopsida; order Solanales; family Solanaceae; genus Petunia; species Petunia x hybrida. The sequence continues at coordinate 1,845,754 of JBBBVM010000071.1, forward strand.
ACGGACAAACCTTATGTAAAACTAGCTAACCCATGAAAAGTACGGACTTGAGTCACCGAAGTTGGGGTCGGCCAATCTTTGATTGCTTCGACTTTGGACTCATCGACTTTAACACCACTAGCACTCACAACAAATCAAAGAAAGACTACATGCTCGACACAAAAGGCACACTTCTTGAAGTTAGCATACAATTTCTCACTTCTAAGTGTATCAAGCACAAGCCTTAAGTGTTTGATATGTTCGTCCACATATTTACTATAAACAGGTATGTGATCGAAATACACAACAATAAACTTATTTATAAACAATTTAAGCACATGGTTATCAATCTCATGAAAGTGCTCGGTGCGTTAGAGAGGCCAAATGGCATCACTAGCCATTCATAGAGACCGAATTTCGTCTTGAATGCAGTTTTCCACTCATCACCTGATTTCATTCGGATTTGGTGGTAACCAGACCTGAGCTCTATGTTTGAAAAAACAAGAAAACCACTCAACACACATTCTCCATGTTCCATCTTTCTTTGGGACAAGGATAATAGGAACGACGCACGGACTCAAGCTCTCTCGAACCAGTCCTTTGTTCAGCAATTCATCCACCTGTCATTGGAGCTCTTTGGTGTCTTCGGGATTACACCAGCAGGCTAGCTTGTTTGGGATTTAAGACCCCGGATGAAGTCAATTTAGTGCTCGATTCCCCTCAACGGAGGCAATCCAGCTGGAATTTCTTCAGGGAACATGTCCTCGAAGTCCTGCAAAATATTTTGTACAACACTAGGCAAAGGGTTATTATTAGTGAAATCATCATTAGAGTTTAAGAGGATACCCTTATGCACGAGGCAAATCATCAGCTTGCTTCAATCATTGCCTCGAAGGTACTCGCCCAGTTGCATAATTGCACAAATATTACCTGTCTCTTTATCCTCGGTGACAATTTATGCCCCCATGGGAGACATAGCTTTGGCCGCTTCTTTCAGCTCTTCATTCGTTTATAATCCTCACTGACTTGTTTTGGAGACAAAGGTTTGAGAATGAAGTTCTCTCTCCAAGCTTAGCAGTACAAGTGTTGGTTTGACCGTTATGGACAGCGGAACCACATTAAATATTAGCTCATTTTAATAGGCTCCCACCTTGAATTTGATCAGCACTTACTTTGAAACCTTCAACTTACCACATTCATTCAACCATTGCAAACGATATGGATGAGGGTGTTTCATAGTAGGCAGTCCTAATTGAGAAACCAAACTTCGCTTGCAACATTAGCACAACTACCCAAATCAATAATCATCGAACATACTCTCCCTCTCACTCGACACCTCCCAGGGGAAGATATTTTCCCTCTGATTGTCATCCTCCTCTTCCATGTTCATATTGCTTAAGTTTATACGAACCAAGAAACATTTCCGAATGGTCAGCCTTTGTAGCTTCTCTACCATCATCATTTTCAGCTCGGTCAGTCTCCTCTCCATTTTCTTCCTCGGAGCCACTCGTTTGCTCATGGATGGTTCCATCTTCAAGCAAAATCTTAACTTTTCGAGTCAGACACTCTTTTGTTATGTGACCATAACCCCTGCATTTATGACACTTAATATTTGAAGCACTAGGAGTATTGAGTTGAGCTTTACCTCCCATCTCCTTGGAGTTATTAACGGACAACTCCCCTTTTGAAGGGTTTCTTCATATTTCGGCCAGTGTTGGCACTTGTAGGATTTGGACTCTTCCAATCTTTACCCCGGTTCAAAGGAGTCGAAGTAGAAACCCCTCGGTACCAATTTGCTTTATCCTCCTTCACCCATTTCTCAGCATCAATGGCTGCATGGAAAACATCATCCAACGTTTTATACACATGAAGTCGCAGTTGAGATGACACATCTTGAGTCAGTCCATTATTGAACCGAATGATGGCTTGCTCATCATCTTCTTCCATATAAAGAGCAAATCAAATTTTCTCAAACTCATCATAGTATTCTTCAACTGACTTGTTTCAAATCATTGAGCTTCTGAAGTTGTTTCTGCCGATATTTGGCGGTCGGATACTTCGTATCCATCACTCTCTTCAACTGCACCCAAGTAAGAATCTCCAAATAGACATGTCTTCTTCTCATTCTCTTATCAGATTCCCACAAGTAGAAGCATATGCCCCGAACGAAGCAATAGCATGTGCAGCTTTCCTTTCCTCAATCATCTCATTTGTTTCAAAGATTCATTCCAAAAGAACCTTCCAATCAAGATATTGGTCCGAATCACTAGTTCCTCTAAAGGGTGGAATAATGATCTTGATACTGTTCAAGTTTAAATCTTGAGCACCTCCGATCGGTTCCAGATACTCATCATAATAGTCATCAGCCTCGCGCTCAAAATTTCTATCAACAAATGCACCTCGACCTCGAGGGTTCTCACGGCCTCGTTGAACCTGCCTTTGCTGAACGAACGGTGGCTCATACTCAGCTTCAGCATCGGGAAACTCTCCATCATCAACCTCATTAGCATCGACCACAACTTTTCTTCGGGGTCTTGGAAGTGGTATTCTTTCACCTCAGGGATTGCCCCATTTTTTTTGTTCAGCCTAGGGATTGCCCAAGTTTTATTGATCTGCTCAAGGAATGCCCAAGTTTTGTTTAGCTCGGGGATTGCCCATAGCTTCATTTCAAATTGCTTCTTTTCTCAACCGTTGTTGACGAGCCAGTTTAACAAATTGCTCCGGTTTCATAGGAGCTTAATTGCTAGTACAAGCACCAGACACAGGTAAGGCCACAGACGCTTTCTCCTGCTCAAGGTTTGCAACTCGAGCACTTACTTCTTTTACCTCGGCACTGATGCCTTATATCGCAACCAAGAGTTCGGCTGACAACACCTCGAGCACTTTGATGCCTTTCACCCCGCTTCCAGCCATTGAACCTACACAAATCGAAGACAAGAAAATGTTAAGGTTAGAAATCACCTTACTCATTCCCTTAGTTTCGTTGGGTGGCGCTCGGGTCCACTCAATTTTTAGGGTCGGTCACTAAAGAACTTGTAATCAATGGCTTCCTCGTTTTGATCAATTTCTCTATGTTATAATCTAAGCACCTCCTACAAATACTAGAAGGAGGGGGGAGGGTTGAATAGTGTCATCCGATTTTCGCCGAAAAACCTAACTCTTAATCGCAAGAATCCTGTTCTTGAGTTGTTGCCTCCACAAAAGAAAAAACAATTACAAAAGTAAACAGTAATCTAAAAGACACAGTGTTTTCACGTGGAAAACTCCTTGCTCAAGGGAGAAAAACCACGATCCACACTCTGGGTTTTTGAAACAACTGCACAAAGAGCAAGTTTTAGATTATAAACTCTGTAACCAAGGGGCAACACTCTACACCCTAATCACTCAAGAAAGCTAAACTCTAGCTTTACAAAGTAATCACTTAAAGTTTATCTATTACCATGGCTTCTAACATAAGCAGATAGGTAATACAATCAAAACATAAAAACTGTGACAACAACAATCAAGAACCTAAACTGATAAACTGCTTTTGCTCTTAGTTCTTCATTGGTCGTCTTCAAAAATTATGTCACTTTAAGGGTTATTGAATTCGGCTTGTGTTTGCTGTCAACTCTCGTTGTGAATAACTAAAATCGGCTGCCTCAATTACTTGCTTTTAAATGGGCTTTGTAACCCTAGCAGTGTTTCATTAGGAAACCTCGTAAACATAGCAAGTCCATATTTCCCTGTGATACTTTCCTTGTTCAGCACTAACTCTTGTTCACACTTCAATGAGACAGTCCCGACACAGCTTCTTTTCGCTGACTAGGATGCGTATAAGTTTACGCGCCACTACACCTAGTTCTACATGCATTTAAATTCCACAAAATCTTTTTAATCAGTCTTGCCCTTATCACCAAGGACTAAGTTCTTCATCAAATCACCAAGTCCTTCATTTCTCATTCTTAGAAACATCTAACTCAACAAATTCCCCCTTTTTGATGATGACAAACAAATGTTGCCTAAGAACCTGTACATACAAACACCAAGACCAAAAAAACAAAAATACACTTGAAAGAATTTAGAACATATAAACTAGGTCACAAACATCCCAACAACATTTCCTTCTCCCCCCTTTTGGCATCATCGAAAAGATTCTAAAATTCTACAAGAACAAGTTAGTACAGTCTAGACTATAGCACAAGGCAACAAGATAACTAAGAACACAATGAATAACTCAAGGGCCCAACTAGAACCAGTAATACCATGAAAGAAACCACAAAAACAACAAAAGCAATTTAAAACCAATCATCTACAGCCCACACATATATAGCTCAAATTAGATACAGACCAAAATGTGAATTGTCTTAAATATGCATCAAATGAAAGGCATAGGAGAGTAAGTAAGGAAAGGATTTGGGCAGGAACATGGCAAAGGTATTGGTGCAAGGCAAACCCGAAGGAGTTGCTAAGCACAACGCGGAAGTTAAAAAAAATAAAGGTAAAAGATAGAAGCAAGACAAAACTTGCTTCTTTCGAAAGAACAGTGAGGAACCTGTCTCAAAGCTCGATCGAAAGGGACACAAGTATCACCCTAACTATGCAACAATCCTCAAGAGAACATTGCCTCTTGTAAACTGAATGATCAAAGAGGAATGTTCAATCGGATTAACCGAAAGCCACAAGCCCATAGAAACCCTCACTGGTGTTTGCTCACGATGGAGACAAGAAATGTGCTCGGCACTTTCATTTAATTTCAATATCCAAAAACTGCTGCTTGCAATGAAAGGAAACAAGGTTTATATAGGAAATACTAAGGGTAAACTAGTAAAAGGGTCACAGGCGACCAATAGAAATAAGCCACGCAGGGCTGAGTTAAAATGTGTTCGGCAGCCTTGACTTCGGTAAGCGTTGGCTTCGGTTCTCGATTGTCTGCTCGAACACACTTGTCCTCGGGCGCTTGACTTAGCTTTGAACACATGTTTTTGTGTTCGGCTCTGTGCTGCCCGGCGCCAAGAGCTGCTGTTCGGTAACCTTGTCCTCGGGCTCACATTTGAAGATGTAGCCCTCGGTTTCAACACTTTGCAATTCTCCTCCCGAACACATGCTTTCTCCCGACATAGCCAGCTGGATGTGCATGTCATGGAGCAGCTTGGCTTGGCTTCGAGTGATTGGCCTCCTCGGTTGATCAGTCACTGCCTTCGGTTGATTGTCGAGTCCTTGATCAGCACTTTAGGCTGGATCATCCTCGAAATCGATTCATCTTCTGCCTCCGATACTTGGCCTACAACACAAGGAGTTAAATCAGCAACATTGAAGGTGTTGGACACATTATACTCACCTGGGAGGTCGATAACATAAGCATTGTTGTTTATTTTGCTCAGCACTTGAAATGGACCATCCCCTCGAGGAGCCAACTTCCCTTTCCTTTGGTTCGGGAAGCGTTCCTTTCGGAAGTGAACCCAAACCCAATCTCCCTTCTTTAATTCCAGCTTTTTTCGCCCCTTGTTTTTCTTCAAGGCAACATTTGCATAGGCTTCCTCGAGGTTCTTCTTTGCCTTGGCATGCAACTCGAGCAGAGCTTTGGCTCGGTGAGTACCTTCAAAATCAATAACAACATCTCGAGGCAATGGGGTTAAATCAAGTGGAATTAAAGGGTTAAATCCATACACACACTCGAACGGGGTCATGTTAATCATTCGATACACCGTTCGATTGTATGCAAACTCCATCATGGGAAAACGATCAGCCCAATTTCCAACCTTACCTTTGGTCATTGCTCGAAGCAAAGATCCCAAGGTTCGGTTAACTACCTCGGTCTGTCCATCAGTCTGAGGATGGTGAGACGTCGAGAATAGTAGCTTGGTGCCGAGGGCACCCCACAAACACTTCCAATAATGACTCAAGAACTTCGAGTCTCGATCACTTACAATAGTACGAGGTACACCATACAATTTTAACATATTAGAAACAAACAATGTAGCTACATGCTGTGCATCATCACACTTTTTGCAAGGAATAAAGTGAGCCATTTTTGAAAAACGGTCAACCTCAACGAAGATGCTATCATGTCCTCCCCCCGACCTCGGTAACCCCAAGACAAAGTCCATGGATATATCAACCCAAGGTCGATCAGGCACAGGCAATGGGGTGTACAAACCATGAGGGTTGGACTTCGATTTTGCTTTCTTGCAAACGAGACAACCGTTGCAAAGCTTTTCCACATCTCGTCGCATTTTGGGCCAATGGAACTGCTCGGTCAAGATACCAAGAGTTTTGTCGACACCGAAGTGTCCCATCAGTCCACCGGAGTGAGCTTCTCGAACCAAGAGCTCTCTCCACGATGACACTGGCACACAAACCCTCCCATTCTTGAAGAGGTAGCCATCATGCCATTGATATTTCTCAACCCTTCGGCCACTCAAAATTGCGTCACGAACGCATTTCAGCTTGGGATCGTCCTCGTACATCGACTTGATGCTTTCGAATCCCATGAGCCTAGAGGCGAGAGTGGTTGCTAAGGCAAATTTCCTTGATAGCGCATCGGCCACAACATTGTCTTTACTCTTTTTGTAATGAATTACATAGGGAAAGCTCTCAATAAATTCAACCCACTTGGCATGTCTTCGGTTCAACTTCTCCTGCCCTCGGAGATGCTTCAAGGACTCATAATCACTTTTGATCACAAACTCTCGAGGCCACAGATAATGCTACCAATGGGCGAGTGCTCGAACGAGGGCATACAATTCCTTGTCATACGTTGAGTAATTCAAGGTTGCACCCTTAAACGTTTCGCTAAAGTAAGCGATCGGCTTCGATTCTTGCATCAACACTTGATAAGCCCCAAATAGGGACAAGACACCTTCTAACACTTTCCAACATGTGCCAAGCTTGGAAGATACAAAGGACTTGAAGTCGAGGGCTTTGGAAGTGTTCCGGATGCTCAAACTAGGCCTCACGCCTAAGGAAGAAGATAGCCCAGCAGAGCCAGGCGCCCCGCCTGGCAAGCTCACTGCCTAAGGAGCTGAAAATGCACAGGCGGACCGCCTAGCCAGGCGCCCCAGCCAGGCGCCCCGCCTAGCCAGGCGCCCCGCCTAGCTGACAGCAATTCCAGGCGCCCCTCCCAGCTGTGAAGGCCTATGTTTATTTTACCGTTTTGCCCTACGTGGCCTATTTTGTGAACCTTATTAGTAAGGGTATTTTAGTCATTGTGCAATCTTGGGAAACACTATAAATAGCCATGCTTAGCCTATTTTGAACTTAGTCTATTATTGATGAATGATGAATATTGAACATGAGCAAGGCTCTTGGTTATTGAATGAAACCCTTTGATTTGGGACTTGTAGTTCTTCTAGCGGATCTAGATGAATACTTTTCCTCTCCGACCATTCTACTTGCGTGCTCGCGTTAGCTCGAGGGTAGTTGCATAGCGTAGGTGTTCTTGTCCTTCTCTCGGGGTGTAACGGAACAAGTTCTCCATTGCTACTTGGGATTAGAGATCGAGTTACGTCTCGTTTTTATCCTTTTTACTTTCCGCGTTTGATTCTTATCAGTTTTGTATCAGAGCAAGGCTCGGGTTTTTTTCTACAAACCCCCGACCCTTGGTTCTTCGTGCCTAGTATCCTCTTTTAGTTTTCTTGTTGTTGAAGATATTAGAAAGGAGAAAATTACAAAAAAATTGAAAAATTGAAAAATACAAAAATTTGGTGTAACTTGTTGATTTGGATGATTTGTGATATGGGTGTTATGGATTCTTGATCGTGATTGATTTCCCATTGCTTAGGTATCAAAATTGTTTGGATTGGTGGAGTTTGAAAATTTGAAATCCCAAAACCCCTTAAACCCTTGAAGAACTTGTTCTTGATGAATTTTGGCTTGATTCTTGGGTTGGATTGATGTTTGATTGAAAACTTGTTATTGGGGATTGATCTTCATTGAAAAACAAACAATTCGGTACCAATTTTGTGGGATTTGAACATGTATAACACCAAGTTTGATAAATCACAATCCTTGTTGAAACCCTTTTGATAAACCCTTGTGTTCTTGAAGTTCTTGGCTTGAAATCCTGATTTGATTGATTGCTTGATTGAAAATTTGATTGGGTTTTGTTAAGGAAGATCAAAAACAACTTTGGGTATCATTGGATTGTGAAAACAAGTTGAAAACATCGGATTTGGAGCTTGGAAATCGACTTGGAACAAGTTTGGAACGTGTTAGAACTATCCCAGGCCCAGGCGCCCCGCCTAAGCCAGGCGCCCCGCCTGACTTGGCTACTGCCTAAGACCTCAGGCGCCCCGCCTAGGTCCCAGGCGCCCCGCCTGATTGCCTGCACAGTTAGGCGCCCCACCTGAGTTTCAGGCGCCCCTCCTGAGTGCTAAACGTATTGTTTTGGGTAGATTTTCGTAGGTACTTCCCTTTGTTTGATAACATAACATCTAGTTAGTACTACTTTGAGTAACCGATCTACTTGAATAGTGCTAACCCTTTGATTGCTCTTAAGTGAATCGTGCCTAGCAAGGAGAGTAGATTTCTAAGGAAAAGCGTAGAACCTTTTAACTCAAGTCCTCACTTCAAAGTGCCTAGCGTTCATTGAGTCCCATTAATTCCACTCACCCCGGAGTGTGCGTGACTCGTGAATAGTTTAGTTGAGTTGAGGAGTTGCTAATCATCTACGTGAAGCTTTGGAACTACAAGTTGAGTGAAATATCCACCGCCACCCAAAAGAGTGATCCGAGTGAACACAAGTGAGGGAGCGAGTGAGGTGTTTTAACTAACTCTTGTTTCTTTCTTTGTAGGTACAATGGCCAACGAAGGTCAAGATTTCATTAAGGAGGCCTTGGCTAATCTTCTTGCCAAGATGGACCTCATGAACCAAAGGATTGATTCTCTTGAAAAGAGAGCCTCGAGTACTCAAGGTGACCATGGGACCCCGAGTGTCCCAATTGAAAAGGGGACCCCGAGTGTCCAAATTGAGACCGGTGAAGGCTTAAGTAGCCCTACCTTTACCCCGGAGCAAGTTGTTGAACGAACGAGTAAAGGAGGATCGAGAGAGAATTGAACGAACGGGCATTCCCCGTATCTTGGATAATCCCCCAAGAAACATTCCACTACCAAGACCCGTCCGAAATGTGCAACCTCTTGAGCAAGTTGATGAGGCTCAAGAAGGGGAGGAAGCTGATTATGGTGACGATGTGTATGGGTTCGATGATCACTTTCAACCAAGGCGAGCTATGAATTGGGGTCGAAATGTGGATCGGGGTAGAGGCCGAGGTCGAGGGCCACCCTTAGGATATGGAGGGAGGAATGCTAGAAGGGACTATGTTGCTTATGATGATCACCATGGAGGCCAACCGGAGCCATTCCAAGGGGGTCGTGACAACAACAACAACCTTAATAGTGTGAAGCTCACTATTCCTTCTTTCAAAGGAAGTAGTGACCCGGTGGAGTACATTGATTGGAAATTGGCTATGGAGCGTATCTTTGACACCAATGATATGCCCGAAGTGAAGAAGACCAAGTATGCAATATCCTCCTTTGAATCTTTTGCTTCTACTTGGTGGGAGTCGGTGAAGAGGAATAGAAGGAGGACGGGTATGGCTATTAATCTTACTTGGGAAGAGTTGATCCATGTGATGGATGAGAAGTACTTGACTAACCAATACCGGGTTGAACAACAAAGGCGTCTATATGAGTTGAAGCAAGGTTACAAATCGGTTGGTGAATACTTCAATGAATTTGAGCAAATCCGAATGATCCTTGACTTAGATGATGAAGACAATGAGACGGCCATGATCCGTTTCAAAGGGGGCTTGAACCGAGACATAGCTTCACAATTGAAGTTCCATAAATATGATGATCATTACAAACTATGAGAAGATGCGGTTGAGGCCGAGAAATGGCTCAAGGAGGAGAAATCCCTTCGCTACAAGAGTAGCACCACTACTCCAACAAGCAAACCAAAGGATTGGAAGCCTCCTACTACAAATGCAAGGTTCCCAAGTACAAGTGGAACAACTGGTGCAAATGCTACCAAGGATGTGAAAAAGCCGTATGAGAAGAACACACCTAATGTGGGAGGTAACTCTAAAACTCAATTACATGCTCCTACCTCTTCTTCAATACAATGCCACAAGTGCAAGGGTTATGGTCACTTTGCTAGGGAATGTCCTACAAAGAGGACCATGATTGTTGTTGGTAATGATGCATATGAGAAAGAGAGTGAATCGGAAGATGAGGGAGTAGAGGGAGATGAGGGAGTAGAGGAGGATGATTTGCTTGATGACACGGGGGAGGAGGAGGATCCTCATACTTTCTTGGTTGTGAGAAGGAGCCTAGGGGCTATGATTGTGGAAGATAGTGAAACCTTGCAAAGGGAAAATCTTTTCCATGCTAGGTGCCGGGTCAAAGATGTTGTTTGCTCTATGATAATTCATTCCGGGAGTTGTGCAAATGTAGTGAGTCAATCACTTGTGTCTCAATTGAAGTTGACTACCATGGAGCATCCTAAACCTTACCGGCTACAATGGCTAAGCGAATGTGGGGAGCTTAAAGTAGTAAAGCAAGTGATGATTCGATTCAAAATGGGGAGTTATGTGGATGAACACTTGTTCGACGTTGTGCCAATGCAAGCTTGCCACCTTCTCTTTGGAAGGCCTTGGCAATTTGACCGACAAGTGGTTCACAAAGGACGTGTCAACACTTACACGCTCCAACATGAAGGAAGGAAATTCGTGTTGAAACCCCTAACTCCCAAACAAGTGAGTGATGACTACAAGCGGATGAGGGAGTTGAGGGAAGCGGCTACAGCCAAATCACCCGTTGTGCTTGAACCCGAGGCAAACAATCTTGTTGTCTTGCCAAAGAATGATCAAAGTGAGAGTCACTCCACTTCAAATGAGAGAGAAAAGATAGAGAGAAGTGAGGGAGTGACCGGTGACAATCTAAGAGAGGAAAAAGGAGAGGATATGAGGAGTGATGTGAGTGGATTGTCACCACCAACTACACTTGACCATGAGATAAAATTGAGAGAGGAGAGAGGTGAGGAAAGAAAAATTGAGAGTGAGAGCACCCATTGTTCTAACAATTCTTCATCTTCTACCTTTTCTTGTGAAAGTCCTTGTGTAGGTACAATTGAAGACAAGCCATTGGAGCCTCAACCATGTGCTTGGAAGGAAAGACAAGAGGAGGAAAGTTCTCAATGTGAGCCTCATGAAGAAGGAGTTGCACATGACACTTCAAGCCTTGTGAGTGACCAAGGAAGTACTACAAATGTAAGTGTTGCTCCACCCTTTCATGAGCTTACTAGCTATTTGACTTATAATGACTCAACACTAGTTGGAGCTTCTGATGCATCTTGTGAATATGCCACTAGTGAAGAGTCTAGTTGTCAACTTGTGTGTGCTTGTGAAACACTAGTTGGAAGGGAAGCTATGCCACATCATGATGTGAGCTCATTGTTCATTGAACCCCTCCCTAGTATAGATTCTATGGTTGACCATAATTGTGACCTTTGCTATGACACACCACCTACCTTTGACAAATGGGAAGATGAGTTAGTTGATCATTCCCTTATTGATATGCTTCTATTTGGTGGACCAATATGTTGTAGTAAGGATAATTGTGACCTTGAGGAGTCTTTTGTATGTGAGATGAATCGGTTTACTTTCGATGACTCCTCGAGTGAGGGAAAAGAACCTAGTCTTGATACTATGCTTTTGTGTGACCATACATTTGAGGTTCATGCTTTTACATTTCCATTATTTGAAGATAATCTTAATTGTGGTCGCAATTTGTGTCGGACTAGTGTTGGTAGTAAGATGAAACCTCCATGGTGTGAGGGATTTGACTCCTTAGGCAACCACTTGTTTGAGAATTTGAGTGAGGTAGATGGTTCTTTGAGTGACTCCACTATTGATTGTGTGGGTTATGATGAAGAAGAGGCCATTATCAATGCCTCTCTTGATAGTTTGTCTTTTGAGAAGGGTTGCTTAAGCGATGAAATGGAAGGTGAAAAGGAATCCCTTGGTGTGAGTAAGTTTGCTATAAAGAAGGGGAGTGGAGTACTTGATGTTACTTGCATGTTGGGTTATTTGACTCACTCCACTCTACATGTTGATCACACTTTGAGGAGGGATTGGTTTGTTGATCTTGAGCTTAAGGTTCAAGGTGATTTTGATAGCTTGATCTTGCATTTTTCATATCCCCATGGCTTATTTGATCCCTATTGTGTTAGGTGCATGATGATCGTTAACCAAGTACTTATTGTTCTCTTTGGAGACTTGATATTTGTGCTTCTCATTGATGCTTGGTTATATCACAAGAGTGTGTTTTCCACACTTCTTGCACTAACCTACTTTCAAAGTAGGAATTCTTGTGTTTTGCTTGTCGTTGCTTGTAGGTTCTAAGCTCCATGTTGAGGCAAGGGAGATCTTGGAAGAGACCTATGTCAAGGTGACGATCAAGAGTTACAAGGGAGGAGAGCATTGGGCACCCCGAGGAGAAGATACCATGGACGTGAATGCATTGATTTCGAGGACGAAATCTTCTCAAGAAGGGGAGGATGATAAGCCCCAAATCGGGACAAGACATCTTCCAACACTTTCCAACATGTGCCAAGCTTGGAAGATACAAAGGACTTGAAGTCGAGGGCTTTGGAAGTGTTCCGGATGCTCAAACTAGGCCTCACGCCTAAGGAAGAAGATAGCCCAGCAGAGCCAGGCGCCCCGCCTGAGCCAGGCGCCCCGCCTGGCAAGCTCACTGCCTAAGGAGCTGAAAGTGCACAGGCGGACCGCCTAGCCAGGCGCCCCAGCCAGGCGCCCCGCCTGATGCCAGGCGCCCCGCCTAGCTGACAGCAATTCCAGGCGCCCCTCCCAGATTCCAGGCGCCCCTCCCAGCTGTGAAGGCCTATGTTTATTTTACTGTTTTGCCCTACATGGCCTATTTTGTGAACCTTATTAGTAAGGGTATTTTAGTCATTGTGAAAGCTTGGGAAACACTATAAATAGCCATGCTTAGCCTATTTTGAACTTAGTCTATTATTGATGAATGATGAATATTGAACATGAGCAAGGCTCTTGGTTATTGAATGAAACCCTTTGATTTGGGACTTGTAGTTCTTCTAGCGGATCTAGATGAATACTTTTTCTCTCCGACCATTCTGCTTGCGTGCTCGCGTTAGCTCGAGGGTAGTTGCATAGCGTAGGTGTTCTTGTCCTTCTCTCGGGGTGTAACGGAACAAGTTCTCCGTTGCTACTTGGGATTAGAGATCGAGTTACGTCTCGTTTTTATCCTTTTTACTTTCCGCGTTTGATTCTTATCAGCACTCCTCCGATCCCAACTCCAGACGCATCACACTCGACTTCGAATGCTTTGCCGAAGTCAGGGAGTTGCAACAACGGGGCAGAACAAAGCCTCTGTTTCAACTCTTGGAAGGCCCTTTCTTGGGACTCTCCCCACACAAATGGATTGTCTTTCTTAACCAGCTCGGTTAAAGGAGCTGCCACGGTGCTAAAGTCACGAACAAACCTTCGGTAAAAGCTAGCTAAACCATGGAAGCTACGAACTTGTGATACCGAGGTCGGAGTTGGCCAATCTTTGATGGCTTCGACTTTTGATTCGTCGACTTCGACACCATTAGCACTGACAACGAATCCAAGAAAGACTACACGATCGACACCGAAGGCGCATTTCTTTAAGTTGGCATACAACTTCTCTTCTCTAAGCATTTCAAGCACTTGCCTCAGGTGTTCGACATGTTCATCCACGGTTCTGCTATAAACAAGTATGTCATCGAAATAAACGACAACGAACTTGTTTATGAACGGTTTGAGCACGTGGTTCATCAATCGCATGAATGTGCTCGGTGCATTGGATAAGCCAAAAGGCATTACCAACCACTCATATAGACCGAATTTGGTCTTGAATGCGGTTTTCCACTCGTCCCCGGGTTTCATTCGGATTTGGTGGTAACCGGACCTGAGGTCAATCTTTGCAAAGCATGAAGAACCACTCAACTCATCAAGCATGTCATCTAATCGAGGGATGGGATGACGATACTTTACCGTGATTTTGTTGACTGCTCGGCAGTCAACACACATTCGCCATGTTCCATCCTTCTTCGGGACAAGGATAACAGGAACGGCGCAAGGACTCAAGCTCTCACGAACGAGGCCCTTGTTCAGCAATTCATCAACCTGCCTCTGGAGCTCTTTGGTGTCTTCGGGATTACACCGATATGCAGGTTTTTTGGGGATTTGAGACCCTGGCACGAAGTCAATTTGGTGCTCGATTCCTCTCAACGGAGGTAATCCACCTGGCATTTCCTCGGGAAACATGTCCTCGAAGTCCTGCAAAACTTTACGAACAAACAAAGGCAAAGGGTTATCATTAGAAAAATCATCATTAGAGTTTAGAAAGATACTCTTGTGCACGAGGCAAATCATCACTTGATCGTTGGCGTTGCCTCGTAGAATCTCACCCGGTTGCATGATTGCACAGATTCCTTCCACTTCGGGTGGTGAGTTCGTCTCTTCGGGCCCCAATTTTGCTCCTATCGGAAGCTTAGCTTTGGCCGCTTCTTTCAATTCTTTCATCCGTTTATAATCCTCGGTGACTTGTTTTGGAGACAAGGGTTTGAGTATGAAACTCTTCCCATCGAGCTTCATAGTGTAAGTGTTGGATCTGCCATTGTGAACAGCTGTTCGGTCATATTGCCACGGTCGACCCAATAGCAAATGACAAGCTTGCATCGGAACCACATCGAATATCATTTCATCTTGATACTCTCCGATTCTGAACTTGATCCACACTTATTTGACAACTCTCAATTCTCCACACTCATTCAGCCATTGTAATTTGTAAGGGTGGGGATGCTTCATCGTAGGTAATCCCATTTGTGAAACCAAAGTTTTGCTCACTACATTGGCACAACTACCGGAATCAATGATCATCGAACACACCTTTCCCCTTACTCGACATCGGGCATGAAAGAGGTTTTCTCTTTGGTTGTCCTCTTCTTCAAGAGTCATGCAGCTCAAATTCCTTCGAACCACAAGAAACATTTCCGGATGATCAGCTTCGGCAGCCTCATGATCATCATCACCTTCAGCTCGGTCAGTCTCCTCGATAAATTCCTCCTCGGTGTCACTCGCTTGCTCATGGACGGTTCCATCTTCGAGCAGAAGCATAACCTTGCGAGTTGGACACTCTTTTGCCATGTGAACATAACCTTTGCATTTGTGACACTGAATATTTGAAGCACTAGGAGAGTTGAGTTGAACTTTACCTCCCACTTCTCTCGACTGGTTAACGGTCACACCTCTTTCGAAGGGTCTCTTCGAATCTCGAACAGTGTTAGCACTTGCTTGGTTTGGACTCTTCCATTCTTTACCTCGGTTCAAAGGAGTAGAAGTAGTGACTCCTCGATACCGGTTTGCCTTATCGTCCTTCACCAATTTTTCAGCTTCGGTGGCAGCTTCGAACAGATCTTCCAACGTGTGGTACACGTGGAGTCTCAAGTGAGATGACACATCCCTAGCCAAGCTATTTTTGAATCTGATAATGGCTTGCTCTTCGTCTTCGACCAGATCAAGATTCAATCGAACCTTTTCGAACTCATCGTGGTACTCTTGGACAGACTTGGACCCTTGCTTTAACTCATAGAGCTTTTGCATTTGAGTCTGCCTGTACTTGGCACTCAAATACTTAGCTTCCATTGCTCTTCGCAATTGCGGCCAGGTAGTGACTTCAGGATAGTCATTCCTTCGTCTATGTCTCTTGTCAGATTCCCACCATGTTGATGCATAAGCTTCGAACGAAGCAATGGCATGGGCAGCTTTTCTCTCATCGGTCATCTCATTGGTTTCAAACATGCGCTCCATTTTAAGCTTCCATTCAAGATACTCATCGGGATCACTAGTTCCTTTAAAGGGTGGAATAGTGATCTTGACACTGTTCAAATTTGAGTCTCGAACACCACGAGCCTGTTCGGGATACTCATCATCACGATCATCAGCCTCACGCTCAATATTTCTTTCAACATTTGCGCCTCGGCCTCGACCTCGGAAATTTCCACGACCTCGGTGAGCTTGCCTTCGTCCTCGGGAAATTCCTCTTCGATAACCTCTTCGACAACGGCTCTAAGATCTCTTCGGGCCCTTGGAAGTGGTATTATTTCTCCTCGGGGAATGCCCAAGTTTTGATAACCAGCTTGGGGATTGCCCAAGTTCTGTTGTGCTTGGGGATTGCCCAAGTTAAGCTCTCTTCGAATGGCTTCACTTGTCAACTGATGTTGTCGTACAAGCTCAGCATATAGCTCAGGTTTCATCGGAGTGGTTTGGCTAGTTCCAGCGCCGGACCCATTTATAGCCACGGACGCGCTTCCCTGCTCGAGGAGAGTTACTCGAGCAGTCACTCCTCTTACTTCGGCACTGACGCCTTGTATCGCAGCCATGAGATCGGCTAACGACACTTCGGGCTTTTCACTGCCTTTGCCATCGTTTCCAGCCATGGTACCTGCACAAGTCAAAGATCAAACAAATGTTAGGGTTAGAAATCACCTCACACTCTCCCTCACCTTTGATGGGTGGCACTCTGGTCCACTCAATTTATGGGTTCGGTTTTGTTCACTCAAGGACTTATTAACAGTGGCTCGTCTGATTGATCGGTCCTCTAAGATCCTTCAAGTTCGACAATAGTCACTGCCTCTTCGGGAAGAGTGAAGTGATGTTCGACTCGATGGAACGGACGCTTTAACTGAGCTCGGGGAGTCAAAAGAAATTACTACGAAAGTTTGGACTTCGGTCACCCCTTCGCACGAGTTCCTATCAGCTCAAATGAGTTAGTACGACCTCGAGTAGGACAATTACTCGAGAGATCCACCAACTAGAATTTTGACACGAAAGAAAGTGAGAACCTAGGAGAATCTATCCTTTGATTCCCTTTTGAAATCTTTTTCGATCACACCAACTCTTGTCCGTACAAGAGTGGTCCCTCCTTGGTACGGATAGGGTTTTACCTTATCCACTTTCCTTTTCTCAGCCGACAATTTTTCACCTGGGGTTTTGATGTTTAAAAATTTACCCCCTTCTTCAACAATGGAACAGTGACCTTGCTCCGGCGTACGGATAAGTCAACTTCGGTTCACTGATCACAAATTTCAACGGATCTGGGCTGCTTTTTTTTTTTTTTCGGCTCCGGTTCCAAACAACAGAGGAAATCAAGTTCATTGAGCTAAAACCCAGCTCGTTCGTGTCGTACACTGTTATGATTTTGTAACAAATTTCCGGCGTACGGACAACGATTCAAACTTAGAACTTCGATTTTCAAGCAACAAACAAACCCAAATCACTCAAGAGCCACCAATCTTCATCGGTTTCTTCCAAACACGATGGGGTTCGAGTTCTCAGTCACCATTAAAGCTCAAAACAGTCCAAAATTTCACCAAGAAACCCTAGTCACAAAATCAGTACGTCGGGTACTTGTTGGAATCAGGAAACAGTGGTGAACAAGAATCAATGGTTGTTTTTCCCAAACAACCAACGATCAAACACAATTTTTGAATTTTCTTATTAACACTTTTTTTTTTGTAAAATAACAACACCAACAGTAATACTACCAAATCAAGAACACGAAACGGAAAACAAAGACACAAACGCACGAAGATAAAGATAACTTGAACAGGATTTGGGGTTGTAGAAACAAGCCCAAACCGTGCTCTGATACCAAGATGGTGCAAGGCAAACCCGAAGGAGTTGCTAAGCACAACACGGAAGTTAAAAAAAATAAAGCTAAAAGATAGAAGCAAGACAAAACTTGCTTCTTTCGAAAGAACAGTGAGGAACCTGTCTCAAAGCTCGATCGAAAGGGACACAAGTATCACCCTAACTATGCAACAATCCTCAAGAGAACATTGCCTCTTGCAAACTGAATGATCAAAGAGGAATGTTGAATCGGATTAACCGAAAGCCACAAGCCCATAGAAGCCCTCACTGGGGTTTGCTCATGACGGAGACAAGAAATGTGCTCGGCACTTTCATTTAATTTCAATATCCAAAAACTGCTGCTTGCAATGAAAGGAAACAAGGTTTATATAGGAAATACTAAGGGTAAACTAGTAAAAGGGTCACAGGCGACCAATAGAAATAAGCCACGCAGGGCTGAGTAAAAATGTGTTCGGCAGCCTTGACTTCGGTAAGCGTTGGCTTCGGTTCTCGATTGTCTGCTCGAACACACTTGTCCTCGGGCGCTTGACTTAGCTTCGAACACATGTTGTTGTGTTCGGCTCTGTGCTGCCCGGCGCCAAGAGCTGTTGTTCGGTAACCTTGTCCTCGGGCTCAAATTTGAAGATGTAGCCCTCGGTTTCAACACTTTGCAATTCTCCTCCCGAACACATGCTTCCTCCCGACATAGCCAGCTGGATGTGCATGTCATGGAGCAGCTTGGCTTGGCTTCGAGTGATTGGCCTCCTCGGTTGATCAGTCACTGCCTTCGGTTGATTGTCAAGTCCTTGATCAGCACTTTGGGCTGCATCAGGTATGAACAGACTTCAGCTTCCTAGGTTAAAGTGCTTGACAAGTACTTTAAGATTCTTTGAGTTTTTGGCCCTTTCGACCACCAACTCGGCGTCATGTTGTGCATCAATTTCTTGATCCTTCACCTTCAGCTGTTTGTTCAACTCTGCATTTTCCTTATGTAGCTCCAACACCTGCTGTGTCACTTCCTGCACTGATTCAACATCTTTCTCTGACCCAAACTCCTCACTTTCATCAGCTACTTCTGTCATAACTTGCACTGAACTTTTGGAGGCTCTCTTTTCCTTGAAGAAATCACATGTCCTCAGGATATTCTTCACAAACATCTGATGATGTGTGGGCTTCTTCCTATTTGCAAGAGCCACTCCAAAATGTTCAAATACCTACTACAAAATGTAGGAATACATAAGAGAATGTGGCTTGGTCTGTGTCTGCAATGTTTTTATGTGCCTAATAATCAGCCCAGAAGATTAATTTTGATTCCTCTATCCAGAAAGTCCATGTAGGCCATGTCAAGAGCACAAGCTTCGCCGCTCCTCTCTCCTCTAGGTAGCAAAAACCTATGAACAAACTCAAATATCAGTTGATGAGCTGGTTCCATCTGTTTCTTATCAACTTTTCTTTCTTTCCTGAGCTTGGGATTTTCAGTGAATTTCTTCACAACATCTAGAGGAGTAACCTTATCAGTTCTCTTTGGCCATTTTAACCTCATATAGCTGCAATAGCCTTCAGTAGGCACATCAAGGATGACTCCCAGCTCTTCTCTACCAAGCTCCAGCTCTACACCCTTCACCACTGAGAATAATCTCCTCCCATCTATACTACAGTTCACATAAAACTCCCTCACTTCATCAACACACTGACACATGTCCTCCTTTGTGAAAAGCTTCAACCACCCTTGTTCTTTCACCTTGCTGACCATGGCCTTCATCTCAGGCTCCTCTAGATCACACCAAATGCTACCCGCTAGCACCTGATGCCTACCAAAAAATGCCACCTTGTCTACTTCATTCTGGTTTTCCTTTTTCTTTTTCTTAGTGTCCTATTCATTGTCAGAGTCTGAATCACTTGGTTCCAAATAGTCCCCATCCTCATCACTATCCTCCTTATTATTAGTCACCAGCTTTTCCTCAACCCCTATTTGTTTCTGCTTTAGAGAATATCTTTCCAAATTCTCAAGTTGCTGCTTCAGTGTAGACCCTGTAGCTACCTTCCTACGGGATGCAGGAACACCAGGCTCCTTCACACTCTTTCCACTAGTCTGAGAGTCCTCATCCTCATTCTCATCCATTAATCCCCTTTGTGAAACTACTCTTCCTCATTTAACTAGTCTTCTCTTCTTTTCTTTCACAGTCTTTGTTTCACTCATACACTACCTCTTCTTCCTCTTCTTCCTTTAGCAATTTTTTATCTTCTTCACCAAGTTTTCTTTAACTATTTTTCTTTTGAATTTTTTCCACCTCCCCAGCACTTGCATCTTCTATCTGAGTCTCCTTTTCTTTCATTTCCTCTGAATCAGTCCAATCTAGTTCTACTTCATTAATTGCATAAGGAACTGCAGAAGAACCATATTCTTTCTCAGGTTCCTTGACAATTTTAGCAGAACCTGGTGATAAGGATCAAAATCAATGCGCGGAAAATAAAGATAGGAGCGAGACACAACTCGAACTCCCTACGAAGTAACCACGGAGAACTTGTTCCGTGATACCCTCGTATCGGCGTCAAGAAGGACCTACACTATGCAACCACCCTCGAGTCACACTCGGGACTCGCAAGTAGAATGATCGGGTTTTCGGTTCAAGACTCAACTAGGTTCCACTAGTGAATTCAAGCAACCAAGAAAGGGTTTCTTCATAAAAAGAGATAAACTCTATTCATCATTCATAAGATTCAAAGGTAAGCTAAGGTTTGAAGAGGTTTGTGAAGTATTTATAGACTTCACTTACATGTAATGAAAGCTCAAAAATACCCCTAAAGTGGGTTAAAACTATAAAGGCCTCATAGGGCTATAGTTGTCTAAAACATAGCAAATAAACTAGGAATCCCGCATCCTTCAGCACACTAGGCGCCCCAAGTAGGCGGCCAGCCTTCTAGGAGTAGGCGCTCAGCCTAGTTGACGCAGGCGTCCAGCCTTCTAGGGAGTAGGCGGTCCGCCTGTTCTGAATACCCTGCAGAGGCGGTCCGCCTGGTTGGAGATCCAGAGAGTGATAAAAAACTAGGCGGCCGGCCTCGTTGAGTAGGCGGTCCGCCTGTTCCTGTGGCCTCTTGAGTTGCTTCCAAACATGCTCCGGATGCCTCTTCAAGTGTACTAGAAGGTCCTCCATCCATGGCACACCAAAGCATGGTCTTCAAGTCGCTCTTGGGACCTTCTTCCATACCCTTCCATATCAAGTGAAGATGGGTGTCTTGGATCAACTTGGCTTGACTCCGAGTGAAGGGTCTTGTGGGGGTTTGGGTCTTATCATCCTCCCCATTCTTGAGAGGATTTCGTTCTCGAAATTGAAGCATCATTCACGACCTCTTCATTACCTACATCCAAAGGAACCAAGTCACTCACATTGAAAGTATTAGAAACTTGATACTCACTTGGCAAGTCGACCACATAGGCATTGTTTTTTATCTTCGAGAGCACTTGGAATGGGCCATCTCCCCGGGGTGCCAACTTCCCTTTCCTAAGGTTTGGAAACCTTTCTTTCCGGAAGTGCACCCACACATAGTCACCCTTCTTGAGTTCCACCTTCTTGCGTCCTTTGTTTTTCTTGGAGGCAACCTTAGCATAAGCTTCCTCCAAATTCTTCTTCGCCTTTGCATGGAGTTCAACCAAAGCCTTGGCTCTAGCTTTACCTTCAAAATTAACAACCATTTCCCTTGGCAAAGGGGTTAGATCAAGGGGAATCAAGGGGTTAAATCCATAGACACACTCGAATGGGGTCATGCCTATCATGCTATGCAATGTGCGATTGTAGGCAAACTCCATAAGAGGTAGACGATAAATCCAAGCCCCGGCCTTACCTCGGGTCATGGCTCTAAGAAGAGCACCCAAGGTTCGGTTTACCACTTCCGTTTGCCCATCGGTTTGGGGGTGGTGGGACGTGGAGAACAAGAGCTTGGTGCCCAAAGCACCCCATAAACACCTCCAAAAATGACTTAGGAACTTAGTGTCCCTATCACTCACTATGGTTTGAGGCACACCATGCAACTTCAAAACATTTTCAATAAACAAAGTTGCAACATGTTGTGCATCATCACATTTCTTGCATGGAATGAAATGAGCCATTTTGGAGAACCTATCCACAACAACATAAATGCTATCATGGCCCCCTCTAGTCCTTGGTAATCCCATCACAAAATCCATTGAGATATCCAACCATGGACTAGTAGGTACGGGGAGAGGGGTATACAACCCATGAGGGTGGGCTTTAGATTTGGCACGTTTGCACTCAAGGCAATTAGTGCAAAACTTTTCCACATGCACCCTCATCTTCGGCCAATGGAATTGTTCTTGAAGAATGGCCAAGGTCTTTCTTGTGCCAAAATGTCCCATGAGTCCCCCGCAATGTGCCTCATGCACAAGCAACTCTTTCCAAGAGGACTCCGGTATGCACACCCTACCATTTTTGAAGATATATCCATTAACTCATTGGTATTTGTCAACTCTCTCCCCTTTCTCTAGAGTGTCATGGACACTCTTTAGCTTTGGGTCATGAGCATACATCAATTTAATGCTCTCAAAACCCATGAGCTTAGAGGTGAGAGTGGTGGCTAGAGCAAACTTTCTCGAAAGCGCATCCGCCACAACATTGTCCTTCCCTTTCTTGTATTGGATCACATAGGGAAAGGACTCAATGAATTCAACCCACTTGGCATGTCTCTTATTGAGCTTCTCTTGGCCTCTCAAATGCTTGAGTGACTCATGGTCACTCTTGATTACAAACTCACGAGGCCAAAGATAGTGTTGCCAATGGGCAAGGGCTCTCACAAGGGCATACAACTCCTTGTCATATGTAGAATAATTCAAGGAGGCCCCTTTCAATTTCTCACTAAAGTAGGCGATGGGTTTGCTATCTTGCATTAAAACACCACCAATTCCCACCCCCGAGGCATCACATTCAACCTCAAATGCCTTTCCGAAGTCGGGCAATTGCAATAGAGGGGCGGTACTCAACCTACTTTTCAATTCATGGAAGGCCTTCTCTTGAGGCTCTCCCCAAATAAAAGGTTGGTCTTTCTTCACCAATTCGGTGAGTGGAGCGGCAATGGAGCTAAAGTCTTTCACAAATCGCCTATAAAAGCTAGCAAGACCATGAAAGCTCCTCAGTTGAGTCACGGTAGTAGGAGTAGGCCAATCACGTATGGCCTCTACCTTAGACTCATCCACCTCCACTCCTTGGGCACTCACAACAAACCCAAGGAAGACTACCTTCTCAACACCAAAGGCACACTTTTTAAAATTAGCATAGAGCTTTTCGGCTCTCAACTTTTCAAGCACTAGCCTAAGGTGATCAACATGGTCGTCTATTGATTTGCTATAGATCAATATATCGTCAAAATAGACGACCACAAACTTGTTGATGAATGGCTTTAGAACATGGTTCATTAGCCTCATGAAGGTGCTAGGTGCATTGGAGAGCCCAAAGGGCATCACCAACCATTCATAGAGACCAAACTTGGACTTGAATGCGGTCTTCCATTCATCACCGGGTTTCATCCGGATTTGATGGTAGCCGGACCTAAGGTCAATTTTGCTAAACACACATGAACCACTCAATTCATCTAACATATCATCAAGTCGGGGAATAGGATGACGGTACTTTACCGTTATTTTGTTCACGGCCCGACAATCAACGCACATCCTCCAAGTGCCATCCTTTTTGGGAACAAGGATCACGGGTACGGCACAAGGACTCAAGCTCTCCCTCACCAAGTGGTGCAATGCAAACCCGAAGGAGTTGCTTAGCACAAACGCGGAAGACAAACAACAAAAGATAAAAGATAGAAGCAAGACAAAACTTGCTTCTTTCGAAAGAACAGTGAGGAACCTGTCTCAAAGTTCGATCGAAAGGGATACAAGAATCACCCTAACTATGCAACAATCCTCAAGAGAACATTGCCTCTTGCAAACTGAATGATCAAAGAGGAATGTTCAATCGGATTAACCGAAAGCCACAAGTCCATAAAAGCCCTCACAGGGGGTTGCTCATGACGGAGACAAGAAATGTGCTCGGCACTTTCATTAATTCATCAATGTTCAAAAACTAGGTATCCTTACAATAAAAGGGAACAAGGTTTATATAGGAAACACTAAGGGTAAACTAGTAAAAGGGTCACAGGCGACCAATAGAAATAAGCCACGCAGGGCTGAATTAAATTGTGTTCGGCAGACTTTGACTTCGGTAAGCCTTGGCTTCGGTTCTCGATTGTCTGCTCGGACACACTTGTTGCCTTCGGACGCTCAATTGTCTTCGAGCTCATTGTCCTCGGTTACTTTGCCTTCGGGCTCAAATCTGAAGATAATGCCTTCGATTCTTGAGCTCGGCCACTCAGCTTCGGAGCAATTGTTTTCCTTCGGCCAGGCTAAGTGAACGTGTACAACGTGCAGCAGCTTGGCTTGGCTTCTTGTCATCGGTCTCCTCGATGGATCGATCACTTGATCAGCACGTGGTCGGGCTGCATCATCCTCCGCTTCTTGAGAAGATTTCGTCCTCGAAATCAAGCCCTCCTCGTCCTCCGAAGTTGGACCTACAACACAAGGAACTAAGTCAGCAACATTAAAGGTGTTGGACACGTTATACTCACCAGGGAGGTCGATCACGTAGGCATTGTTGTTGATCTTGGTCAACACTTGAAATGGACCATCCCCTCGAGGAGCCAACTTTCCTTTCCTTTGGTTCGGGAAGCGTTCCTTTCGGAAGTGAACCCAAACCCAATCTCCCTTCTTTAATTCCAACTTTTTACGCCCCTTGTTTTTCTTTAAGGCAACCTTTGCATAGGCCTCCTCGAGGTTCTTCTTCACCTTTGCATGCAATTCGATCAAGGCAGCTGCTCGTCGAGTACCTTCAAAATCAAGAATAGAATCTCGAGGCAATGGGGTTAAATCAAGTGGAATCAAAGGATTAAAGCCATACACACATTCAAATGGGGTCATGTTGATCATTCTATGCACTGTTCGATTGTATGCGAACTCCATCATGGGCAAACGATCAGCCCAGTTTCCAACCTTCCCTTTGGTCATTGCCCGAAGCAAAGATCCCAAGGTTCGGTTAACTACCTCGGTCTGTCCATCAGTCTGAGGATGGTGAGACGTCGAGAATAGTAGCTTGGTGCCGAGGGCACCCCACAAACACTTCCAAAAATGACTCAAGAACTTCGAGTCCCGATCACTCACAATGGTACGAGGTACACCATGCAATTTTAACACGTTAGAAACAAACAATGTAGCTACATGTTGTGCATCATCACACTTTTTGCAAGGAATAAAGTGAGCCATTTTTGAAAAACGGTCAACCACAACGAAGATGCTATCATGTCCTCCCCCCGACCTCGGTAACCCCAAGACAAAGTCCATGGATATATCAGTCCAAGGTCGATCAGGCACAGGCAATGGGGTGTACAAACCATATGGGTTGGACTTCGATTTTGCTTTCTTGCAAACGAGACATGCGTTGCAAAGCTTTTCCACATCTCGTCGCATTTTGGGCCAATGGAACTGCTCGGTCAAGATACCAAGAGTTTTATCGACACCGAAGTGCCCCATCAGTCCACCTGAGTGAGCTTCTCGAACCAAGAGCTCTCTCCACGATGACACTGGCACACAAACCCTCCCATTTTTGAAGAGGTAGCCATCATGCCACTGATATTTCTCAACCTTTCGGCCACTCAAGATTGCGTCTCGAACACATTTCAGCTTGGGATCGTCCTCGTACATCGACTTGATGCTTTCGAATCCCATGAGCCTAGAGGCGAGAGTGGTCGCTAAGGCAAATTTCCTTGATAGCGCATCGGCCACAACATTATCTTTTCCCTTTTTGTAATGAATTACATAGGGAAAGCTTTCAATAAATTCAACCCACTTGGCATGTCTTCGATTCAATTTCTCCTGACCTCGGAGATGCTTCAAGGACTCATGATCGCTTTTGATCACAAATTCTCGAGGCCACAAATAATGCTGCCAATGGGCGAGTGCTCGAACGAGGGCATACAATTCCTTGTCATACGTTGAGTAATTCAAGGCTGCACCCTTGAGCTTTTCGCTAAAGTAAGCGATCGGCTTCGAATCTTGCATCAGCACTCCTCCGATCCCAACTCCAGACGCATCACACTCGACTTCGAATGCTTTGCCGAAGTCAGGGAGTTGCAACAATGGGGTAGAGCAAAGCCTCCGTTTCAACTCTTGGAAAGCCCTTTCTTGGGACTCTTCCCACACAAATGGATGGTCTTTCTTCACCAGCTCGGTTAAAGGAGCTGCCACGGTGCTAAAGTCACGAACAAACCTTCGGTAAAAGCTAGCTAAGCCATGGAAGCTACGAACTTGTGTTACCGAGGTTGGAGTTGGCCAATCTTTGATGGCTTCGACTTTTGATTCGTCGACTTCGACACCATTAGCACTGACAACAAATCCAAGAAAGACTACACGATCGACACCAAAGGCGCATTTCTTGAAGTTGGCATACAACTTCTCTTCTCGAAGCTTTTCGAGCACTTGCCTTAGGTGTTCGACATGTTCATCCACGGTTCTGCTATAAACAAGTATGTCGTCGAAATAAACGACAACAAACTTTTTTATGAATGGTTTGAGCACATGGTTCATCAGTCGCATGAATGTGCTCGGTGCATTGGATAAGCCAAAAGGCATCACCAACCATTCATAGAGACCGAACTTGGTCTTGAATGCGGTTTTCCACTGGTCTCCGGGTTTTATTCGGATCTGGTGGTAACCGGACCTGAGGTCAATCTTTGTAAAGCATGAAGAACCACTCAATTCATCAAGCATGTCATCTAATCGAGGGATAGGATGACGATACTTTACCGTGATTTTGTTGACTGCTCGACAGTCAACGCACATTCGCCATGTTCCATCCTTCTTCGGGACAAGGATGACTGGAACGGCACAAGGACTCAAGCTCTCACGAACGAGGCCCTTGTTCAGCAATTCATCAACCTGCCGTTGGAGCTCTTTGGTGTCTTCGGGATTACACCGGTATGCAGGTTTGTTAGGGATTTGAGACCCTGGCACGAAGTCAATTTGGTGCTCGATTCCTCTCAACGGGGGTAATCCACCTGGCATTTCCTCGGGAAACATGTCCTCGAAGTCCTGCAAAACTTTACGAACAAACAAAGGCAAAGGGTTATCATTAGAAAAATCATCATTAGAGTTCAGAAAGATACCCTTGTGCACGAGGCAAATCATCGTCTGACCGTGGTCGTTGCCTCGTAAGATCTCACCGGGTTGCATGATTGCACAAATTCCTTTCACTTCGGGCGGTGAGTTAGTCTCTTCGGGACCCAATTTTGCTCCCATCGGAAGCTTAGCTTTGGCCGCTTCTTTCAATTCTTTCATTCGTTTATAGTCCTTGGTGACTTGTTTTGGAGACAAGGGTTTGAGTATGAAACTCTTCTCATCGAGCTTCACAGTATAAGTGTTGGATCTGCCATTGTGAACAGCTGTTCGGTCATACTGCCATGGTCGACCCAATAGCAAATGACAAGCTTGCATCGGAACCACATCGAATATCATTTCATCTTGATACTCTCCGATTTTGAACTTGATCCACACTTGTTTGACAACTCTCAATTCTCCACACTCGTTCAGCCATTGTAACTTGTAAGGGTGGGGATGCTTCATCGTAGGTAATCCCATCTGTGAAACCAAAGTTTGGCTCACTACATTGGCACAACTACCGGAATCAATGATCATCGAACACACCTTTCCCCTCGCTCGACATTGGGCATGAAAGAGGTTTTCTCTTTGGTTGTCCTCTTCTTCAAGAGTCATACAGCTCAAATTTCTTCGAACCACAAGAAACATTTCCGGATGATCAGCTTCGGCAGCCTCATGATCATCATCAACTTCAGCTCGATCAGTCTCCTCGATAATTTCCTCCGCGGTGTCACTCGCTTGCTCATGGACGGTTCCATCTTCGAGCAGAAGCATAACCTTGCGAGTTGGACACTCTTTTGCCATGTGAACATAACCTTTGCATTTGTGACACTGAATATTTGAAGCACTAGGAGAGTTGAGTTGAACTTTACCTCCCACTTCTCTCGACTGGTTAACGGTCACACCTCTTTCGAAGGGTCTCTTCGAATCTCGAACAGTGTTAGCACTTGCTTGGTTTGGACTCTTCCATTCTTTACCTCGGTTCAAAGGAGTAGAAGTAGTGACTCCTCGATACCGGTTTGCCTTATCGTCCTTCACCAATTTTTCAGCTTCGGTGGCAGCTTCGAACAGATCTTCCAACGTGTGGTACACGTGGAGTCTCAAGTGAGATGACACATCCCTAGCCAAGCTATTTTTGAATCTGATAATGGCTTGCTCTTCGTCTTCGACCAGATCAAGATTCAATCGAACCTTTTCGAACTCATCGTGGTACTCTTGGACAGACTTGGACCCTTGCTTTAACTCATAGAGCTTTTGCATTTGAGTCTGCCTGTACTTGGCACTCAAATACTTAGCTTCCATTGCTCTTCGCAATTGCGGCCAGGTAGTGACTTCAGGATAGTCATTCCTTCGTCTATGTCTCTTGTCAGATTCCCACCATGTTGATGCATAAGCTTCGAACGAAGCAATGGCATGGGCAGCTTTTCTCTCATCGGTCATCTCATTGGTTTCAAACATGCGCTCCATTTTAAGCTTCCATTCAAGATACTCATCGGGATCACTAGTTCCTTTAAAGGGTGGAATAGTGATCTTGACACTGTTCAAGTTTGAGTCTCGAACACCTCTAGCCTGTTCGGGAAACTCATCATCTCGATCATTAGCCTCACGCTCAATATTTCTTCCAACATTTGCGCCTCGGCCTCGACCTCGGAAATTTCCACGACCTCGGTGAGCTTGCCTTCGTTGAGCGAATGGCAGCTCACGCTCATATTCGTCCTCGGGAAATTCCTCTTCATCAACCTCCTCGGCAACGGCTCCAAGATCTCTTCGGGCCACTGGAGGCTGTATTCTTTCTCCTCGGGGAATGCCCAAGTTTTGATAAGCAGCTTGGGGATTGCCCAAGTTTTGATAAGCAGCTTGGGGATTGCCCAAGTTAAGTTCTCTTCGAATTGCTTCACTTGTCAACTGATGTTATCGTACAAGCTCAGCATACAGCTCAGGTTTCATCGGAGTGGATTGGCTCGATCCAACGCCGGACCCATTCATGGCCACGGACGCGTTTCCCTGCTCGAGGAGAGTCACTCGAGCAGTCACTCCTCTTAATTCGGCACTGACGCCTTGTATCGCAGCCATGAGATCAGCTAACGACACCTCGGGCTTCTCAATGCTTTTGCCATCATTTCCAGCCATGGTACCTGCACAAGTCAAAGATCAAACAAATGTTAGGGTTAGAAATCACCTCACACACTCCCTCACCTTTGATGGGTGGCACTCGGGTCCACTCAATTTATGGGTTCGGTTTTTTATCACTCAAGGACTTGTTAACAGTGGCTTGTCTGATTGATCTGTCCTCTAAGATCCTTCAAGTTCGACAATAGTCACTGCCTCTTCGGGAAGAGTGAAGTGATGTTCGACTCGATGGAACGGACGCTTTTTAATTGAGCTCGGGGAGTCAAAAGAATTTCTACGAAAGTTTGGATTTCGGTCACCCCTTCGCACGAATTCCTATCAGCTTAAAAGAGTTAGTACGACCTCGAGTAGGACAATTACTCGAAAGATCCACCAACTAGAATTTGACACGAAAGAAAGTGAGAACCTAGGAGAATCTACCCTTTGATTCCCTTTTGGAATCTTTCTCGGCCACACCAACTCTTGTCCGTACAAGAGTGGTCCCTCCTTGGTACGGATAGGGTTTTACCTTATCCACTTTCCTTTTCTCAGCCGACAAATTTTCACCTGGGGTTTTGATGTTTACACTTTACCCCTTCTTCTTCAATGGAACAGTGACCTTTGCTCCGGCGTACGGACACAACAACTTCGGTTCACTGACCACGAAATTCAACAGATCTGGGTCGCTTTTCAACTCCGGTCTCAACAACGGAGGAAATCAATCTTCACGGCTCGTTCGCGTCGTACACTGTTACGATGGTAACAATTTTCCGGTGTACGGACAACGATTCAAACCTTTAATCTTTGATTTTTAAGCAACAAAACAAACCCAAATCACTCAAGAACCACCAATCTTCATCGGTTTCAACTAAACACAATGGGGTTCGAGTTCAGTCACCATTGAAGCTCAAAATCAGTCCAAATTTCACCAAGAAACCCTAGTCACAAAATTAGTACGTCGGGTACTTGTTGGATTCGGAACTCGATGGTGAACAAGAATCAATGGTTGTTTTTCCCAAACAACCAACAATCAAACACAATTTTTGAATTTTCTTTTTAACACTTTTTTTTTTTTTTTTTTGTAAAATAACAACACCAACAGTAACAAAATCAAATCAAGAACACGAAACGGAAAACAAAGACACAACGCACGAAAATAAAGATAACTTGAACAGGATTTGGGGTTGTAGAAACAAGCCCAAACCGTGCTCTGATACCAAGATGGTGCAATGCAAACCCGAAGGAGTTGCTTAGCACAAACGCGGAAGACAAACAACAAAAGATAAAAGATAGAAGCAAGACAAAACTTGCTTCTTTTGAAAGAACAGTGAGGAACCTGTCTCAAAGCTCGATCGAAAGGGATACAAGAATCACCCTAACTATGCAACAATCCTCAAGAGAACATTGCCTCTTGCAAACTGAATGATCAAAGAGGAATGTTCAATCGGATTAACCGAAAGCCACAAGTCCATAAAAGTCCTCACAGGGGGTTGCTCACGACGGAGACAAGAAATGTGCTCGGCACTTTCATTAATTCATCAATGTTCAAAAACTAGGTATCCTTACAATAAAAGGGAACAAGGTTTATATAGGAAACACTAAGGGTAAACTAGTAAAAGGGTCACAGGCGACCAATAGAAATAAGCCACGCAGGGCTGAATTAAATTGTGTTCGGCAGACTTTGACTTCGGTAAGCCTTGGCTTCGGTTCTCGATTGTCTGCTCGAACACACTTGTTGCCTTCGGACGCTCAATTGTCTTCGAGCTCATTGTCCTCGGTTACTTTGCCTTCGGGCTCAAATCTGAAGATAATGCCTTCGATTCTTGAGCTCGGCCACTCAGCTTCGGAGCAATTGTTTTCCTTCAGCCAGGCTAAGTGAACGTGCACATCGTGCAGCAGCTTGGCTTGGCTTCTTGTCATCGGTCTCCTCGGTGGATCGATCACTTGATCAGCACGTGGTCGGGCTGCATCACCAAGCCTTTAGTGAGCAATTCATCAACTTGCTTTTGCAATTCCCTTGTATCCTCCGGATTGCTCCTATAAGCCGGCTTGTTTGGGATTTGGGATCCCGGGACAAAGTCTATTTGATGTTCAATGCCCCTCAAATGAGGCAATCCATCCGGCATCTCATCCGGGAACATGTCCCCAAAATCCTTCAAGACATTCTCTAACACACTAGGCAAAGGGTTAGAAGAAAAATCACAATTAGAGTTTAGGACCATACCTTTGTGCACTAGGCATAGGAGAAACTTGGTGCCATCATTCCCTTTTAAGATCTCGCCCGGTTGCATCATGGCACAAATGCCACCGGTAGAAGAAGAAGGTGGGATTGCCACCATGCTTTTGGACAAAGGGCTAGTCTCAATGATTGACTTGGCCTTTGCCACCTCCCTCAACTCCCTCATCCTCGTGTAGTCATCACTCACTTGTTTGGGAGTTAGGGGCTTCAACACAAATTTCCTCCCTTCATGTTGGAGCGTGTAAGTGTTGACACGCCCGTTATGAACTGCTTGTCGATCAAATTGCCAAGGCCTTCCAAAGAGAAGGTGGCAAGCTTGCATGGGCACAACATCGAACAAGTGTTCATCAACATAACTACCCATTTTGAACTTGATCATTGCTTGCTTTACTACCTTCAACTCCCCACATTCACTTAGCCATTGCAATCGATAGGGCTTGGGATGTTTCACGGTAGGTAATTTCAATTGGGTTATGAGGGACTGACTCACAACATTAGTACAACTCCCGGAGTCAATGATCATAGAGCACACAACATCCTTAACACGACACCTAGCATGGAATAGATTTTCTCTTTGCAAGGCTTCACCATCCTCCACAATCATAGCTCCTAAGCTCCTCCTCACTACTAGAAAAGTATGAGGTACCTCATCCTCCACCGTATCATCTTGATCATCCTCCTCTACTTCCTCATCTCCCTCTACTCCCTCATCTCCCTTCGGCTCACTCTCTTGCTCATAAACACTTTCACCAACAACAACCATGGTCCTCTTCGTAGGACATTCCTTAGCAAAGTGTCCATACCCCTTGCATTTGTGACATTGAATGGAAGAAGAAGTAGGAGTATTCAATTGGGTTTTAGAGTTACCTCCCACATTGGGTGTTTACTTCTCAAACGGCTTCTTCACATCTTTGCTAGTACTTGCTCCGCTTGGACCACTCGCATTTGGGAATCTTGCATTGGGAGTAGGATTTGTCCAATCCTTTGGCTTGTTCATGGAAGTAGAAGTGTTGCTCTTGTAACGGTTGGACTTTTCTTTGTCAAGCCATTGCTCGGCTTGAATAGCGGAATCAAGGACTTCTTGAAGTGAAAGATAAGCATGCAATCTCAATTGTGAAGCTATGCCATAGCTCAAACCATTCATGAAACGGATCACGGCTTGCTCCTCATCTTCGGTGTCCATATCCAAGGCCATTCGAGTTCTTTCAAACTCATCATAGTATTCATGCACCGTCTTGACACCTTGCTTCAACTCATAAAGTCTCTTGAGTTGTTCTTGACGATATCCAGGAGTGATGTACTTGATACTCATGATACCCTTCAAGTCATTCCAACCCACATTCACGAGGATTCCCGCTCTTCTCCTTGATCTCTTGACGGATTCCCACCAAGTAGATGCATAGGACTCAAAAGATGATATAGCATAAGTACCCTTCTTGTCATCGGTCATCTCATTTGTGTCAAACAATCTTTCCATTTGTAGCACCCATTCAATATAAGCACTCGGATCACAATTCCCCTTAAAGGTTGGGAGATTAAGCTTCACACTATTGAGGTTGGTGTTGTCACGACCCCCACGGAATGGCTCCGGTTGGCCCCCATAGTGATCTTCATTCACACCATACTCCCTCCTCGCATTCCCTCCAACATATCCCATAGGTGGCCCTCGACCTCGGCCCCTACCTCGATCCACATTTCGACCCCAATTCATACCTCTC
Organism: Petunia x hybrida; assembly: GCA_037355625.1. NCBI lineage: Eukaryota > Viridiplantae > Streptophyta > Magnoliopsida > Solanales > Solanaceae > Petunia > Petunia x hybrida. The sequence goes on from JBBBVM010000071.1 coordinate 1,878,685, forward strand.
CTTGGTTGAAAGTGATCATCAAACCCATACATATCATCACCATAGTCGGCTTCCTCCCCTTCTTGAGCTTCATCGACTTGCTCAAGAGGTTGCACGTTTCGAATGGGTCTTGGTAGTGGAATGTTTCTTGGGGGATTCTCCAAGATACGGGGAATGCCCGTTCGTTCAACTCTCTCTCGGTCTTCCTTTACCCATTGTTGATTAAGTAATTCAACAACTTGTTCCGGGGTAAAGGTAGGACTACTCGAGCCTTCACCGGCCTCAATTTGGACACTCGGGGTCCCCTTTTCAATTTGGACACTCGGGGTCCCTTGTTCACCTTGGGTACTTGAGGCACCCTTTTCAAGTGACTCAATCCTTTGGTTCATGACATCCATCTTGGCAAGAAGGCTAGCCAAGGCCTCCTTAATGAAATCTTGACCTTCGTTGGCCATTGTACCTACAAAGAAAAGAAACAAGAGTTAGTCAAAACACCTCACTCACTCCCTCACTTGTGTTCACTCGGATCACTCGTATGGTGGTGATAGCTATTTCACTCTTGCTTGAACTCAAAGCTTCACGAAGTTGAATAGTAAACCTAGACTTAATCACTCGACTCAAAAGCCAAATGCACTCCGGGGTGAGTGGAGTTGATATGACTCTATCGGAACGTTAGGCTTTTTAAGTGCGGACTTGAGTCAAAAGAGACTACGAGTCTTCTTTGAATTCTAGCCTCCGGTCTAGGCTTGAGTGTTCCTATTAGCTTAGAAGGACTAGCACAACTCAAGTAGGTACGATTACTCAAGGAAGTACTAGTTAGAAGTAATGCGATCAAAGAAACAAGAAATCCTACGAAAAACTACCCGAAACCACGCCCAACAGAAGTAGGCGCCCCACCTGTTTGGACTAGGTGGTCCGCCTGGTTCTCTGCAGAGGGGAGTAGGCGGTCAGCCTACCCTAAGTAGGCGGTCCGCCTCTGTAAAATCTAGAGAGCACACAAAAATCAGGCGGTCCGCCTGTTTCACTAGGCACCCCCGCCTACTGCAGGTTTCAGCACAGTTTCAAACACGATTTTCTTGGTTTTGCACCAAAAAATTCATCAATCCACACGTTGTTTTATCAATTCAAAGGTACCCCAATGTTGTTTCAATCACAAAGAACCAACCCCAACAACTTTGATCAAACCCCAATCAAAAACAAGCAATTTACCATGTTCATCAACTTCAAGCTTAGGGTTTCAAATTTTCAAATTTTCAAGGGGTTTCAAATTTTCAATCCTTGTGTTTCTACTTCAAATTTGATGCTTAGGATACCAAAAGAACGGGTTTCCAATAAGGAACAAACCCCAACAACAATCACTCAATGGGTCTATCAAACCAAGAATCCATGATCATAATTTTTTTTTTTTTGGTGTTTTCTTCTTTTCTTCAATAATAAACAAGAACCTAATATCGAAACCAACCTAGGCACGAAGAATCAAGGGTCGGGGGTTTGTAGAAACAAAACCCGAGCCTTGCTCTGATACCAAGATGATAAGGATCAAAATCAATACGCGAAAAATAAAGATAGGAGCGAGACACAACTTGAACTCCCTACGAAGTAACCACAGAGAACTTGTTCCGTGATACCCTCGTATCGGCGTCAAGAAGGACCTACACTATGCAACCACCCTCGAGTCACACTCGGGACTCGCAAGTAGAATGATCGGGTTTTCGGTTCAAGACTCAACTAGGTTCCACTAGTGAATTCAAGCAACCAAGAAAGGGTTTCTTCATAAAAAGAGATAAACTCTATTCATCATTCATAAGATTCAAAGGTAAGCTAAGGTTTGAAGAGGTTTGTGAAGTATTTATAGACTTCACTTACATGTAATGAAAGCTCAAAAATACCCCTAAAGTGGGTTAAAACTATAAAGGCCTCATAGGGCTATAGTTGTCCAAAACATAGCAAATAAACTAGGAATCCCGCATCCTTCAGCACACTAGGCGCCCCAAGTAGGCGGCCAGCCTTCTAGGAGTAGGCGCTCAGCCTAGTTGAAGCAGGCGTCCAGCCTTCTAGGGAGTAGGCGGTCCGCCTGTTCTGAATACCCTGCAGAGGTGGTCCGCCTGGTTGGAGATCCAGAGAGTGATCAAAAACTAGGCGGTCGGCCTAGTTGAGTAGGCGGTCCGCCTGTTCCTGTGGCCTCTTGAGTTGCTTCCAAACATGCTCCGGATGCCTCTTCAAGTGTACTAGAAGGTCCTCCATCCATGGCACACCAAAGCATGGTCTTCAAGTCGCTCTTGGGGCCTTCTTCCATACCCTTCCATATCAAGTGAAGATGGGTGTCTTGGATCAACTTGGCTTGACTCCGAGTGAAGGGTCTTGTGGGGGTTTGGGTCTTATCACCTGGTCCTCCACCAACTGGACCAACCAAGATAACCTCCACCTGTACTTTCTCTAAGGGAGCAGCTTTGAACAAGGTTCATCAACTGGGCCCTTTTTAGACTCAATTGATTCCTTCTATCTCAGTTTTTCCAGTATGTTTTTCACAGCATCTATCTCAGCAATTCCTTCAACTACACTGGAAACATGAGTTCTAGGTTTAGATTTAATGGTTTCTCCCAGAACATTCCCCTTCTATATCTCTATATTTTCCCCCTATCAGTTGCACTAGCAGACTCCACCTTTCTTACAATTTCATCCATACCAATTACTAGCATTTCATTATTAAGTATCTCAGGGCTAATTACGAGGTCTAGAGAAATAGTACTATTCTGGATTGAGTCAACCCTTACCTCAACTGATTGCATGTCAGAAACCACAGGTGCAATCACCGGAGCCGAGGGTTTTGATGTTGTTTTCCTTGATATTTTTTTCCCAACCTTCTTATGAAACTTGGATCATTCTCTGACGATTCTTTCAGCCAAGGTAGCTGGTGGGGGTTTGAGAGAGGGTTTCTTGGAGGTTCGGGTCTTCGATGTTTTTGTCGATGAGGCAGAAGAGGATTGTGTTTGAGACACTGTAGTGAATTCTTGAAAAATATTTTAGCAAAGATGATTTCCTTGTTTTGGATGGTTTGCGTAAGACAGAGATTCTGAGAAGAAGGGTTGTCTTGCTTTGGATGAATTTTGGGAGAAAGAGAGTCAAGAAGGAGCAGAAGGAGCAGTTAAAAGCGGAGCACCTTTTTGAGTTCTTGGGAAACCGGGAAAATATTGATGTGGCTGTTATAGGAGAATTATCATGAAGTCTCCTAGTTTAAGTAGGGTAGGTTTGAATTTTGAAAGTGCAACCGGAAAGGAATTTTCCATAAAATAAGGTGGTTACACAATTATGGAAGGTTTTCAAGATGCGCTTTCAAGAACAAATCAATTTCATTCATAGTACTTAACATATATATCTACATAGATGTACCTAGACATGGTTCCTCATGCTGAACATGGTTCCTTCTACGTACTCAGTTGGTTCTTCCTTAGGAGCTCATTAGATCACTCAAATAGAGCTTAGTTGAACAAGTATACTTATCAAAGTATAATTTTAGGCCGGACTATAAAAACTATATTCACAAATAGAGTAATAGACAATTAACTAGCCAAACCTTGGGAATCAGGTGCTGGGTCATCCATGTATTTTGGTCATCCCTAACTCCAACCTGTTCATCTCAAACTGAACTTTGTTCAATGCCTTCGTAAAAATGTCAGCAATTTGATCTTCAGTCATGCATGAATTCATAGTAATTAGACCTTTTTCAACATTATCTCTTAGAAACTGATGTCTAATATCGATGTGCTTGGTTCTCTTATGCTGGACTGGGTTCTTGGCAGTATTCACAGTACTTGTACTGTCACAGAAAATAGGCACAACTCCATATTTAATTCTAAAGTCCTCCAGTTGTTGCTTGATCCATAGAAACTGAGAACAATAGGATGCAGCAGCAACATATTCAGCCTCAACAGTGGAGTGGGCTACTGAGTTCTACTTCTTTATAGCCCAAGAAACCAGACAAGGACCAAGGAAATGTGCCATTCCTGAAGTGCTCTTTCTATCCACCAGATGGCCTGCATAATCAGTATCTGCAAAGCCAATCAACTAAAAAGTAACACCCCTGGAGTACCAAAGACATAAATCCCGAGTTCCTTTCAAGTATCTCAGAATTCTTTTCACAGCCGTTAAATGTGATTCCTTTGGCTTGGATTGAAATCTTGCACAAAGTCCTACACTGTAGAAAATATCAGGTCGACTAGCTGCGTGATAGAGGAGAGAACCTACAATTCCTTTATACTTAGTCTTATTTGTGGAAGGACCCAGTTCATCCATATCTAGCTTTGTTCCAGGAGCAATAGGGGTAGTCATTTCTTTAGCTCCTTGCATATCAAATTTCTTCACCAGCTCCTTGACATACTTATGTCGATGAATCAAGGTTCTTTCAGGAGTTTGTTTGATCTGAAACCCCAAAAAGAAAGTTGAGTTCTCCCATCATGCTTATTTCGAACTCACTACCCATCAACTAAGCAAATCCCTTACACAGGTCCTCATCAGTGGCTCTATATATGATATCATCAATGTATACTTGGACCACAAATAAGTCCTTTCCTTTCTTCTTAACGAACACTGTGCTTTCAATTTTTCCTCTAGAAAAACCATTTCTGAGCAAGAAATTTGATAACCTCTCATACCAAGCTCTGGGTGCTTGTTTAAGACCATAGAGAGCCTTGTCAAGTTTGTATACATGATCAGGAAAATCACTGTTCGAGAACCCAGGTGGTTGTACATCATATACTTCCTCATTCAGATAGCCATTTAAGAATGCATTCTTTACATCCATGTGATATAGTGTAAATTCCATATACGTAGCAAAGCCAATCAGCATTCTTATGGCTTCCATCCTAGCCACTGGTGCAAAAGCCCCATCATAGTCAATTCCGTCCTCTTGGCTGTAACCCTGAACTAACACCCTGGCTTTGTGATAAGAATCAAATACGATGCGCGGAAATAAACATAAAGAGCGAGACACTACTCGAACTCCCTACGAAGTAACTATGGAGAACTCGTTCCATAATACCCTCGTATCGGCGTCAAGGAGGACCTACACTATGCAACTACCCTCGAGCCACACTTGGGGCTCGCAAATAGAATGATCGGGTTTTCGGTTCAAGACTCAACTAGATTCCACTAGTGAATTCAAGCAACCAAGGCAAAGGTTTCTCCAAACAAGAGATAGTTTCTTTTCATCATTCATATAATTCAAGGTAGACTAAGGTTTGAACAGGTTTGTGAAGTATTTATAGACTTCACTTACATGTAATGAAAGCTCAAAAATACCCCCAACATGGGTTAAAACAATAAAGGCCTCATAGGGCTATAGTTGTCCAAAACATAGCAATTAAACTAGGAATCCCGCAACCCTTCACTAAAGTAGGCGCCCAGCCTACTCTAACTAGGCGCCCCGCCCCTTTTCACTATGCTGAAGGAGTGGGCGGTCCGCCTGGTCTGGGACTCTCACAGAGGCGGTCCGCCTGGTGAGATCCAGAGAGTGTGCAAAAACTAGGCGGCCGGCCTATTGGAGTAGGCGGTCCGCCTGGTGCTGTGGCCTCTTGAGTTGCTCCCAAAAGTGCTCCGGATGCCTCGACAAGTGTACTAGAAGGTTCTCCATCCATGGCACACCAAAGTATAGTCTTCAAGTTGGTCTTGGAGCCTTCTTCCATACCCTTCCATATCAAATGAAGATGGGTGTCTTGGATCAACTTGGCTTGACTCCGAGTGAATGGTCTTGAGGGGGTTTGGGTCTTATCATCCTCCCCTTCTTGAGAAGATTTCGTCCTCGAAATTGAAGCATCATCCACGACCTCTTCATCATTAAGCACAGCCTCTTCATCACCTACATTCAAAGGAACCAAGTCACTAACATTGAAAGTATTAGAAACTTGATACTCACTTGGCAAGTCGACCACATAGGCATTGTTGTTTATCTTCGAGAGCACTTGGAATGGGCCATCTCCTCGGGGTGCCAACTTCCCTTTCCTAAGGTTTGGAAACCTTTCTTTCCGGAAGTGCACCCACACATAATCACCCTTCTTGAGTTCCACCTTCTTGCGTCCTTTGTTCTTCTTGGCGGCAACCTTAGCATAAGCTTCCTGCAAGTTCTTCTTCGCCTTTGCATGGAGTTCAACCAAAGCCTTGGCTCTAGCTTTACCTTCAAAATTAACAACCATTTCCCTTGGCAAAGGGGTTAGATCAAGGGGAATCAAGGGGTTAAAGCCATAAACACACTCGAATGGAGTCATGCCTATCAAGCTATGCAATGTGCGATTGTAGGCAAACTCCATAAGAGGTAGACGATCAATCCAAGTCCCGGCCTTGCCTCGAGTCATGGCTCTAAGAAGAGCACCCAAGGTTCGGTTTACCACTTCCGTTTGCCCATCGGTTTGGGGGTGGTGGGACGTGGAAAACAAGAGCTTGGTGCCTAAAGCACCCCATAAACACCTCCAAAAATGACTTAGGAACTTAGTGTCCCTATCACTCACTATAGTTTGAGGCACACCATGCAACTTCAAGACATTTTCGATAAACAAAGTTGCCACATGTTGTGCATCATCACATTTCTTGCATGGAATGAAATGAGCCATTTTGGAAAACCTATCCACAACAACATAAATGCTATCATGGCCCCCTCTAGTCCTTGGTAATCCCATCACAAAATCCATTGAGATATCCAACCATGGACTAGTAGGTACGGGGAGAGGGGTATACAACCCATGAGGGTGGGCTTTAGATTTGGCTCGCTTGCACTCAAGGCAATTAGCGCAAAACTTTTCCACATGCACCCTCATCTTTGGCCAATGGAATTGTTCTTGAAGAATAGCCAAAGTCTTTCTTGTGCCAAAATGTCCCATGAGTCCCCCGCAATGTGCTTCATGCACAAGCAATTCTCTCCAAGAGGACTCCGGAATGCACACTCTACCATTTTTAAAGATATAACCATCAAACCATTGGTATTTGTCAACTCTCTCCCCTTTCTCTAGAGTGTCATGGACACTCTTTAGCTTTGGGTCATGAGCATACATCAATTTAATGCTCTCAAAACCCATGAGCTTAGAGGTGAGAGTGGTGGCTAGAGCGAACTTTCTTGAAAGCGCATCCGCCACAACATTGTCTTTCCCTTTCTTGTATTGGATCACATAGGGAAAAGACTCAATGAATTCAACCCACTTGGAATGTCTTTTATTGAGCTTCTCTTGGCCTCTCAAATGCTTGAGTGACTCATGGTCACTCTTGATTACAAACTCACGAGGCCAAAGATAGTGTTGCCAATGGGCAAGGGCTCTCACAAGGGCATACAACTCCTTGTCATATGTAGAATAATTCAAGGAGGCCCCTTTCAACTTTTCACTAAAGTAGGCGATGGGTTTGCTATCTTGCATTAAAACACCACCAATTCCCACCCCCGAGGCATCACATTCAACCTCAAATGCCTTTCCGAAGTCGGGCAATTGCAATAGAGGGGCGGTACTCAACCTACTTTTCAACTCAAGGAAGGCCTTCTCTTGAGGCTCTCCCCAAACAAACGGTTGGTCTTTCTTCACCAATTCGGTGAGTGGAGCGGCAATGGAGCTAAAGTCCTTCACAAATCGCCTATAAAAGCTTGCGAGACCATGAAAGCTCCTCACTTGAGTCACGGTAGTGGGAGTAGGCCAATCACGTATGGCCTCTACCTTAGACTCATCCACCTCCACTCCTTGGGCACTCACAACAAACCCAAGAAAGACCACCTTCTCAACACCAAAGGCACACTTTTTAAAATTAGCATAGAGCTTTTCGGCTCTCAACTTTTCAAGCACAAGCCTAAGGTGTTCAACATGGTCGTCTATTGATTTGCTATAGATCAATATATCGTCAAAATAGACGACCACAAACTTGTTGATGAATGGCTTTAGAACATGGTTCATTAGCCTCATGAAAGTGCTAGGTGCATTGGAGAGCCCAAAGGGCATCACCAACCATTTATAGAGACCAAATTTGGTCTTGAATGCGGTTTTCCATTCATCACCGGGTTTCATCCGGATTTGATGGTAGCCGGACCTAAGGTCAATTTTGCTAAACACACATGATCCGCTCAATTCATCTAACATATCATCAAGCCGGGGAATAGGATGACGGTACTTTACCGTTATTTTGTTCACGGCCCGACAATCAACACACATTCTCCAAGTGCCGTCCTTTTTGGGAACAAGGATCACGGGCACGGCACAAGGACTCAAGCTTTCCCTTACCAAACCTTTAGTGAGCAATTCATCAACTTGCTTTTGCAATTCCCTTGTATCCTCCGGGTTGCTCCTATAGGCCGGTTTGTTTGGGATTTGGGATCCCGGGACAAAGTCTATTTGATGCTCAATGCCCCTCAAAGGAGGCAATCCATCCGGCATTTCATCCGGGAACATGTCATCAAAATCCTTCAAAACATTCTCAAACACACTAGGCAAAGGGTTAGAAGAAAAATCACAATTACAGTTTAGAACCATACCTTTGTGCACTAGGCATATGAGAAGCTTGTTGCCATCATTTCCTTTTAGGATCTCGCCCGGTTGCATCATGGCACATATGCCACCGGTAGAAGTAGGTGGGATTGCCACCAAGCTTTTGGTCAAAGGGCTAGTCTCAACAACCGACTTAGCCTTTGCCACTTCTCTCAACTCCCGCATCCGTTTGTAATCATCGCTCACTTGTTTGGGAGTCATAGGTTGGAGCACAAACTTTTTCCCCTCATGCGTCACCGTGTAGGTGTTGGCATGACCATTGTGAACCACATGTCTATCAAATTGCCAAGGCCTACCAAAGAGTAGGTGGCATGCTTGCATAGGCACGACATCGAACATGTGTTCATCCACATAGTTCCCAATCTTGAACTTGATCAAACATTGCTTAACCACCCTCAACTCACCACACTCACTAAGCCATTGAAGCTTATAAGGACTTGGGTGTTTCAAGGTAGGTATTTTCAATTGGGTAACAAGTGTTTGGCTAATAACATTAGCACAACTTCCCGAGTCAATGATCATAGAGCAAATGAGACCCATGACCCGGCATTTGGAATGAAAAAGATTCTCTCGTTGCAAGGTCTCAACATCCTCTACACACATGACTCCTAGACTCCTCCTCACAACAAGGAAGGCATGGGATTCATCATCTTCAATCATAGTAATCTCCCCTTCATCTTCCTCACCCACATCACCCTCTACTCCCTCTTCCTCCTCGGCCTCACTATCTTGCTCATAGACCAAGTCGCCAACAAGAACCATAGTTTTCCGGGTAGGGCAATCTTTAGAGAGATGACCATAACCTTTACACTTAAAGCATTGAGTAGAAGAAGAGATAGGATTACTCAATTGAGTTCTAGAATTACCTACCACGGGTTGTGTTGACCTCTCAAAAGGCTTTTTCACTTCCTTGCTAGCACTTGCACCACTTGCACTTTGGAATTTGGCATTAGTTGAAGGAGACTTCCAATCCTTTGGCTTGTTCAATGGAGTAATAGCATTACTCTTGTAGCGAAGGGATTTCTCCTCTTTAAGCCACTTTTCAGCTTCAACCGCATCCTCACATAGCTTGTAGTGATCATTGTACTTGTGAAACTTCAAAAGTGAAGCGATGTCTCGGTTTAAGCCCCCTTTGAAACGGATCATGGCCGTCTCATTGTCTTCCTCATCCAAGTCTAGAGTCATCCGGACTTGTTCAAACTCATTGAGGTACTCCCCAACCGACTTGGAACCTTGTTTCAATTCATAGAGACGCTTTTGTTGGTCCACTCGGTATTGGTTAGTCAAGTACTTTTCATCCATCACACGGATCAACTCATCCCAAGTAAGATTAAGAACCATCCCCATCCTCCTTCTATTCCTCTTTACCGACTCCCACCATGTAGAAGCAAAGGACTCAAAGGTAGAGATAGCATACTTAGTCTTCTTCAATTCGGGCATGTCATTGGTGTCAAATATACGTTCCATAGACAACTTCCAATCAATGTATTCCACCGGATCACTACTCCCTTTGAAAGGAGGAATAGTAATCTTCACACTATTAAGACTGTTGTTGTTGTCACGACCCCCACGGAATGGCTCCGGTTGGCCCCCATAGTGGTCTTCATTCACACCATACTCCCTTCTCGCATTCCCTCCAACAAATCCCATAGGTGGCCCTCGACCTCGGCCCCTACCTCGATCCACATTACGACCCCAATTCATACCACGTCTCGGTTGAAAGTGGTCATCAAGCCCATACATATCATCACCATACTCGGCCTCCTCCCCTTCTTGAGCTTCATCGACTTGCTCAAGAGGTTGCACATTTCGGATGGGTCTTGGTAATGGGTTGTGTCTTGGGGGATTATCCAAGATACGGGGAATGCCCGTTCGTTCAATTCTCTCTCGATCTTCCTTTACCCGTTGTTGATTGAGCAATTCAACAACTTGCTCCGGGGTAAAGGTAGGGCTACTTGAGCCTTCACCGGTCTCAATTTGGACACTCGGGGTCCCCTTTTCAATTGGGACACTCGGGGTCCCTTGGTCTCCTTGGGTACTTGAAGCACCCTTTTCAAGTGACTCAATCCTTTGAGTCATAACATCCATCTTGGCAAGAAGGCTAGCCAAGGCCTCCTTGATGAAATCTTGACCTTCGTTGGTCATTGTACCTACAAAGAAAAGAAACAAGAGTTAGTTAAAACACCTCACTCGCTCCCTCACTTGTGTTCACTCGGATCACTCGTATGGTGGCGGTGGCTATTTCACTCTTGCTTGAACTCAAAAGCTTTACAAAGTTGAATAGTAAACCTTAACCTAATCACTCGACTCAAAAGCCAAATGTACTCCGGGGTGAGTGGAGTTAATAGGACTCGATTGGAACGCTAAGCACTTTGAGTGAGGACTTGAGTCAAAAAGGCACTACGGATCTTCTTTGAGTTCTAGTCTCCGTTCTAAGGCACGATGATCCTAGTAGCTTGAAGTAATTAGTACTAATCGAGTAGGATTATACTCTAATAATACTAATTAGAAGCGATGCAATCAACAAAACAAGCGAACCTAGAAGAATCTACCCGATTCCCAACTCTCCAGGAAGTAGGCGCCCCACCTGTTTGGACTAGGTGGTCCGCCCAGTGTCAGCAGAGAGGAGTGGGCGGTCAGCCTACTCAGAGTAGGCGGTCCGCCTCTGTAAAGTCCAGAGAGCACTCAAAAATCAGGCGGTCCGCCCGTTTCCCTAGGCGCTCCGCCTACTGCAAGTTCCAGCACAGTTCAAACACGATTTTCTTGGTTTTGCACCCAAAAATTCATCAATCCACACGTTGTTTTGGCAAATCAAAGGTACCCCAATGTTGTTTCAAGCACAGAGATCAAACCCCAATCAATTTTATCAAACCCCAATCAAAGTTCAACATTCCACCATGTTCATAGCTAGGGTTTCAAATTTTCAAGTTCTTCAAGGGTTTCAAATTTTCAATCCTTGTGTTTCTACTTCAAATTCGATGCTCAGGGTACCAAAAGAACGGGTTTCCAACAAGGAACAAAACCCAATATCTATCAAGCAATGGGTCCAACAAACCAAGATTCTATGATCAAATTTTTGTGTTTTTCAACCTTTTCTATTTTTTTGTGTTTTCTTCTTTTTCTTCAACAACAAACAAGAACCTAAGATAGAAACCAACCTAGGCACGAAGAATCAAGGGTCGGGGGTTTGTAGAAACAAAACCCGAGCCTTGCTCTGATACCAAGATGATAAGAATCAAATACGATGCGCGGAAATAAACATAAAGAGCGAGACACTACTCGAACTCCCTACGAAGTAACTATGGAGAACTCGTTCCATAATACCCTCGTATCGGCGTCAAGGAGGACCTACACTATGCAACTACCCTCGAGCCACACTTGGGGCTCGCAAATAGAATGATCGGGTTTTCGGTTCAAGACTCAACTAGATTCCACTAGTGAATTCAAGCAACCAAGGCAAAGGTTTCTCCAAACAAGAGATAGTTTCTTTTCATCATTCATATAATTCAAGGTAGACTAAGGTTTGAACAGGTTTGTGAAGTATTTATAGACTTCACTTACATGTAATGAAAGCTCAAAAATACCCCCAACATGGGTTAAAACAATAAAGGCCTCATAGGGCTATAGTTGTCCAAAACATAGCAATTAAACTAGGAATCCCGCAACCCTTCACTAAAGTAGGCGCCCAGCCTACTCTAACTAGGCGCCCCGCCCCTTTTCACTATGCTGAAGGAGTGGGCGGTCCGCCTGGTCTGGGACTCTCACAGAGGCGGTCCGCCTGGTGAGATCCAGAGAGTGTGCAAAAACTAGGCGGCCGGCCTATTGGAGTAGGCGGTCCGCCTGGTGCTGTGGCCTCTTGAGTTGCTCCCAAAAGTGCTCCGGATGCCTCGACAAGTGTACTAGAAGGTTCTCCATCCATGGCACACCAAAGTATAGTCTTCAAGTTGGTCTTGGAGCCTTCTTCCATACCCTTCCATATCAAATGAAGATGGGTGTCTTGGATCAACTTGGCTTGACTCCGAGTGAATGGTCTTGAGGGGGTTTGGGTCTTATCACTTTGTTCTTAGTAACTATGCCACGCTCATCCAATTTATTCCTGAACACCTATTTCGTTCCAATGAATGATCTATCCTTAGGTCTCAGAACTAGATGCCACACCTTGCTCCTCTCGAATTGATGCAGCTCCTCCTGCATTGCTATTACCCAGTCTGGATCATCTAGAGCTTCCTTCATATTCTTTGGTTTCATAGAAGATAGGAAGGCAAAGAACGCACAGAAGTTCTTCAATGCAGACATAGTCATAATCCCAGCATCCAACTCAGATAACATATTTTCCAAAGGATGTGAGCTTTTATACTCCAGGGTCTTGACTATGTTTGGTGGGAAGAACCTGCAGCTGTATTTTGAGTAAGTACTTCTTCCTCAGTTAGTTCATCATCCTGGTCATCCGTTCCCCATGACATATTGACTCCTTGCTCTCCCCGAGTCAATTCTTCATTTTCATCACCTGGCTCTTCCTTTCCTTCTGGATTCTCCAAGCTTTCAGCAGGGTCTTCTCGTGCAAGATCTATGGCCTGATCATCTCCTTCGTTTTCAGCAACTGCTTTTTATGACTCATCAAACACCCCATGTATGCTTTCCTCAACTGTCTGAGTTCTTTTGTGAACACTTTATACGCTTTACTCTGAGAGGAATATCCCAGGAATATTGCTTCATCATTTCTTGCATCAAATTTATCCAAAGCCTCCTTACCATTATTGTGTACAAAATACTTGCACCCAATAGGCCTCAGGTGAGCAATATTTGGCTTTCTTCCTCTTAGAATAGGGGGTCTTGTCAAGAATAGCTCTTATGGAAGACTTGTTCAACAAGTAACATGCTGTGTTGATTGCTCAACCCAGAAATTCCTTGCAAGACCACTTGATAACAGCATGGTTCTTGCCATATCTTCCAACGATCTGTTCTTCCTCTCTACTACTCCATTTTTATGTAGGGTTCTTGGTATGTGATGCGGGGCAAACTACCACCACAAAGCCCTTTATGAGAAGCCAAGCCAAAGCATTTCATGATGCTCACTTATACTTGATCCGGAAGGGCGTTGACGATACGAGCTCCGGAGACCATTAGAAGATCTTGCATTGGAGTTCAATCGAAGGAGGAAACACCATGCTTCAGGGCCAGGCGGAGCGCCTAGACCCAGGAGGGGTGCCTAGCCCTTGAGCAGTGATGCGTCCAGGCACCAGGCGGGGCACCTAGCACCTAGGTGGGGCGCCTAGCACCCAGGCAGGGCGCCTAAGTGCAGAGCAACCCAAGGGGGGCGCCTGGACCTAGGAGGGGCGCCTAGCCTCAATGCAGTGAGGCCTTTCAGTGCCAGGCAGGGCACCTAGCATGCAGTCTTCTACAACTTTTTGTGTAAACTTCCAAATTTAGCCCTAGTTGTTCTATTGTATCCTAGACTACTTGGAGGGCTCTTTAGTCATTTCCTTTAGTTGTAGAAGGGTGCTATAAATAACACCCTTCATCATTTATTTCCATTAACCTACCTTGAATATTGACATTGATGAGCATTGCTCCTAAAAACACTTGGATGAATCTAAGTTGCTCTTCAATCCTTTGTGATCACTCTATTTGCTTGAGCCATGTGTCTCTTGTGGATAGTTACTTATCATAGGTTCAACTTGACTCGATCGAGGGTGTATCAAGACATCGTTCATTGGTGCTTCCTCGTAAGTGTTCTTGTCGCGTCTCGCTCTTATCATTATTTATCGCTTCCGTAGTTTGCCCCTTATCAGTTGGTATCAGAGCAAGGCTCGGGTGTTGTTTCCACAAACTCTCGTTCCTTGTTCGTACTGTTTTTATCGTGCCTTAGTATTGTCCTTATTGTTGTTCTTGAAAATTTGAAGAAAACAAAAAAGTTCAAAAACTAGAAAATTCCAAAAAAAAAAAGAAAAAAAAATATTTGCTAGAAATCGTTGGTTGTTGCGATTTTTTTGGTGTTAATTACCGGGGATTGTTTGTTTACATATTCTCGACAATTGGGTACCAACAAAACACATTTTGGAGTTGTGAATCAAAATCTTTAAAATCAAATCTCAAAGTTGAAGAATTCACAAAATTTTCTAGAACTTGTTTGTTGTTATGATTTCTTGGATGTTTGGTATCGGGGATTGTTCTATATAGTTAACCCATCATTTTGATATCCCCATAACATCATTTGGTATAGCGGAATGAAAATCTAAATTTTGAATCTTGAAGTTTTTGAAAATTGTTGAAGAACTTGCTCCAAATTCTTGAAACAAACTTGTTGATTGTTTGTTGTATTAAATCATTGGGATTTATTTGTTATAATATAAAACAACTTGGGGTATCATCACATATCAAAAACACCTTGAAATCGTTGGAAAAATTGCTTGAAAAACGTCAAAACCATGTTCTTGACGAGCTGAGGCGCCAGGCCTAGGCGGACCGCCCAAATCCAGGCGCCCCGCCCACAAAACTCACTGACTGTTTTTGCTAAAAGTCCCAGGCAGACCGCCCACTGCCTAGGCTGACCGCCCAGGATCCTAAAGGGTTCTTCGGGTAGTTTGTTTTCCTTAGGTTTTCGTGTTTGTTTGTTCACGTTGCTTCCGGTTAGTACTTAGAGGGTAACACTTCTACCTAATTAGTACTAATCCATTGAGCGATTAGGGGTATTTGTGCCTAGAGGAGAGTAGACCCCAAAGAAGAGTCGTAGTTCATTATTTGCTTCAAGTGCGCACTAAATTGTTAGCGTCCATCGAGTCCCATCTAATCCACTCTTCCCGAAGAGCATTTGGTTCTTGTGATTTTGATTGATTATCGAGGAAGTTGCAACTACGAGGAGGCCATTGATCTCAAGCTTGTGTGAACCTAACCACAACTTGAGTGAACCCGAGCGACAATCAAAGGTGAGGGAGTGAGTGAGGACTTTTACTCTAATCCCTTTCTTGTTTTTGATTGCTTGTAGGTACATGGCGGAGGAAAAGGAAAAGAGTACCATTGAGGTTTCAACCGACGTCTTGACTAGCATATTAGCCGAGGTGAAGGCTTTGAGTCTCAAAATGGATGTTTTGAAAAGGAGAGGACCCCGAGTGTCCACAAAGATACTGGGAAAGGCACAAGTAATGATTCAATCATGAAACCGGATCAATATGCGGAGTTAGTTCGTCGACAACGGTAGAGGGATGAGGCTCTTGCTAGAGAAAGATCGTTGGGCACTCCCCAACCCTTGGGAAATCCCCAAGGAGATGTCCCACTCTTAAGGCCCCGAAGATATATAGTACCCCTTGAGCAAGTTGATGAAGCTCAAGAAGGGGAGAGCCTCGGACTTGAGGATGATTTTGATGCTCCCTATCCAAATAGGAGGGCGATGAATGGAGGCCGAGGAGTAGATGGAGGTCGTTGGCGAGGTCGAGGACCTCCAAGGGATTTTATGGAAAGGGACTTGAGACATGAGTATGATGAGGTTGAAGACTACTACGGTGGTCAACCAGGACCACATCGTGGGGGTCGTGACAATAACCTCAATAGTGGGAAGATCACTATCCCACCTTTCAAGGGAACTAGTGATCCGGAGGCATTCTTAGAATGGAAGGTTCAATTGGAGCGGGTCTTTGAGGAGAAGAAACCTACATATGCCATCGCTTCACTTGAGTCCTATGCTTCCACGTGGTGAGAATCCGTCAAGCGGTCGAGGAGACGAGTTGGGTTGCGAATGAACATTACTTGGGAAGAATTGAAGGAGGTAATGAGCACCAAATATGTGACCCCCAAGTATAGACAAGAACAACTCAAGAGGCTCTATGAATTGAAACAAGGCTACATGTCCGTTGATCAGTATTTTAATGACTTTGAGAAAAATCGAATGGCCCTTGATATGGAAACGGAGGATGAGGAGCAATTTATCATCCGCTTCAAGAATGGCTTGAGCCAGGAGATTGCTTCTCAATTGAGGCTACACATCTTCCACTTTCTATAAGATCTTTGTGATGCCGCGATTGAAGCCGAGAAATGGCTCAAAGAAGAGAAAACTCCTCGCTTTAGGAGTACTACTTCAACTCCAACAACCCGAACCAAAGAATGGAAGAACCCAAACACAAGTGTTGCAAGTGGGAGTCGAGATGTGAAGAAGCCTTTTGAAAGGGCTACCCCGAGAAGCGACTTTAAAGAAGTTGGAGGTAATTCTAAAACTACTTTAAATACTCCTTCTTCTTCTTTCCAATGCCACAAGTACAAGGGTTATGGCCACTTTGCCAAAGAATGCCCTACCCGAAAAACAATGATTGTGATGGATGATGGGTTGGTGTATGAGGGGGAAAGTGAGCCCAAGGGTGATGATGAGGAGGAGAGTGAGGTAGTTGAGGGTGAAGAGGGAGCGGCGGAGGAGGATGATCCTAATATGTTCCTAGTGGTACGATGTACTTTAAGGGCCATGGTGAGTGAAGAGAGGGAGGATGAGCAAATGGAGAACTTGTTCCACGCTAGGTGTAGAGTGAGGGGACAAGTGTGCTCTATGATCATTGACTCGGGTAGTTGTGCGAATGTGGTGAGCTAATTTTTGGTCTCACAATTGAAATTGCCTACCCTAAAACATCCTAGCCCCTACCGTTTGCAATGGTTGAGCGAGTGTGGGTAGTTGAAGGTAGTGAAGCAAGTCTTGATTAAGTTCAAGATTGGGAACTACCAAGATGAACACATGTTTGACATGGTGCCAATGCAAGCTTGCCACCTTTTGTTTGGTAGGCCTTGGCAATACGACAAACAAGTGGTTCATGATGGCCGAGCTAACACTTACACGGTTAGGCATGAGGGGAAGAAGTATGTGCTCACACCCTTGATGCCAAAGTAAGTAAGTGATGACTATAGGCGCATGAGGGAGTTGAAGGAAGTGGCTAAGACCAAATCCCCCGTTGTGGCCAAGCCTTTGGCCGAAACTCCACCATCTTCTAGCAGTCGCATTTGTGCCATGATGCAACGGGGTGAGTACTTGAAAGGTAATTATGGCACCAAGATGCTCATATGCCTAGTGCACAAAGGTATGGTTTTAAATTCCGAAAGTGATTATTTGTCTAACCCTAACCCTTTGCCAAGTGCCATTGAGAATGTTTTGAAGGTATTTGAGGACATGTTCCCGGAAGAGATGCCGAGTGGTCTTCCTCCATTGAGGAGGATTGAGCACCAAATTGATTTTGTCTCGGGGCCCCAAATTCCAAATAAACCGGCCTATAGGAGCAACCCGGAAGATACAAAGAAATTGCAAAGGCAAGTTGATGAGTTGCTCAACAAAGGCTTGGTTCGTGAAAGCTTGAGTCTGTGTGTCGTACCAGTCATTCTTGTGCCAAAGAAGGACGGGACATGAAGAATGTGTGTTCATTGTCGTGCGGTCAACAAGATAATGGTAAAGCATCATCATCCCGTTCCTAGACTTGATGACATGCTTGATGAGTTAAGTGGTTCTAGTATCTTTTCTAAGATCGATCTTACGTCCAGGTACCACCAAATCCGGATGAAACCGGGGTGATGAGTGGAAAACCGCATTCAAGACCAAATTTGGTCTTTATGAATGGTTGGTGATGCCTTTTGGCCTCTCCAACGCACCTATAACTTTTATGAGATTAATGAACCACGTTTTGAAACCATTTATCAACAAATTCGTGGTTGTCTATTTTGAAGATATCTTGATATATAGCAAATCAATTGACGACCATGTTGGCCACTTGAGTCAAGTGCTTGAAGTTCTAAGAGCCGAAAAGCTCTATGCCAATTTTAAGAAATGTGCCTTTTGTGTTGAAAAGGTTGTCTTTTTGGGCTTTGTTGTTAGTGCAAATGGTGTAGAGGTTGATGAGTCCAAAGTTGAAGCCATTAGAGATTGGCCTACTCCTACCAGCGTCTCTCATGTGAGGAGTTTCCATGGCCTTGCTAGTTTCTATAGGCGCTTTGTTAGGGACTTTAGCACCATTGCCGCACCACTCACCTAGTTGGTGAAAAAAGACAAACCCTTTGTGTGGGGAGAGCCTCAAGGGAAGGCCTTCCAAGAGTTGAAAGGTAGGTTGAGTACTGCCCCATTGTTGCAATTGCCCGACTTCGAGAAGGCTTTTGAGGTTGAGTGTGATGCCTCGGGGGTGGGAATTGGGGGGGTTCTCATGCAAGAAGGGAAACCCGTTGCTTACTTTAGTGAGAAGTTGAAGGGTGCAACCTTGAATTACTCCACGTATGACAAGGAGTTGTATGCCCTTGTGAGAGCTCTAGCTCATTGGCAACACTATCTATGGCCCCGAGAATTTGTGATCAAGAGTGACCATGAGCCACTCAAGCATCTAAGAGGCCAAGAGAAGTTGAACAAGCGACATGCCAAGTGGGTAGAGTTCATTGAGTCCTTCCTTTTTGTAATTCATTATAAGAAGGGAATGGACAATGTTGTAGCCGATGCGCTTTCTAGGAAGTTCGCCCCTGCTACCACTCTTGCTTCTAGGCTTATGGGTTTTGAAAGTATAAAGTCCATGTATGAACATGACCCAAAGCTCAAGAGCATTCATGATGCTCTAGTGAGTGGGAAGAGGGTGGAGAAACACCGATGGGTTGACGGCTACATTTTTAAAAATGGTAGAGTTTGTGTGCCCGAGTCCTCATGGAGGGAGTTGCTTGTTCGTGAAGCACATTGTGGGGGCTTGATGGGTCACTGTGGGAGAAATAAAACCTTGGCCATTCTCATGGAACAATTCCATTGGCCAAAAATGGGATTGCAAGTTGAGAGACTTTGCAAAACTTGCTTGGAATGCAAGTATGCTAAGTCCAAATCCAATCCCCATGGTTTGTACACTCCCCTTCCTATTCCTACTAGCCCGTGGATGGACATCTCAATGGATTTTGTTATGGGTTTGCCACGGTCTAAGGGGGGACATGATAGCATTTATGTTGTGGTGGATAGGTTCTCCAAAATGGCTCACTTTATTCCTTGTAAAAAGAGTCATGATGCACAACATGTAGCTTCTTTGTTCATTGACAATGTGTTAAAATTGCATGGTGTGCCTCAAACAATTGTAAGTGATAGGGACTCTAAGTTCCTTAGCCATTTTTGGAGATGTCTTTGGGGTGCTCTTGGCACCAAGTTGTTATTCTCTACATCGCACCACCCCCAAACGGATGGTCAAACCGACGTGCTGAACCGAACCTTGGGTGCTCTACTTAGAGCCATGACCCGAGGTAAGGCCGGGACGTGGATTGACAAGTTGCCTCTTATGGAGTTTTCTTATAACCGTACATTGCATAGCATGATTGGCTTGACTCCGTTTAAGTGCGTCTATGATTTTAATTCTTTGATTCCACTTGATCTAACCCCTTTGCCCAAGGAAATGGTTGTTAATTTTGAAGGTGAAAATCGAGCTAAAGCCATGCTCGAAATCCACGCCAAAGCGAGGAAGAGATTGGAGGAAGCCTATGCAAAGGTTGCCTTCAAGAAGAACAAGGGGAGGAAGAAGTTGGAACTCAAGAAAGGAGATTAGGTGTGAGTGCACTTCCGCAAAGAGAGGTTTCCAAGCCTTAGAAAAGGGAAGTTGGCACCCCGAGGAGATGGACCCTTCCAAGTGCTCTCCAAGATCAACAACAACGCATATGTGATCGATTTGCCCGGTGAGTACAAAGTTTCAAACACTTTTAATGTTAGTGACTTGGCTCCTTTTGATATAGGTCATGATGCCGTGGAGGATGATGCCATGGAGGTTGATGCTTCAATTTTGAGGACGAAATCTTCTCAAGAAGGGGAGGATGATGTGGGGAAAACCACCACCACAAGGCCCTTTACGAGAAGCCAAGCCAAAGCACTTCTTGATGCTCACTTATACTTGATCCAGAAGGGCACTGATGATACGAGCTCCGGAGACCATTGGAAGATCTTACATTGGAGTTCAATCAAAGGAGGAAACACCATGCTTCAGGGCCAGGCGGGGTGCCTAGACCCAGGAAGGGCTAGGTGAGGTGTCCAGGCACCAGGCGGGGCACCTAGCACCCAGGCGGGGCGCCTAAGTGTAGAGCAACCCAGGCAGGGCGCCTGGACCCAGGAGGGGCGCCTAGCCTACATGCAGTGAGGCCTTTTAGCGCCAGGCGGGGCGCCTAGCATGCAGTCTTCTACTATTTTTTGTGTAAACTTCCAAGTTTAGCCCTAGTTGTTCTATTGTATCCTAGACTACTTAGAGGGCTCTTTAGTCATTTTCTTTGGTTGTAGAAGGGTGCTATAAATAACACCCTTCATCATTTATTTCCGTTAACCTACCTTGAATATTGATGCAACCCAAATTGCATCGAGACCATTCACTCGAAGTCAAGCCAAGGATATACAAGACGCTCACCTACACTTGGTTTGGAGAGGCGTGGATGATACGAGCTCGGGAGGGGACTTAAAGACAATGCATTGGAGCTCAATCCATGTGGAAACAGGGCAGGAAACAGTGCAAGGAGCAGGGGAGCAAAACAGGGCAAAAACAGGGGAGATCTGCTGAGCTTACTGCCTGAGAACGGAAACTTGTTCTTCGCGATCGCGTCATCACCTTCGCGATCGCGTAGAGCTACTATTTTGTCTGCGCGACCGCGCCAAGCCGCGCGCTATCGCGAGCTTCAGTTTCGAGTCCCCTGCGCGATCGCATATACTCTAGCGCGATCGCGAAGAGGACTTGAGTAGCAGCGGACCAGAACCTAGGAAATATTGTAATGGGGTGCTATAAATGCCCTCTTTCATCATTTATTGTTTTTTTACACTACTTTGAACACAAAACATTAAATGAGCAATGCTCTTGAACCTTGTAACACTTTTGGCTTGAAATCAATTGGATGAATCCAAGTTGTTCTTCAATCCGTCTTCGATCATTCTATTTGCTCGAGCCTCGTGACTCTTGAGGATAGTTGCATAGTGTTAGGTGATTCTTTCCAATCGTTTGGGGTGTAACGGAACTAGTTCTTCATTGCTACTCGAACTTTAGTGTAAGTCTCGTCTCGCTTTTATCTTTTATCGCTTTCGTATTTTCGATTGCATCAGTTGGTATCAGAGCAAGGCTAGGGTTGCGTTCTTACGAGCCCTCGTCCTACTCTTCGTGCTTGTCATCTTTGTTCCGCATTTATTTTCATGTTCTTGTTCTTGTTATATTGAAAAAGAAGAAAAAAATTCAAAAACTCAAAAACTCAAAAATTTGAAGGAAATCGCTTGATGTTACGATTTTGTTGGTTTTGATTATCGGGGATTGTTTGTTTACGTGAACCCGACAATTGGGTACCAACAAAACGCGTTTTGGAGTTGAAAATCAAAAGTTCAAAAATTGAACCCTAGGTTGGGTATTTTGCAAGATTTGCCAAAACTTGTTTGATGTTATGATTTTGTGGTTGTTTGGTATCGGGGATTGTTCACTATAGTTTTCCCGTTGATTTGATACCCTCATAACATCATTTGGAGTATTGTAGTGAAAATTGAAATTTTGAACTTTGAAGGTTTTGAAAAGTTGAAGAACTTGACCCAAAATCATTGAAAAGCAAGTTGTTAAATGGTTGTTTTTGTGTTAGAACCATTGTGGGTTGTTTACCACAGTTGAAAACACCTTTGGCAAGCTTGAAAACTGAAAAGGTTGAATTTGGGTTATTGTGTGTGCCAAACTGCTGTTTTTCTGTCGAGTTTCTGGTTCAGCTGAACAAACCTGCGCGATCGCGCAAGGTCTCGCGCTATCGCGCCATTTCTGAATTTTTGTTCATCGCGATCGCGCCCAACCACACGCGATCGCGAAGGGTACCAATTTCCAGAATTTCCTGAAGTTAGACAGAACGTTCGCAAAGGCGTCGTAACAGTTTCCACCCACCAAAACTCCCATAGCATCATCAAATATGGTGAGTTTCTAGATCACAAACCAAAATTCGTCCAATTCCGAATCCGTTTAGTGGCGATTCGATCTTTGAACATTTGATCGCGCCACTTCCGGTTAGTACTTTGAGGGTAACACTTCTACCCAATTAGTACTAATCCCTCATTCGACTAGGACACTCGTGCCTAGAAGGAGAGTAGATTCCAAAGAAGATTCGTAGTTAATTGTTTGGTTCAAGTGCGCACCAAATAGCTTGGCGTTGATCGAGTCCCATTGAATCCACTCTTCCCGAAGAGCATTTGGTTCTTGTATTTTGGTTTGATCTTTGAGGAGGTTGCACAACTACGAGGAGGCCATTGATTTCAAGTTTGTGTGAAACCAACCCCACGCTTGAGTGAACCCGAGCGACAAACAAAAGTGAGGGAGTGAGTGAGGGCTTTTACTCTAATCTTCCTTTCTTGTTTTTGATTGTTGTAGGTACATGGCGGAGGAGAAAGCAAAGAGTACCATTGAGGTTCCAACCGACGTCTTGGCTAGCTTGTTAGCCGAGGTGAAGGCCCTAAACCTTAAAATGGAGGTTCTTGAAAAAGAGAGGACCCCGAGTGTCCAAAAGGACCCCAATGAAGGCACTAGTGATGATTCCATCATGAAGCCGGATCATTATGCGGAGCTAGTTCGTCGACAACGGTTGAGGGATGAGGCTCTTGCTAGAGAAAGAATGTTGGGCAATCCCCAACCCTTGGGCAATCCCCAAGGAGATGTTCCATTCCTAAGGCCACGGAGAAACATTGCACCTCTTGGGCAAGTTGATGAAGCTCAAGAAGGGGAGGGCCTCGGACTTGATGATGATTACTTTGATGTCCCCTACCCAAATAGGAGGGCGATGAATGGAGGCCGAGGTATAGATAGAGGTCGTGGTCGAGGTCGAGGACCACCAAGAGCTTATATGGGTAGGAACTTGGGAAGGGAATATGAAGATATTGATGACAACTATGGGGTTCAACCGGAACAACACCGTGGGGGTCGTGACACTAATCTCAATAGTGTCAAAATCACTATCCCTCCTTTCAAAGGGACTAGTGATCCGGAAGCGTTTCTTGAATGGAAAGTCCAACTAGAGCGGGTCTTTGACACAAATGATATGACCGAGGAGAAGAAGGCCACCTATGCTATATCATCATTTGAGTCTTATGCATCTACATGGTGGGAATCCATGAAGCGATCAAGGAGACGACTTGGGTTGCGGATGAACATTACTTGGGAAGAGTTGAAAGAAATAATGAACAACAAATATGTGACTCCCAAGTATCGACAAGAGCAACTCAAAAGGCTCTATGAATTAAAACAAGGATACAAGTCCGTTGATGAATATTTCAACGACTTTGAGAAAATTCGGATGGCTCTTGATATGGAAACGGAAGATGAGGAACAAGCTATCATCCGTTTCAAAAGTGGCTTGAGTAAGGAGATTGCATCCCAATTGAGACTTCACATTTTTCACTCCTTACAAGATGTTTGTGATGCCGCGGTTGAAGCCGAGAAATGGCTCAAAGAAGAAAAGGCTCCTCGCTATAGGAGTACTACCACCACCACTCCTTCAACTCGCACCAAAGAATGGAAGAGCCCATATGCTAGTGGGGCAAGTGGGAGTCGAGATGTAAAGAAGCCTTTTGAGAAGGCTACCCCGAAGAGCGACCACAAAGAAGTTGGAGGTACTTCTAAAACTACTTTAAATACTCCTTCTTCTTCTTCCTTCCAATGTCATAAATGCAAGGGTTATGGCCACTTTGCCAAAGAGTGCCCTACCCGGAAAACAATGATTGTAATGGATGATGGGTTGGTCTATGAGGGGGAAAGTGAGCCCGAGGAAGATGATGAGGAGGAGAGTGAGGAAGTTGAAGGTGAGGAGAGAGCGACGGAGGGGGATGATCCTAATATGTTCCTTGTGGTACGCCGCATTTTGGGAACTATGTTGAGTGAGGAGAGGGAAGATGAGCAAAGGGAGAACTTGTTCCATGCCCGTTGTAGAGTGAGGGGGCAAGTTTGCTCCATGATTATTGACTCGGGTAGTTGTGCAAATGTGGTGAGCCAATCTTTGGTCTCACAATTGAAGTTGACTACCATTAAACACCCGAGCCCCTACCGTTTGCAATGGCTAAGTGAGTGTGGGGAATTGAGGGTAGTGAAGCAAGTCTTGGTTAGGTTCAAGATTGGAAACTATCAAGATGAACACATGTTTGACGTGGTGCCAATGCAAGCTTGCCATCTTTTGTTTGGAAGGCCTTGGCAATACGACAAACAAGTGGTTCATGATGGCCGGGCCAACACTTACACGGTGAAACATGAGGGAAAAAGGTTCGTGCTTACACCTTTGACCCCGAAACAAGTAAGTGAAGACTATCGGCGCATGAAAGAATTGAGGGAAGCGGCTAAGGCCAAGTCTCCGATTGTGGCCAAATCTTTGGCCGAGACTCCACCATCTCCCACCGGTCGCATGTGTGCCATGATGCAACCGGGTGAGGTTTTGAGAGGTAATGATGGCACCAAGATGCTCATATGCCTAGTGCACAAAGGTATGGTTTTAAATTCCGAAAGTGATTATTTATCTAACCCTAACCCTTTGCCTAGTGCCATTGACAATGTCTTGAAGGTCTACGAGGACATGTTTCCGGAAGAGATGCCGGATGGACTACCTCCCTTGAGAGGTATTGAACATAAAATTGATTTTGTCCCGGGATCTCAAATCCCCAACAAGCCGGCATATAGAAGCAATCCCGAGGACACAAGGGAGTTGCAAAAACAAATTGATGAATTGCTTACAAAGGGCTTGGTGAGGGAAAGCTTGAGTCCTTGTGCCGTGCCCGTGATCCTCGTTCCAAAAAAGGATGGCACTTGGAGGATGTGTGTGGATTGTCGAGCGGTCAACAAGATCACGGTAAAGTATCGACATCCCATACCTCGTTTGGATGACATGTTGGATGAGCTTAGTGGTTCTAGTGTCTTTTCAAAAATAGACCTTAGGTCCGGCTACCACCAAATCCGGATGAAACCGGGTGATGAGTGGAAAACCGCATTCAAGACTAAATTTGGTCTATATGAATGGTTGGTGATGCCCTTCGGCCTCTCCAACGCACCTAGCACTTTATCAACAAATTCGTGGTCGTCTACTTTGATGACATATTGATTTATAGCAAGTCAATAGACGACCATGTGGGCCACTTGAGTCAAGTGCTTGAAGTGCTACGAGCCGAAAAGCTCTATGCCAACTTTAAGAAGTGTGCCTTTTGTGTTGAAAAGGTTGTCTTTTTGGGCTTTGTTGTTAGTGCCAATGGTGTGGAAGTTGATGAGTCCAAAGTTGAAGCCATTAGAGATTGGCCTACTCCTACCACCGTTTCTCATGTGAGGAGTTTCCATGGCCTTGCTAGTTTCTATCGGCGCTTTGTTAGAGACTTTAGCACCATTGCCGCACCACTCACCGAGTTGGTGAAGAAAGATAAACCCTTTGTGTGGGGAGAGTCTCAAGAGAGCGCTTTCCAAGAATTGAAAGGTAGGTTGAGTACCGCCCCCTTGCTACAATTGCCCGACTTCGGGAAGGCTTTTGAGGTTGAATGTGATGCCTCGGGGGTGGGAATTGGGGGTGTTCTCATGCAAGAAGGGAAGCCCGTTGCCTACTTTAGTGAGAAGTTGAAGGGCGCAACCTTGAATTACTCCACGTATGACAAGGAGTTGTATGCCCTCGTGAGAGCCTTAGCCCATTGGCAACACTATCTATGGCCTCGGGAATTTGTGATTAAGAGTGACCATGAGTCACTCAAACATCTAAGAGGTCAAGAAAAGTTGAACAAGAGACATGCCAAGTGGGTGGAGTTCATTGAGTCCTTTCCTTATGTAATTCATTACAAAAAGGGTAAGGACAATATTGTGGCCGATGCGCTTTCAAGAAAATTCGCTCTTGCCACCACTCTCGCTTCTAGACTTGTGGGTTTTGAGAGTATCAAGTCATTGTACGCTCATGACCCAAAGCTCAAGAGCATTTATGATGCTCTAGTGAGTGGGGAAAGGGTGGAGAAATACCAATGGGTAGATGGCTACATTTTCAAGCATGGGCGAGTGTGTGTTCCCGAGTCCTCTTGGAGAGATGTGCTAGTGCAAGAAGCACATTGCGGGGGCTTGATGGGTCACTTTGGGGTGGACAAGACTATGGCCATACTTAAAGAGCAATTCCATTGGCCAAAAATGAGGCCTCTTGTGGAGCGATTTTGCAATGCTTGCTTGGATTGCAAGAGGGCCAAGTCTAGATCCAACAACCAAGGACTATACACTCCTTTGCCCATTCCTACTAGTCCGTGGGTTGACCTTTCTATGGATTTTGTTATGGCTTTACCCCGGACTAGAGGAGGACACGATAGCATTTTTGTTGTCGTTGACCGTTTCTCCAAAATGGCTCACTTCATTCCGTGCAAAAAGACTAATGATGCCCAACATGTAGCTTCCTTGTTTATTGATCATGTCTTGAAATTGCATGGGGTGCCTCGCACCATTGTTAGTGATAGGGACTCCAAGTTCCTTAGCCATTTTTGGAAGTGTTTGTGGGGTGCTCTTGGCACCAAGTTGCTCTTCTCCACGTCCCACCACCCTCAAACCGATGGACAAACCGAGGTGGTGAACCGGACTTTGGGAGCTCTACTTCGAGCTATGACCAAAGGAAAGGCCGGGACTTGGATTGATAAGCTACCACTCATGGAGTTTGCATATAACCGCACTTTACATCGCATGATTGGTATGACTCCATTTGAGTGTGTTTATGGTTTTAACCCATTGATTCGTCTTGATCTTACCCCTTTGCCAAGGGATATGGTTGTTGATTTTGAAGGTAAAGCTCGGGCCAAAGCATTGCTTGAACTTCATGCCAAGACGCGGAAGACTTTAGAAGAGGCCTATGAGAAGATAGCAACCAAGAAAAACAAAGGAAGAAAGAAGGTGGACTTCAAGAAGGGAGATTGGGTATGGGTGCACTTCCGCAAGGAACGATTTCCAAACCAAAGGAAGGGGAAGTTGGCACCAAGGGGCGATGGACCATTCCAAGTGTTGTCCAAGATCAACAACAATGCATACGTGATAGATTTGCCCGGTGAGTATAATGTGTCGACTACTTTCAATGTTAGTGACTTGACTTCTTTTGATGTAGGTGATGATACCTTGGAGGAGGACGCCTCAATTTCGAGGACGAAATCTTCTCAAGAAGGGGAGGATGATGCAACCCAAATTGCATCGAGACCATTCACTCGAAGTCAAGCCAAGGATATACAAGACGCTCACCTACACTTGGTTTGGAGAGGCGTGGATGATACGAGCTCGGGAGGGGACTTAAAGACAATGCATTGGAGCTCAATCCATGTGGAAACAGGGCAGGAAACAGTGCAAGGAGCAGGGGAGCAAAACAGGGCAAAAACAGGGGAGATCTGCTGAGCTTACTGCCTGAGAACGGAAACTTGTTCTTCGCGATCGCGTCATCACCTTCGCGATCGCGTAGAGCTACTATTTTGTCTGCGCGACCGCGCCAAGCCGCGCGCTATCGCGAGCTTCAGTTTCGAGTCCCCTGCGCGATCGCATATACTCTAGCGCGATCGCGAAGAGGACTTGAGTAGCAGCGGACCAGAACCTAGGAAATATTGTAATGGGGTGCTATAAATGCCCTCTTTCATCATTTATTGTTTTTTTACACTACTTTGAACACAAAACATTAAATGAGCAATGCTCTTGAACCTTGTAACACTTTTGGCTTGAAATCAATTGGATGAATCCAAGTTGTTCTTCAATCCGTCTTCGATCATTCTATTTGCTCGAGCCTCGTGACTCTTGAGGATAGTTGCATAGTGTTAGGTGATTCTTTCCAATCGTTTGGGGTGTAACGGAACTAGTTCTTCGTTGCTACTCGAACTTTAGTGTAAGTCTCGTCTCGCTTTTATCTTTTATCGCTTTCGTATTTTCGATTGCATCAAATATTGACATTGATGAGCATTGCTCCCAATAACACTTGTAACTATTTTGGCTTGAATCAATTGGATGAATCCAAGTTGCTCTTCAATCCTCTGTGATCACTTTATTTGCTTGAGCCAGGTGTCTCTTGAGGATAGTTGCTTAGCGTAGGTTCAACTTGACCCGATCGAGGGTGTATTAAGACATCATTCCTTGGTGCTACCTCGTGAGTGTTCTTGTTGCATCTCGCTCTTATCATTATTTATCGCTTCCGTAGTTTGCCCCTTATCAGTGTGAGAAGTTGTAATCAATACTGTATTTGGTACAATACGCATAGAACTTAGCATTTTCAAATTCAGTGCCATGATCTGATCTGATGTTTATCAATTCCAAGCTTAATCTTTTCTGCACGATCCCAACCCATTCTTCAAAACTATCAAATGCTTCATCTTTGGATGCTAGGAATAGAGTCCATGTATACCTCGAGTAATCATCAACTATCACGAACACGAACTTCTTTCCCCCTCTGCTTCTAACTCTCATCGGTCCACATAAGTCCATATGAATCAGCTTGAGTGATTGTGAAGTGCTCACCACTTTCTTAGACTTGAAGGATGATCTCACATGTTTTCCCCTGACACAGGCATCACACATCTTAATCTCCTCAAACTTCTTTGTAGGTAATCCACAAACCAGTTCCTTCGATGCTAGCTTGTTAAGTTGTGAAAGACTAGCATGCCCCAACCTTTTGTGCCACAGCTGTGAATCACTCTCTTGAACGCTCAAACAAATTAAATTGTTCTCAAGAAGTAATCCCAATGATTCCTTGTAGACATTGTTCACTCTATTTTCTTCTATGACCACTTCCCCATTCTGTAGGTTCGTCTCAATACATACCACAGATGAAAAACTAACTTTATTTCCTCTGTCACATAGTTGAGAAATACTTAGTAGATTGTTGCTAAGACCATCAACACAATATACATTTGCAATAGCATGATCCAAGGATCTCCAATCTTTTCCTATGCCAACAATCTGACCACTCTTTCCCACTCTAAAGGCTACACTGCCTCCTTGAAATACTACGAGTGAGAGAAAAAATTTTCTATCTCCTGTCATATGCTTTGAACACCCACTATCTAGAATCCAGCATGGGTTGTTCACTCTCACTCCTGCATGCAAAACAAATCAAGGGTTAAGCTTGGGTCCCTTCTTATGAGAGACTGGATGAATCAAGTCCTTCTTAGCCCAATTAGGTAAAGCAAATTTTTTATTTTTAGATTTAGCCTTGCTCATTTTTATGTAGTTTTCTATCAAGTGACCCGTGTTACCACATAAGGTACAAAGCATATTGCAAGGCAGACCTACATTTGCTTTTTGAATTATAGGGAGGCAGTGGTTTCCTATAACCTCGACCTTTCTTTCCATGGACTTGGTTTTCAAGAACCCAATATATTTTCTCTGAAGATTTGTTCCACTTGGTTAATCTGGTGAGTTCATAGTCAGCCTTTTCAACTTTTTCTCTAAGAATACTATTCTTTTCAGTTTCCTAACAAAGAATCTCATTTGTTCTTTTAAGCTCATTCTCGAGAAAAGTTTGAACCTCACTAATCACCTGCTTACCATTTCCATTTTTCATTTTATTTAGTTCAAGTTCAAGTTCTGAGTTCTTAGAATTAGATACAAGAGCCTGTCCTTTTAGAGAAGCATTAATTTCTTCAAATTCAGCATTTGCTTCTTTAAGGTTCTTGCATCTAGTTTTCAAGTTAAATAAAGTATCAGATAATTTATCTTTCTCAGACTCTACCTTTTCATAGCTCTCAATTAAGGTGGTAGTTATTAGTATCAGATTGTCAGGTGAATTTGTATGCAATTTTTCTTTCAATTCAGAGAAGCATACCTCAGCTAAGTGAGCCGCTTCTTCTCCATCAGTTTGATAAGAGCCAAAATACGCAGAAGCAAACTATACGATAATCAAGCGGAAGCAAGTAAATGATAACAAGAAAACAAGAATGGGAAGGCAAGAAAATAGAAGAAAGAATCGAATTCAATTTACTAACGTTAATTGAATTCAAAAGGGAGAAGGGAAACTTGAACCTTACAATGGAATCTAACTAGATGTCGATCTCCATAGGTTCCAAGTCGAGACATACACGAGCCTCGGGCTCACACAAGAAGGGCTCGGCCTCTTCAATGTTCTCTCTCAATATTCTATCTTCAACCAATGACTAACTAAATGAAATAAATGACTAAGTGTGGTATTTATAGGTTCACCACACTTCTAAATGAAATGTCTAAAAAGCCCTCACATGATATAAAAACAATACAAGCCTCGTAGGGCCAAAATAGGAACTTTATGCCAAATTCCCGTCCAAAGCTCAGTAAGTAGGCGCCCCTGCCTAGTGGGAGTAGGCGGTCCGCCTACTTCTCCATGCTGTGGAGTAGGCGGCCCAAGCTTCTGCAGAGGCGGTCCGCCCCTTTTCAGGCGCCCCAAAATGCCGAGGCTCAACTTTAACTAGGCGGCCCGCCCCTTTGACTAGGCGGTCCGCCCCTTCCTGGGGGTCCTTGGAATGGCTCAAAATGTGTCTCCCGAGCCTCTCCTTTGGGGCCTAGGTGGTCCTCCTCCCTTGGCGCTCCTTTGCATGATCTTTAAGTTGCTTTCGGGGGCCTTGGCGGTACTCTTTGTGCTCTCAAGCTTGGCTCTTGATGGTTGGCGTTTTGGCTCCAATTTGGATCTTATCATCCTCCCCTTCTTGAAAGGATTTCGTCCTCGAAATCAAAGCATCAAGCCTACATTCAAACAAGCACAAACAAAACTTCCCACTACAAGAGTAGGTTAGTGGCAAAAGTGTGGGAAAACACACTCTTGTGATAGAGCCAAGCATCAATACCAATGAAAAAGCTCATGTCTCCCAAGGAAACGACAAGTACTCGACTCACAAAGAAAGTGCACCCAACACATGAACAAACAAGGAGATCAATAGGACATAAAACATGCAAGATATAGCAATCCCTATGATCCCTAAGCTTTTGAGCAACACACCAAGACTTCAATGCATTACTA
The DNA here is from genome assembly GCA_037355625.1 of Petunia x hybrida. Lineage (NCBI taxonomy): Eukaryota > Viridiplantae > Streptophyta > Magnoliopsida > Solanales > Solanaceae > Petunia > Petunia x hybrida. Next base: position 1,910,073 of record JBBBVM010000071.1, read on the forward strand.
TCACAATGTGACTCATTGGCTTTGGCATGCCCAACACCCAAGGTGTAATCAATATATGGGGTGGAGTGAACAAAAAAGTTCAATTGACAACTAACATCAAATACTCCACTCCCCTTCTTGGAAGCACTCTTACACGCACCAAGAGTGGCTTCCTCACCTCCAAATCCATCTCTAAGACAATCTCCCTCACTAGGCAAACTCCAAAGGAAAGTCTCCAAAATTGGCCCTTTATCATTATAGTCCGTACAATGAAGGCTAAGACTACTAGAAAATGGTTCAATACAACCAATATCAAGACCATTCATCCCACTTGGAGTTCCAAACAATGGATCATCCGTAGAGTCTATCTTTACATACCATGGAGGTTCTACCTTACTATCAATCCGAGTCCGATACAATTCGCTACCACAAATGAGATTATCTTCACATAATGGAAATGTAAAAGCATGCACCTCAAATTCATGGTCACATAAAAGCATGGTATCAAGACAAGGTTCTTTACCCACACCCGAGGAGTCATCGAAAACAAATCGATCCATCTCACACTCGAGAGACTCCTCAAGGTCACAACCATCCTCACTACAACACATAGGCCCACCATTACCAAAAGCAATTCATCAAGAGAAAAGATAGGTTATTCATATAACTCATCTTCCCCTTTATCAAATATAGGTGGGGTGTCATAACAAGGATCACCAATAGGGTCAACTACACATTCTTCACTAATGAGAGGTTCAATGAAAACCGAGCTCACATCATGATGTGGCTTATCATCCCTCTCAACTAGTGGTTCACAATTACTCACAAGTTGACCAACCGACTCTACACTAGTTGCAAACACATTATAGTCACATAACTCATCAACTAGTATAGAGTTTTCACCAACACTACCAAAAGACAAGGAAGTAACATGTTCAAGGGAAGAACTTTCACATACCTTTGAGTGGCCACCTTGCTCACTCAATGCACTTGAAGTGGCATGAATTGTCTCTTCACCTTGAAGCTCACATTGACAAGCTTCTTCACCTTGTCTATCCTTCTTGGGACTTGATCGAGGCTCCATTGGTTTGCCTCCAAGAGTACCTACACAAGCTTTCACAAAAGTAGAAGAAAAAGATAAAGAGTTAAGGTTAGAATAAGGGGTGTCCTCACTCTTTTTTCCCTCTTTCTTTTCCCTCATTTTCTTTTCCAGGTTAGGTGTAGATTCGGGTGGTGACATCCCACTCACATCACTCAACACATCCTCTCCTTTTTCCGCTCGAGGAATGTCACCGGTCTCCCTTACTCCTCTCAATCTTTTGTCTCTCAAATTCGGGTGAGTTGGGACGAGGCCCAAGAATACCCATGGCCGGAGTAGGTGGACTTTTAACATCAACCCGGAATCTAGGACTAAGAGACTCATCACTTGAGGTCTCTTTCTTCTTTGTTGGTGAACCACTCGGCTTTGGAGCTTGTGGTTTGGGGTTCACCTTGTCGACAATTGTCAACTCTTGTCTTGCACTAGTCCCACCCTTGCTTGTGATTGTAGGACTTCTTGTTTGCTTCCTTTCATCCTTGAGTTGAGATACTTGCTCCTTTTCTTTTTGCATAGGCCTAGAAGATGTACTAGGATAAAACTTAAACTTTGCCCGGCAAGGTTCAATGTCATAAGTTCTTTGCCCCTTGCTCACTTTGTACACATCCTTCATGAGATCATATCGCACTCTCTTGCCTTGCAACCACTGTTTTCCTAGCCAAACACCATAATACTCCATGGGGTACACATCACACCAAACTTATTCTTTGTAACTCCTATGAGATATGAGTACCCGAGCTTCACTAGTAACCCAAATACCTTGACATTCATAAGGATATTTCAATTTGTAGCATGGTATCTTTAGTCTATTAACCCAAGAGGTGTTAACAAAATTAGTAAAAGCTTCACTAATCTTGAGCAAGCATCCTCCTCTACCATTCACCTCAAAAATGAACCTACACTCACACATGTCTTGTATAGGATCAAGTCCAAGAAAGCCATCACCCCCAAGTTGGGTTCTCCTTATCTCTCCACTAGTGGCAAAACCACTAGAACAACCTCCACTTCCCGTCACTCTTCCAACATTAGAAGTGTTGTCGAAAGTCGGGGAAGATATACCACTATGGAACCCATAATTGCCTCTCGCCTTGGCTCCATAGCCCATAGCACCACTCCTACCACCACTACTAGAGCAACGCACCCCCGTAACGGTAAGAGCAAGACCATTTCTCCTTCCACCATTCACATGAGAACTCGAAGATGCAAACCTCCCATTTCCCATGGAACAACCACCACCTCCTCCCATACTAATGGAAGGACCTCTACTACTCCCTTGCTCACCACAAGCAACATCAAGAGAAGATGCAAATGAACAATTCTCATAATCAACCTCATCACCAATTCTCTCTACGTCACTATCATCATGTTCAAATTCATCACAAGAAGAGTAAGTAGGATCATCATACCTTGAAGCGTCACCATCTTCATATTCTTGACTTGGAGCATAAGATTCTTCACATTCACCTTCGCAAGCCCCATAGTCTTCTTCATCTTCATAATCAACATAGTGAACCGCTTCATCAACATAGGAGCCATGGTTTCCATCATCATAGTAATGGCCATCATCACCCTCGTAGGATCCATAGTCTCCATCATCACCATACGAGTCATAGCAACTCGCATCATTCCCACAAGAGCCATAGTCTCCACAATCAACATCCGACATTGTTGCAATCCCAAAGCACAAAACCTCCCGAAAGTCACTCCCGCACGTGTATCACTCAATTTATGAACACTCAAGAGCGAGGCCTTTACAACTTGGGAACCAAGGTGATCACAACTAGTACGTCCAAGTTAAAGTTCGGAATGGAGTTAATGAGACTCTATGGACGGACGGTTATTTAAAGTGCGCACTTGAGGCCAAAGAAAGTTCTACGAATCTTCTTTGATTTCTAATCTCCTCTACGCACGATTACCCTAATACGCTAAAGGATTAGTGTTAATAAAGTAGGCCAATTACCCTAGAAACACTAACCAAGAGGTACGGAAGCAAACGGAACACAAAAACACACAAAACGAAGCCAAACGGAGCCTCCCCAGGAGTGGGTGGTCCGCCTCTGTAAAGTGGGCGCCCCGCCTACTCAAAATACAGAGAGCAACATAAAAAGAGGCGGTCCACCTCTTAGGAGTAGGCGGTCCGCCTACTGGGCCTCTCAGCACGGTCCGAAAACGGGTTTTTGGCTCGTTTAGCACTCAAAATCCAACGTTTTCGACTTGTTTTCGATTCTAATGATACCCAAAGATGTATTTGATGATTCTAAACAATCCCCAACAGGTTTTAACCCCAATCAAACAAAAATGAATCGATTTTGATTCTTGAGCAAAATTCTAGGGTTCTTTGAAAATTTGGGAATTTGATTTCTTCAAATTTTGAAATACACCACCAAATCTTGTAATTTTGGTACCAAAAGATCGGGAATACGATATAGAACAAACCCCAATGATTTTAAATGTATGGGTGTTCCAATCCAACAAGTTCCAACAATTTTTGTGAAATTTTCAAGTTTTTCTATTTTTTTTTTGTTTTTCTTCTTTTCTTCAAGAACAAACACAACAACAACAATAATACTAACACGATGAACAAGGAACGGGGGTTTGTAAGAACATAACTCGAGCCTTGCTCTGATACCAACTGATAAGAGCCAAAATACGCGGAAGCAAACTATACGATAATCAAGCGGAAGCAAGTAAAGGATAACAAGAAAACAAGAATGGGAAGGCAAGAAAATAGAAGAAAGAATCGAATTCAATTTACTAACGTTAATTGAATTCAAAAGGGAGAAGGGAAACTTGAACCTTACAATGGAATCTAACTAGATGTCGATCTCCATAGGTTCCAAGTCGAGACATACACGAGCCTCGGGCTCACACAAGAAGGGCTCGGCCTCTTCAATGTTCTCTCTCAATATTCTACCTTCAACCAATGACTAACTAAATGAAATAAATGACTAAGTGTGGTATTTATAGGTTCACCACACTTCTAAATGAAATGTCTAAAAAGCCCTCACATGATATAAAAACAATACAAGCCTCGTAGGGCCAAAATAGGAACTTTATGCCAAATTCCCGTCCAAAGCTCAGCAAGTAGGCGCCCCTGCCTAGTGGGAGTAGGCGGTCCGCCTACTTCTCCATGCTGTGGAGTAGGCGGCCCAAGCTTCTGCAGAGGCGGTCCGCCCCTTTTCAGGCGCCCCAAAATGCCGAGGCTCAACTTTAACTAGGCGGCCCGCCCCTTTGACTAGGCGGTCCGCCCCTTCCTGGGGGTCCTTGGAATGGCTCAAAATGTGTCTCCCGAGCCTCTCCTTTGGGGCCTAGGTGGTCCTCCTCCCTTGGCGCTCCTTTGCATGATCTTTAAGTTGCTTTCGGGGGCCTTGGCGGTACTCTTTGTGCTCTCAAGCTTGGCTCTTGATGGTTGGCGTTTTGGCTCCAATTTGGATCTTATCACAGTTGCCATGAGAGCAGCTTCCTTCTTCTGACTATCTCCATTATAGAACTTCTTCAGTTTCTCCCAGATTTTCTTAGCAGATTTGCAATCCACCACCTTAGCTAGTATATCAAAATTCATTCCATTCTTGAGATACAACATAGCTTTAGCGTTTGTCTGAAGCCACTCAAACTCTTGTGGGTCCAGCTCTTCTACCAGTTTTAGAATCAGGGATCCATTTGCAACTCTCTTCTCAGGGACATAAGGTCCTCGTTTACGATCAACCAAAGGCTGTAGTCCACTGCCTGATAAAATACTTTAATTTTCTTCCTCCATCTTTTATAATTAATTCCATCAAACAGGGGAGGTCGGAAAGGATTTATTCCTTCTCTTATTTTAGGTGAACCAGCCCCATCTGAGTCTTCACCTGTCAGTCCTGTCAACGCTAGAGGGGATTCATCCTCAGATTCCTTTTCTCCATCAGACTCACTATCAGTTGGTCCACGGGTTGCATAAAAGGCTTATTTCCTCTTCCTTCTTTCTGCTCAGAAGTTATGTGGACGTCTGACTTTCCTTTTGTCCTTGTTGGTCTCCTTGGAAGAATCCTTCTCCTCCTCCTTTGTGGCTCTATTTTTCATCCACTCAACTTCCCACATTGGGCAATCCACAACAGCATGATCTTTCTTGAAGTATTTAAAGCACCTTGAGTAGTCTTGACTATCAACTATGTTCTTTCTCCCAGCATTATCTTTGGTGTTTCTCTTGAACCCCTTAAACTTAAGCAAGTTGAACTTTTGTCTGAGAGCACTGACCATAGCTGCTTCAACTGATTGTAAGTCCACGTACTCTTCAGGTTCCTCAGTTGCCTCAAGTGCGAGGGTCTTGTCCTTCTTAGTCAGTGATTTATTCTTCGACTTCTTCACAATCTCATGAGTCTTCAAACTACCCACTAATTCTTCTAACTTAATAGATTTCAGTGGTTTTGATTCAATTATAGCAGTCATCTTTGGTTCTCAAGCGTTAGGAAGAACATTCAACACTTTATCAACCATTTCAACTTCTGGGAGTACCATCTCCAGAGATTGTCGCACCCCTTTTTCCGAGCTTGCTTAAGTTCGAAGGTCGGGTTTGATTAAGGTGACTCGTTTGGAACGAGTTTGGAGTCGCTACCTACTAAGTTTGTATAAAGGCGTATTAGGTCACCTAAGGTGTCTAAGTTTCTAAACTAATTCCGGGTAGGTCTTTGCTAAGAAATTCTGTGGCTAAGAAGTCCTTGTGACTCGGGAAGAAGGTGTTAGACATTTTCCGAGTCCCACGAAAGGTGGTTCCCGACCGGATTCAAAATTTGGGATCAAGTCATGCAATTTTAGCTAAAGAACAAAAGTTAAAGTAAGAAAATAAAAGGACATGACACACAAACAAGTTAAAATGTCTACGATAGGAACAACTTCTAAACGGCCATTTTAATTCAAGTCATATTTGCAAATCAAGCCTAGATTCTATCTATTTCCCTCAAATAATTGTCATAATCAAAACAAGTTCTCAATTCCGGGATGCTTCTGCAAATTCAGATTAAGGCGAAGAGGCGGTGTTAATAAGATTCTTTCAGAAAGGTCACATGTTACACATTTAGGCAATTCAAAACATTCTGCAGAAATAGTTTTAAATCACATCATATTACACAAGTAACCTACCTCAAATTGAAAAAATTAACGAATTACCCAACAAATCATATATCATCTCTTACTTTAATTAGCACAAGTTAACTTCTAAATGACAAAAATCAAAGAGGAAATATATAGTGCAAAAAAATATGCGCCACTAAAGGATGGCTTGTGACATTTGTTGGTCACGTACCTTTAACTTCGATGGCGACTTTGATTTAAGGTCGTATTTAAAATAGTTTGTTTAGAATAAGTAAAACATTTAAGATAGATATTCCAGAGTACATTTAGAAACCATTAATAGTGTAGCAAGCAAATAATGATAAATAAACACATATATCATTAACTAGAGTATAGATATGACATTTAGAAAATATTAACGAGTAGTGTATAAAAAAATAATATTGGTTTAAAAGACTAACTTATAATAAAGAAAATAATATAATTTCTTAAGACTCGACCTCCAAAGTCCTAAATTTCTCACAAACTATTAATTAACTTGGAGATATTTGTGATATATTTCCCTTGAAAAAAATAATAATAAAAATAAGAATATCAGTTACGATTTGCAATTGTTTTCAGAAAATTAACATTTGCATAAACAATCCTCTTTTCGTCCTGAATGAAAAATTAACCTTTGAGCATGCAAAATAATAGGGAGATCGAGATATGGTCTCTGTATAGCCAAATGTTCACTTCTCATAGCATCTGTAGCGTTAGCACATAGCATAAAAAGAATATTCGAATACCAATTACCTTCCAATGAATAAATAACTTTTGTCAATGCGAACCCAAGCAGCTTGGGCATATAGCGAGACCTGTGCCAGTGGGCTCTTTCTGGACAAATGAACAGACCTTTCCTTACTTGACTTGCTAACCTCGAATCCAAATGATTTCTCTTCTTCTCTTAAGATATTTCTAGTTAGGACTTGATCGAGGGATCAATGTGAAATATTCATCTTCATAGGAGCTTTTTGATAGTAGTCGTGACTAACAGCCATCAGATCTCAGCTTGTTGGTAACGTCAGAGCTTCAAGCCCAATTTCAGGTGGCGCACCCTTCACGGCAACCCTCTTGATTGATCAATGTGAGTGAACTGTGCTTAGATGCTTCGTAAAACCACACCGATTTTTTTCTGCTCTTTCCCTTTTTTTCGGTTTTTGCTCTATCTCTTCGGGTTTGTTTACAATTTGGATTTGGGCATTGCATATTTCCTTTCTATTGTTTAAGTTTAAATGTATTCCACCTCTTCTAGATGTACCTGAAGGATCCCCTGTAGGTCGAGAGGATCAAGAATCCGAACTGCCCAGAGCGAGCCTCCCATAGAGGAAAGTGAAGTTGGTGAGCCGTAGCAATGGATGTTGTAAACGCACAAGTAAAGGACGAATGAGTATGGGTTTTGGGCTGATTCGATGGCATCTTTTTTTATGATCTTTCTAGTTAGCACGTAGTGGGAATAGTCCCTCATCAACACGGGAAGAGAGCTTCAAGCAAAGAGGGCTTGTGCAAGCACCTTTCTCTAAGGCTAAACAGCTAAATATCCCCGTACTTTTTTTTCCTATTTTCTTTATTCTTTCATGTCGAACTTTCGAAATCCACTGGGGAGGTAGAATGAACGATCGACTGCTAAAGATCTTGAATAAAGCATTGATATTCCTTCTAGAAATGGAAAGAATAAAGGATGATCATAGATCACTAATGTCGAATTCAGGAAAAAATCATATGTGAAAGAATTGTCAGATTATGGGTTCCCCAGACAAGTCCTTAATGAGGCTCCCGATAGAGAAATAGAATAAAGAAGAATGGAATAATATTTTAAAAATAAAAGAAGTATAGAGAGATAAGTGGTTAAGTCGTGTGTTGGAAAATGAAGTGTTGCTAAAGCTTGAGAACAAACTAGTATTAATAGGACAACTTAGGAGAAAGGTCTAGGATTTCTTTTGGTGGTTTCAAAACTCAGCTTTGAATCTGAACGCATAGAAGGAAAAATACATTCTAGCAATGATGATTTCAATTGAAAAAGGAATCCAAATAATATATAGCAAGAGTCCTTTGAATAGATTGAGAAATCAAAGGGAATTTCCAAAGAGGTGCTAACATATCATGTTAAATAAGCTAAAAAATAGGTCAATCCAAATTTGTTACCAAAAGATATTGGCAACTAAAAGAAAGAAAATAAACGCATACCTTTTAGTAGTACTATAAATTAGCAATTAAAAGAGATTTGTATATCCTGACATAGTTAAAAATGTAAAGAGTCAAGAGAAAATTTGAAAATCAAATTTGACAAAAGGAGAGGGAAATCAGCGTGTAGGAAAAAGGAAGAGGAGAATGGAGAAAATCATGCAATTTTTTATTTTTGTATGAAGTCTTGATTTGCAAGATCCAAGAATTAATATAGTAAAACAAAAGGAAAAATTAATAGAAAAGATTTAAATAGACATAATAAGTTAAACTAATTTGAAGGAAAAAACTCAAATAAGAAAAGAAAGAAAATAACATAAAATAAGGAGCATAAATGATTGAGAAATTAACGACATGCTATGGTCTTGAAATTAAGACTATACTGTGAGTATATGAAAAAGGATATCATGACCTATAACTCAAAACTATGTCTAGGCATAAAGTAGAGGTGCTATTTTGGAATATTAAAGATGGTTGGAAAGTGAAATATGGTAATTAGTCATTTAAATTGCAGAAAAAAAATAGGAGAAGTAAGACTATGATTGTTAAAAGAATATTACAGAATATTGAGATTGTAACTACGGTAACAAAAATAAAAATAGATGGGAAGCATAATTAAAAAAATAAATCAAAGCTAAATAAATGAAATAATTTAAAAAGTGGAGGAATAGACATGTCTGGAGTTAATGACAGGAAGTGAATTAGGATGTGTTAGAAGAGATTGGTTTTCCTATTTTGGAATCTGATTTGGTGGCAATGACTAAATTTAAAATGTACAATATGGAGTCATTTGAAATGTAAGGTTGGGCTATTGGTTTTATATATCACTGAGTAATTCATGAAATTACCGGATCAATTGTTCGGCCATGGTAATTTGTTTTGGCATATACTTAATTTAGAACACTAATAGATAGAAATAATAAATAGAAGCAATGCAAATAAATATTATAATTTGGCGTAAATAAAAACGAGTAAGTTCAAATAATAATGATAAATATTTTGAAGTAATTAAATACACGAGTACTGCAAGAACTGCACAAATAAACATAATTGGGATATGTACTAAAGATATGACCTAAATGATGCAATTACATAGTATAGTCATAATTAAATAAGGATTATACAAATAAAGGAACAGTAATAGGAGTCACACATGTAAATTCATGCTATCTAATACAAATGTGTTCGAAAAATTTAATATGCACTTTTAAGCAAAATACAACAAACTACAGATAAGGAGGGACAAAATTGGGTGTCAACAGCTGCCCCTCTTTGTCCGGGGATGATGAAACTTCGCGCTAAGAAAATTGACGAAGTAGCCAATTCTGTCACGACACGTGATGTAGTAGGGCTGCCCGTCGTGGGGTCCACATCCTCGGGAGCCGCCCGTTGTGGGGTCCACCCCCTGGAGGAGTTGTGTGGTTCGGGGTGGTCATAGTGGTGTCGGGGACGGACCTCGATTTGGGGTTGATCCGGCGATATAAGATGTGAGTTGCGCCTCTACCATCCGCTATGGCTTTTGGTAGAAATGGTTGCAGCTCACTCTTAAAGTTTGGTATCAGAGCCAACCCAGGTTCGATTCGCGGCTACACCATGCGAAGTTCGGGGACGAACTTGCTTTAAAGAAAGGAGGGATGATGTAGTAGGGCCGCCCATCGTGGGGTCCACATCCTCGGGAGCCGCCCGTTCTGGGGTCCACCCCCTGGAGGAGTTACGTGGGTCGGGGTGGTCATGGTTGTGTCGGGGACGGACCTCGATTTAAGCCTGACATGGCTAGTCGTCATATTTTAAGTCTGACGTAGCTAGTCGTATTTTAGGCGTGACGAGGCTGGTCGTCATATTTTAATCCTAACAAGGCTAGTCGTCATATTTTAAGCTTGACGTGACTAGTCGTCATATTTTAAGCCTAACGTGGCTAGTCGTCATATTTTAAGACTGACGAGGCTAGTTATCCTATTTTAAGCCTGACTTGGCTAGTCGTTATCATATTATAAGCCTAGTCGCAATAGTCTAAGCTTAATGAGGCTCCTCATCATATTTTATGCCCGACGTGGCTACTCGTCATATTCTAAGCCTGACGAGGCTCGTTGTCATATTTTAAGACTGACGTGGCTAGTCGTCATATTTTAAGCCTGACATCGTTAGTTATCATATTTTAAGCCTGACGAGGATTATCGTCATATTTTAAGCCTGACTTGGCTAGTCGTCATCATATTTTAATCCTGACGAGTATAGTCACTATATTCTAAGCCTAACAAGGCTCGTCGTCATATTTTAAGCCTGACATTGCTAGTCGTCATATTTTAAGCTTGGTGTAGCTAGTCGTCATATTTTAAGCCTGACTTGGCTAGCGGTCATCATATTTTAAGCCTGACGAGGCTAGTCGTCATATTCTAAGCTTAATGAGGCTCGTCGTCATATTTTAATCCTGTGGGTACTCGTCATATTCTAAGCCTGACAAGGCTCGTCGTCATATTTTAAGCTTAGTGTAGCTAGTCGTCATATTTTAAGCCTGACGAGGCTAGTCGTCATATTTTAAGCCTGACTTGGCTAGTCGTCATCATATTTTAAGCCTGACGAGGCTAGTCGTCATATTCTAAGCTTAACGAGGCTCATTGTCATATTTTAAGCCTGACGTGGTTACTAGTCATATTCTAAGCCTGACGAGGCTCGTCGTCATATTTTAAGCCTAACGTGGCTAGTCTTCATATTATAAGTCTAACGTGGCTAGTTGTCATATTTTAAGCCTGATGTGACTTGTCGTCATATTTTAAGCCTGACGAGGCTTGTCGTCATATTTTAAGCCTGATGTGACTACTCGTCATATTTTAAGTTTGACGAGGCTAGTCGTCATATTTTAAGCCTGACATGGCTAGTCGTCATATTTGAAGCCTGACGTGGTTAATCGTCGTATTTTAAGCGTGACGAGACTAGTCGTCATATTTTAAGCCTAATAAGACTAGTCGTCATATTTTAAGCCTGACGTGGCTAGTCGTCATATTTTAAGACTGACGAGGCTAGTAATCATATTTTAAGCCTGACTTGGCTAGTCGTCATCATATTTTAAGCCTGACGAGGCTAGTCGCAATAGTCTAAGCTTACTGAGGCTCCTCATCATATTTTATGCCAGACGTGGCTACTCGTCATATTCAAAGCCTGACGAGTCTCGTCGTCATATTTTAAGAGTGACGTGGCTAGTCATCATATTTTAAGCCTGACGTCGTTAGTTGTCATATTTTAAGCTTGACGAGGCTTGTCGTCATATTTTAAGCCTGACGATGCTAGTCGTCATATTTTAAGCCTGACTTGGCTAGTCGTCATCATATTTTAAGCCTGACGAGTATAGTCATTATATTCAAAGCATAACGAGGCTCGTCGTCATATCTTAAGCCTGACATTGCGAGTCGTCATATTTTAAGCTTTGTGTAGCTAGTCGTCATATTTTAAGCCTGACTTGGCTAGTCGTCCTCGTATTTTAAGCCTGACGAGGCTAATCGTCATATTCTAAGCTTAATGAGGCTCGTCGTCATATTTTAAGCCAGACGTGGCTACTCGTCATATTCTAAGCCTGACGAGTCTCGTCGTCATATTTTAAGACTGACGTGGCTAGTCGTCATATTTTAAGCCTGACGTCGTTAGTTGTCATATTTTAAGCTTGACGAGGCTTGTCGTCATATTTTAAGCCTGACGATGCTAGTCGTCATATTTTAAGCCTGACTTGGCTAGTCGTTATCATATTTTAAGCCTGACGAGTATAGTCATTATATTCTAAGCATAACGAGGCTCGTCGTCATATCTTAAGCCTGACATTGCGAGTCGTCATATTTTAAGCTTGGTGTAGCTAGTCGTCATATTTTAAGCCTGACTTGGCTAGTCGTCATCATATTTTAATCCTGACGAGTATAGTCACTATATTCTAAGCCTAACAAGGCTCGTCGTCATATTTTAAGCCTGACATTGCTAGTCGTCATATTTTAAGCTTGGTGTAGCTAGTCGTCATATTTTAAGCCTGACTTGGCTAGTCGTCATCATATTTTAATCCTGACGAATATAGTCATTATATTCTAAGCCTAACGAGGCTCATCATCATATTTTAAGCCTGACATTGCTAGTCGTCATATTTTAAGCTTGGTGTAGCTAGTCGTCATATTTTAAGCCTGACGAGGCTAGTCCTCATATTTTAAGCCTGACTTGGCTAGTCGTCATCATATTTTAAACCTGACGAAGCTAGTCGTCATATTCTAAGCTTAACGAGGCTCGTCGTCATATTTTAAGCCGGACAAGGCTAGTCGTCATATTATAAGTCTGACGAGGCTAGTTGTCATATTTTAATTCTGACTTTGCTAGTCGTCGTCATATTTCAAGCCTGACGAAGCTAGTCGTCATATTCTAAGCTTAGTGTGGCTAGTCATCATATTTTAAACCTGACGAGGCTAGTCGTCATATTTTAAGCCTGACTTGGCTAGTCCTCATAGTATAGGTCTGACAAGGCTAGTTGTCATATTTTAAGCCAGACTTGGCTAGTCGTCGTCATTTTTTAAGCCTGATGAGGCTAGTCATCATATTCTAAGCTGGCTCGTCGTCATATTTTAAGCCTGACGTGGCTAGTCATTTAAGACTGACAGGCTAGTCGTCATATTTTAAGCCTGACGTTGCTAGTCATCATATTTTAAGCCTAACAAGGCTAGTCGTCATATTTTAAGCATGGCATCGCTAGTCGTCATATTTAAAGCTTGACGTGGCTAGTCGTCATATTTTAAGGCTGACGAGGCTAGTCATATATTTTAAGCCTTACTTGGCTAGTCCTCATAGTATAGGTCTGACAAGGCTAGTTGTCATATTTTAAGCCAGACTTGGCTAGTCGTCGTCATTTTTTAAGCCTGATGAGGCTAGTCATCATATTCTAAGCTTAACAAGGCTCGTCGTCATATTTTAAGCCTGACGTGGCTAGTCAACATATTTTAAACCTGATGAGGCTTGTTGTCATATTTTAAGACTGACGAGGCTAGTCATTTAAGACTGACAGGCTAGTCGTCATATTTTAAGCCTGACGTTGCTAGTCGTCATATTTTAAGCCTAACAAGGCTAGTCGTCATATTTTAAGCATGGCATGGCTAGTCGTCATATTTAAAGCTTGACATGGCTAGTCGTCATATTTTAAGACTGACGAGGCTAGTCATATATTTTAAGCCTTACTTGGCTAGTCGTCATCATATTTTAAGCCTGACGAGGCTAGTCGCAATAGTCTAAGCTTAATGAGGCTCCTCATCATATTTTATGCCAGACGTGGCAACTCGTCATATTCTAAGCCTGACGAGTCTCGTCGTCATATTTTAAGACTGACGTGGCTAGTCGTCATATTTTAAGCCTGACGTCGTTAGTTGTCATATTTTAAGCTTGACGAGGCTTGTCGTCATATTTTAAGCCTGACGATGCTAGTCGTCATATTTTAAGCCTGACTTGGCTAGTCGTCATCATATTTTAAGCCTGACGAGTATAGTCATTATATTCTAAGCATAACGAGGCTCGTCGTCATATCTTAAGCCTGACATTGCGAGTCGTCATATTTTAAGCTTGGTGTAGCTAGTCGTCATATTTTAAGCCTGACTTGGCTAGTTGTCCTCGTATTTTAAGCCTGACGAGGCTAATCGTCATATTCTAAGCTTAATGAGGCTCGTCGTCATATTTTAAGCCTGACGTGGCTACTCGTCATACTCTAAGCCTGACAAGGCTCGTCGTCATATTTTAAGCCTGACGTGGCTAGTCGTCGTATTTTATGTTTAACGTGACTAGTTGTCATATTTTAAGCCTGATGTGGCTTGTCGTCATATTTTAAGCCTGACGAGGCTTGTCGTCATATTTTAAGCCTGATGTGGCTTCTCGTAATATTTTAAGTTTGACGAGGCTAGTCGTCATATTTTAAGCCTGACGAGGCTAGTCGTCATATTTTAAGCTTTACATGGCTAATCGTCGTATTTAAGCATGACGAGACTAGTCGTCATATTTTAAGCCTAACGAGACTAGTCGTCATATTTTAAGCCTGACGTGGCTAGTCATCATATTTTAAGCCGGACGAGGCTAGTTGTCACATTATAAGTCTGACGAGGCTAGTAGTCATATTTTAAGCCTGACTTGGCTAGTAGTCGTCATATTTTAAGCCTGACGAGGCTAGTCGTCATATTCTAAGCTTGGTGTAGCTAGTCGTCATATTTTAAGCCTAACGAGGCAGTTCGTCATATTTTAAGCCTGACGTGGGTAGTCGTCATATTTTAAGTCAGATGAGGCTAGTCGTCATATTATAAGTCTGACGAGGCTAGCTGTCATATATTAAGCCTGACTTAACTAGTAGTCGTCATATTTTAAGCCTGACGAGGCTAGTCGTCATATTCTAAACTTGGTGTGGCTAGTCGTCATAATTTAAGCCTGACGAGGCTAGTCGTCATATTTTAAGCCTGACATGGCTAATCGTTATAGTATAGGTTTGATAAGGCTAGTCGTCATATTTTAAGCCAGATTTGGCTAGTCGTCGTCATATTTTAAGCCTGACGAGGCTAGTCGTCATATTCTAAGCTTAATGAGGCTCGCCGTCATTTTTTAAGCCTGACGTGGCTAGTCGTCATATTTTAAGCCTTACGTGGCTAGTCGTCATTTTTTAAACCTGATGAGGCTTGTTGTCATATTTTAAGCCTGACGAGGCTAGTCATTTAAACCTGACAGGCTAGTCGTCATATTTTAAGCCTGACATTGCTAGTCGTCATATTTTAAGCCTAAGAGGCTAGTCGTCATATTTTAAGCATGGCAGGGCTAGTCGTCATATTTTAAGCTTGACGTGGCTAGTCATCATATTTTAAGGCTAACGAGGCTAGTCATCATATTTTAAGCTTGACTTGGCTAGTCGTCACCATATTTTAAGCCTGACGAGGCTAGTCGCAATAGTCTAAGCTTAACGAGGATCCTCATCATATTTTATGCCAGACGTGGCTACTCGTCATATTCTAAGCTTGACGAGGTTCGTCGTCATATTTTAAGACTGACGTGGCTACTCGTCAAATTTTAAGCCTGACGTCGACAATATTTTAAGCCTAACGAGGCTAGTCGTCATATTTTAAGCCTAACGAGGCTGTTCGGCATATTTTTAAGCCTGACGTGGCTAGTCGTCATATTTTAAGCCGGACGAGGCTAGTCGTCATATTATAAGTCTGACGAGGCTAGTTGTCATATTTTAAGTCTGACTTGGCTAGTCGACGTCATATTTTAAGCCTGACGAAGCGAGTCGTCAAATTCTAAGCTTGGTATGGCTAGTCATCATATTTTAAGCTTGACGAGGCTAGTCGTCATATATTAAGCTTGAATTGGCTAGTCGTCATAGTATAGGTCTGACAAGGCTAGTTGTCATATTTTAAGCCAGACTTGGCTATTCGTCGTCATTTTTTAAGCCTGATGAGGCTAGTCATCATATTCTAAGCTTAACAAGGCTCGTCGTCATATTTTAAGCCTGACATGGCTAGTCGTCATATTTTAAACCTGATAAGGCTTGTCGTCATATTTTAAGCCTGACGAGGCTAGTCATTTTAAGCTTGACAGGCTAGTCGTCATATTTTAAGCCTGACATTGCTAGTCGTCATATTTTAAGTCTATTGAGGCTAGTCGTCATATTTTAAGCATGGCATGGCTAGTCGTCATATTTAAAGCTTAACGTGGCTAGTCGTCATATTTTAAGGCTGACTAGGCTAGTCATCATATTTTAAGCCTTACTTGGCTAGTCGTTATCATATTTTAAGCCTGACGAGGCTAGTCGCCATAGTTTAAACTTAATGAGGCTCCCCATCATATTTTATGCCAGACGTGGCTACTCGTCATATTCTAAGCCTGACGAGGCTCGTCGTCATATTTTAAGAGTGACGTGGCTAGTCGTAATAGTTTAAGCCTGACGTCGTATGTTGTCATATTTTAAGCCTGACGAGGCTAGTCGTCATATTTTAAACCTGACGAGGCTAGTCGTCGTCATATTTTAAGACTGACGAGTATAGTCATTATATTCTAAGCCTAACGAGGCTCGTCGTCATATTTTAAGCCTGACATTGCTAGTCGTCATATTTTAAGCTTGGTATAGCTAGTCGTCATATTTTAAGCCTGACGAGGCTAGTCGTCATATTTTAAGCCTGACTTGGCTAGTCGTCATCATATTTTAAGCCTGACGAGGCTAGTCGTCATATTCTAAGCTTAACGAGGCTCGTCGTCATGTTTTAAGCCTGACGTGGCTATTCATCATATTCTAAGCCTGACGAGGCTCGTCGTCATAATTTAAGCCTAACGTGGCTAGTCGCCATATTTTAAGTCTAACTTGGCTAGTTGTCATATTTTAAGCCTGATGTGACATGTCGTCATATTTTAAGCCTGACGAGGCTTGTCGTCATATTTTAAGCCTGATGTGGCTTGTCGTCATATTTTAAGTTTGACGAGGCTAGTCGTCATTATATTTTAAGCCTGGCTTGGCTAGTTATTATCATATTTTGTACCTGACGAGGCTAGTCGCAATAGTCTAAGCTTAACGAGGCTCCTCCTCATATTTTATGCCCGATGTAGCTACTTGTCATATTCTAAGACAGACGAGGCACGTCGTCATATTTTAAGACTGACATGGCTAGTCGTCTGATACGGGGTAAATCCCAACGCGGAAATAAAGATAAAAGAGCGAGACACTACTCGAACTCCCTACAAAGTAACCCCGGGGAACTCGTCCCGAGATACCCTCGTATCGGCGTCAAGGAGGACCTACACTATTCAACTACCCTCGAGACGACAACGGCTTCGAAAGTAGAATGATCGGGGGTTTGGGGTTCAACTAGAATCCACTAGTAAACTCAAACCAACTCAAAAAGGTTTTCATTCTAAGAGAATCCACTCTTGAACATTCATTCAATCATTCTTCATATTGGCTAACTTGTAAAAATGCTAAGCTATGGAGTATTTATAGGTCTTTCCTAGACATTAATGAAAGACCTAAAGTACCCTTAAGTAGGTTCTAAAGACATAAGCCACGTAGGGGCATAATAGGAATTACATAGCAACTTAAGTCAAATTCCCGTCAAACAATAGCAGGGGGAGGCGCTCCGCCTCCACAAAGTAGGCGCTCCGCCTCAGCACCCCTAGGCGGTCCGCCTCTTGGTCCGCCTCCTTCAGTCCAGAGAGCATGCATTCACTAGGTGGTCCGCCTCCATTCGTAGGTGGTCCGCCTCTTCCTGAAGCTTCTTGAAACACCTCGAAATGTGTCTCGGATGCTCTTCTTTCCATGGCGTCCCAATGTATGACCTTGAAGTGCTCTTCCTTGGCCTTGGATGGTGCTTTTGGATGGTTGCTGGAATTGCCCCGCATCATCCTCCCCTTCTTGAGAAGATTTCGTCCTTGAAATCAAGGCTTGGTCTCTCATGGCTCTAGCAACTCCTCGGGGTGGCCAAGAATCTCCTCATTTGTTCCTCTTG
Source organism: Petunia x hybrida (assembly GCA_037355625.1). Taxonomy (NCBI): domain Eukaryota; kingdom Viridiplantae; phylum Streptophyta; class Magnoliopsida; order Solanales; family Solanaceae; genus Petunia; species Petunia x hybrida. The sequence continues at coordinate 1,927,899 of JBBBVM010000071.1, forward strand.
ATCGTCACTTTGTCATAGGCTTCTTCCAAGAGCTTCCTCGCCTTAGCATGGAGCTTAGAACCTACAAGCAACGACAAGCAAAAACAAGCAAACATCTTACTTTGCAGTAGGTTAGTGCAAGAGGTGTGGAAAGCACACTCTTGTGATATAACCAAGCGTCAATAACAATCATGAATATCAAGTCTCCAAAGAGAACCATAAGCACTTGGTTAAAGATCAATATGCACTCAACAAGATAATGAGCAAATAGGTCATGGGAAGATGGGAAATGCAAGATCAAGCTACCAAAATCCCCTTGAACCTTAAGCTCAAGATCAACACACCAACCTATCCTCGAGGTGTGATCAACATGTGGAGTGGAGTGAATCAAATAGCCCAACCTACAAGTAGAATCAAGCACTCCACTCCCCTTCTTTAAAGCATACTTACTCATACCAAGGGATTCCTCTTCCCCTCCTATTTCATCAACTAGGCAACCCTCCTCAAAAGTCAAGCTCTCCAGGAAGGTGTTGATGATGGATTCTTCTTCATCATAACCCCAACAAGCAATAAGAGGGTCACTCAAAGAACCATCTAGCTTACCCACATTCTCAAGCAATGGGTTGCCTATGGCATCACACCATGGGGGTTCCATCCTACTATTCACCCTAGTCCGATACAAGTCATTACCACTAATGAGAATGCCTTCAAACAATGGATTGGTGAAAACATGCATCTCAATATCATGATTAAGTATAGACAAGTTATCAAGGCTAGGTTCGCTCGAGAAGTCATCATAGACAACCTTGTCCAATTCATGCAATTTGGACTCCTCAAGGGCAAGACTATCCTCACCACAACACATTGGTCCACCAAATAGAAGCATATCAATAAGAGCATGATCAACTATCTCATCTTCCCCTATGTCAAAGGTTGGTGGTGTGTCATAGCAAAGGTCACAACCTTTGTCAACTATCAAATCTACACTAGGGAGGGTTTCAACGAACAATGAGTTCACATCATGATGTGGCATAGCATCCCTTCCAACTAGTGTTTCACAAGCACATACAAGTTGACAACTAGACTCTTCACTAGTGGTGTGTGTTGCTCCCAAACGCACACGCAAGTATACGTGGTCGACAAGTAATAAAGTGATAAGTAGAGTATCGTTCTCACGAGGACTATTCAGACTGAATTCTAGCAAACAATTTCCTAAGAACTATTCAGGGATCTTTTTCCAATGGTTGAGATTTTACTAACTAAAACAATAATTAAAACAATTAACTAAAGTCAACTAATAGAGCAATTTATGGGTTGTTATCAATAATGGAGAAACGATCCAGGGTCAGAGTTACAAACAATCCAGTTGAGTTTTTCAGTTGAATCTACTTCTTGATTTCCTAGATTGCTAACTACAGGTTAATTGTACCCGTGAAAACCTTTCGATTCTTCACGGTCTATGCAGGCTACTCCAATCCCTATATGTCTATGGGTTGAATCACGTGCACGCATTAACGATCCTGTAATGAGTTAAACTAGGCAAGCAAGTATATGTCTATCCTACCCGCGAATTGGTTCCCCGATGCCCGGGTTCACAAACTAGTTCTATTCTTTCTTATTTGCGTTCATAAATTCCCTCTGTCGAGTTCAATCTAAGAACCGTAGATAGTGTTCAATTATACGGCCGTTATAATCAAACAATTATGATCAAGAAAGAATAAACAATCCGTAATGGTAAATCAATAAGAAGAAATCAACTTTCAAACATCAACCTTCATGTATTTACTCTAACCCGAGAACAAACAAACTATATAATTAAAGAGAAGAATAAGAGAAAGAGAGAAAGAACTTGTGTAGAAGACATCTAGGGCTCCTCCCCTCTCTTCCAAAACTTGCTCCAAAGTCTCAACTCCTTACAAAAACTAAGTAATAAACTATTTATAATGTTTCCAAACCCTTGGTAATAAGTTAGACCCAAAACTAGAAGGAATAGGGAGTAAAATCGCGCACAAGGGGCGCTATAACTGGCGCCCCGCGCCCCGAAAAGCGTGCAAACGACCAGTGACCGTCGAAACTCACACGCCTTGGCTCCGCGGTGCATGGGAAACCGCGCCAGCCAGGGCGCGCGGTAAGAGGCGCGGCGCGGAGCCCACGGCGCCCAGCCATTTTTCTGTTTTCTTGCTCCTTCGCTCGCTCGTGTCATGCCTTCGTGTGCTCGATCCAATCCTCAATCAAAATCCAATCTTTTCTTGCTCAATCATGCTCCTAAAAGCTCCAAATATACTGCGTAACAACCTACATACACACGACATAAAATTAGTGTAAAACTACATTCATAAACTATAAAACGAGCGAATAAGGTACTAAAACGTGAGGAAATATTAAGGAAATATAGGCACAAAATGCCAAACATCACCACCTTACACTTGAACCTTTGCTCGCCCTCGAGCAATCACAAATCACTTCCCAACCTAGGTAAAACAGGTCTGCCTATGACTATGGTTGATACCGATCATTGAACAAATGCGCACATGACTACTATGGATCCACAAACATGCCAACAATTTACCAAAACCAAAAATATGAGAACAACCACCCCAAAATAGCTCAAATGCACAAACTCAACTTAATGCAACCATGCTCCCACAAAATCACACCTATCTACTCAACCAAGAAGCCACAACTTCACCTATCTCATGCAAACCATGTGCCCTCACCAAAATGAAGCAAGAGAGTGCCCCCCAAAAATCACACACAAAACCAATATCATGACTAGAACGGGGGCAATACAAATGAATTCACTCACTCTCATGAAAGACTCACATGTCACACACAACGTACCATAGGCTTGCCCGTAGTGTAGGACTCCACTAATGTAAGCTCACTCTAATCGGGATTAACTAGGACTTTAAAAAGGTCGTAATGTAGGCTAAGGGGAGGGTAGGATACATATGGTAATAGTGACTACCTCCCTAAGCACTTTAATACATCACATTCAAATTAATCATCAATCTCATCAAGCCACCCAAATCAACAACTTCTACACATACACCTTCACACAAGTAGCAATTTTTCTTTTAAGCACACACAAGCAAGGAATGGATATTCTTTTCTCTTTTTTTTTTTCTTTTCACAATTTTTCTTTGCTCTTTTTTTCTTTCTTTCTTTTCTTATCATTTCATTTTTTTTTCCCAATTTCATTAACTTCCATCCTTGCCAATGTTTTCCACTACTTCACAATTTTCACAAGTATTCCCCTTTATTAGTTCCACTCAAGAACCTCCCAACATCCAACCATAACTCCAATCATCTACACAATATCAATAAAGTGCTTAAGGAGTAAAGGGCCAAAAGAGTCAATTAAGAACAAATGGGTAGGCTCGGGGTGTGGGTACCAACAAAAAGGGTCAAAGAAATCACAACAAGAATTTTTCCAAGGTATATATGTAAGAGTAGGCAAATCAAAAGAAGGCCTAGTATCATTTTCCAACTAGAGCCAACCTACGATTTCGCTTTGCACACACACGGGGCAAGTTCTAGACATTAATATGCAACATGGAGCAAATAAGAACATGCCTCACAACACACATTGCACGTAATCCACACAAAAAGGCTCAATCAACAACTCTCAACCAAGCTTCTAGAATGCAACTTGTGGAAATTCAAGCACTCATGCACAAAAGTTAGCAATCAAGTCAAGCAAGCGGACTCAAGCATCTCAAGGGGGTCGTTCCAATTTTTCTCTAGGCATGCATCAAAATTAAAACTCAAGGACACCACAAATAGCACATGCAATCAATTCAAGTCCACCGGTATCAAACACATCAAAAGCACCTAGCATTCTACCTCTTCCTTTCGTCTAGGGTCACCTATACTAACTATTCTAATCCTAAAAAAATAAAAGTTACCCGGTTCAAAGGCCTCCCCGTGGAAAAGAACCGAGGCCATAAGAAAAACCACAGGGTGGATGACATGTACCACTAATAAAAACTAAAAGGAAAATCTTTTTGGAATTTTTCATTGGTTTTCTAATTTTTTTTTTTCATTTTTCATGGATTAAAGCAAGAAATAAATCAAAATAAAGTCAAGTGACAAAAGAAAAATCCTATGGTACATGCATCCTAACCTCAAAAATAGATAAAGGGTAGTTCCCCACCCCACACTTAAACTCAGCACTGTCCTCAGTGCTAAAAATAAGAGAGTGCAAGGTAAAGAAAACTTCCCTGAAGATTCTAGTCCTTGGTGCTAGCATCCTCCAAGCTTCCATATCGTATGAGGTACTCAGACTTCCCTCATCAGGTCATCAATATTAGGCAAGAGTGAGGACACCCCACACTTAGACTCGCCATTACATGAACCTGCAATCCAAAGAATCACCCAAAGTAATATACAACCATAAAAATAATAGTAAAATAAATAAAAGTAAAGCAAACAAATTGGGTTGCCTCCCAAGAAGCGCTTGATTTAACGTCGCGGCACGACGAGGACAACTTCATCACTTTTTCCTCCACCTTGAACTAATGAATTGAATCCCCAACTTTGCCTCAAGTTTACAACTATGGTATTGGGGTGGTGGCAAAAATACAAAAGGACCAAGTAACCATTGTCGCATTTTGCACTTCTTAGCCTTTAAATGAGGGATGTCGTTTTGTCTCCTCGGCATCACAAACTTTAAAATATAGGCACCTTGTTCCTCCTCCCTTGGTTTCTTCATAGGCTCGGGTGGCTCAATTTTCATGTCACCATCCAAACACAATGTTGAAAAATGATTGGAATGAGGTCCAATGCGCTTCAATTCTAAAGTTGCATTACTTTTGACACCCTCGCTTGCACAAACACTAGAGTCCTCAAATATGATGTTTTCTATTTCTTCACTTGACTCTAATGTACTTTCCTCAACCTTGGCATCATCAACTGCTATTGGGTCGAATGGTAGGAATTCCACTTTTTGCTCCTCAAATTGGCTTCTAAGCTCTTCTATCTCAAATCTACTAAGCTCGACAACTGATAATTGAGCTTCAGACACCTCAACCATATCACTCAAATTCTCCTCCAAGTCGTGAATAGTCAAGCCAAATTCGTTGATCTCTTGCCCGAGCACAACCCTTTCTTCCATAAATTGCCTCGTCATATTTGTAAGTTCACTCCTGAAATCCCCATAAGCTTCTAAGAGTTTGGCTTGCTCCATTAGCCAAGTTTCGCTAACAACCTGCACTTTATCGATCCTGTCAAGCTCACAAACATCATTAGAATCATCACAAAAATTATTGGGGGAAGGAGCATGACACTTAGGACAATCATTCCACCGACCACCACACAATTTACAAAAATTCCAATCAAAGGTGGTAGAAAATTCACACAACCAGTCTCGCAGGGTTGAAAGAGTTGGACAATTTTCCCACAAGTGGGTTCCTCCACAAAGTAGACAGAGATCCTCAAAATTTGAGCAATCATCATTCGACCAATTTTCATTAATAGATGCCATGATAAGACAAGTAACACAATACTAAACTAAACAAAAATTAAACCTGAATAGAAAATAATAAATCGTTCAAAAAGAACTCAGTCAATTATTTAGTCCCCGGCAACGGCGCCAAAAACTTGTTGCTCCCAAACGCACACGCAAGTATACGTGGTCGACAAGTAATAAAGTGATAAGTAGAGTATCGTTCTCACGAGGACTATTCAGACTGAATTCTAGCAAACAATTTCCTAAGAACTATTCAGGGATCTTTTTCCAATGGTTGAGATTTTACTAACTAAAACAATAATTAAAACAATTAACTAAAGTCAAGTAATAGAGCAATTTATGGGTTGTTATCAATAATGGAGAAACGATCCAGGGTCAGAGTTACAAACAATCCAGTTGAGTTTTCCAGTTGAATCTACTTCTTGATTTCCTAGATTGCTAACTACAGGTTAATTGTACCCGTGAAAACCTTTCGATTCTTCACGGTCTATGCAGGCTACTCCAATCCCTATATGTCTATGGGTTGAATCACGTGCACGCATTAACGATCCTGTAATGAGTTAAACTAGGCAAGCAAGTATATGTCTATCCTACCCGCGAATTGGTTCCCCGATGCCCGGGTTCACAAACTAGTTCTATTCTTTCTTATTTGCGTTCATAAATTCCCTCTGTCGAGTTCAATCTAAGAACCGTAGATAGTGTTCAATTATACGGCCGTTATAATCAAACAATTATGATCAAGAAAGAATAAACAATCCGTAATGGTAAATCAATAAGAAGAAATCAACTTTCAAACATCAACCTTCATGTATTTACTCTAACCCGAGAACAAACAAACTATAGAATTAAAGAGAAGAATAAGAGAAAGAGAGAAAGAACTTGTGTAGAAGACATCTAGGGCTCCTCCCCTCTCCTCCAAAACTTGCTCCAAAGTCTCAACTCCTTACAAAAACTAAGTAATAAACTATTTATAATGTTTCCAAACCCTTGGTAATAAGTTAGACCCAAAACTAGAAGGAATAGGGAGTAAAATCGCGCACAAGGGGCGCTATAACTGGCGCCCCGCGCCCCGAAAAGCGTGCAAACGACCAGTGACCGTCGAAACTCACACGCCTTGGCTCCGCGGCGCATGGGAAACCACGCCAGCCAGGGCGCGCGGTAAGAGGCGCGGCGCGGAGCCCACGGCGCCCAGCCATTTTTCTGTTTTCTTGCTCCTTCGCTCGCTCGTGTCATGCCTTCGTGTGCTCGATCCAATCCTCAATCAAAATCCAATCTTTTCTTGCTCAATCATGCTCCTAAAAGCTCCAAATATACTGCGTAACAACCTACATACACACGACATAAAATTAGTGTAAAACTACATTCATAAACTATAAAACGAGCGAATAAGGTACTAAAACGTGAGGAAATATTAAGGAAATATAGGCATAAAATGCCAAACATCAGTGTGCTCACTCGGTGCATCAAAAATACCAACTAGTGTTGAGTCATCACAAGACAAGTAGCTAGTAGGCTCATGAATAGGTGAAGTAACACTTACATTTGTAGTACTTCATTGATCACTAACAAGGCTTGAAGTGTCATATGCAACTCCTCCTTCATGAAGCTCACATTGAGGCTCCAATGACTTGTCTTCAAATGTACCTACACAAGAACTTTCACAAGAAGAGATAGAAGATAAAGAAGGGTTAGAACAATGGGTGCTCTCACTCTCAATTTTTCCTTCCTCACCTCTCATCTCTCTCAATTTTACCTCATGGTCAAGTGTAGTTTGTGGTGACAATCCACTCACATCACTCCTCAATTCCTCTCCTTTTTCCTCTCTTGGATTGTCACCGGTCACTCCCTCACTTCTCTCTTTCTTTTCTCTCTCATTTGAAGTGGAGTGACTCTCATTCTCATCATGCAATGGCAAGACAATGAGATTGTTTGCCTCGGGTTCAAGTACAATGGGTGACTTTGCTTTAGCCGCCTCCCTCAACTCCTTCATCCGCTTGTAGTCTTCCCTTACTTGCCTTGGAGTCAAAGGTCTAAGCACATATTTCTTCCCATCTTGCTTGACCGTGTAGGAGTTGGTCCTACCATCATGCACAACACACCTATCATATTGCCATGGTGTCCCAAACAATAGATGGCAAGCTTGCATCGGGACAACATCGAACAAGACCTTATCTTTATAGTTCCCAATGCTAAACTCAAGCAACACTTGCTTCACCATCTTAAGTTCACCACACTCACTAAGCCATTGTAAGCGATATGGGCTTGGATGCTTTCGAGTGGGTAATTTCAATTGGGAAATCAAGGTTTGGCTTACTATGTTGGCACAACTCCCCGAATCAACAACCATTGAGCACAATTGCCCCATCACACGACATCTAGCATGAAAGAGGCTTTCTCTTTGATCATTTTCCACCTCCTCTTCCATGAGAATAGTACTCAAGCTCCTCCTAACCACCGAGAACATTTGAGGACCTTCATCACCCTCTTCGGCAACCTCACATTCAACTTCCTCATCCTCCTCTACTTCCTTATTTTCGGACTCACTTTCTTTGTTCATACACTAAATTGCCAACCACAACCATGGTTCGTTTTGTGGAGCACTCTTTAGCAATATGCCCAAAGCCCTTGCACTTATAACATTGAGTAGAAGTAGAAATAGGATTACTCAAGCGAGTTTTAGAATTACCTTCCAAGTTTGGTGTAGTCTTCTCAGAAGGCTTTTTCACTTCTTTGCTAGCATTTTCACTTGGAAAGTTTGCACTTGGAGTCTTCCACTCTTTTGGCTTGCTTGTGGTAGTAGGAGTGTTGTTTTTGAACTTCTCTCCTTTGAGCCAAGTCTCGGAATCAATTGCTGCTTCAAACATATCTTGAAGTGTGAGATAATGATGCAACCTCAATTGAGAAGCTATACCATAGCTCAAGCCATTCTTGAATCGGATTATGGCTTCTTCTTCACCTTCGGTATCCATATCCAATGCCATCCGGGTCTTTTCAAATTCATCATGGTACTCATGCACCGTTTTGACACCTTGTTTTAGATCATAGAGCTTCTTGAGTTGCTCTTGCCGATACCTTGGAGTTATGTACTTCGTATTCATAAGCCCTTTCAACTCATCCCAAGTCACATTCAAATGCAAATTCATCCTTCTCCTAGACCTCTTCATGGACTCCCACCGAGTAGAAGCATAGGCCTCAAAGGTAGAAATAGCATAGGTACCCTTTCTCTCCTCGGTCATCTCATTGGTGTCAAACACCCTCTCCATAAGTAGTACCCATTCCATGTATGCCTCCGGATCACAAGTTCCTTTAAAGTTCGGAAGATTGAGCTTGACACTATTGAGGTTGTTGTTGTTGTTGTCACGTACCCCATAGTTAGGCTCCGGTTGGCCTCCATAATGGTCATCATGAGCAACATACTCCCTCCTCGCATTCCCTCTAGCATAGCCCATGGGTGGCCCTCGACTTCGGCCTCTACCCCTATCCACATTTCTACCCCAATGGATTTGCCTCCTAGGTTGATAAGGAACATCATACCCATAGGCTTCATCACCATACCCGGCCTCCTCCTCTTCTTGAACTTCATCAATTTGTTCAAGAGGTGGGACATTCCGCACAGGTCTTCGAAGTGGAGCATTTCCTTGGGAATTGCCCAAGTTGAGGGGATTGCCCAACCCACGCTCTTGTAGAGCTTCAACTTTGCTTTGTTCATACTTCTTGGTTAGCTCAACAAAGTGTCCGGGAGTCATAGGAGTGCTATGACTCGTGCCTTCTCCGGATTCAATTTGGACACTCGGGGTCCTCCTCTCACCGGTCTCAACTTGATTCCTCTCAACGGACTCAAGTCTTAAAGTTATGTCCTCCAACATGGCTATAACGGTAGCCATAAAAATTTTCATAGGGTCATCTCCATCGGTTGCCATAGTACCTATAACAATCAACAAACGTTAGTAAAACACCTCACACACACCCTCACATGTATAACACTCGGGTCACTCGTTTAGTGGTGGTGGATATTTCACTCAAGTTTTAGTCTAAAAGCTTCAAGTAGTTGACCAACGAACCACAACTCAATCACTCAACATCTCAAGTCCAATGCTCTCCGGGGTGAGTGGAGTTAATGGGACTCGATTGGAACGATAAGCACTTTAAGTGAGGACTTGAATCAAAAAGGTACTACGGGTCTTCTTTGAATTCTAGTCTCCTTTCTAAGGCACGATGATCCTAATAGCTCGAAGTAATTAGTACTAATCAAGTAGGATTATACTCTAATAGTACTAATTAGAATCAATGCAAACAACAAAACAAGAGAACCTAGAAGAAACTACCCAATTCCCAACCTTCCGGAAGTAGGCGCTCCGCCTCAGCAGAGTAGTCGGCCGCCCAGGCAAAGTTCCAGTGGGAGGCGCTCCGCCTCTTTGGGGGAGGCGCTCCGCCTCAACAATTTCCAGAGAGCTAACAAAATTGAGGCGCTCCGCCTCTGAATTGAGGCACTCCGCCTCCTGCAACTTTCAGCACAGTTCAACAACGTGTTTTTCAACCTTAACATCCAAAAATCCAACAAACCACACGTTGTTTTAGCAATCCAAAGGTACCCAAATGTTGTTTCAACCACAAAGATCAAACCCCAATCAATTTTATCAAACTCCAATCAAAATCCAACAATCTACCATGTTCATCATGTTCATAGCTAGGGTTTCAAAATTTTCAAATTTTTTTAAGGGTTTCAAATCTCAAATCATGGAATACAACTCCAAATCGTGTGTGTTGGGTACCAAAATAACGGGTTTCCAATAAGGAACAAACCCCAATAACAATCACAACACGAATCAATCAAACAATCAAAATAGACCAAATTTTTTTTGGTGTTTTCAATTTTTTTTCAATTTTTTTGTGGTTTTCACCTTTCCAATAACAAGAACAAGAAAACTAAAGATAGAATCGACCTAGGCACAAAGAATCAAGGGTCGGGGGTTTGTAGAAACAAAACCCGAGCCTTGCTCTGATACCAAGATGATACGGGGTAAACCCCAACGCGGAAATAAAGATAAAAGAGCGAGACACTACTCGAACTCCCTACAAAGTAACCCCGGGGAACTCGTCCCGAGATACCCTCGTATCGGCGTCAAGGAGGACCTACACTATTCAACTACCCTCGAGACGACAACGGCTTCGAAAGTAGAATGATCGGGGGTTTGGGGTTCAACTAGAATCCACTAGTAAACTCAAACCAACTCAAAAAGGTTTTCATTCTAAGAGAATCCACTCTTGAACATTCATTCAATCATTCTTCATATTGGCTAACTTGTAAAAATGCTAAGCTATGGAGTATTTATAGGTCTTTCCTAGACATTAATGAAAGACCTAAAGTACCCTTAAGTAGGTTCTAAAGACATAAGCCACGTAGGGGCATAATAGGAATTACATAGCAACTTAAGTCAAATTCCCGTCAAACAATAGCACCCCTAGGCGGTCCGCCTCTTGGTCCGCCTCCTTCAGTCCAGAGAGCATGCATTCACTAGGCGGTCCGCCTCCATTCCTAGGCGGTCCGCCTCTTCCTGAAGCTTCTTGAAACACCTCGAAATGTGTCTCGGATGCTCTTCTTTCCATGGCGTCCCAATGTATGACCTTGAAGTGCTCTTCCTTGGCCTTGGATGGTGCTTTTGGATGGTTGCTCGAATTGCCCCGCATCATCATCATATTTTAAGCCTGACGAGGCTTGTCGTCATATTTTAAGCCTGACGAGGCTTGTCGTCACATTTTAAGCCTCACGAGTCTAGTCGTCATATTTTAAGCCTGACTTGGCTAGTCGTCTTCATATTTTAAGCCTGACGAGTATAGTCATTTTATTCTAAGCCTAACAAGGCTCGTCGTCATATTTTAAACCGGACATTGCTAGTCGTCATATTTTAAGCTTGGTGTAGCTAGTCGTCATATTTTAAGCCTGAGTTGGCAAGTCGTCATCATATTTTAAGCTTGACGAGGCAAGTCGTCATATTCTAAGAATAACGAGGCTCGTCGTCATATTTTAAGCCTGACGTGGCTACTCGTCATATTCTAAACCTGACAAGGCTCGTCGTCATATTTTAAGCCTAACGTGGCTAGTCGTCGTATTTTAAGTCTAACGTGGCGAGTTGTCATATTTTAAGCCTGACGAGGATTGTCGTCATATTTTAAGCCTGACGAGGCTTGTCGTCATATTTTTAGCCTGATGTGGCTAGTCGTCATATTTTAAGTTTGACGAGGCTAGTCGTCATATTTTAAGCCTGACATGGCTAGCCGTTATATTTGGCTAGTCGTCGTATTTTAAGCGTGACGAGACTAGTCTTCATATTTTAAGCCTAACGAGGCTAGTCGTCATATTTAAAGCCTATCGTGGCTAGTCGTCATATTTTAAGCTGGACGAGGCTAGTCGTCATATTATAAGTCTGACGAGGCTAGTTGTCATATTTTAAGTCTGACTTGGCTAGTCGTCGTAATATTTTAAGCCTGACAAGGCTAGTCGTCATATTCTAAGCTTGGTGTAGCTAGTCGTCATATTTTAAGCCCGACGAGGCTAGTGGTCATATTTTAAGCCTGACTTGGCTAGTCGTAATCATATTTTAAACGTGACGAGGCTAGTCGTCATATTCTAAGCTTAACGAGGCTAGTCGTCATATTTGAAGCCTGATGAGGCTTGTCGTCATATTTTAATCCTGACGAGGCTAGTCATTTAAGCATGACAGGCTAGTCGTCATGCTTTAAGCCTGACGTTGCTAGTCGTCATATTATAAGCCTAACGAGGCTAGTCGTCATATTTTAAGTATGGCATGGCTAGTCGTCATATTTTAAGCTTGACGTGGCTAGTCGTCATATTTTAAGGCTGACGAGGCTAGTCATCATATTTTAAGCCTGACTTGGCTACTCATCATCATATTTTAAGCCTGACAAGCCTAGTCGCAATAGTCTAAGCTTAACGAGGCTCTTCATCATATTTTGTGCCCAACGTGGCTACTCGTCATATTCTAAGCCTGACGAGGCTCGTTGTCATATTTTAAGACTGACGTGGCTAGTCGTCATATTTTAAGCCTGACGTCGTTAGTCGTCATATTTTAAGCCTGACGAGGCTAGTCGTCATATTTTAAGCCTGACTTGGCTAGTCATCAGCATATTTTAAGACTGACGAGTATAGTCAGTATATTCTAAGCCTAACAAGGCTCATCGTCATATTTTAAGCCTGACATTGCTAGTCGTCATATTTTAAGCTTGGTGTAGCTAGTCGTCATATTGTAAGCCTGACGAGGCTAGTCGTCATATTTTAAGCCTGACTTGGCTAGTCGTCATCATATTTTAAGCCTGACGAGGCTAGTCGTCATATTCTAAGCTTAACGAGGCTCGTCGTCATATTTTAAGCCTGACGTGGCCACTTATCAAATTCTAAGCCTGACGAGGCTCGTCGTCATATTTTAAACCTAACATGGCTAGTCATCATATTTTAAGTCTAATGTGGCTAGTCGTCATATTTTAAGCATGATGAGGCTTGTCGTCATATTTTAAGCCTGACGAGGCTTGTCGTCATATTTTAAGTCTGATGTGGCTAGTCGTCATATTTTAAGTTTGACAAGGCAAGTCGTCATATTTTAAGCCTGACATGGCTAGTCGTCATATTTTAAGCCTGACGTGGCTAGTCGTCGTATTTTAAGCCTGACGAGACTAGTCTTCATATTTTAAGCCTAACAAGGCTAGTCGTCATATTTTAAGCGTGATGTGGTCCTCATATTATAAGCCTAACGAAGCTAGTCGCAATAGTCTAAGCTTAACGAGGCTGCTCATCATATTTTATGCCCGACGTGGCTACTCGTCATATTCTAAGCCTGACGAGGCTCGTCGTCATATTTTAAGACTGACGTGGCTAGTCGTCATATTTTAGGCCTGACGTCGTTAGTTGTCATATTTCAAGCTTGGTGTAGATAGTCGTCATATTTTAAGCCTGACGAGGCCAGTCGACTGATAAGAACCAAACCCCCACAAGACCCTTCACACGGAGCCAAGCTAAGGAGATCCAAGGAGTCCATTTACACTTGGTGAAGAGAGGCCTCGAAGAAGGAAGCGAGTGGAAGCCATTCCGGGTGATCTCACTAGGCCTGACGCCCAGCCAGGCGCCCCATCCAAGCACCCGCCTAGCCAGGCGCCCCGCTTGACCCAGGCGCCCCTCCCAGCTCTGGGCGCCCAACTGAAGGCCAATCCAGGCGCCCCTCCCAGCTGTGAAGCCTATGTTTCTTTTACCGTTTTGCCCTACATGGCCTATTTTGTGAACCTTATTAGTAAGGGTATTTTAGTCATTGTGCAAGCTTGGGAAACACTATAAATAGCCATGCTTAGCCTATTTTGAACTTAGTTTATGATTGATGAATACTGAACATGAGCATAGCTCTTGGTATTGAATGAAACCTTATTTATGGAACTTGTTGTTCTTCTAGCGGATCTAGATGACTTCCTTTCGCCCCTCCCCCCCCCCCCTCCCCAAACCATTCTACTTGCGTGCTCACGTTAGCTCGAGGGTAGTTGCTTAGCGTAGGTGTTGTTGTCCTTCTCTCGGGGTGTAACGGAACAGGTTCTCCATTGCTACTTGGGATTAGAGATCGAGTTATGTCTCGTTCTTATCCTTTTTTACTTTCCGCGTTTGATTCTTATCAGTTTGGTATCAGAGCAAGGTTCGGGTATCGTTTCTACGAACCCCCGACCCTTGATTCTTCGTGCCTAGGTTAGTTTCTACGTTAGTTTTCTTGTTGTTGTTATTGAAAGAAGAAAAACACAAAAAAAAAAAAAAAAATTAAAAATTCAAAAATCCAAAAAAATTGGTGTACTTTGTTGGTTTGATGGATTCATGACATGGGTGTTATAGATTCTTGATCGTGATTGAATTCCCGTTGCTTGGGTACCAAAATTACTTGGATTGGTGAAGTTTGAAAAATTGAAACCCCAAAATTCCTTAAACCCCTGCTAAACCTTGTTCTTGATGATTTTGGCTTGATTCTTGGGTTGAATGGATGTTTGATTGATAGCTTGATATTGGGGATTGATCTTCACTGAAAAACAAACGATTTGGTACCAATTTTGTGGAATTTGAACATGTCTAACACCAAGTTTGATAAATCACAATCCTTGTTGAACCCTTTTTGATAAACCCTTGTGTTCTTGAGTTTTTTGACTTGAACCTTGATTTGATTGATTGTTTGGATATAAATTTGATTGGGTTTTGTTAAGGAAGAACAAAAACAACTTTGGGTATCATTGGATTGTGAAAACAAGCTGAAAACATCGGATTTAGGGCTTGGAAATCGACTTGAAACAAGTTTGAAACGAGTTGGAAGGAGCTTCAGGCCAGGCGCCCCGCCTAACCAACTCACTGCATTGGACCCAGGCGCCCCGCCTAGGTCCCTGGCGCCCCGCCTGTTTGACTGCAATCTTGGGCGCCCCTCCTGAGTTTCAGGTGCCCCACCTGAGTGCTGAAAGTGTTGTTTTGGGTAGATTTTCGTAAGTTTTCCCATTTGCTTGATTGCATAACATCTAGTTAGTACTACTTTGAGTAACCGTTCTACTTGATTAGTACTAGCCTTTTAATTGCTTTTAGGTGACTCGTGCCTAGATAGGAGAGTAGAATTCTAAGAAGAAGCGTAATCTTTTAACTCAAGTCCTCACTTCAAAGTGCCTAGCGTTCATTGAGTCCCATTAACTCCACTCACCCCGGAGTGTGCTTGACTCGTGAATAGTTTGGTCGAGTTGAGGGATTGATATTCATCTACGTGAAGCTTTTGGACTACAAGTCGAGTGAAATATCCACCACCACTAAATGAGTGATCCGAGTGAACACAAGTGAGGGAGTGTGTGAGGTTGTTTTTCTAACGTTTGTTACTTGTGTAGGTACAATGTCTACCGAAGGAGAAGATTTTGCTAAGAGTGCCCTTGCTACTATCCTTGCCAAATTGGATAGTATGAACTTGAGGATTGAAAGCCTCGAGAGGGTGAACTCTAGTGGCCTAGTTGAGCAAGGGACTTCCAATTTCCAATCGGAGAAAGGGACCCTGAGTGTCCAAGTTGAGAAAGGGACCCCGAGTGTCCAAGTTGAAGTCTTAAGTAGTCCTAACTTTACCCCGGAGCAAGTTAGCCATGTTATTGAATTGCTCAATAAACAACGGGTAAAGGATGATCGAGAGAGAATTGATCAAGTGTTGGGTAATACCCAACGAACGGGCATTCCCTGTCTCTTGGATATCCCCCCAAGAAACATTCCACTACCAAGACCCATCCGAAATGTGCAACCTCTTGAGCAAGTCGATGAAGCTCAAGAAGGGGAGGAAGCCGATTATGGTTATGATATGTTTGGGTTTGATGATCACTTTCAACCGAGGCGAGGTATGAATTGGGGTCGAAATGTGGATCGAGGTAGGGGCCGAAGTCGAGGGCCACCTATGGGGTATGTTGGTGGGAATGCTAGAAGGGAGTATGGTGTGAATGAAGATCACTATGGGGGCCAACTGGAGCCTTTCCGTGGGGTCGTGACAATACCAACCTCAATAGTGTGAAGCTTAATCTACCAACCTTTAAAGGGAATTGTGATCCAGAGGCTTACATTGAATGGGTGCTACAAATGGAAAGATTGTTTGACACAAACGAGATGACCGATTAGAAGAAAGGCACTTATGCTATTTCATCCTTTGAATCCTATGCATCTACTTGGTGGGAATCCGTCAAGAGATCAAGGAGAAGAGCGGGAATCCCCGTGAATGTGGGTTGGAATGACTTGAAGGGTATCATGAGTATCAAGTACATCACTCCTAGATATCGTCAAGAGCAACTCAAGAAACTTTATGAGTTGAAGCAAGGTGTCAAGACGGTGCATGAATACTATGATGAGTTTGAAAGAACTCGAATGGCCTTGGATATGGACACCGAAGATGAAGAGCAAGCCGTGATCCGTTTCATGAATGGTTTGAGCTATGGTATAGCTTCACAATTGAGATTGCATGCTTATCTTTCACTTCAAGAAGTCCTTGATGCCGCTATTGAAGCCGAGAAATGGCTTGATAAAGAAAAGTCCAACCGCTACAAGAGCAACACTTCTACTTCCATGAACAAGCCAAAGGATTGGAAAAATCCTACTCCCAATGCAAGATTCACAAATGCAAGTGGCCCTAGTAGAGCAAGTGCTAGCAAAGATGTGAAGAAGCCGTTTGAGAAGTACACACCCAATGTTGGAGGTAATTCTAAAACCCAATTGAATACTCCTACTTCTTCTTCAATTCAATGTCACAAATGCAAGGGGTATGGACACTTTGCTAAAGAGTGTCCTACGAAAAGGACCATGGTTGTTGTTGGTGAAAATGCTTATGAACAAGAGAGTGAACCGGAGGAAGATGAGGGAGTAGAGGGAGATGAGGGATTAGAGCAGGATGGTCAAGATGACACTGTGGAGGATGAGGAACCTCATACTTTTCTAGTAGTGAGGAGGAGCTTAGGAGCTATGATTGTAGAGGATAGCGAAACCTTGCAAAGAGAAAACCTTTTCCATGCTAGGTGTCGTGTCAAGGGTGTTGTATGCTCTATGATCATTGACTCGAGAAGTTGTACTAATGTTGTGAGTCAATCTCTTATAGCCCAATTGAAATTGCCTACCGTGAAACACCCCAAGCCATATCGATTGCAATGGCTTAGTGAATGTGGGGAGCTCAAGGTAGTGAAGCAAGCAATTATCAAGTTTAAAATGGGTAGTTATGTGGATGAACACTTGTTCGACGTGGTGCCCATTCATGCTTGCCACCTTCTCTTTGGAAGGCCTTGGCAATTTGATCGACAAGAGGTTCATGATGGACATGTCAACACTTACACGCTCCAACATGAAGGAAGGAAATTTGTGTTGAAGCCCCTAACTCCCAAACAAGTGAGTGATGACTACAACCGGATGAGGGAGTTGAGGGAGGCGGCAAAGGCCAAGTCAATTATTGAGACTAGCCCTTTGTCCAAAAGCATGGTGCCAATCTCACCTTCTTCTTCTACCGGTGGCATATGTGCCATGATGCAACCGGGCGAGATCCTAAGAGGAAATGATGGCACAAAGTTTCTCCTATGCCTAGTACACAAAGGTATGATCCTTA
Source organism: Petunia x hybrida (assembly GCA_037355625.1). Taxonomy (NCBI): domain Eukaryota; kingdom Viridiplantae; phylum Streptophyta; class Magnoliopsida; order Solanales; family Solanaceae; genus Petunia; species Petunia x hybrida. The sequence goes on from JBBBVM010000071.1 coordinate 1,945,479, forward strand.
ACTCTAATTGTGATTTTTCGACTAACCCTTTGCCTAGTGTTTTTGAGAATGTCTTAAAGGATTTTGAGGACATGTTCCCGGATGAGATGCCGGATAGATTACCTCCTTTGAGGGGTATTGAACACCAAATCGACTTTGTCCCGGGATCCCAAATCCCAAACAAGCCGGCTTATAGGAGCAATCCGGAGGATACAAGAGAATTGCAAAAGCAAGTTGATGAATTGCTCACTAAAGGCTTGGTGAGGGAAAGCTTGAGTCCTTGTGCAGTACCCGTGATCCTTGTTCCCAAAAAGGACGGCACTTGGAGGATGTGTGTTGATTGTCGGGCCGTGAACAAAATAACGGTAAAGTACCGTCATCCCATTCCCCGACTTGGTGATATGTTAAATGAATTAAGTGGTTCATGTGTGTTCAGAAAAATTGACCTTAGGTCCAACTACCATCAAATCCGGATGAAACCCGGTGATGAATGGAAAATTGCATTCAAGACCAAGTTTGGTCTCTATTAATGGTTGGTGATGCCCTTTGGTCTCTCCAATGCACCTAGTACTTTCATGAGGCTACTGAACCATGTTCTAAAGCCATTCATCAACAAGTTTGTGGTCGTCTACTTTGACGATATATTGATCTATAGCAAATCAATAGACGACCATGTTGATCACCTTAGGCAAGTGCTTGAAATGTTGAGAGCCGAAAAGCTCTATGCTAATTTTAAAAAGTGTGCCTTTGGTGTTGAGAAGGTAGTCTTCCTTGGGTTTGTTGTGAGTACCCAAGGACTGGAGGTGGATGAGTCTAAGGTAGAGGCCATACGTGATTGGCCTACTCCTACTACCGTGACTCAAGTGAGGAGCTTTTATGGTCTTGCTAGCTTTTATAGACGATTTGTGAAAGGCTTTAGCTCCATTGCCGCTCCACTCACCGAATTGGTGAAGAATGACCAACCTTTTGTTTGGGGAGAGCCTCAAGAGAAGGCCTTCCAAGAATTTAAAAGTAAGTTGAGTACCGCCCCTCTATTGCAATTGCCCGACTTCGGAAAGGCATTTGAGGTTGAATGTGATGCCTCGGGGGTGGGAATTAGTGGTGTTTTAATGCAAGATAGCAAACCCATCGCCTACTTTAGTGAGAAGTTGAAAGGGGCCTCCTTGAACTATTCTACATATGACAAGGAGTTGTATGCCCTTGTGAGAGCCCTTGCCCATTGGCAACACTGCCTTTGGCCTAAAGAATTTGTAATCAAGAGTGACTATGAGTCACTCAAGCATTTGAGAGGCCAAGAGAAGCTCAATAAGAGACATGCCAAGTGGGTTGAATTCATTGAGTCTTTTCCCTATGTTATCCAATACAAGAAAGGGAAAGACAATATTGTGGCGGATGCCCTATCGAGGAAATTTGCTCTAGCCACCACTCTCACCTCTAAGCTCATGGGTTTTGAGAGCATTAAATTGATGTATGCTCATGACCCAAAGCTAAAGAGTGTCCATGACGCTCTAGAAAAAGGGGAGAGAGTAGAGAAATACCAATGGGTTAAATGATATATCTTCAAAATGGTAGAGTGTGTATACCCGAGTCCTCTTGGAGGAAGTTGCTTGTGCACGAGGCACATTGCGGGGGACTCATGGGTCATTTTGGCATAAGAAAGACTTTGGCTATTCTTAAAGAGCAATTTCATTGGCCAAAGATGGGGGTGCAAGTTGAAAAGTTTTGCAACAATTGCCTTGAGTGCAAGCGTGCTAAATCTAAAGCCCACCCCCATGGGTTGTATACCCCTCTCCCCGTACCTACTAGTCCGTGGTTGGATATCTCAACGGACTTTGTTATGGGATTACACCAAGGACTAGGGGGGGCCATGATAGCATTTATGTTGTTCTGGATAGGTTTTCCAAAATGGCTCACTTCATTCCATGCAAGAAATGTTGCTACCTTGTTTATTGATAATGTTTTGAAGTTACATGGTGTGCCTCAAACTATAATGAGTGATAGGGACACTAAGTTCCTAAGCCATTTTTGGAGGAGTTTATGGAGTGCTTTAGGCACCAAGCTCTTGTTCTCCACGTCCCACCACCCACAAAAGGATGGGCAAACCGAGGTGGTAAACCGAACTTTGGGCGCTCTTCTTAGAGCCATGACCCGAGGTAAGGCCGGGACTTGGAATGATTGTTTGCCTCTTATGGAGTTTGCCTATAATCGCACATTGCATAGCATGATTGGCATGACTCCCTTTGAGTGCGTCTATGGTTTTAACCCCTTGATTCCCCTTTGATGCAGCCCGATCACGCGCTGATCAAGTGATCGATCCACCGAGGAGACCGATAACAAGAAGCCAAGCCAAGCTGCTGCACGATGTGCATGTTCACTTAGCCTGGCCGAAGGAAAACAATTGCTCCGAAGCTGAGTGGCCGAGCTCAAGAATCGAAGGCATTATCTTCAGATTTGAGCCCGAAGGCAAAGTGACCGAGGACAATAAGCTCGAAGACAATTGAGCGTCCGAAGGCAGCAAGTGTGTGTTCGAGCAGACAAACGAGAACCGAAGCCAAGGCTTACCGAAGTCAAATCTGCCGAACACATTTTAACTCAGCCCTGCGTGGCTTATTTCTATTGGTCAACTGTGACCTATTTACTAGTTTACCCTTAGTATTTCCTATATAAACACTGTTCCCTTTCATTGTAAGTAGCTAGTTTTTGAACATTGATGAATTGAATGAAAGTGCCGAGCACATTTCTTCTTGTCTCCGTCGTGAGCAAAACCCCGGTGAGGGCTTTTAAGGACTTGTGGCTTTCGGTTAGTCCGATTGAACATTCCTCTTGATCATTCAGTTTGCAAGAGGCAATGTTCTCTTGAGGATTGTTGCATAGTATAGGTGATCCTTGCATCCCTTTTGATTGAGCTTTGAGACAGGTTCCTCACTGTTCTTTCGAAAGAAGCAAGTTTTGTCTTGCTTCTATCTTTTATCCTTTGTTTGTTCTTCCGCGTTTGTGCTAACAATCCCTTCGGGAATTGCATTGCACCATCTTGGTATCAGAGCACGGTTTGGGCTTGTTTCTACAACCCCAAATCCTGTTCACATTATCTTTATTTTCGTGCGTATGTGTCTCTGTTTCCTTTTCGAATTCTGATTTGATTTTTGTTACTGTTGGTGTTCTTACAAAAAAAAAGTGTTAAAAGAAAATTCAAAAAAATTGTGTTTGATTGTTGGTTGTTTGGGAAAAACAATCTTGGATTCTTGTTCACCATCGAGTTCTGATTCCAACGAATACCCGACGTACTGATTTCGTGACTAGGGTTTCTTGGTGAATTTTTGGACTGTTTTGAGCTTTAATGGTGACTGAAAACTCGAACCCCACTGTGTTGGTGGAGACCGATGAAGGTTGGTGGTTCTTGAGTGATTTGGGTTTGTTTGTTGCTCAAAAATCAAAGCTCTGAGTTTAAATCGATGTCCGTACGCCGGAAATTGTTACAAAATCGTAACAGTGTACGACACGAACGAGCTGAATATTAGTTCGAAGAACTCCGTTTGATTTCCTCCGTTGTTGTTTGGAACCGGAGTTGAAAGAGCAACTCAGATCTGTTGGATCTCGTGGTCAGTGAACCGAAGTTGTTGCGTCCGTACGCCGGAGCAAGGTCACTGTTCCATTGAGGAAGAAAGGGGTTAAAGTGTAAACATCAAAACCCCAGGTGAAAATTGTCGGCTGAAAAAGGAAAGTGGATAAGGTAAAACCCTATCCGTACCAAGGAGGGACCACTCTTGTACGGACAGGAGTGGGTGTGATCGAAAAAGATTCCAAAAGGGAATCAAAGGGTAGATTCTCCTAGGTTCTCACTTTCTTTCGTGTCAAAATTCTAGTTGGTGGATCTTTTGAGTAATTGTCCTACTCGAGGTCGTACTAACTCTTTTAAGCTGATAGGAATTCGTGCGAGGGGGTGACCGAAGTCCAAACTTTCGTAGACATTCTTTTGACTCCCCGAGCTCAGTTAAAAAGCGTCTGTTCCATCGAGTCGAACATCACTTCACTCTTCCCGAAGAGGCAGTGACTATTGTCGAACTTGAAGGATCTTAGAGGACCGATCAATTGGACGAGCCACTGTTAACAAGTCTTTGAGTGATCAAAAACCGAACCCATAAATTGAGTGGACCCGAGTGCCACCCATCAAAGGTGAGGGAGTGTGTGAGGTGATTTCTAACCCTAACATTTGTTTGATCTTTGACTTGTGCAGGAACCATGGCTGGAAACGATGGCAAAAGCATTGAAAAGCCTGAATTGTCGTTAGCCGATCTCATGGCTGCGATACAAGGCATCAGTGCCGAAGTAAGAGGAGTGAGTGCTCGAGTAGCTAACCTCGAGCAGGGAAGTGCGTCCGCGGCCATGCATGGGTCCGGCGCTGGAACAAGCCAATCCACTCCGATGAAACCTGAGCTGTATGCTGAGCTTGTACGACAACATCAGTTGACAAGTGAAGCAATTCGAAGAGAACTTAACTTGGGCAATCCCCAAGCTGCTTATCAAAACTTGGGCATTCCCCGAGAAGAAAGAATACCACCTCCAGTGGCCCGGAGAGATCTTGGAGCTGTTACCGAGGAGGTTGGTGAAGAGGAATTTCCCGAGGACGAATATGAGCGTGAGCCGCCATTCGCTCAACGAAGGCAAGCTCACCGAGGACGTGGAAATTTCCGAGGTCGAGGCCGAGGCGCAAATGTTGAAAGAAATATTGAGCGTGAGGCTAATGATCGAGAAGATGAGTTTCCCGAACAGGCTAGAGCTGTTCGAGACTCAAACTTGAACAGTGTCAAGATCACTATTCCACCCTTTAAAGGAACTAGTGATCCCGACGAGTATCTTGAATGGAAGCTTAAAATGGAGCGCATCTTTGAAACCAATGAGATGACCGATGAGAGAAAAGCTGCCCATGCCATTGCTTCGTTCGAAGCTTATGCATCAACATGGTGGGAATCTGACAAGAGGCGTAGAAGAAGAAATGACTATCCAGTAGTCAATACGTGGCCACAGTTGATGAGAGCGATGGATGGTAAGTACTTGAGTGCCAAATACAGGCAGACTCAAATGCAAAAACTCTATGAGTTAAAGCAAGGGTCCAAGTCTGTCCAAGAGTACCACGATGAGTTCGAAAAAGTTCGATTGAATCTTGATCTGGTCGAAGACGAAGAGCAAGCCATTATCAGATTCAAAAATGGCTTGGCTAGGGATGTGTCATCTCAGTTGAGACTCCACGTGTACCACACATTGGAAGATTTGTTTGATGCTGCCACCGAAGCTGAAAAATTGGTGAAGGATGATAAGGCAAACCGGTATCGAGGAGTCACTACTTCTACTCCTTTGAACCGAAGTAAAGAATGGAAGAGTCCAAACCAAGCAAGTGCTAACGCTGTTCGAGATTCGAAGAGATCCTTCGAAAGAGGTGTGACCGTTAACCAACCAAGAGAAGTGGGAGGTAAAGTTCAACTCAACTCTCCTAGTGCTTCAAATATTCAGTGTCACAAATGCAAAGGTTATGGTCACATGGCAAAAGAGTGTCCAACTCGCAAAGTTATGCTTCTGCTCGAAGATGGAACCGTCCATGAGCAAGCGAGTGACACCGAGGAGGAAATTATCGAGGAGACTGATCGAGCTGAAGTTGATGATGATCATGAGGCTGCCGAAGCTGATCATCCGGAAATGTTTCTTGTGGTTCGAAGAAATTTGAGCTGCATGACTCTTGAAGAAGAGGACAACCAAAGAGAAAACCTCTTTCATGCCCGATGTCGAGTGAGGGGAAAGGTGTGTTCGATGATCATTGATTCCGGTAGTTGTGCCAATGTAGTGAGCCAAACTTTGGTTTCACAAATGGGATTACCTACGATGAAGCATCCCCACCCTTACAAGTTACAATGGCTGAATGAGTGTGGAGAATTGAGAGTTGTCAAACAGGTGTGGATCAAATTCAAAATCGGAGAGTATCAAGATGAGATGATATTCGATGTGGTTCCGATGCAAGCTTGTCATTTGCTATTGGGTCGACATGGCAGTATGACCGAACAGCTGTTCACAATGGCAGATCCAACACTTACACTGTGAAGCTCGACGGGAAGAGTTTCATGCTCAAACCCTTGTCTCCAAAACAAGTCACCGAGGACTATAAACGAATGAAAGAATTGAAAGAAGCGGCCAAAGCTAAGCTTCCGATGGGAGCAAAATTGGGGCCCGAAGAAACAAACTCGCCGATCGAAGTGAAAGGAATTTGTGCAATCATGCAACCCGGTGAGATCTTACGAGGCAACGACCACGGTCAGATGATGATTTGCCTCGTGCACAAGGGTATCTTTCTAAACTCTAATGATGATTTTTCTAATGATAACCCTTTGCCTTTGTTTGTTCGCAAAGTTTTGCAGGACTTCGAGGACATGTTTCCCGAGGAAATGCCAGGTGGATTACCTCCGTTGAGAGGAATCGAGCACCAAATTGACTTCGTACCAGGGTCTCAAATCCCTAACAAACCTGCATACCGGTGTAATCCCGAAGACACCAAAGAGCTCCAACGGCAGGTTGATGAATTGCTGAACAAGGGCCTCGTTCGTGAGAGCTTGAGTCCTTGCGCCGTTCCTGTTATCCTTGTCCCGAAGAAGGATGGAACATGGCGAATGTGTGTTGACTGTCGAGCAGTCAACAAAATAACGGTAAAGTATCGTCATCCTATCCCTCGATTAGATGACATGCTAGATGAGTTAAGTGGTTCTTCATGCTTTTCGATGATAGACCTCAGGTCCGGTTACCACCAGATCCGAATGAAACCCGGGGATGAGTGGAAAACCGCATTCAAGACCAAATTCGGTCTCTATGAATGGTTGGTGATGCCTTTTGGCTTATCCAATGCACCGAGCACATTCATGCGACTGATGAACCATGTGCTCAAACCGTTCATAAATAAGTTTGTTGTCGTTTATTTCGATGACATACTTGTTTATAGCAGAACCATGGATGAACATGTCGACCACCTCAGGCAAGTACTTGAAAAGCTTCGAGAAGAGAAGTTGTATGCCAACTTCAAGAAATGCGCCTTTGGTGTCGATCGTGTAGTCTTTCTTGGATTTGTTGTCAGTGCTAATGGTGTCGAAGTCGACGAATAAAAAGTCGAAGCCATCAAAGATTGGCCAACTCCAACCTCGGTATCACAAGTTCGTAGCTTCCATGGCTTAGCTAGCTTTTACCGAAGGTTTGTTCGTGACTTTAGCACCGTGGCAGCTCCTTTAACCGAGCTGGTGAAGAAAGACAATCCATTTGTGTGGGGAGAGTCCCAAGAGAAGGCTTTCCAAGAGTTGAAGTGGAGGCTTTGTTCTGCCCCGTTGTTGCAACTCCCTGACTTCGGCAAAGCATTCGAAGTCGAGTGTGATGCGTCTGGAGTTGGGATCGGAGGAGTGCTGATGCAAGACTCGAAGCCGATCGCTTACTTTAGCGAAAAGCTTAAGGGTGCAACTTTGAATTACTCTACGTATGACAAAGAGTTGTATGCCCTCGTTCGAGCACTCGCCCATTGGCAGCATTATTTGTGGCCTCGAGAGTTTGTGATCAAAAGTGATCATGAGTCTTTGAAACATCTCCGAGGTCAGGAGAAATTGAATCGAAGACATGCCAAGTGGGTTGAATTCATTGAAAGCTTTCCCTATGTAATTCATTACAAAAAGGGAAAAGATAATGTTGTGGCCGATGCGCTATCAAGGAAATTTGCCTTAGCGACCACTCTCGCCTCTAGGCTCATGGGATTCGAAAGCATCAAGTCGATGTACGAGGACGATCCCAAGCTGAAATGTGTTCGAGACGCAATCTTGAGTGGCCGAAAGGTTGAGAAATATCAGTGGCATGATGGCTACCTCTTCAAAAATGGGAGGGTTTGTGTGCCAGTGTCGTCGTGGAGAGAGCTCTTGGTTCGAGAAGCTCACTCAGGTGGACTGATGGGACACTTCGGTGTCGATAAAACTCTTGGTATCTTAACCGAGCAGTTCCATTGGCCCAAAATGCGACGAGATGTGGAAAAGCTTTGCAACGCTTGTCTCATTTGCAAGAAAGCAAAATCGAAGTCCAACCCTCATGGTTTGTACACCCCGTTGCCTGTGCCTGATCGACCTTGGGTTGATATATCCATGGACTTTGTCTTGGGGTTACCAAGGTCGGGGGGAGGACATGATAGCATCTTCGTTGTGGTTGACCGTTTTTCAAAAATGGCTCACTTTATTCCTTGCAAAAAGTGTGATGATGCACAGCATGTAGCTACATTGTTTGTTTCTAATGTGTTAAAATTGCATGGTGTACCTCGTACTATTGTGAGTGATCGAGACTCGAAGTTCTTGAGTCATTTTTGGAAGTGTTTGTGGGGTGCCCTCGGCACCAAGCTACTATTCTCGACGTCTCACCATCCTCAGACTGATGGACAGACCGAGGTAGTTAACCGAACCTTGGGATCGTTGCTTCGGGCAATGACCAAAGGGAAGGTTGGAAACTGGGCTGATCGTTTGCCTATGATGGAGTTCGCATACAATCGAACGGTGCATAGAATGATCAACATGACCCCGTTTGAATGTGTGTATGGCTTTAATCCTTTGATTCCACTTGATTTAACCCCATTGCCTCGAGATTCTGTTCTTGATTTTGAAGGTACTCGAAGAGCAGCTGCCTTGATCGAATTGCATGCAAAGGTGAAGAAGAACCTCGAGGAGGCCTATGCAAAGGTTGCCTTAAAAAAAAAACAAGGTGCGTAAAAAGATGGAATTAAAGAAGGGAGATTGGGTTTGGGTTCACTTCCGAAAGGAACGCTTCCCGAACCAAAGGAAAGGAAAGTTGGCTCCTCGAGGGGATGGTCCATTTCAAGTGTTGACCAAGATCAACAACAATGCCTACGTGATCGACCTCCCTGGTGAGTATAACGTATCCAACACCTTTAATGTTGCTGACTTAGTTCCTTGTGTTGTAGGTCCAACTTCGGAGGACGAGGAGGGCTTGATTTCGAGGACGAAATCTTCTCAAGAAGGGGAGGATGATGCAGCCCGATCACGCGCTGATCAAGTGATCGATCCACCGAGGAGACCGATAACAAGAAGCCAAGCCAAGCTGCTGCACGATGTGCATGTTCACTTAGCCTGGCCGAAGGAAAACAATTGCTCCGAAGCTGAGTGGCCGAGCTCAAGAATCGAAGGCATTATCTTCAGATTTGAGCCCGAAGGCAAAGTGACCGAGGACAATAAGCTCGAAGACAATTGAGCGTCCGAAGGCAGCAAGTGTGTGTTCGAGCAGACAAACGAGAACCGAAGCCAAGGCTTACCGAAGTCAAATCTGCCGAACACATTTTAACTCAGCCCTGCGTGGCTTATTTCTATTGGTCAACTGTGACCTATTTACTAGTTTACCCTTAGTATTTCCTATATAAACACTGTTCCCTTTCATTGTAAGTAGCTAGTTTTTGAACATTGATGAATTGAATGAAAGTGCCGAGCACATTTCTTCTTGTCTCCGTCGTGAGCAAAACCCCGGTGAGGGCTTTTAAGGACTTGTGGCTTTCGGTTAGTCCGATTGAACATTCCTCTTGATCATTCAGTTTGCAAGAGGCAATGTTCTCTTGAGGATTGTTGCATAGTATAGGTGATCCTTGCATCCCTTTTGATTGAGCTTTGAGACAGGTTCCTCACTGTTCTTTCGAAAGAAGCAAGTTTTGTCTTGCTTCTATCTTTTATCCTTTGTTTGTTCTTCCGCGTTTGTGCTAACAATCCCTTCGGGAATTGCATTGCACCACCCTTGATCTAACCCCTTTGCCAAGGGAAATGGTTGTTAATGCCGCTTTTGACTAATTTAGTCCCGAGTTGGTAATTAGAGTTAGAAGCTGTGAAAGCTAGAGCCAAGGCTTTGGTTGAACTCCATGCAAAGGCAAAGAAGAATTTGGAGGAGGCCTATGCAAAGGTTGCCTCAAAGAGAAACAAAGGACGCAAGAAGGTGGAACTCAAGAAGGGAGACTATGTGTGGGTGCACTTCCGGAAGGAAAGGTTTTCAAACCTTAGGAAAGGGAAGTTGGCACCCCGTGGAGATGGCCCATTCCAAGTGCTTTCGAAGATAAACAACAATGCCTATGTGGTCGACTTGCCGAGTATCAAGTTTCTAATACTTTCAATGTTTGTGACATGGTTCCTTTGGATGTAGGTGATGACGAGGTCGTGGATGATTATGCCTCAAATTCGAGGACGAAATCTTCTCAAGAAGGGGAGGATGATAAGAACCGAACCCCCACAAGACCCTTCAGACAGAGCCAAGCTAGGGAGATCCAAGGAGTCCATTTACACTTGGTGAAGAGAGGCCTCGAAGAAGGAAGCGAGTGGAAGCCATTCCGGGTGATCTCACTAGGCCTCACGCCTAAGGAAGAAGGAGGCACAGCAGAGCCAGGCGCCCCGCCTAGCCCGGGCGCCCCGCCTGGCCAACACGCTGCATAGGAGGTGCAAAATGCACAGGCGGGCCACCCAGCCAGGCGCCCGCCTAGCCAGGCGCCCTGCCTGACCCAGGCGCCCCTCCCAGCTCTGGGCGCCCAACTGAAAGCCAATCCAGGCGCCCCTCCCAGCCTCCAGGTGCCCCTCCCAGCTGTGAAGCCTATGTTTCTTTTACCGTTTTGCCCTACGTGACCTATTTTGTGAACCTTATTAGTAAGGGTATTTTAGTCATTGTGCAAACTTGGGAAACACTATAAATAGCCATGCTTAGCCTATTTTGAACTTAGTTTATGATTGATGAATATTGAACATGAGCATAGCTCTTGGTATTGAATGAAACCTTGTTTATGGGACTTGTTATTCTTCTAGCGGATATAGATGACTTCCTTTCCCCCCGACCATTCTACTTGCGTGCTCACGTTAGCTCGAGGGTAGTTGCTTAGCGTAGGTGTTCTTGTCCTTCTCTCGGGGTGTAACGGAATAAGTTCTCTTTGCTACTTGGGATTAGAGATCGAGTTACGTCTCGTTCTTATCCTTTTTTACTTTCCGCGTTTGATTCTTATCATCGTCATACTTTAAGCCTGACTTGGCTAGTCGTCATCATACGTTAAGCCTGACGAGTATAGTCATTATATTCTAAGCCTAACGAGGCTCATCGTCATATTTTAAGCCTGACATTGCTAGTCGTCATATTTTAAGCTTGGTGTAGCTAGTCGTCATATTTTAAGCCTGACGAGGCTAGTCGTCATCATATTTTAAGCCTGACCAGGCTAGTCGTCATATTCTAAGCTTAACGAGGCTCGTCGTCATATTTTAAGCCTGACGTGGCTACTCATTATATTCTAAGCCCGACAAGGCTCGTCGTCATATTTTAAGCCTGACGTGGAGAGTCGTCGCATTTTAAGTCTAACGTGGCTAGTTGTCATATTTTAAGCCTGATGTGGCTTGTCGTCTTATTTTAAGCCTGATGAGGCTTGACGTCATACTTTAAGCCTAATGTGGCTAGTCGTCATATTTTAAGTTTGACGAGGCTAGTAGTCATATTTTAAGCCTGACATTGTTAGTTGTCATATTTGGCTAGTCGTCGTATTTTAAGCATGACGTGACTTGTCGTCATATTTTAAGCCTAACGAGGCTGTTCATCATATTTTAAGCCTGACGTGACTAGTCGTCATATTTTAAGCCGGACGAGGCTAGTCGTCATATTATAAGTCTGATGAGGCTAGTTGTCATTTATTATGCCTGACTTGGCTAGTCGTCGTCATATTTTAAGCCTGACGAGGCTAGTCGTCATATTCTAAACTTGGTGTGGCTAGTCGTCATATTTTAAGCCTGGCGAGGCTAGTCGTCATATTTTAAGCCTTACTTGGTTAGTCGTCATAGTATAGGTCTGATAAGGCTAGTCATCATATTTTAAGCCAGACTTGGCTAGTCATCGTCATATTTTAAGCCTAACGACGCTAGTCGTCATATTTTAAGCTTAACGAGGCTCGTCGTCATATTTTAAGCCTGACGAGGCTAGTCGTCATATTCTAAACTTGGTGTGGCTAGTCGTCATATTTTAAGCCTGACGAGGCTAGTCGTCATATTTTAAGCCTTACTTGGTTAGTCGTCATAGTATAGGTCTGATAAGGCTAGTCGTCATATTTTAAGCCAGACTTGGCTAGTCATTGTCATATTTTAAGCCTAACGACGCTAGTCGTCATATTTTAAGCTTAACGAGGCTCGTCGTCATATTCTAAGCCTGACGTGGCTAATTGTCAGATTTTAAGCCTGACGTGGCTAGTCGTCATATTTGAAACCTGATGAGGCTTGTTGTCATATTTTAAGCCTGACGAGGCTAGTCATTTAAGCCTGACAGGCTAGTCGTCATATTTTAAGCGTGACGTTGCTAGTCGCCATATTTTAAGCCTAACGAGGCTAGTCGTCATATTTTAAGCATGGCATGGCTAGTCGTCATATTTTAAGCTTGACGTGGCTAGTCGTCATATTTTAAGGCTATTGAGGCTAGTCATCATATTTTAAGCCAGACTTGGCTAGTCATCATCATATTTTAAGCCTGACGACGCTAGTCGCCGTAGTCTAAGCTTAACGAGGCTCCTCATCATATTTTATGCCATACGTGGCTACTCGTCATATTCTAAGCCTAACGAGGCTCATCGTCATATTTTAAGACTGACGTGGCAACTCGTCAAATTTTAAGCTTGACGTGGCTAGTCGTCATATTTTAAGCCGGACGAGGCTAGTCGTCATATTATAAGTCTGACGAGGCTAGTTGTCATATTTTAAGACTGACTTGGCTAGTCGTCGTCATATTTTAAGCCTGACGAAGCTAGTCGTCATATTCTAAGCTTCGTGTGGCTAGTCGTCATATTTTAAGCCTGACGAGGCTAGTCGTCATATTTTAAGCCTTACTTGGCTAGTCCTCATAGTATAGGTCCGATAAGGCTAGTCATCATATTTTAAGCCAGACTTGGCTAGTCGTCATCATATTTTAAGCCTGACGAAGCTAGTCGCGACAGTCTAAGCTTAACGAGGCTCCTCATCGTATTTTATGCCCGACGTGGCTACTCGTCATATTCTAAGCCTGACGAGGCTCATTGTCATATTTTAAGACTGACGTGGCTAGTCATTATATTTTAAACCTGACGTCGTTAGTCGTCATATTTTAAGCCTGACGAGGCTTGTCGTCATATTTTAAGCCTGACATTGCTAGTCGTCATATTTTAAGCTTGGTGTAGCTAGTCGTCATATTTTAAGCGTGACGAGGCTAGTCGTCATATTTTAAGCCTGGTGTACCTAGTCGTCATATTTTAAGCCTGACGACTAACCGCTAGTCGTCATCATATTTTAAGCCTGACGATGCTAGTCGTCATATTCTAAGCTTAACGAGACTCGTCGTCATATTTTAAGCCTGACGTGGCTACTCGTTATATTTTAAGCCTGACAAGGCTCGTCGTTATATTTTAAGCCTGACGTAGATAGTCGTCGCATTTTAAGTCTAACGTGGCTAGTTGTCATATTTTAAGCCTGATGTGGCTTGTCATCATATTTTAAGCCTGACGAAGCTTGACGTCATACTTTAAGCCTGATGTGGCTAGTCGTCATATTTTAAGTTTGACGAGGCTAGTCGTCATATTTTAAGCCTCACATGGCAAGCTGTCATATTTGGCTAGTCGTCGTATTTTAAGCGTGACGAGAATAGTCGTCATATTTTAAGCCTGACGAGGCTGTTCGTCATATTTTAAGCCTGACGTGGCTAGTCGTCATATTTTAAGCCGGACGAGGCTAGTCGTCATATTATAAGTCTAACGAGGCTAGTTGTCATATATTAAGCCTGACTTGGCTAGTCGTCGTCATATTTTAAGCCTGACGAGGCTAGTCGTCATATTCGAAACTTGGTGTGGCTAGTCGTCATATTTTAAGCCTGATGAGGCTAGTCGTCATATTTTAAGCCTTACTTGGCTAGTCATCATAGTATAGGTCTGATAGGGCTAGTCGTCATATTTTAAGCCAGACTTGGCTAGTCGTCGTCATATTTTAAGCCTAACGAAGCTAGTCGTCATATTCTAAGCTTAACGAGGCTCGTCGTCATATTTTAAACCTAACGTGGCTAGTCGTCATATTTTAAGCCTGACAGGGCTAGTCGTCATATTTTAAACCTGATGAGGCTTGCTGTCATATTTTAAGCCTGACGAGGCTAGTCATTTAAGCCTGACAGGCTAGTCGTCATATTTTAAGCCTGACGTGTCATATTTTAAGCCTAACGAGGCTAGTTGTCATATTTTAAGCATGGCATGGCTAGTCATCATATTTTAAGCTTGACATGGCTAGTCGTCATATTTTAAGGCTAACGAGGCTAGTCATCATATTTTAAGCCTGACTTGGCTAGTCGTCATCATATTTTAAGCCTGACGAGGCTTGTCGTCATAGTCTAAGCTTAACGAGGCTCCTCATCATATTTTATGCCAGACGTGGCTACTCGTCATATTCTAAGCCTGACGACGCTCGTCGTCATATTTTAAGACTGGCGTGGCAAGTCGTCATATTTTAAGCCTGACGTGACTTGTCGTCATATTTTAAGCCGGACAAGGCTAGTCGTCATATTATAAGTCTGACGAGGCTAGTTGTCATATTTTAAGTCTGACTTGGCTAGTCGTCGTCAAATTTTAAGCATAACGAAGCTAGTCGTCATATTCTAAGCTTGGTGTGGCTAGTCGTGATATTTTAAGCCTGACGAGGCTAGTCGTCATATTTTAAGCCTTACTTGGCTAGTAGTCATAGTATAGGTCTGATAAGGCTAGTCATCATATTTTAAGCCAGACATGGCTAGTCGTCGTCATATTTTAAGCCTGACGAGTCTAGTCGTCATATTCTAAGCTTAACGAGGCTCGTCGTCATATTTTCTGCCTGACGTGGCTAGTCGTCATATTTTAAGCCTGACGTGGCTAGTCGTCATATTTGAATCCTGATGAGGCTTGTTGTCATATTTTAAGCCTGACGAGGCTAGTGATTTAAGCCTGACAGACTAGTCGTCATATTTTAAGCCTGACGTTGCTAGTCGTCATATTTTAAGCCTAACGAGGCTAGTCGTCATATTTTAAGCATGGCATCGCTAGTCGTCATATTTTAAGCTTGACGTGGCTAGTCGTCATATTTTAAGGCTAGCAAGGCTAGTCATCATATTTTAAGCCTGACTTAGCTAGTCGTCATCATATTTTAAGCCTGACGAGGCTAGTCGTCATATTCTATGCTAAACGAGGCTCATCGTCATATCTTAAGCCTGACGTGGCTACTCGATATATTCTAAGCCTGACAAGGCTCGTCGTCATATTTTAAGCCTGACGTGGATAGTCGTCGCATTTTAAGTCTAACGTGGCTAGTTGTCATATTTTAAGCCTGATGTGGCTTGTCGTCATATTTTAAGCCTGACGAGGATTGACGTCATACTTTAAGCCAGATGTGGCTAGTCGTCATATTTTAAGTTTGACGAGGCTAGTCGTCATATTTTTAGCCTTACATGGCTAGCTGTCATATTTGGCTAGTCGTCGTATTTTAAGTGTGACGAGAATAGTCGTCATATTTTAAGCCTAACGATGCTGTTCGTCATATTTCAAGCCTGACGTGGCTAGTCGTCATATTTTAAGCCGGACGAGGCTAGTCGTCATATATCATATATTAAGCGTGACTTGGCTAGTCGTCGTCATATTTTAAGCCTGACGAGGCTAGTCGTCATATTTTAAGCCTGACGAGGCTAGTCGTCATATTTTAAGCCTTACTTGGCTAGTCGGCATAGTATAGGTCTGATAAGGCTAGTCGTCATATTTTATGCCAGACTTGGCTAGTCGTCGTCATAATTTAAGCCTAAAGAGGCTAGTCGTCATATTCTAAGCTTAACGAGGCTCGTCGTCATATTTTAAGCCTGATGTGGCTAGTCGTCATATTTTAAGCCTGACAGGGCTAGTCGTCATATTTTAAACCTGATGAGGCTTGTTGTCATATTTTAAGCCTGACAAGGCTAGTCATTTAAGCCTGCCAAGCTAGTCGTCATATTTTAAGCCTGACGTTGCTAGTCGTCATAATTTAAGCCTAACGAGGCTAGTCGTCATATTTTAAGCATGGCATGGCTAGTCGTCATATTTTAAGCTTGACGTGGCTAGTCGTCATATTTTAAGGCTAACGAGGCTAGACATCATATTTTAAGCCTGACTTGGCTAGTCGTCATCATATTTTAAGCCTGACGAGGCTAGTCGCCATAGTCTACGCTTAACGAGGCTCCTCATCATATTTTATGCCAGACGTGGCTACTCGTCATATTCTAAGCCTGACGACGCTCGTCGTCATATATTAAGACTGGCGTGGCAAGTCGTCATATTTTAAGCCTGACGTTGCTAGTCGTCATATTTTAAGCCGGACAAGGCTAGTCGTCATATTATAAGTCTGACGAGGCTAGTTGTCATATTTTAAGTCTGACTTGGCTAGTCGTCGTCATATTTTAAGCCTGACGAAGCTAGTCGTCTTATTCTAAGCTTGGTGTGGCTAGTCGTCATATTTTAAGCCTGACGAGGCTAGTCGTCATATTTTAAGCGTTAGTTGGCTAGTCGTCATAGTATAGGTCTGATAAGGCTAGTCGTCATATTTTAAGCCAGACTTGGCTAGTCGTCATCATATTGCCTGACGAAGCTAGTCGCAATAGTCTGAGCTTAACGAGGCTCCTCATTATATTTTATGCTCGACGTGGCTACTCGTCATATTCTAAGCCTGATGAGGCTCGTCGTCATATTTTACGACTGACGTGGCTAGTCGTCTTAGTTTAAGCCTGACGTCGTTAGTTGTCATATTTTAAGCCTGACGAGGCTTGTTGTCATATTTTAAGCATTGCTGGTCGTCATATTTTAAACTTGGTGTAGCTAGTCGTCATATTTTAAGCCTGACGAGGCTAGTCGTCATATTTTATGCCTTACGAGGCTAGTCGTCATATTTTAAGCATGACTTGGCTAGTCGTCATCATATTTTAAGTCTGACGAGGCTAGTCGTCATATTCTAAGCTTAACGAGGCTCGTCGTCATATTTTAAGCCTGACGTGGTTACTCGTCATATTCTAAGCCTGACGAGGCTCGTCGTCATATTTTAAGCCTAACGTGGCTAGTCTTCATATTATAAGTCTAACGCGGCTAGTTGTCATATTTTAAGCCTGATGTGATTTGTCGTCATATTTTAAGCCTGACGAGGCATGTCGTCATATTTGAAGGCTGATGTGACTAGTCATCATAATTTAAGTTTGACGAGGCTAGTCGTCATATTTTAAGCCTGACATGGCTAGCTGTCATATTTGGCTAGTCGTCGTATTTTAAGCGTGACGTGACTAGTCGTCATATTTTAAGCCTAACGAGGCTGTTCGTCATATTTTAAGCCTGACGTTGCTAGTCGTCATATTTTAAGCCGGACGAGGCTAGTCGTCATATTATAAGTCAGACGAGATTAGTTGTCATATATTAAGCCTGACTTGGCTAGTCGTCGTCATATTTTAAGCCTGACGAGGCTAGTCGTCATATTCTAAACTTGGTGTGGCTAGTCGTCATATTTTAAGCCTGACGAGGCTAGTCGTCATATTTTAAGCCTTATTTGGCTAGTCGTCATATATAGGTCTGATAAGGCTAATCGTCATATTTTAAGCCAGACTTGGCTAGTCGTCATATTATAGCCTAACGAGGCTAGTTGTCATATTCTAAGCTTAACGAGGCTCGTCGTCATATTTTAAGCCTGACGTGGCTAGTCGTCATATTTTAAGCCTGAGCGGGCTAGTCGTCATATTTTAAACCTGATGAGGCTTGTTGTCATATTTTAAGCCTGACGAGGCTAGTCATTTAAGCCTGACAGGCTAGTCGTCATATTTTAAGCGTGACGTTGCTAGTCGCCATATTTTAAGCCTAACGAGGCTAGTCGTCATATTTTAAGCATGGCATGGCTAGTCGTCATATTTTAAGCTTGACGTGGCTAGTCGTCATATTTTAAGGCTATTGAGGCTAGTCATCATATTTTAAGCCAGACTTGGCTAGTCGTCATCATATTTTAAGCCTGACGACGCTAGTCGCCGTAGTCTAAGCTTAACGAGGCTTGATGCAGCCCGATCACGTGCTGATCAAGTGATCGATCCACCAAGGAGACCGATGATAAGAAACCAAGCCAAGCTGCTGCACGATGTGCACGTTCACTTAGCCTGGCCGAAGGAAAACAATTGCTCCGAAGCTGAGTGGCCGAGCTCAAGAATCGAAGGCATTATCTTCAGATTTGAGCCCGATGGCAAAGTGACCGAGGACAATAAGCTCGAAGACAATTGAGCGTCCGAAGGCAACAAGCGTGTGTTCGAGCAGACAATCGAGAACCGAAGTCAAAGTCTGCCGAACACATTTTATCTCAGCCCTGCGTGGCTTATTTCTATTGGTCAACTGTGACCTATTTACTAGTTTACCCTTAGTATTTCCTATATAAACACTGTTTCCTTTCATTGTAGGTACCTAGTTTTTGAATATTGATGAATTGAATGAAAGTGCCGAGCACATTTCTTCTTGTCTCCGTCGTGAGCAAAACCCCGGTGAGGGCTTTTAAGGACTTGTGTCTTTCGGTTAGTCCGATTGAACATTCCTCTTGATCATTCAGTTTGCAAGAGGCAATGTTCTCTTGAGGATTGTTGCATAGTATAGGTGATCCTTGTACTCCTTTTGATTGAGCTTTGAGACAGGTTCCTCACTGTTCTTTCGAAAGAAGCAAGTTTTGTCTTGCTTTTTATCTTTATCTCTCTTGTTTGTTCTTCCGCGTTCGTGCTAACAATCCCTTCGGGAATTGCATTGCACCATCTTGGTATCAGAGCACGGTTTGAGTTTGTTCTTACAACCTCAATCCTGTTCATTATCTTCGTGCGTTTTGTGTCTTTGTTTCCTTTTCGTGTTCTTGAATTTTGTTACTGTTGGTGTTGTTATTTTACAAAAAAAAAAAAAAAAAAGTGTTTAAAGAAAAAAATTCAAAAATTGTGTTTGATTGTTGGTTGTTTGGGATAAACAACCATTGATTCTTGTTCACCATCGAAGTCTGAATCCAACGAGAACCCGACGTACTGATTTTGTGACTAGGGTTTCTTGGTGAATTTTGGACTGTTTTGAGCTTCATTGGTGACTGAACTAGAACCCCACTGTGTTTGGAAGAAACCGATGAAGGTTGGTGGTTCTTGAGTGATTTGGGTTTGTTTATTGCTTAAAATCGAAGTTCTTAAGTTGGAAAAGTTGTCCGTACACCGGAAACTTGTTACAAAATCGTAACAGTGTACGACTCGAACGAGCTGGATCTTAGCTCGAAGAACTTCGTTTGATTTCCTCCGTTGTTGTTGAAACCGGAGTCGATAAAGCAACCCAGATCTGTTGAATTTCGTGGTCAGTGAACCGAAGTTGTTGCGTCCGT
The DNA here is from genome assembly GCA_037355625.1 of Petunia x hybrida. Classification (NCBI taxonomy): domain Eukaryota; kingdom Viridiplantae; phylum Streptophyta; class Magnoliopsida; order Solanales; family Solanaceae; genus Petunia; species Petunia x hybrida. Next base: position 1,964,888 of record JBBBVM010000071.1, read on the forward strand.
ACGCCGGAGCAAGGTCACTGTTCCATTGAAGAAGAAAGGGGTTAAAATTTTAAACATCAAAACCCCAGGTGAAATTTGTCGGCTGAAAAGGGAAAGTGGATAAGGTAAAACCCTATCCGTACCAAGGAGGGACCACTTTTGTACGGACAGGAGTGGGTGTGATCGAAAAAGATTCCAAAAGGGAATCAAAGGGTAGATTCTCCTAGGTTCTCACTTTCTTTCGTGTCAAAATTCTAGTTGGTGGATCTTTTGAGTAATTGTCCTACTCGAGGTCGTACTAACTCTTTTAAGCTGATAGGAATTCGTGCGAAGGGGTGACCGAAGTCCAAATTTTCGTAGAAATTCTCTTGACTCCCCGAGCTCAGTTTAAAAGCGTCCGTTCCATCGAGTCGAACATCACTTCACTCTTCCCGAAGAGGCAGTGACTATTGTCGAACTTGAAGGATCTTAGAGGACCGATCAATCAGACGAGCCACTGTTAACAAGTCCTTGAGTGATCAAAAAACCAAACCCATAAATTGAGTGGACCCGAGTGCCACCCATCAAAGGTGAGGGAGTGTGTGAGGTGATTTCTAACCCTAACCTTTGTTTGATCTCTGACTTGTGCAGGTACAATGGCTGGAAACGATGGCAAAAGCATTGAAAAGCCTGAATTGTCGTTAGCCGATCTCATGGCTGCGATACAAGGCATCAGTGCCGAAGTAAGAGGAGTGAGTGCTCGAGTAGCTAACCTCGAGCAGGGAAACGCGTCCGTGGCCATGAATGGGTCCGGCGTGGGAACGAGCCAATCCACTCCGATGAAACCTGAGCTGTATGCTGAGCTTGTACGACAACATCAGTTGACAAGTGAAGCAATTCGAAGAGAGCTTAACTTGGGCAATCCCCAAGCACAACAAAACATGGGCATTCCCCGAGGAGAGAGGTTACCACTTCCAAGGACCCGAAGAGATCTTGGAGCTGTAACCGAAGAGGTTGATGAAGAGGAATTTCCCGAGGACGAATATGAGCGTGAGCCGCCATTCGCTCAACGAAGGCAAGCTCACCGAGGACGTGGAAATTTCCGAGGTCGAGGTCGAGGCCGAGGCGCAAATGCTGAAAGAAATATTGAGCGTGAGGCTTATGATCGAGAAGATGAGTTTCCCGAACAGGCTAGAGCTGTTCGAGACTCAAACTTGAACAGTGTCAAGATCACTATTCCACCCTTTAAAGGAACTAGTGACCCTGATGAGTATCTTGAATGGAAGCTTAAAATGGAGCGCATCTTTGAAACAAATGAGATGACCGATGAGAGAAAAGCTGCCCATGCCATTGCTTCGTTCGAAGCCTATGCATCAACATGGTGGGAATCTGACAAGAGGCATAGAAGAAGAAATGACTATCCAGTAGTCAATACATGGCCACAGTTGATGAGAGCGATGGATGGTAAGTACTTGAGTGCCAAATACAGGCAGACTCAAATGCAAAAACTCTATGAGTTAAAGCAAGGGTCCAAGTCTGTCCAAGAATACCACGATGAGTTTGAAAAGGTTCGATTGAATCTTGATCTGGTCGAAGACGAAGAGCAAGCCATTATCAGATTTAAGAATGGCTTGGCTAGGGATGTGTCATCTCAGTTGAGACTCCACGTGTACCACACGTTGGAAGATCTGTTCGATGCTGCCACCGAAGCTGAAAAATTGGTGAAGGACGATAAGGCAAACCGGTATCGAGGAGTCACTACTTCTACTCCCTTGAACCGAAGTAAAGAATGGAAGAGTCCAAACCAAGCAAGTGCTAACACTGTTCGAGAGACCCTTCGAAAGAGGTGTGACCGTTAACCAACCAAGAGAAGTGGGAGGTAAAGTTCAACTCAACTCTCCTAGTGCTTCAAATATTCAGTGTCACAAATGCAAGGGTTATGGTCACATGGCAAAAGAGTGTCCAACTCGCAAAGTTATGCTTCTGCTCGAAGATGGAACCGTCCATGAGCAAGCGAGTGACACCGAGGAGGAAATTATCGAGGAGACTGATCGAGCGGAAGATGATGATGATCGTGAGGCTGCCGAAGCTGATCATCTGGAAATGTTTCTTGTGGTTCGAAGGAATTTGAGCTGCATGACTCTTGAAGAAGAGGACAACCAAAGAGAAAACCTCTTTCATGCCCGATGTCGAGTGAGGGGAAAGGTGTGTTCGATGATCATTGACTCCGGTAGTTGTACCAATGTAGTGAGCCAAACTTTGGTTTCACAAATGGGATTACCTACGATGAAGCATCCCCACCCTTACAAGTTACAATGGCTGAATGAGTGTGGAGAATTGAGAGTTGTCAAACAAGTGTGGATCAAGTTCAAAATCGGAGAGTATCAAGATGAAATGATATTTGATGTGGTTCCGATGCAAGCTTGTCATTTGCTATTGGGTCGACCGTGGCAGTATGACCGAACCGCTGTTCACAATGGCAGATCCAACACTTATACTGTGAAGCTTGATGGGAAGAGTTTCGTACTCAAACCCTTGTCTCCAAAACAAGTCACTGAGGACTATAAACGAATGAAAGAATTGAAAGAAGCGGCCAAAGCCAAGCTTCCGATGGGAGCAAAATTGGGGCCTGAAGAGATAAACTCACCGACCGAAGTGAAAGGAATTTGTGCAATCATTCAACCCGGTGAGATCTTACGAGGCAACGACCACGGTCAGATGATGATTTGCCTCGTGCACAAGGGTATCTTTCTAAACTCTAATGATGATTTTTCTAATGATAACCCTTTGCCTTTGTTGGTTCAAAAAGTTTTGCAGGACTTCGAGGACATGTTTCCCGAGGAAATGCCAGGTGGATTACCTCCATTGAGAGGAATCGAGCACCAAATTGACTTCGTACCAGGGTCTCAAATCCCTAACAAACCTGCATACCGGTGTAATCCCGAAGACACCAAAGAGCTCCAACGGCAGGTTGATGAATTGCTGAACAAGGGCCTCGTTCGTGAGAGTTTGAGTCCTTGCGCCGTTCCTGTTATCCTTGTTCCGAAGAAGGATGGAACATGGCGAATGTGTGTTGACTGTCGAGCAGTCAACAAAATAACGGTAAAGTATCGTCATCCTATCCCTCGATTAGATGACATGCTAGATGAGTTAAGTTGTTCTTCATGCTTTTCGAAGATAGACCTCAGGTCCGGTTACCATCAGATCCGAATGAAACCCGGGGATGAGTGGAAAACCGCATTCAAGACCAAATTCGGTCTCTATGAATGGTTGGTGATGCCTTTTGGCTTATCCAATGCACCGAGCACATTCATGCGACTGATGAACCATGTGCTCAAACCGTTCATAAATAAGTTTGTTGTCGTTTATTTCGATGACATACTTGTTTATAGCAGAACCGTGGATGAACATGTCGACCACCTAAGGCAAGTACTTGAAAAGCTTCGAGAAGAGAAGTTGTATGCCAACTTCAAGAAATGCGCCTTTGGTGTCGATCGTGTAGTCTTTCTTGGATTTGTTGTCAGTGCTAATGGTGTCGAAGTCGACGAATCAAAAGTCGAAGCCATCAAAGATTGGCCAACTCCAACCTCGGTATCACAAGTTCGTAGCTTCCATGGCTTAGCTAGCTTTTACCGAAGGTTTGTTCGTGACTTTAGCACCGTGGCAGCTCCTCTAACCGAGCTGGTAAAGAAAGACAATCCATTTGTGTGGGGAGAGTCCCAAGAGAGGGCTTTCCAAGAGTTGAAGCGGAGGCTTTGTTCTGCCCCGTTGTTGCAACTCCCTGACTTCGGCAAAGCATTCGAAGTCGAGTGTGATGCGTCTGGAGTTGGGATCGGAGGAGTGCTGATGCAAGACTCGAAGCCGATCGCTTACTTTAGCGAAAAGCTTAAGGGTGCAACTTTGAATTACTCTACGTATGACAAAGAGTTGTATGCCCTCGTTCGAGCACTCGCCCATTGGCAGCATTATTTGTGGCCTCGAGAGTTTGTGATCAAAAGTGATCATGAGTCTTTGAAACATCTCCGAGGTCAGGAGAAATTAAATCGAAGACATGCCAAATGGGTTGAATTCATTGAAAGCTTTCCCTATGTAATTCATTACAAAAAGGGAAAAGATAATGTTGTGGCCGATGCGCTATCAAGGAAATTTGCCTTAGCGACCACTCTCGCCTCTAGGCTCATGGGATTCGAAAGCATCAAGTCGATGTACGAGGACGATCCCAAGCTGAAATGTGTTCGAGACGCAGTCTTGAGTGGCCGGAAGGTTGAGAAATATCAGTGGCATGATGGCTACCTCTTCAAAAATGGGAGGGTTTGTGTGCCAGTGTCATCGTGGAGAGAGCTCTTGGTTCGAGAAGCTCACTCAGGTGGACTGATGGGACACTTCGGTGTCGATAAAACTCTTGGTATCTTGACCGAGCAGTTCCATTGGCCCAAAATGCGACGAGATGTGGAAAAGCTTTGCAACGCTTGTCTCGTTTGCAAGAAAGCAAAATCGAAGTCCAACCCTCATGGTTTGTACACCCCGTTGCCTGTGCCTGATCGACCTTGGGTTGATATATCCATGGACTTTGTCTTGGGGTTACCGAGGTCGGGGGGAGGACATGATAGCATCTTCGTTGTGGTTGACCGTTTTTCAAAAATGGCTCACTTTATTCCTTGCAAAAAGTGTGATGATGCACAGCATGTAGCTACATTGTTTGTTTCTAACGTGCTAAAATTGCATGGTGTACCTCGTACTATTGTAAGTGATCGAGACTCGAAGTTCTTGAGTCATTTTTGGAAATGTTTGTGGGGTGCCCTCGGCACCAAGCTACTATTCTCGACGTCTCACCATCCTCAGACTGATGGACAGACCGAGGTAGTTAACCGAACCTTGGGGTCCTTGCTTCGGGCAATGACCAAAGGGAAGGTTGGAAACTGGGCTGATCGTTTGCCCATGATGGAGTTTGCATACAATCGAACGGTGCATAGAATGATCAACATGACCCCGTTTGAATGTGTGTATGGCTTTAATCCTTTGATTCCACTTGATTTAACCCCATTGCCTCGAGATTCTGTTCTTGATTTTGAAGGTACTCGAAGAGCAGCTGCCTTGATCGAATTGCATGCAAAGGTGAAGAAGAACCTCGAGGAAGCCTATGCAAAGGTTGCCTTAAAGAAAAACAAGGGGCGTAAAAAGTTGGAATTAAAGAAAGGAGATTGGGTTTGGGTTCACTTCCGAAAGGAACGCTTCCCGAACCAAAGGAAAGGAAAGTTGGCTCCTCGAGGGGATGGTCCATTTCAAGTGTTGACCAAGATCAACAACAATGCCTACGTGATCGACCTCCCTGGTAAGTATAACGTGTCCAACACCTTTAATGTTGCTGACTTAGTTCCTTGTGTTGTAGGTCCAACTTCGGAGGACGAGGAGGGCTTGATTTCGAGGACGAAATCTTCTCAAGAAGGGGAGGATGATGCAGCCCGATCACGTGCTGATCAAGTGATCGATCCACCAAGGAGACCGATGACAAGAAACCAAGCCAAGCTGCTGCACGATGTGCACGTTCACTTAGCCTGGCCGAAGGAAAACAATTGCTCCGAAGCTGAGTGGCCGAGCTCAAGAATCGAAGGCATTATCTTCAGATTTGAGCCCGATGGCAAAGTGACCGAGGACAATAAGCTCGAAGACAATTGAGCGTCCGAAGGCAACAAGCGTGTGTTCGAGCAGACAATCGAGAACCGAAGTCAAAGTCTGCCGAACACATTTTATCTCAGCCCTGCGTGGCTTATTTCTATTGGTCAACTGTGACCTATTTACTAGTTTACCCTTAGTATTTCCTATATAAACACTGTTTCCTTTCATTGTAGGTACCTAGTTTTTGAATATTGATGAATTGAATGAAAGTGCCGAGCACATTTCTTCTTGTCTCCGTCGTGAGCAAAACCCCGGTGAGGGCTTTTAAGGACTTGTGTCTTTCGGTTAGTCCGATTGAACATTCCTCTTGATCATTCAGTTTGCAAGAGGCAATGTTCTCTTGAGGATTGTTGCATAGTATAGGTGATCCTTGTACTCCTTTTGATTGAGCTTTGAGACAGGTTCCTCACTGTTCTTTCGAAAGAAGCAAGTTTTGTCTTGCTTTTTATCTTTATCTCTCTTGTTTGTTCTTCCGCGTTCGTGCTAACAATCCCTTCGGGAATTGCATTGCACCAAGGCTCCTCATCATATTTTATGCCAGACGTGGCTACTCGTCATATTCTAAGCCTGACGAGGCTCATCGTCATATTTTAAGACTGACGTGGCAACTCGTCAAATTTTAAGCTTGACGTGGCTAGTCGTCATATTTTAAGCCGGACGAGGCTAATCGTCATATTATAAGTCTGACGAGGCTAGTTGTCATATTTTAAGACTGACTTGGCTAGTCGTCGTCATATTTTAAGCCTGACGAAGCTAGTCGTCATATTCTAAGCTTCGTGTGGCTAGTCGTCATATTTTAAGCCTGACGAGGCTAGTCGTCATATTTTAAGCCTTACTTGGCTAGTCCTCATAGTATAGGTCTGATAAGGCTAGTCATCATATTTTAAGCCAGACTTGGCTAGTCGTCATCATATTTTAAGCCTGACGAAGCTAGTCGCGACAGTCTAAGCTTAACGAGGCTCCTCATCGTATTTTATGCCCGACGTGGCTACTCGTCATATTCTAAGCCTGACGAGGCTCGTTGTCATATTTTAAGACTGACGTGGCTAGTCATTATATTTTAAACCTGACGTCGTTAGTCGTCATATTTTAAGCCTGACGAGGCTTGTCGTCATATTTTAAGCTTGACATTGCTAGTCGTCATATTTTAAGCTTGGTGTAGCTAGTCGTCATATTTTAAGCGTGACGAGGCTAGTCGTCATATTTTAAGCCTGGTGTACCTAGTCGTCATATTTTAAGCCTGACGACTAACCGCTAGTCGTCATCATATTTTAAGCCTGACGATGCTAGTCGTCATATTCTAAGCTTAACGAGGCTCGTCGTCATATTTTAAGCCTGACGTGGCTACTCGTTATATTTTAAGCCTGACAAGGCTCGTCGTTATATTTTAAGCCTGACGTAGATAGTCGTCGCATTTTAAGTCTAACGTGGCTAGTTGTCATATTTTAAGCCTGATGTGGCTTGTCATCATATTTTAAGCCTGACGAAGCTTGACGTCATACTTTAAGCCTGATGTGGCTAGTCGTCATATTTTAAGTTTGACGAGGCTAGTCGTCATATTTTAAGCCTCACATGGCAAGCTGTCATATTTGGCTAGTCGTCGTATTTTAAGCGTGACGAGAATAGTCGTCATATTTTAAGCCTGACGAGGCTGTTCGTCATATTTTAAACCTGACGTGGCTAGTCGTCATATTTTAAGCCGGACGAGGCTAGTCGTCATATTATAAGTCTGACGAGGCTAGTTGTCATATATTAAGCCTGACTTGGCTAGTCGTCGTCATATTTTAAGCCTGACGAGGCTAGTCGTCATATTCTAAACTTGGTATGGCTAGTCGTCATATTTTAAGCCTGATGAGGCTAGTCGTCATATTTTAAGCCTTACTTGGCTAGTCATCATAGTATAGGTCTGATAAGGCTAGTCGTCATATTTTAAGCCAGACTTGGCTAGTCGTCGTCATATTTTAAGCCTAACGAAGCTAGTCGTCATATTCTAAGCTTAACGAGGCTCGTCGTCATATTTTAAGCCTGACGTGGCTAGTCGTCATATTTTAAGCCTGACAGGGCTAGTCGTCATATTTTAAACCTGATGAGGCTTGCTGTCATATTTTAAGCCTGACGAGGCTAGTCATTTAAGCCTGACAGGCTAGTCGTCATATTTTAAGCCTGACGTGTCATATTTTAAGCCTAACGAGGCTAGTCGTCATATTTTAAGCATGGCATGGCTAGTCATCATATTTTAAGCTTGACATGGCTAGTCGTCATATTTTAAGGCTAACGAGGCTAGTCATCATATTTTAAGCCTGACTTGGCTAGTCGTCATCATATTTTAAGCCTGACGAGGCTTGTCGTCATAGTCTAAGCTTAACGAGGCTCCTCATCATATTTTATGCCAGACGTGGCTACTCGTCATATTCTAAGCCTGACGACGCTCGTCGTCATATTTTAAGACTGGTGTGGCAAGTCGTCATATTTTAAGCCTGACGTGACTTGTCGTCATATTTTAAGCCGGACAAGGCTAGTCGTCATATTATAAGTCTGACGAGGCTAGTTGTCATATTTTAAGTCTGACTTGGCTAGTCGTCGTCAAATTTTAAGCATAACGAAGCTAGTCGTCATATTCTAAGCTTGGTGTGGCTAGTCGTGATATTTTAAGCCTGACGAGGCTAGTCGTCATATTTTAAGCCTTACTTGGCTAGTCGTCATAGTATAGGTCTGATAAGGCTAGTCGTCATATTTTAAGCCAGACATGGCTAGTCGTCGTCATATTTTAAGCCTGACGAGTCTAGTCGTCATATTCTAAGCTTAACGAGGCTCGTCGTCATATTTTAAGCCTGACGTGGCTAGTCGTCATATTTTAAGCCTGACGTGGCTAGTCGTCATATTTGAATCCTGATGAGGCTTGTTGTCATATTTTAAGCCTGACGAGGCTAGTGATTTAAGCCTGACAGGCTAGTCGTCATATTTTAAGCCTGACGTTGCTAGTCGTCATATTTTAAGCCTAACGAGGCTAGTCGTCATATTTTAAGCATGGCATCGCTAGTCGTCATATTTTAAGCTTGACGTGGCTAGTCGTCATATTTTAAGGCTAATGAGGCTAGTCATCATATTTTTAGCCAGACTTGGCTAGTCGTCATCATATTTTAAGCCTGACGTGGCTAGTCGTTATATTTTAAACCTGACGTTGTTAGTTGTCATATTTTAAGCCTGACGAGGCTTGTCGTCATATTTTAAGCCTGACATTGCTAGTCGTCATATTTTAAGCTTGGAGTAGCTAGTCGTCATATTTTAAGCCTGACGAGGCTAGTCGTCATATTTTAAGCCTGACTTGGCTAGTCATCATCATATTTTAAGCCTGACGATGCTAGTCGTCATATTCTAAGCTAAACGAGGCTCATCGTCATATTTTAAGCCTGACGTGGCTACTCGATATATTCTAAGCCTGATAAGGCTCTTCGTCATATTTTAAGCCTGACGTGGATAGTCGTCGCATTTTAAGTCTAACGTGGCTAGTTGTCATATTTTAAGCCTGATGTGGCTTGTCGTCATATTTTAAGCCTGACGAGGATTGACGTCATACTTTAAGCCAGATGTGGCTAGTCGTCATATTTTAAGTTTGACGAGGCTAGTCGTCATATTTTTAGCCTTACATGGCTAGCTGTCATATTTGGCTAGTCGTCGTATTTTAAGCGTGGCGAGAATAGTCGTCATATTTTAAGCCTAACGATGCTGTTCGTCATATTTTAAGCCTAACGTGGCTAGTCGTAATATTTTAAGCCGGACGAGGCTAGTCGTCATATATCATATATTAAGCTTGACTTGGCTAGTCGTCGTCATATTTTAAGCCTGACGAGGCTAGTCGTCATATTTTAAGCCCGACGAGGCTAGTCGTCATATTTTAAGCCTTACTTGGCTAGTCGGCATAGTATAGGTCTGATAAGGCTAGTCGTCATATTTTAAGCCAGACTTGGCTAGTCGTCGTCATAATTTAAGCCTAAAGAGGCTAGTCGTCATATTCTAAGCTTAACGAGGCTCGTCGTCATATTTTAAGCCTGATGTGGATAGTCGTCATATTTTAAGCCTGACAGGGCTAGTCGTCATATTTTAAACCTGATGAGGCTTGTTGTCATATTTTAAGCATGACGAGGCTAGTCATTTAAGCCTGCCAAGCTAGTCGTCATATTTTAAGCCTGACGTTGCTAGTCGTCATAATTTAAGCCTAACGAGGCTAGTCGTCATATTTTAAGCATGGCATGGCTAGTCGTCATATTTTAAGCTTGACGTGGCTAGTCGTCATATTTTAAGGCTAACGAGGCTAGACATCAGATTTTAAGCCTGACTTGGCTAGTCGTCATCATATTTTAAGCCTGACGAGGCTAGTCGCCATAGTCTAAGCTTAACGAGGCTCCTCATCATATTTTATGCCAGACGTGGCTACTCGTCATATTCTAAGCCTGACGACGCTCGTCGTCATATTTTAAGACTGGCGTGGCAAGTCGTCATAATTTAAGCCTGACGTGGATAGTCCTCATATTTTAAGCCGGACAAGGCTAGTCGTCATATTATAAGTCTGACGAGGCTAGTTGTCATATTTTAAGTCTGACTTGGCTAGTCGTCGTCATATTTTAAGCCTGACGAAGCTAGTCGTCTTATTCTAAGCTTGGTGTGGCTAATCGTCATATTTTAAGCCTGACGAGGCTAGTCGTCATATTTTAAGCCTTACTTGGCTAGGTGTCATAGTATAGGTCTGATAAGGCTAGTCGTCATATTTTAAGCCAGACTTGGCTAGTCGTCATCATATTGCGTGACGAAGCTAGTCGCAATAGTCTGAGCTTAACGAGGCTCCTCATTATATTTTATGCTCGACGTGGCTACTCGTCATATTCTAAGCCTGATGAGGCTCGTCGTCATATTTTACGACTGACGTGGCTAGTCGTCTTAGTTTAAGCATGACGTCGTTAGTTGTCATATTTTAAGCCTGATGTGGCTTGTTATCATATTTTAAGCCTGACGAAGCTTGACGTCATACTTTAAGCCTGATGTGGCTAGTCGTCATATTTTAAGTTTGACGAGGCTAGTCGTCATATTTTAAGCCTCACATGGCAAGCTGTCATATTTGGCTAGTCGTCGTATTTTAAGCGTGACGAGAATAGTCGTCATATTTTAAGCCTGACGAGGCTGTTCGTCATATTTTAAGCCTGACGTGGCTAGTCGTCATATTTTAAGCCGGACGAGGCTAGTCGTCATATTATAAGTCTGACGAGGCTAGTTGTCATATATTTAGCCTGACTTGGCTAGTCGTCGTCATATTTTAAGCCTGACGAGGCTAGTCGTCATATTCTAAACTTGGTGTGGCTAGTCGTCATATTTAAGCCTGATGAGGCTAGTCGTCATATTTTAAGCCTTACTTGGCTAGTCATCATAGTATAGGTCTGATAAGGCTAGTCGTCATATTTTAAGCCAGACTTGGCTAGTCGTCGTCATATTTTAAGCCTAACGAAGCTAGTCGTCATATTCTAAGCTTAACGAGGCTCGTCGTCATATTTTAAGCCTGACGTGGCTAGTCGTCATATTTTAAGCCTGACAGGGCTAGTCGTCATATTTTAAACCTGATGAGGCTTGCTGTCATATTTTAAGCCTGACGAGGCTAGTCATTTAAGCCTGACAGGCTAGTCGTCATATTTTAAGCCTGACGTGTCATATTTTAAGCCTAACGAGGCTAGTCGTCATATTTTAAGCATGGCATGGCTAGTCATCATATTTTAAGCTTGACATGGCTAGTCGTCATATTTTAAGGCTACGAGGCTAGTCATCATATTTTAAGCCTGACTTGGCTAGTCGTCATCATATTTTAAGCCTGACGAGGCTTGTCGTCATAGTCTAAGCTTAACGAGGCTCCTCATCATATTTTATGCCAGACGTGGCTACTCGTCATATTCTAAGCCTGACGACGCTCGTCGTCATATTTTAAGACTGGTGTGGCAAGTCGTCATATTTTTAGCCTGACGTGACTTGTCGTCATATTTTAAGCCGGACAAGGCTAGTCGTCATATTATAAGTCCGACGAGGCTAGTTGTCATATTTTAAGTCTGACTTGGCTAGTCGTCGTCAAATTTTAAGCATAACGAAGCTAGTCGTCATATTCTAAGCTTGGTGTGGCTAGTCGTCATATTTTAAGCCTTACTTGGCTAGTCGTCATAGTATAGGTCTCATAAGGCTAGTCGTCATATTTTAAGCCAGACATGGCTAGTCGTCGTCATATTTTAAGCCTGACGAGTCTAGTCGTCATATTCTAAGCTTAACGAGGCTCGTCGTCATATTTTAAGCTTGACGTGGCTAGTCGTCATATTTTAAGCCTGACGTGGCTAGTCGTCATATTTGAATCCTGATGAGGCTTGTTGTCATATTTTAAGCCTGACGAGGCTAGTGATTTAAGCCTGACAGGCTAGTCGTCATATTTTAAGCCTGACGTTGCTAGTCGTCATATTTTAAGCCTAACGAGGCTAGTCGTCATATTTTAAGCATGGCATCGCTAGTCGTCATATTTTAAGCTTGACGTGGCTAGTCGTCATATTTTAAGGCTAATGAGGCTAGTCATCATATTTTTAGCCAGACTTGGCTAGTCGTCATCATATTTTAAGCCTGACGTGGCTAGTCGTTATATTTTAAACTTGACGTTGTTAGTTGTCATATTTTAAGCCTGACGAGGCTTGTCGTCATATTTTAAGCCTGACATTGCTAGTCGTCGTATTTTAAGCTTGGTGTAGCTAGTCGTCATATTTTAAGCCTGACGAGGCTAGTTGTCATATTTTAAGCCTGACTTGGCTAGTCATCATCGTATTTTAAGCCTGACGATGCTAGTCGTCATATTCTAATCTAAACGAGGCTCATCGTCATATTTTAAGCCTGACGTGGCTACTCGATATATTCTAAGCCTGACAAGGCTCGTCGTCATATTTTAAGCCTGACGTGGATAGTCGTCGCATTTTATGTCTAACGTGGCTAGTTGTCATATTTTAAACCTGATGTGGCTTGTCGTCATATTTTAAGCCTGACGAGGATTGACGTCATACTTTAAGCCAGATGTGGCTAGTCGTCATATTTTAAGTTTGACGAGGCTAGTCGTCATATTTTTAGCCTTACATGGCTAGCTGTCATATTTGGCTAGTCGTCGTATTTTAAGCGTGACGAGAATAGTCGTCATATTTTAAGCCTAACGATGCTGTTCATCATATTTTAAGCCTGACGTGGCTAGTCGTAATATTTTAAGCCGGACGAGGCTAGTCGTCATATATCATATATTAAGCTTGACTTGGCTAGTCGTCGTCATATTTTAAGCCTGACGAGGCTAGTCGTCATATTTTAAGCCTGACGAGGCTAGTCGTCATATTTTAAGCCTTACTTGGCTAGTCGGCATAGTATAGGTCTGATAAGGCTAGTCGTCATATTTTAAGCCAGACTTGGCTAGTCGTCGTCATAATTTAAGCCTAAAGAGGCTAGTCGTCATATTCTAAGCTTAACGAGGCTCGTCGTCATATTTTAAGCCTGATGTGGATAGTCGTCATATTTTAAGCCTGACAGGGCTAGTCGTCATATTTTAAACCTGATGAGGCTTGTTGTCATATTTTAAGCCTGACGAGGCTAGTCATTTAAGCCTGCCAAGCTAGTCGTCATATTTTAAGCCTGACGTTGCTAGTCGTCATAATTTAAGCCTAACGAGGCTAGTCGTCATATTTTAAGCATGGCATGGCTAGTCGTCATATTTTAAGCTTGACGTGGCTAGTCGTCATATTTTAAGGCTAACGAGGCTAGACATCATATTTTAAGCCTGACTTGGCTAGTCGTCATCATATTTTAAGCCTGACGAGGCTAGTCACCATAGTCTAAGCTTAACGAGGCTCCTCATCATATTTTATGCCAGACGTGGCTACTCGTCATATTCTAAGCCTGACGACGCTCGTCGTCATATTTTAAGACTGGCGTGGCAAGTCGTCATATTTTAAGCCTGACGTGGATAGTCGTCATATTTTAAGCCGGACAAGGCTAGTCGTCATATTATAAGTCTGACGAGGCTAGTTGTCATATTTTAAGTCTGACTTGGCTAGTCATCGTCATATTTTAAGCCTGACGAAGCTAGTCGTCTTATTCTAAGCTTGGTGTGGCTAGTCGTCATATTTTAAGCCTGACGAGACTAGTCGTCATATTTTAAGCCTTACTTGGCTAGGTGTCATAGTATAGGTCTGATAAGGCTAGTCGTCATATTTTAAGCCAGACTTGGCTAGTCGTCATCATATTGCCTGACGAAGCTAGTCGCAATAGTCTGAGCTTCACGAGGCTCCTCATTATATTTTATGCTCGACGTGGCTACTCGTCATATTCTAAGCCTGATGAGGCTCGTCGTCATATTTTACGACTGACGTGGCTAGTCGTCTTAGTTTAAGCCTGACGTCGTTAGTTGTCATATTTTAAGCCTGACGAGGCTAGTTGTCATATTTTAAGCCTTACATTGCTGGTCGTCATATTTTAAGCTTGGTGTAGCTAGTCGTCATATTTTAAGCCTGACGAGGCTAGTCGTCATATTTTAAGCCTTACGAGGCTAGTCGTCATATTTTAAGCATGACTTGGCTAGTCGTCATCATATTTTAAGCCTGACGAGGCTAGTCGTCATATTCTAAGCTTAACGAGGCTCGTCGTCATATTTTAAGCCTGACTTGGTTACTCGTCATATTCTAAGCCTGACGAGGCTCGTCGTCATATTTTAAGCCTAACGTGGCTAGTCTTCATATTATAATTCTAACGCGGCTAGTTGTCATATTTTAAGCCTGATGTGATTTGTCGTCATATTTTAAGCCTGACGAGGCATGTCGTCATATTTGAAGGCTGATGTGACTAGTCATCATATTTTAAGTTTGACGAGGCTAGTCGTCATATTTTAGGCCTGACATGGCTAGCTGTCATATTTGGCTAGTCGTCGTATTTTAAGCGTGACGTGACTAGTCGTCATATTTTAAGCCTAACGAGGCTGTTCGTCATATTTTTAGCCTGACGTTACTAGTCGTCATATTTTAAGCCGGACGAGGCTAGTCGTCATATTATAAGTCAGACGAGATTAGTTGTCATATATTAAGCCTGACTTGGCTAGTCGTCGTCATATTTTAAGCCTGACGAGGCTAGTCGTCATATTCTAAACTTGGTGTGGCTAGTCGTCATATGTTAAGCCTAACGAGGCTAGTCGTCATATTCTAAGCTTAACGAGGCTCGTCGTCATATTTTAAGCCTGACGTGGCTAGTCGTCATATTTTAAGCCTGACAGGGCTAGTCGTCATATATTAAAACTGATGAGGCTTGTTGTCATATTTTAAGCCTGACGAGGCTAGTCATTTAAGCCTGACAGGCTAGTCGTCATATTTTAAGCCTTACATTGCTAGTCGTCATATTTTAAGCCGGACGAGGCTAGTCGTCATATAAGTCAGACGAGGCTAGTTGTCATATATTAAGCCTGACTTGGCTAGTCGTCGTCATATTTTAAGCCTGACGAGGCTAGTCGTCATATTTTAAGCCTTATTTGGCTAGTCGTCATAGTATAGGTCTGATAAGGCTAGTCGTCATATTTTAAGCCAGACTTGGCTAGTCATCATATTTTACGCCTAACGAGGCTAGTCGTCATATTCTAAGCTTAACGAGGCTCGTCGTCATATTTTAAGCCTGACGTGGCAAGTCGTCATATTTTAAGCCTGACAGGGCTAGTCGTCATATTTTAAACCTGATGAGGCTTGTTGTCATATTTTAAGCCTGACGAGGCTAGTCATTTAAGCCTGACAGGCTAGTCGTCATATTTTAAGCCTGACGTTGCTAGTCGTCATATTTTAAGCTTGACGTGGCTAGTCGTTATATTTTAAGGCTAACGAGGCTAGTCATCATATTTTAAGCCTGAATGGCTAGTCGTCATCATATTTTAAGCCTGACGAGGCTAGTCGCCATAGTCTAAGCTTAACGAGGCTCCTCATCATATTTTATGCCAGACGTGGCTACGCGTCATATTCTAAGCCTGACGAGGCTCGTCGTCATATTTTAAGACTAACGTGGCAAGTCGTCATGTTTTAAGCCTGACGTCGCTAGTCGTCATATTTTCAGCCGGACGAGGCTAGTCGTCATGTTATAAGTCTGACGAGGCTAGTTGTCATATTTTAAGTCTGACTTGGCTAGTCGTCGTCATATTTTAAGCCTGACGAAGCTAGTCGTCATATTCTAAGCTTGGTGTGGCTAGTCGTCATACTTTAAGCCTGACGAGGCTAATCTTCATAGTTTAAGCCTTACTTGGCTAGTCAGTATAGGTCTGATAAGGCTAGTCGTCATATTTTAAGCCAGACTTGGCTAGTCGTCATCATATTTTAAGCCTCACGAAGCTAGTCGCAATAGTCTAAGCTTAACGAGGCTCCTCATCATATTTTATACCCGACGTGGCTACTCGTCATATTCTAAGCCGGACGAGGCTCGTCGTCATATTTTAAGACTGACATGGCTAGTCGTCATATTTTAAGCTTGACGAGGTTTGTCGTCAAATTTTAAGCCAGACGAGGTTTGTCGTCATATTTTAAGCCTGACATTGCTAGTCGTCATATTTTAAGCCTGACTTGGCTAGTCGTCATCATATTTTAAGCCTGACGAGGCTAGTCGTCATATTCTAAGCTTAACGAGGCTCGTCGTCATATTATAAGCTAGACGTGGCTACTCGTTATATTCTAAGCCTGACAAGGCTCGTCGTCATATTTTAAGCCTGACGTGGATAGTCGTCGCATTTTAAGTGTAACGTGGCTAGTTGTCATATTTTAAGCCTGATGTGGCTTGTCGTCATATTTTAAACCTGACGAGGCTTGACGTCATACATTAAGCCTGATGTGGCTAGTCGTCATATTTTAAGTTTGACGAGGCTAGTCGTCATATTTTAAGCCTGACAGGGCTAGTTGTCATATTTGGCTAGTCGTCGTATTTTAAGCATGATGAGACTAGTCGTCATATTTTAAGCCTAACGAGGCTGTTCGTTATATTTTAAGCCTGACGTGGCTAGTCGTCATATTTTAAGCCGGAGGAGGCTAGTCGTCATATTATAAGTCTGACGAGGCTAGTTGTCATATATTAAGCCTGACTTGGCTAGTCGTCGTCATATTTTAAGCCTGACGAGGCTAGTCGTCATATTTTAAACTTGGTGCGGCTAGTCGTCATATTTTAAGCCTGACGAGGCTAGTCGTCATATTCTAAACTTGGTGTGGCTACTCGTCATATTTTAAGCCTGACGAGGCTAGTCGTCATATTTTAAACCTTACTTGGCTAGTCGTCGTCATATTTTAAGCCTAACGAGGCTAGTCGTCATATTCTAAGCTTAACGAGGCTCGTCGTCATATTTTAAGCCTGACGTGGCTAGTCGTCATATTTTAAGCCTGACGTGGCTAGTCGTCATATTTTAAACCTGATGAGGCTTGTTGTCATATTTTAAGCCTGACGAGGCTAATCATTTAAGCCTGACAGGCTAGTCGTCATATTTTAAGCCTGACGTTGCTAGTCGTCATAATTTAAGCCTAACGAGGCTAGTCGTCATATTTTAAGCATGGCTTGGCTAGTCGTCATATTTTAAGCTTGACGTGGCTAGTCGTCATATTTTAAGGCTAACGAGGCTAGTCATCATATTTTAAGCCTGACTTGGCTAGTCGTCATCATATTTTAAGCCTAACGAGGCTAGTCGCCATAGTCTAAGCTTAACGAGGCTCCTCATCATATTTTATGCCAGACGTGGCAACTCGTCATATTCTAAGCCTGACGAAGCGCTTCGTCATATTTTAAGACTGACGTGGCAAGTCCTCATATTTTAAGCTTAACGTGGCTAGTCGTCATATTTTAAGCCAAACGAGGCTAGTCGTCATATTATAAGTCTGACGAGGCTT
Source organism: Petunia x hybrida (assembly GCA_037355625.1). Taxonomy (NCBI): domain Eukaryota; kingdom Viridiplantae; phylum Streptophyta; class Magnoliopsida; order Solanales; family Solanaceae; genus Petunia; species Petunia x hybrida. The sequence goes on from JBBBVM010000071.1 coordinate 1,982,458, forward strand.
GTTGTCATATTTTAAGTTTGACTTGGCTAGTCGTCGTCATATTTTAAGCCTGACGAAGCTAGTCGTCATATTCTAAGCGTGGTGTGGCTAGTCGTCATATTTTAAGCCTGACGAGACTAGTCGTCATATTTTAAGCCTGACTTGGCTAGTCATCATAGTATAGGTCTGACAAGGCTAGTCGTCATATTTAAAGCCTGACGTGGCTAGTCGTCATATTTTATGCCAGACAAGGCTAGTCGTCATATTTTAAGCTTGACGTGGCTAGTCGTCATATTTTAAGGCTAACGAGGCTAGTCATCATATTTTAAGACTGACGAGGCTAGTCGCCATAGTCTAAGCTTAACGAGGCTCCCCATCATGTTTTATGTCAGACGTGGCAACTCGTCATATTCTAAGCCTGACGAGGCTTGTCGTCATATTTTAAGACTGACGTGGCAAGTCCTCTTATTTTAAGCCTAACGAGGCTAGTCGTCATATTCTAAGTTTAACGAGGCTCGTCGTCATATTTTAAGCCTGACGTGGCTAGTCGTCATATTTTAAGCCTGACAGGGCTAGTCGTCATATTTTAAACCTGATGAGGCTTGTTGTCATATTTTAAGCCTGACGAGGCTAGTCATTTAAGCCTGACAGGCTAGTCGTCATATTTTAAGCCTGACGTTGCTAGTCGTCATATTTTAAGCTTGACGTGGCTAGTCGTTATATTTTAAGGCTAACGAGGCTAGTCATCATATTTTAAGCCTGAATGGCTAGTCGTCATCATATTTTAAGCCTGACGAGGCTAGTCGCCATAGTCTAAGCTTAACGAGGCTGCTCATCATATTTTATGCCAGACGTGGCTAGTCGACATATTTTAAGCCTGACGTGGCTAGTCGTCATATTTTAAACCTGATGAGGCTTGTTGTCATATTTTAAGCCTTACGAGGCTAATCATTTAAGCCTGACAGGCTAGTCGTCATAGTTTAAGCCTGACGTTGCTAGTCGTCATAATTTAAGCCTAACGAGGCTAGTCGTCATATTTTAAGCATGGCTTGGCTAGTCGTCATATTTTAAGCTTGACGTGGCTAGTCGTCATATTTTAAGGCTAACGAGGCTAGTCATCTTATTTTAAGCCTGACTTGGCTAGTCGTCATCATATTTTAAGCCTGACGAGGCTAGTCGCCATAGTCTAAGCTTAACGAGGCTCCTCATCATATTTTATGCCAGACGTGGCAACTCGTCATATTCTAAGCCTGACGAGGCGCGTCGTCATATTTTAAGACTGACGTGGCTAGTCCTCATATTTTAAGCTTAACGTGGCTAGTCGTCATATTTTAAGCCAAACGAGGCTAGTCGTCATATTATAAGTCTGACGAGGCTAGTTGTCATATTTTAAGTCTGACTTGGCTAGTCGTCGTCATATTTTAAGCCTGACGAAGCTAGTCGTCATATTCTAAGCGTGGTGTGGCTAGTCGTCATATTTTAAGCATGACGAGACTAGTCGTCATATTTTAAGCCTGACTTGGCTAGTCATCATAGTATAGGTCTGGCAAGGCTAGTCGTCATATTAAAAGTCAGACGAGGCTAGTTGTCATATATTAAGCCTGACTTGGCTAGTCGTCGTCATATTTTAAGCCTGACGAGGCTAGTCGTCATATTCTATACCTGGTGTGGCTAGTCGTCATATTTTAAGCCTGACGAGGCTAGTCGTCATATTTTAAGCCTTATTTGGCTAGTCGTCATAGTATAGGTCTGATAAGGCTAGTCGTCATATTTTAAGCCAGACTTGACTAGTCGTCATTTTTTAAGCCTAACGAGGCTAGTCGTCATATTCTAAGCTTAACGAGGCTCGTCGTCATATTTTAAGCCTGACGTGGCTAGTCGTCATATTTTAAGCCTGACAGGGCTAGTCGTCATATTTTAAACCTGATGAGGCTTGTTGTCATATTTTAAGCCTGACGAGGCTAGTCATTTAAGCCTGACAGGCTAGTCGTCATATTTTAAGCCTGACATTGCTAGTCGTCATATTTTAAGCTTGACGTGGCTAGTCGTTATATTTTAAGGCTAACGAGGCTAGTCATCATATTTTAAGCCTGAATGGCTAGTCGTCATCATATTTTAAGCCTGACGAGGCCTAGTCGCCATAGTCTAAGCTTAACGAGGCTCATCATCATATTTTATGCCAGACGTGGCTACTCGTCATATTCTAAGCCTGACGAGGCTCGTCGTCATATTTTAAGACTAACGTGGCAAGTCGTCATGTTTTAAGCCTGACGTCGCTAGTCGTCATATTTTCAGCCGGACGAGGCTAGTCGTCATGTTATAAGTCTGACGAGGCTAGTTGTCATATTTTAAGTCTGACTTGGCTAGTCGTCGTCATATTTTAAGCCTGACGAAGCTAGTCGTCATATTCTAAGCTTGGTGTGGCTAGTCGTCATAATTTAAGCCTAACGAGGCTAATCGTCATAGTTTAAGCCTTACTTGGCTAGTCAGTATAGGTCTGATAAGGCTAGTCGTCATATTTTAAGCCAAACTTGGCTAGTCGTCATCATATTTTAAGCCTCACGAAGCTAGTCGCAATAGTCTAAGCTTTACGAGGCTCCTTATCATATTTTATACCCGACGTGGCTACTCGTCATATTCTAAGCCTAACGAAGCTTGTCGTCATATTTTAAGACTGACGTGGCTAGTCGTCATATTTTAAGCCTGACGAGGTTTGTCGTCATATTTTAAGGCAGACGAGGTTTGTCGTCATATTTTAAGCCTGACATTGCTAGTCGTCATATTTTAAACTTGGTGTAGCTAGTCGTCATATTTTAAGCCTGACTTGGCTAGTCGTCATCATATTTTAAGCCTGACGAGGCTAGTCGTCATATTCTAAGCTTAACGAGGCTCGTCGTCATATTTTAAGCCTGACGTGGCTACTCGTTATATTCTAAGCCTGACAAGGCTCGTCGTCTTATTTTAAGCCTGACGTGGATAGTCGTCGCATTTTAAGTGTAACGTGGCTAGTTGTCATATTTTAAGCCTGATGTGGCTTGTCGTCATATTTTAAACCTGACGAGGCTTGACGTCATACATTAAGCCTGATGTGGCTAGTCGTCATATTTTAAGTTTGACGAGGCTAGTCGTCATATTTTAAGCCTGACAGGGCTAGTTGTCATATTTGGCTAGTCGTCGTATTTTAAGCATGATGAGACTAGTCGTCATATTTTAAGCCTAACCAGGCTGTTCGTCATATTTTAAGCCTGACGTGGCTAGTCGTCATATTTTAAGCCGGACGAGGCTAGTCGTCATATTATAAGTCTGACGAGGCTAGTTGTCATATATTAAGCCTGACTTGGCTAGTCGTCGTCATATTTTAAGCCTGACGAGGCTAGTCGTCATATTTTAAACTTGGTGCGGCTAGTCGTCATATTTTAAGCCTAACGAGGCTAGTCGTCATATTCTAAACTTGGTGTGGCTAGTCGTTATATTTTAAGCCTGACGAGGCTAGTCGTCATATTTTAAACCTTACTTGGCTAGTCGTCGTCATATTTTAAGCCTAACGAGGCTAGTCGTCATATTCTAAGCTTAACGAGGCTCGTCGTCATATTTTAAGCCTGACGTGGCTAGTCGTCATATTTTAAGCCTGACGTGGCTAGTCGTCATATTTTAAACCTGATGAGGCTTGTTGTCATATTTTAAGCCTGACGAGGCTAATCATTTAAGCCTGACAGGCTAGTCGTCATATTTTAAGCCTGACGTTGCTAGTCGTCATAATTTAAGCCTAACGAGGCTAGTCGTCATATTTTAAGCATAGCTTGGCTAGTCGTCATATTTTAAGCTTGACGTGGCTAGTCGTCATATTTTAAGGCTAACGAGGCCAGTCATCATATTTTAAGCCTGACTTGGCTAGTCGTCATCATATTTTAAGCCTGACGAGGCTAGTCGCCATAGTCTAAACTTAACGAGGCTCCTCATCATATTTTATGCCAGACGTGGCAACTCGTCATATTCTAAGCCTGACGAGGCTCGTCGTCATATTTTAAGACTGACGTGGCAAGTCCTCATATTTTAAGCTTAACGTGGCTAGTCGTCATATTTTAAGGCAAACAAGGCTAGTCGTCATATTATAAGTTTGACTAGGCTAGTTGTCATATTTTAAGTCTGTCTTGGCTAGTCGTCGTCATATTTTAAGCCTGACGAAGCTAGTCGTCATATTCTAAGCGTGGTGTGGCTAGTCGTCATATTTTAAGCCTTACGAGACTAGTCGTCATATTTTAAGCCTGACTTGGCTAGTCATCATAGTATAGGCCTGACAAGGCTAGTCGTCATATTTAAAGCCTGACGTGGCTAGTCGTCATATTTTAAGCCGGACAAGGCTAGTCGTCATATTTTAAGCTTGACGTGGCTAATCGTCATATTTTAAGGCTAACGAGGCTAGTCATCATATTTTAAGACTGACGAGCCTAGTCGCCATAGTCTAAGCTTAACGACGCTCCCCATCATGTTTTATGCCAGACGTGGCAACTCGTCATATTCTAAGCCTGAAGAGGCTCGTCGTCATATTTTAAGACTGACGTGGCAAGTCCTCATATTTTAAGCCTGACCTGGCTAGTCGTCATATTTTATGCCTGACGAGGCTAGTCGTCATATTATAAGTCTGACGAGGCTAGTTGTCATATTTTAAGTCTGACTTGGCTAGTCGTCGTCATATTTTAAGCCTGACGAAGCTAGTCGTCATATTTTAAGCGTGGTGTGGCTAGTCGTCATACTTTAAGCCTGACGAGACTAGTCGTCATATTTTAAGACTGACTTGGCTAGTCATCATAGTATAGGTAGAACAAGGCTAGTCGGCATATTTAAAGCCTGACGTGGCTAGTCGTCATATTTTAAGCCGGACAAGGCTAGTCGTCATGTTATAAGTCTGAAGAGGCTAGTTGTCATATTTTAAGTCTGACTTGGCTAGTCATCGTCATATTTTAAGCCAAACGAAGCTAGTCGTCATATTCTAAGCTTGGGGTGGCTAGTCGTCATATTTTAAGCATGACGAGGCTAGTCGTCATATTTTAAGCCTTACTTGGCTAGTCGTCATATTATAGGTCTGATAAGGCTAGTCGTCATATTTTAAGCCAGACTTGGCTAGTCGTCATCATATTTTAAGCCTGACGAAGCTAGTCGCAATAGTCTAAGCTTAACGAGGCTCCTCATCATATTTTATATCCGACGTGGCTACTCGTCATATTCTGAGCCTGACGAGGCTTGTCGTCATATTTTAAGCCTGACGAGGCTTGTCGTCATATTTTAAGCCTGACGAGGCTTGTCGTCATATTTTAAGCCTGACATTGGTAGTCGTCATATTTTAAGCTTGGTGTTGCTAGTCGTCATATTTTAAGGCTAGTCATCATATTTTAAGCCTGACTTGGCTAGTCGTCATCATATTTTAAGCCTGACGAGGCTAGTCGTCATATTCTAAGCTTAACGAGGCTCGTCGTCATATTTTAAGCCTGACGTGGCTACTCGTTATATTCTAAGCCTGACAAGGCTCGTCGTCATATTTTAAGCCTGACGTGGATAGTCGTCGCATTTTAAGTCTAACGTGGCTAGTTGTCATACTTTAAGCCTGATGTGGCTAGTCCTCATATTTTAAGTTTGACGAGGCTAGTCGTCATATTTTAAGCCTGACATGGCTAATTGTCATATTTGGCTAGTCGTCTTATTTTAAGCGTGATGAGACTAGTCGTCATATTTTAAGCCTAACGAGGCTGTTCGTCATATTTTTAAGCCTAACGTGGCTAGTCGTCATATTTTAAGCCGGACGAGGCTAGTCTTCATATTATAAGTCTGACGAGGCTAGTTGTCATATATTAAGCCTGACTTGGCTAGTCGTCGTCATATTTTAAACCTGACGAGGCTAGTCGTCATATTCTAAACTTGGTGTGGCTAGTTGTCATATTTTAAGCCTGACAAGGCTAGTCCTCATATTTTAAGACTTACTTGGCTAGTCGTCATAGTATAGGTCTGATAAGGCTAGTCGTCATATTTTAAGCCAGAGTTGGCTAGTCGTCGTCATTTTTGAAGCCTAACGAGGCTAGTCGTCATATTCTAAGCTTAACGAGGCTCGTCGTCATATTTTAAGCCTGACGTGGCTAGTCGTCATATTTTAAGCCTGACGTGGCTACTCGTCATATTTTAAACCTGATGAGGCTTGTTGTCATATTTTAAGCCTGACGAGGCTAGTCATTTAAGCCTGACAGGCTAGTCGTCAACTTTTAAGCCTGACGTTGCTAGTCGTTATATTTTAAGCCTAACGAGGCTAGTCGTCATATTTTAAGCATGGCATGGCTAGTCGTCATATTTTAAGCTTGACGTGGCTAGTCGTCATATTTTAAGGCTAACAAGGCTAGTCATCAAATTTTAAGCCTGACTTAGCTAGTCGTCATCATATTTTAAGCCTGACGAGGCTAGTCGCCATAGTCTATGCTTAACGAGGCTCCTCATCATATTTTATGCCGACGTGGCAACTCGTCATATTCTAAGCCTGACGAGGGTCGTCGTCATATTTTAAGACTGACGTGGCAAGTCCTCATATTTTAAGTTTGACGTGGCTAGTAGTCATATTTATGTCAAACGAGGCTAGTCGTCATATTATAAGTCTGACGAGGCTAGTTGTCATATTTTAAGTCTGACTTGGCTAGTCGTCGTCATATTTTAAGCCTGACGAAGCTAGTCGTCATATTCTAAGCTTGGTGTGGCTAGTCGTCATATTTTAAGCTTGACGTGGCTAGTCGTCATATTTTAAGGCTAACGAGGCTAGTCATCATATTTTAAGACTGACTTGGCTAGTCGTCATCATATTTTAAGACTGACGAAGCTAGTCGCCATAGTCTAAGCTTAACGAGGCTCCTCATCATGTTTTATGCCAGACGTGGCAACTCGTCATATTCTAAGCCTGACGAGGCTCGTCGTCATATTTTAAGACTGACGTGGCAAGTCCTCATATTTTAAGCCTGATGTGGCTAGTCGTCATATTTTAAGCCAGACGAGGCTAGTCGTCATATTATAAGTCTACCGAGGCTAGTTGTCATATTTTAAGTCTGACTTGGCTAGTCATATTCTAAGCTTGGTGTGGCTAGTCGTCATATTTTAAGCCTGATGAGCATAGTCGTTATATTTTAAGCCTGACTTGGCTAGTCATCATAGTATATGTTTGACAAGGCTAGTCGTCATATTTTAAGCCTGACGTGGCTAGTCGTCATATTTTAAGTCGGACAAGGCTAGTCGTCATATTATAAGTCTGACGAGGCTAGTTGTCATATTTTAAGTCTGACTTGGCTAGTCGTCGTCATATTTTAAGCCTAACGAAGCTAGTCGTCATATTCTAAGCTTGGTGTGGCTAGTCGTCATATTTTAAGCATGACGAGGCTAGTCGTCATATTTTAAGCCTTACTTGGCTAGTCGTCATAGTATAGGTCTGATAAGGCTAGTCGTCATATTTTAAGCTAGACTTGGCTGGTCGTCATCATATTTTAAGCCTGACGAAGCTAGTCGCAATAGTCTAAGCTTAACGTGGCTCCTCATCATATTTTATACCCCACCTGGCTACTCGTCATATTCTAAGCCTGACGAGGCTCGTCGTCATATTTTAAGACTGACGTGGCTAGTCGTGATATTTTAAGCCTGACGTTGCTAGTCGTCATATTTTAAGCCTGACGAAGCTTGTCGTCATATTTTAAGCTTGACATTGCTAGTCGTCATATTTTAAGCTTGGTGTAGCTAGTCGTCATATTTTAAGCCTGACAAGGCTAGTCGTCATATTTTAAGCCTGACTTGGCTAGTCGTCATCATATTTTAAGCCTGACGAGGCTAGTCGTCATATTCTAAGCTTAACGAGGCTCGTCGTCATATTTTAAGCCTGACGTGGCTACTCGTTATATTCTAAGCCTGACAAGGCTCGTCGTCATATTTTAAGCCTGACGTGGATAGTCGTCGCATTTTAAGTCTAACGTGGCTAGTTGTCATATTTTAAGCCTGATGTGGCTTGTCGTCATATTTTAATCCTGACGAGGCTTGACGTCATACTTTAAGCGTGATGTGGCTAGTCCTCATATTTTAAGTTTGACGAGGCTAGTCGTCATATTTTAAGCCTGACATGGCTAGTTGTCATATTTGGCTAGTCGTCGTATTTTAAGCGTAATGAGACTAGTCGCCATATTTTAAGCCTAACGAGGCTGTTCGTCATATTTTAAGCCTGACGTGGCTAGTCGTCATATTTTAAGCCGGACGAGGCTAGTCGTCATATTATAAGTCTGACGAGGCTAGTTGTCATATATTAAGCCTGACTTGGCTAGTCGTCGTCATATTTTAAACCTGACGAGGCTAATCGTCATATTCTAAACTTGGTGTGGCTAGTCGTCATATTTTAAGCCTGACGAGGCTAGTCGTCATATTTTAAGTCTTACTTGGCTAGTCGTCATAGTATAGGTCTGATAAGGCTAGTCGTCATATTTTAAGCCAGACTTGGCTAGTCGACGTCATTTTTGAAGCCTAACGAGGCTAGTCGTCATATTCTAAGCTTAACGAGGCTCGTCGTCATATTTTAAGCCTGACGTGGCTAGTCGTCATATTTTAAGCCTGACGTGGCTACTTATCATATTTTAAACCTGATGAGGCTTGTTGTCATATTTTAAGCCTGACGAGGCTAGTCATTTAAGCCTGACAGGCTAGTCGTCAGCTTTTAAGCCTGACGTTGCTAGTCGTCATATTTTAAGCCTAACGAGGCTAGTCGTCATATTTTAAGCTTGGCATGACTAGTCGTCATATTTTAAGCTTGACGTGGCTAGTCGTCATATTTTAAGGCTAACAAGGCAAGTCATCATATTTTAAGCTTGACTTGGCTAGTCGTCATCATATTTTAAGCCTGACGAGGCTAGTCGACATAGTCTATGCTTAACGAGGCTCCTCATCATATTTTATGCCAGACGTGGCAACTCGTCATATTCTAAACCTGACGAGGCTAGTCGTCATATTCTAAACTTGGTGTGGCTAGTCGTCATATTTTAAGCTTGACGTGGCTAGTCGTCATATTTTTAGCCAAACGAGGCTAGTCGTCATATTATAAGTCTGACGAGGCTAGTTGTCATATTTTAAGTCTGACTTGGCTAGTCGTCGTCATATTTTAAGCCTGACGAAGCTAGTCGTCATATTCTAAGCTTGGTGTGGCTAGTCGTCATATTTTCAGCTTGACGTGGCTAGTCGTCATATTTTAAGGCTAATGAGGCTTGTCATCATATTTTAAGACTGACTTGGCTAGTCGTCATCATATTTTAAGACTGACGAGGCTAGTCGCCATAGTCTAAGCTTAACGAGGCTCCTCATCATGTTTTATGCCAGACGTGGCAACTCGTCATATTCTAAGCCTGACGAGGCTCGTCGTCATATTTTAAGACTGACATGGCAAGTCCTCATATTTTAAGCCTGATGTGGCTAGTCGTCATATTTTAAGCCAGACGAGGCTAGTCGTCATATTATAAGTCTGACGAGGCTAGTTGTCATATTTTAAGTCTGACTTGGCTAGTCATATTCTAAGCTTGGTGTGGCTAGTCGTCATATTTTAAGCCTGACGAACATAGTCGTTATATTTTAAGCCTGACTTGGCTAGTCATCATAGTATATGTCTGACAAGGCTAGTCGTCATATTTTAAGCCTGACGTGGCTAGTCGTCATATTTTAAACCGGACAAGGCTAGTCGTCATATTATAAGTCTGACGAGGCTAGTTGTCATATTTTAAGTCTGACTTGGCTAGTCGTCGTCATATTTTAAGCCTAACGAAGCTTGTCGTCATATTCTAAGCTTGGTGTGGCTAGTCGTCATATTTTAAGCATGACGAGGCTAGTCGTCATATTTTAAGCCTTACTTGGCTAGTCGTCATAGTATAGGTCTGATAAGACTAATCGTCATATTTTAAGCTAGACTTGGCTAGTCGTCATCATATTTTAAGCCTGACGAAGCTAGTCGCAATAGTCTAAGCTTAACGTGGCTCCTCATCATATTTTATACCCGACGTGGCTACTCGTCATATTCTAAGCCTGACGAGGCTCGTCGTCATATTTTAAGACTGACGTGGCTAGTCGTCATATTTTAAGCCTGACGTCGTTAGTTGTCATATTTTATGCCTGACGAGGCTTGTCGTCATATTTTAAGCCTGACATTGCTAGTCGTCATATTTGAAGCTTGGTGTAGCTAGTCGTCATATTTTAAGCCTGACGAGGCTAGTCGTCATATTTTAAGCCTGACTTGGCTAGTCGTCATCATATTTTAAGCCTGACGAGGCTAGTCGTCATATTCTAAGCTTAACGAGGCTCGTCGTCATATTTTAAGCCTGACGTGGCTACTCGTTATATTCTAAGCCTGACAAGGCTCGTCGTCATATTTTAAGCCTGACGTGGATAGTCGTCGCATTTTAAGTCTAACGTGGCTAGTTGTCATATTTTAAGCCTGATGTGGCTTGTCGTCATATTTTAATCCTGACGAGGCTTGACGTCATACTTTAAGCCTGATGTGGCTAGTCCTCATATTTTAAGTTTGACGAGGCTAGTCGTCATATTTTAAGCCTGACATGGCTAGTTGTCATATTTGGCTAGTCGTCGTATTTTAAGCGTAATGAGACTAGTCGCCATATTTTAAGCCTAACGAGGCTGTTCGTCATATTTTAAGCCTGACGTGGCTAGTCGTCATATTTTAAGCCGGACGAGGCTAGTCGTCATATTATAAGTCTGACGAGGCTAGTTGTCATATATTAAGCCTGACTTGGCTAGTCGTCGTCATATTTTAAACCTGACGAGGCTAGTCGTCATATTCTAAACTTGGTGTGGCTAGTCGTCATATTTTAAGCTTGACGTGGCTAGTCGTCATATTTTAAGCCAAACGAGGCTAGTCGTCATATTATAAGTCTGATGAGGCTAGTTGTCATATTTTAAGTCTGACTTGGCTAGTCGTCGTCATATTTTAAGCCTGATGAAGCTAGTCGTCATATTCTAAGCTTGGTGTGGCTAGTCGTCATATTTTAAGCTTGACGTGGCTAGTCGTCATATTTTAAGGCTAACGAGGCTTGTCATCATATTTTAAGACTGACTTGGCTAGTCGTCATCATATTTTAAGACTGACGAGGCTAGTCGCCATAGTCTAAGCTTAACGAGAAATCAATAGGAAGAAATCAACTTTCAAACATCAACCTTCATGTATTTACTCTAACCCTAGAACGAACAAACTATAGAATTAAAGAGAAGAATAAGAGAAAAAGAGAAAGAACTTGTGTAGAAGACATCTAGGGCTCCTCCCCTCTCCTCCAAAACTTGCTCCAAAGTCTGAACTCCTCTGAAAAACTAAGTAAAAGAGTATTTATAGAGTTTACAAACACCTAGTAATAAGTTAGACCCAATCCTAGACGAAATAGGAAGTCAAAATTCGCTCCAGGGGCGCCATAGCGGGCGCCCCGCGCCCCCGATCGCGTGAGGACAACCAGAGGACGCCACAGACTCTTCCGCTTTGGGCATGCGGCGCATGGGCAACCGCGCCCAACCCCTGCGCGCTATGGGTGGCGCGGCACGGAGCCCACGGCGCCTAGCCAATCTCCTTCTTCTTTGATCCGAAATCGTGTCCGTGTCATGCCTTCGTGTGCTCGATCCAATCCTCAATCAAAATCAAATCTTTTCTTGCTCAATCATGCTCCTAAAAGCTCCAATTACACTGCGTAACAACCTACACACGCACGACATAAAATCAGTGTAAAACCACAGTCACAAGCTATAAAACGAGCAAATAAGGTACTAAAACGTGAGGAAATATTAAGGAAATATAGGCATAAAATGCCAAACATCACCACCCCACACTTGAACCTTTGCTCGTCCTCGAGCAAGCACAAATAACTTCCCAACCTAGGTAAAACAGGTCTGCCTATGACCATGGTTGATACCGACCATTGAACCAATGCACACATGACTACTATGGATCCACAACATGCCAACAATTTACCAAAACCCAAAAATATGAGAACAACCACCCCAAAATAACTCAAATGCACAAACTCAACTTATTGCAACCATGCTCCCACAAAATCACACCTATCTACTCAACCAAGAAGCCATCAACTTCACCTATTTCATGCAAACCATGCGCCCTCACCAATATGAAGCAAAAGAGTGCCCCCCAAATATCCCACACAACAATAAATATCACGCATAGAATGGGGCAATAACCAATGAACTCACTCACTCTCATGAAAATCTCACACGTCACACGCAATGTACCATAGGCTTGCCCGTAGTGTAGGACTCCACTAATGTATGCTCACTCCAATCGGGATTAACTAGGACTTTAAAAAGGTCGGAATGTAGGCTAAGGGGCGGGTAGGATACATATGGTAATAGTGACTACCTCCCTAAGCACTTTAATACATCACAATTTAAATTAATCATCAATCTCATCAAGCCACCCAAATCAACAACTTCTACACATACACCTTCTCAACAAGTAGCAATTTTTGTTTTAAGCACACACTAGCAAGGAATGGATATTCTTTTCTCTTTTTATTTCTTTTTCCACAATTTTTTCAACTTTGCTCTTCTTTTTTTTTTTTTCTTTTTTTCAATTCACTCTTTTTTTTCAATTTCATCAACTTCCAACCTTGCCAATGTTTTTCACTACTTCACACTTTTCACAAATATTCCCTTTCATTAGCTCCACTCAAAAGTCTCCCAACATCCAACCACAACTCCAAAATAACAACACAATATCAATAAAGTGCTTAAGGAGTAAAGGGCCAAAAGAGTCAATTTAGAACAAATAGGTAGGCTCGGGGTGTGGGTGCCAACAAAAAGGATCAAAGAAATCACAACAATAATTTTTTTCAAGGCATATATGTAAAGGTAGGCAACAAAAGAAGGCCTTGTATCATTTCTCGACTAGAGCAAACCTAGGATTTCGCTTTGCACACACACGGGGCAAGTTCTAGACATTGATATGCAAACATGGAGCAAACAAGAATATGCCTCACACACACATTGCACATGGTCCACACAAAATGGCTCCATCAACAACTCCCAATCAAGCATCTAGAATGCAACTTGTGGAAATTTAAGCACTCATGCACAAAAGTTAGCAATCAAGTCAAACAAGCGGACTCAAGCATCTCAAGGGGGTTGTTCCAATTTTTCCTAGGCATGCATCAAAATTAAACCCAAGGACACCACAAATAGCACATGCAATCAATTCAAGTCCACCGGTATCAAACACATCAAAGGCACCTAGCATTCTACCTTTTTCCTTAGCCTAGGGTCACCTATAACTAACTACTCTAATCCTAAAAATAAAAAACTACCCGGTTCAAAGGTCTCCCCGTGGAAAAGAACCGAGGCCATAAGAAAAACCACGGGGTGGATGACATGTACCACTAATAAAACTAAAAGGAAAATCTTTTTGGAATTTTTCATTGGTTTTCTAATTTTTTTTCATTTTTGCATATAGTAAAGCAAGAAATAAATCAAAACAAAGTCAAGTGACAAAATAAAAAGACCTAAGGTACATGCATCCTAAACCTCAAAATAAAAACTAGATAAAGGGCAGTACCCCACCCCACACTTAAACTAAGCAATGTCCCAGTGCGACAAAGAAGTAAGTGCAAAAGGAAGAGTACAAGAAAAACTGCTCTGAAAGCTGGATGGTGCACGGGAGAGTGGACCTAGGCCTCCGCCTCATGATCAGTCTCATACTCACTATCTGGATCATTGGCCACAATATCGGAATCAGTGTTCTCATCCTCTCGCGGATCCACCCTTCCAGCCTCAACTTCGCCCAGCAGGACCTTCGAGGTCTCCGTCAACGGGACCTTGCGGTCAATAATAGTCATATCAACGCCCGACTGACGGGCCATAGCCTCTATCATCAAATACTGACGCGCGGCCAAGTTGGCACTTGTCTCCCGCAAATCATCCGCCGTCAGCTTCACCGGTGCTGTGGTGATCACCCCCTTGACCGAGGCAATGTCAAAAGGCCTCCCAAAATCAAGTACAATGCGATCCCCGACCTCATCTGCGGGGATGCCCGCCTTCTCTAAATACCGGGTCAAGAGGTTCCCAAAATACAACCGACTACATGATTTTTCATACCTCTCTTGTTTCATCATTTTCAACATGTAGTACCCAATGTTCACCGGCCTCCCGGTCATGAAAAAATACACCATGCACGCCCGAGTCTTAGTGACCTCGGAATAATGGGAACATGGAAGAATCCGTGCATTTATAAACCGCATCCATACACGCGCCGGCTTGATAAACTGGGAGAAGTGCATAAGCTTATGTCGCCCAGACGCTCCTCGCCCCCACTTATGCGTGGAGCCCTCACCACACAAAGTCTCCCGCAAGGCCGTGTAATCCGGTTTCTTGATGTAATTTCTCAACTCATCATAATCGGGGTCCGCTACCCCCAAGAATGCATTCAATGCCGTTGGATCTAATTTCACCTTCACTCCCCTAACCGTCACCATGTTATCATCCCTCCACACCTCATCGGGCTCCCAGTTAGCATAAAGTTCTTGGACCATGTCCAAGTTGGCGTGCCCCGGACTCTCAAACACTGAGTCCCACTTGAGGGCAATGATCTTCTCGGCCACATCTCTAAACTTTTGTAGCACCGGCCGTTTATCAATAGCTTGCTCGGGGATGTACCCCGCAAGCCTCACATTTTTATACCATGTTTGGCAATCTCCCTTCTTCACGAAAGAGAGGCCATACCGAGTCTTGCCTCCGGGACGTGGTATCGGCACCGCGTCCTTTGGAATCTTGGCCTTAGCCTTTGCTTTTGCCTTGGGCTTGGCCGGTGCCTTACCCTTTTGCTTTGAGGAGGAAGGCTCGGTTTGAGGTTCTCTCCTCGGGCCCGCAGTAGATGAAGAACTCGCCTTTTGAGATGTGGCTACCATGGTACCTACACAAACACAAACTTCAATGTTAGATGTAAAGCTATGCACCAAAAACAATTCAAGCTCAAGGGTACCACCCCACACTTAGCACACACTCTATGTGGCAATCACTTGTTTCAATGGCACGAGCACCCCACACTTGAACAAAACTAGCCATGGCAAAATATGCCACGTTTTGAATTTTTAAAATCAAGCTAGTGTGGGTGCCTCATGATCAAATCCAGTGTGTATGCAACACCTAATGTTCATTGTAAGCCTAAGGAATGCATTGCTACTTAAGAATTCACAATGTCATTGATATTTCATCTTTGAGGCTTTTTCACAAACACTTAGTGTGCAGAACTTTGAACTAGCAATTTCAATTAATTTTGTAATGTGCCAACCCTCCCAATGTGTTGGGAGATCTCTTTTTACAAGTCACAAGGTCTATACTAAGCATCATAGACAATTAAGCATATCAAGATTGAATTTTTATGAAGATGCTTGTAACTAGTTAAGAGAATCACCCATGAGCAATTATGAAGACAACTTACATGTTATTGAGAAGGAAGAGTAGTAATGTACTTACTTGATGGTGTTAGAAGTGATTGCACAAGATGTGGGATGAGTTCAAGTGTTGCAAGTGTATTAGTGTGTGTGTAGAGAGTGTTTGTAGTGAAAATAAGGGAGAAAAGATGTTAGGAATCGGGGTTATAGGGCAAGGGGGATTAAAGAATTTCGGGTCAAACCCGTTGACCCGTTTTTCAAACCAAAAAATTTCTCTCCGCGTTAAGCTCCGCGGCGCATGCCCATAGCGCGCACGTTTTACCACTCACTGCCTAGCCTTGCGCGTTGGCCTCCGCGGCGCACGCTTGTCGCGGCCAAGATTTTTGAGTTTCTGCCTATGGTGGCGCGGTGGGAGGCGCGGGGCGCTCCCAACCGCGCCTAGCTTCTTTGTTTCACTTTTTCTCGCGCTTTGGGAGGCGCGGGGCACTCCCGAACGCGCCCACGAACGTTTTTTCGCACCGAATTTCGATTCCAAGTACTGGCCAAGCGTGGGACATGTCTCGAGATGTCCCATCCCCCTCAATGCATTCATTTCACCTTATTTAGCTCACCCGATTCCTGCAAAAACGACACACAAAAACAACAAAAACGTGACACTATAAAAACAAAAGAAAACTAAACTATTACAAGTACAAACTCGGGTTGCCTCCCGAGAAGCGCCTTATTTAACGTCGTGGCCCGACGGGTATAAATCAAGGGTCCCTCAAAGTGATTGAAGTGCGGTGATTCACCGTACCTCCCCAATAGTGTTTCACCCGTTGACCATTAACCAAAAATGTGCTTTCAGAACCCGGGGCTCTCAATGCAACCGCTCCATGTGCGATAACCCGAACAACTTCAAAAGGCCCCGACCATCTCGACTTCAATTTGCCCGGAAACAATTTCAACCTCGAGTTGAACAACAATACACGCTGCCCGGGCTCAAAAGAGCGATGCTCAATGTGCTTATCATGCCACTTCTTTGTCCGTTCCTTATATAATTTCGCATTTTCATACGCATGGAAACGGAACTCTTCAAGTTCATGCAACTGGAGCATCCTCTTCTCACCCGCTAAGGTCATATCAAAGTTGAGCTTTTGAATAGCCCAATACGCCTTATGCTCTAATTCAACCGGCAAGTGACAAGCCTTCCCATAAACAAGCCTATATGGAGAGGTTCCAATAGGCGTTTTGAATGCAGTTCGATAGGCCCAGAGAGCATCATCTAACTTCATAGCCCAATCCTTCCTCGAGGCATTCACAGTCTTCTCAAGGATTTGCTTGATCTCTCTGTTAGACACTTCCACTTGGCCACTAGTTTGGGGATGATAAGCAGTAGCCACCTTGTGGCGAACCCCATACTTGGCCAATAATTTATTGAACAACAGGTTACAGAAATGCGTACCTTCATCACTAATGATAGCCCGCGGTGTCCCAAAACGAGTGAAAATATTCTTCTTCACGAACTTCACCACCACACTCGCATCATTTTTAGGAAGTGCAATGGCCTCCACCCATTTAGATACATAATCAACTGCTACAAGGATATATTTATTGCCCATAGAAGGTGGGAATGGACCCATAAAATCAATACCCCAACAATCAAACAGCTCAATCTCCAAAATATTGTTCAAAGGCATCTCGTGACGCCTAGTAATGGTACCCGTTCTTTGGCAATGATCACATTGCTTCACTAATGCATGAGCATCTTTAAATAAAGTAGGCCAAAAGAAACCAGATTGAAGTACCTTTGCAGCTGTTCGATCTCCACCAAGGTGGCCACCATAAGGAGAGGAATGGCAGCTCTGTAGAATCGGCTCTACTTCTTCCCTTGGAACACATCTCCTAGCTAGTTGATCAGCACCTATCTTGTACAAATAGGGCTCATCCCACACATAAAATCTGCTCTCATGAAGGAGTTTACGCTTTTGCTCAGCAGTTGCCCCAGGGGGATACACATCACTCACAAGAAAATTTACCATGTCAGCATACCATGGTGTTTCAGCTTCTTCTAGAGCAAAAAGTTGCTCATCAGGAAATACCTCTTTAATCTCAGGCCCCTCATCTACATGATCTCTATTCTCCAGCCTTGACAAATGATCAGCTACTTGATTCTCAGTCCCCTTGCGATCTCGAATTTCAACATCAAACTCTTGCAATAGGAGAACCCATCGAATAAGTCTCGGCTTGGAGTCCTTCTTTTCAAACAAATACCGGATTGCGGCATGATCAGTGTAGACAACAACACGAGTGCCAACCAAATAAGATCTGAATTTATCAAAAGCATAAACCACGGCTAGCAACTCCTTCTCAGTGGTAGTATAATTGGAATGGGCTGCATCAAGCGTCTTACTTGCATAATAGATGGAGTGAAAAATTCTTCCTATTCTTTGGCCTAGAACAGCCCCAATAGCATTATCACTCGCATCACACATCAATTCAAATGGCAAAGACCAGTCAGGAGCAATGATGATTGGTGCGGTCACCAACCTTTTCTTCAACTCTTCAAACGCCTTAATACAAGCATCATCAAACACAAATTTCACATCCTTCTCCAACAATTTGCACAAGGGAGTGGAAATTTTGGAGAAGTCCTTTATGAACCGTCTATAGAACCCTGCATGTCCCAGGAAACTACGCACCCCCTTAACAGAGATAGGTGGTGGTAATTTCTCAATAGCCTCTATCTTCGCCTTGTCAACCTCAATCCCTTGCTTTGACACCTTGTGCCCAAGTACTATGCCTTCTTGAACCATAAAGTGACATTTTTCCCAATTCAGCACCAGATTTGTTTCTTCACAACGGCTCAGCACAGCATCAAGGTTCTTCAAGTATTCATCAAAAGAGTCACCAACCACTGAGAAGTCATCCATAAACACCTCCACAAATTTTTCCACCATGTCAGTGAAAATAGCCATCATGCACCGCTGAAAGGTCCCTGGGGCATTACACAACCCAAATGGCATCCTCCTAAATGCATAGGTGCCATATGGACAAGTAAAAGTGGTCTTCTCTTGGTCTTCAGGGGCTATCACAATTTGATTGTAGCCCGAATAACCATCCAAGAAACAATAATACTCATGGCCTGCTAGTCTATCCAACATCTGATCAATAAAAGGGAGTGGGAAGTGATCTTTCCTGGTGGCCTTGTTCAGCTTCCTATAATCAATGCAAATTCGCCACCCTGTAACAGTTCTTGTAGGAATCAACTCATTGTTCTCATTCTTCACCACTGTCATGCCCTCTTTCTTAGGAACACACTGCACCGGACTCACCCACTTGCTGTCAGAGATAGGAAAAATAATACCAGCATCCAGCCACTTGATGACTTCATTCTTCACCACCTCTTTCATGATTGGATTTAGCCTCCTCTGCTGCTCTATGGATGGCTTATGATCTTCTTCCAAGAGAATTTTATGCATGCAGAAAGAAGGACTAATCCCTCTAATATCAGCAATAGTCCAGCCAATAGCTCTCTTGCGCTCTCGCAATACCCGCAACACCTTCTCAACCTGCACATCAGACAACAAAGAAGAAAGGATCACGGGCAAAGTATTACCTTCACCCAAATAAGCATAACGTAAATGTGCGGGTAAAGGTTTGAGCTCAAGATTAGGAGCTTTCTCAATAGACGGTTTAGCAGGAGCTAAGGTCAACGGTCTATCAAGCTCCTCAAATTTCTTCCACCCTGGGATGAATCTACTCTGCATATTAAGAACCTCCACAAATTCTTCAGTATCTTCATCCTTCAGGATATCATCATCATCACATAAGAGTGCCCTTTCCAAAGAATCAACATTAGAAGCCAAGAATGACCTCTCATCAGCAGTCAACTCATCATCTATTACTTTTACCATGGACAACTCTTCATAATGAGAAGGAAGCTGGGTAGCTCTGAACACATTAAACACAGCTTCTTCCCCATTTACCTTCATGATCATCTTGCCAGCTCTGACTCTAATAACAGCATCAGCAGTAGCCAAAAATCCTCTTCCCAAGATGAGAGGAACCTCAGGATCAGCTTCATAATCAAGAATAATAAAATCAACCGGTAATATGAACTGACCCACTTGTACAAGCACATCCTCAATAATCCCCTCAGGGCATGTCAAAGATCTATCAGCAAGCTGCAGGGTCACAGTAGTGGGTCGTGGCTCACCCAGGCCTAGCTTCCTAAAAACTGAAGAAGGCATCAAATTCACACTAGCACCCAAATCACATAAAGCACGACCAACCTCATGTTCCCCAATTTTCAAAGGGATGGTAAAACTGCCCGGGTCCTTCAATTTCTGCGGAAGCTTGCTTCTAACTCTGGAACTGCACTCCTCAGTAAGTGCAACTGTCTCAAACTCAGTCAATCTTCTCTTGTTAGCAACAATATCCTTGATGTATTTAGCATATTTGGGAACATCCCGCAAAAGCTCCACCAAAGGAATATTTACCTGAATTTGACTCAATATCTCCAAAAATTTCTTGCATGCTGCATCAACTTTCTGCTTCTGAAGTCTCTGCGGGAAAGGTGGTGGTGGTCTCACAATAGCAGACTGGGGCTGCTTTTCGGTTACCATTTCTGCTTCTTTTTCCACCTCCCTATCAATATTTGGCTCTAACTCACCAACAGGCTTCTTTGGCTTTGGGGGAACTTCCTCCAGTGCTCTTCCATTCCTCAAAGTCACTGCTTGCACAAATTCTCTAGGATTCTTCTCTGTATCACTCGGTAAAGCACCCCGAGGTCTATTATTTTGTGCTCCAGCAAGCTACCCCAATTGTCTTTCAAGATCTTTCTGTGCATTGCTCAAATCTTTTATTGTTTGTGCCTGAGATGCTGACTCATCGATGAGCCTTTGCTGCCCTGCAAGAATTTTCTTGAGCATATCCTCCATAGTATTAGACTGCTGTGGATGAGCCTGAGACTGTGATCCCTGCTGTGGTGCATTGTTTTGAGTAAATTGGGCTCTCTCATTACCCTGAAACTGCTCACGGGTATCCCTCCAAGAAAAATTTGGGTGATTACGCCAACCCGTGTTATAATTATTACCATACTGATTTCGGTTTTGGCCCTGTGATCTGTTCTGATTACCCACATAATACACTGATTCTGGGTTAGAGGGACAAACCTCAGTGCTATGATCCTCACCACATACCTCACAAAAGGCCTGAACTTGCTGCACTGGAGCTGGTTGTGGCTTTGCTTGGAGAGCCAGCTTGCTGATTTGATTGGAAATCGCATCCATCTTCGCTCGCAACTCTGTGATTCCATCTAGTTGAAGTACCCCAGCAGCTTTCTGTGTAGCCGCTCTGCTAGCCCCCTCACTAAGTATATTAGCTCTGCCATCACCCTGCCAATCAGGATTGCTCTGTGAAAACTTATCAAGTAAGTCATAGATCTGTTCAAAATTTAAGGCCAGCACTTGGCCTCCAGCAGCAGCATCAACCACAATCTTAGTATGTTGGTTCAATCCCTCAATAAAAGTGTGTGCAATAACCTCATTAGTTTGATTGTGGTGAGGACAATCTCTCAATAACGCTTTAAATCTCTCCCAGGCTGCATATAATGATTCGCCTTCAAACTGCCTGAAGGACAAAATTGCACTCCTCAACCTGGCCGTCTTAGCCAACGGATAAAACTTAGCCAAGAATTTCTTAGCTAAATCCTCCCAAGTAGTGATAGACCCAGGCTTTTCAGCCTTTAACCACTTCCTTGCTGTCCCAATCAATGAAAATGGGAACAAAGTCATTCGCACATAATCAGTAGGCACACCTGTCGGTGTATAAGTATCACTGATCTCCAGAAAGTTCTGCAAGTGTTGCTGCGGATCTTCATGCAGGAATCCACCATATTGCCCCGTCACATGCAGCAACTGAATCATGCCGGGCTTGATCTCAAAGTTCCCAGTAATAGCAGGCTTCACAATACTTGACTCTACTCCTTTCAGACTAGGAAGAGCCACATCTCGCACTGCTACTGTTTGTTCTTCAGCCATTTCAACAGGAAGAGATGCAAGTACGATTGCTAATGCTTCTCGATCTCTCGCTTCTTTCCTTGTCTTCCTCAAGGTTCTTTCAGGCTCGGGATCAAAAGGTGCGAGTGATTCGTCCTTTTTGTTCCTTTGCATTCAAAACCTATTGCCTGAAACAGCACAAGAAACTCAACAAAAAATTAAACCTGAATAGCAATTAAGTAATTGTTCAAAAGTAATTAGTCCGTAATTAGTCCCCGGCAACGGCGCCAAAAACTTGTTGCTCCCAACGCACACGCAAGTATACGTGGTCGACAAGTAATAAAGTGATAAGTAGAGTATCGTTCCCACGAGGACTATTCAGACTGAATTCTAGCAAACAATTTCCTAAAACTATTCAGGGATCTTTTTTCAATGGTTGAGAATTTACTAACTAAATGCAGTAATAAAAACAAGTAATTGAAATCAAGTAACAGAGCAAATTCTACGTTGTTATCAATAAAAGATGACGGTCCCGGGTCAGAGTTACGAACAATCCAGTTGAGTTTTCCAGTTGATTCTACTTCTTGATTTCCTAGATTGCTAACTACAGGTTAAATGTACCCATGAAAACCTTTCGATTCTTAACGGTCTACGCAGGCTACTCCAATCCCTATATGTCTATGGGTTGAATCACGTGCACGCATTAAAGAATTCTGTAATGAGTTAAACTAGGCGAGCAAGTATATGTCTATCCTACCCGCGAATTGGTTTCCCGATGCCCGGGTTCACAAACTAGTTCTATTCTTTCTTATTTGCGTTCATAAATTCCCTCTGTCGAGTTCAATCTAAGAACCGTAGATAGTGTTCAATTATACGGCCGTTATAATCAAACAATTAGGATCAAGAAAGAATAAACAATCTATAATGGTAAATCAATAGGAAGAAATCAACTTTCAAACATCAACCTTCATGTATTTACTCTAACCCTAGAACGAACAAACTATAGAATTAAAGAGAAGAATAAGAGAAAAAGAGAAAGAACTTGTGTAGAAGACATCTAGGGCTCCTCCCCTCTCCTCCAAAACTTGCTCCAAAGTCTGAACTCCTCTGAAAAACTAAGTAAAAGAGTATTTATAGAGTTTACAAACACCTAGTAATAAGTTAGACCCAATCCTAGACGAAATAGGAAGTCAAAATTCGCTCCAGGGGCGCCATAGCGGGCGCCCCGCGCCCCCGATCGCGTGAGGACAACCAGAGGACGCCACAGACTCTTCCGCTTTGGGCATGCGGCGCATGGGCAACCGCACCCAACCCCTGCGCGCTATGGGTGGCGCGGCGCGGAGCCCACGGCGCCCAGCCAATCTCCTTCTTCTTTGATCCGAAATCGTGTCCGTGTCATGCCTTCGTGTGCTCGATCCAATCCTCAATCAAAATCAAATCTTTTCTTGCTCAATCATGCTCCTAAAAGCTCCAATACACTGCGTAACAACCTACACACGCACGACATAAAATCAGTGTAAAACCACAGTCACAAGCTATAAAACGAGCGAATAAGGTACTAAAACGTGAGGAAATATTAAGGAAATATAGGCATAAAATGCCAAACATCACTCCTCATCATGTTTTATGCCAGACGTGGCAACTCGTCATATTCTAAGCCTGACGAGGCTCGTCGTCATATTTTAAGACTGACGTGGCAAGTCCTCATATTTTAAGCCTGATGTGGCTAGTCGTCATATTTTAAGCCAGACGAGGCTAGTCGTCATATTATAAGTCTGACGAGGCTAGTTGTCATATTTTAAGTCTGACTTGGCTAGTCATATTCTAAGCTTGGTGTGGCTAGTCGTCATATTTTAAGCCTGAAGAGCATAGTCGTTATATTTTAAGCCTGACTTGGCTAGTCATCATAGTATATGTCTGACAAGGCTAGTCGTCATATTTTAAGCCTGACGTGGCTAGTCGTCATATTTTAAACCCGACAAGGCTAGTCGTCATATTATAAGTCTGAGGAGGCTAGTTGTCATATTTTAAGTCTGACTTGGCGAGTCGTCGTCATATTTTAAGCCTAACGAAGCTAGTCGTCATATTCTAAGCTTGGGGTGGCTAGTCGTCATATTTTAAGCCTTACTTGGCTAGTCATCATATTATAGGTCTGATAAGGCTAGTCGTCATATTTTAAGCCAGACTTGGCTAGTCGTCATCATATTTTAAGCCTGACGAAGCTAGTCGCAATAGTCTAAGCTTAACGTGGCTCCTCATCATATTTTATACCCGACGTGGCTACTCGTCATATTCTAAGCCTGACGAGGCTCGTCGTCATATTTTAAGACTGACGTGGCTAGTCGTCATATTTTAAGCCTGACGTCGTTAGTTGTCATATTTTAAGCCTGACGAGGTTTGTCGTCATATTTTAAGCTTGGTGTAGCTAGTCGTCATATTTTAAGCCTGACGAGGCTAGTCGTCATATTTTAAGCCTGACTTGGCTAGTCGTCATCATATTTTAAGCCTGACGAGGCTAGTCGTCATATTCTAAGCTTAACGAGGCTCGTCGTCATATTTTAAGCCTGACGTGACTACTCGTTATATTCTAAGCCTGACAAGGCTCGTCGTCATATTTTAAGCCTGACGTAGATAGTCGTCGCATTTTAAGTCTAACGTGGCTAGTTGTCATATTTTAATCCTAACGAGGCTTGACGTCATACTTTAAGCCTGATGTGGCTAGTCCTCATATTTTAAGTTTGACGAGGCTAGTCGTCATATTTTAAGCCTGACATGGCTAGTTGTCATATTTGGCTAGTCGTCGTATTTTAAGCGTGATGAGACTAGTCGTCATATTTTAAGCCTAACGAGGCTGTTCGTCATATTTTAAGCCTGACGTGGCTAGTCGTCATATTTAAAGCCGGACGAGGCTAGTCGTCATATTATAAGTCTGACGAGGCTAGTTGTCATATATTAAGCCTGATTTGGCTAGTCGTCGTCATATTTTAAACCTGACGAGGCTAGTCGTCATATTCTATACTTGGTGTGGCTAGTCGTCATATTTTAAGCCTGACGAGGCTAGTCATCATATTTTAAGCCTTACTTGGCTAGTCGTCATAGTATAGGTCTGATAAGGCTAGTCGTCATATTTTAAGCCAAACTTGGCTAGTCGTCGTCATTTTAGAAGCCTAACGAGGCTAGTCGTCATATTCTAAGCTTAACGAGGCTCGTCGTCATATTTTAAGCCTGACGTGGCTAGTCGTCATATTTTAAGCCTGACGTGGCTAGTCATCATATTTTAAACCTGATGAGGCTTGTTGTCATATTTTAAGCCTGACGAGGCTAGTCATTTAAGCCTGACAGGCTAGTCATCATATTTTAAGCCTGATGTTGCTAGTCGTCATATTTTAAGCCTAACGAGGCTAGTTGACATATTTTAAACATGGCATGACTAGTCGTCATATTTTAAGCCTGACGTGGCTAGTCGTCATATTTTAAGGCTAACGAGGCTAGTCATCATATTTTAAGCCTGACTTGGCTAGTCGTCATCATATTTTAAGCCTGACGAGGCTAGTCGCGATAGTCTAAGCTTAACGAGGCTCCTCATCATATTTTATGCCAGACGTGGCAACTCGTCATATTCTAAGCCTGACGAGGCTCGTCGTCATATTTTAAGACTGACGTGGCAAGTCCTCATATTTTAAGCTTGACGTGGCTAGTCGTCATATTTTAAGCCTGACGAGGCTAGTCGTCATATTATAAGTCTGACGAGGCTAGTTGTCATATTTTAAGTCTGACTTGGTTAGTCGTCGTCATATTTTAAACCTGACGAAACTAGTCGTCATATTCTAAGCTTGGTGTGGCTAGTCATCATATTTTAAGCCTGACGTGGCTAGTCGTCATATTTTCAGCCGGACAAGGCTAGTCGTCATATTATAAGTCTGACGAGGCTAGTTGTCATATTTTAAGTCTGACTTGGCTAGTCGTTGTCATATTTTAAGCTTAACGAAGCTAGTCGTCATATTCTAAGCTATGGCTAGTCGTCATATTTTAAGCACGACGAGGCTAGTCGTCATATTTTAAGCCTTACTTGGCTAGTCATCATAGTATAGGTCTGATAAGGCTAGTCGTCATATTTTAAGCTAGACTTGGCTAGTCGTCATCATATATTAAGCTTGACGAAGCTAGTCGCAATAGTCTAAGCTTAACCTGGCTCCTCATCATATTTTATACCCGACGTGGCTACTCGTTATATTCTAAGCCTGACAAGGCTCGTCGTCATATTTTAAGCCTGACGTGGATAGTCGTCGCATTTTAAGTCTAACGTGGCTAGTTGTCATATTTTAAGCCTGATGTGGCTTGTCGTCATATTTTAATCCTGACGAGGCTTGACGTCATACTTTAATCCTGATGTGGCTAGTCGTCATATTTTAAGTTTGACGAGGCTAGTCGTCATATTTTAAGCCTGACATGGCTAGTTGTCATATTTGGCTAGTCGTCGTATTTTAAGCGTGATAAGACTAGTCGTCATATTTTAAGCCTAACGAGGCTGTTCGTCATATTTTAAGCCTGACGTGGCTAGTCCTCATATTTTAAGCCGGACGAGGCTAGTCGTCATATTATAAGTCTGACGAGACTAGTTGTCATATATTAAGCCTGACTTGGCTACTCGTCGTCATATTTTAAACCTGACGAGGCTAGTCATCATATTCTAAACTTGGTGTGGCTAGTCGTCATATTTTAAGCCTGACGAGGCTAGTCGTCATATTTTAAGCCTTACTTGGCTAGTCGTCATAGTATAGGTCTGATAAGGCTAGTCGTCATATTTTAAGCCAAACTCGGCTAGTTGTCGTCATTTTTTAAGCCTAACGAGGCTAGTCGTCATATTCTAAGCTTAACGAGGCAAGTCGTCATATTTTAAGACTTACGTGGCTAGTCGTCATATTTTAAGCCTGACGTGGCTAGTCTTCATATTTTAAGGCTAACGAGGCTAGTCATCATATTTTAAGCCTGACTTGGCTAGTCGTCATCATATTTTAAGCCTGACGAGGCTAGTCGCGATAGTCTAAGCTTAACGAGGCTCCTCATCATATTTTATACCCAACGTGGCTACTCGTCATATTCTAAGCCTGACGAGGCTCGTCGTCATATTTTAAGACTGACGTGGCTAGTCGTCATATTTTAAGCCTGACTTGGCTAGTCGTCATCATATTTTAAGCCTGACGAGGCTAGTCGTCATATTCTAAGCTTAACGAGGCTCGTCGTCATATTTTAAGCCTGACGTGGCTACTCGTTATATTCTAAGCCTGACAAGGCTCGTCGTCATATTTTAAGCCTGACGTGGATAGTCGTCGCATTTTAAGTCTAACGTGGCTAGTTGTCATATTTTAAGCCTGATGTGGCTTGTCGTCATATTTTAATCCTGACGAGGCTTGACGTCATATTTTAAGCCTGATGTGGCTAGTCGTCATATTTTAAGTTTGACGAGGCTAGTCGTCATATTTTAAGCCTGACATGGCTAGTTGTCATATTTGGCTAGTCGTCGTATTTTAAGCGTGATGAGACTAGTCGTCATATTTTAAGCCTAACGAGGCTGTTCGTCATATTTTAAGCCTGACGTGGCTAGTCCTCATATTTTAAGCCGGACGAGGCTAGTCGTCATATTATAAGTCTGACGAGGCTAGTTGTCATATATTAAGCCTGACTTGGCTAGTCGTCGTCATATTTGAAACCTGACGAGGCTAGTCATCATATTCTAAACTTGGTGTGGCTAGTCGTCATATTTTAAGCCTGACGAGGCTAGTCGTCATATTTTAAGCCTTACTTGGCTAGTCGTCATAGTATAGGTCTGATAAGGCTAGTCGTCATATTTTAAGCCAAACTTGGCTAGTTGTCGTCATTTTTGAAGCCTAACGAGGCTAGTCGTCATATTCTAAGCTTAACGAGGCAAGTCGTCATATTTTAAGTCTTACGTGGCTAGTCGTCATATTTTAAGCCTGACGTGGCTAGTCGTCATATTTTAAGGCTAACGAGGCTAGTCATCATATTTTAAGCCTGACTTGGCTAGTCGTCATCATATTTTAAGCCTGACGAGGCTAGTCGCCATAGTCTAAGCTTAACGAGGCTCTTCATCATATTTTATGCCAGACGTGGCAACTCGTCATATTCTAAGCCTGACGAGGCTCGTCGTCATATTTTAAGACTGACGTGGCAAGTCCTCATATTTTAAGCCTGGTGTGGCTAGTCGTCATATTTTAAGCCAGACGAGGCTAGTCGTCATATTATAAGTCTGACGAGGCTAGTTGTCATATTTTAAGTCTGACTTGGCTAGTCATATTCTAAGCTTGGTGTGGATAGTCGTCATATTTTAAGCCTGACGAGCATAGTCGTTATATTTTAAGCCTGACTTGGCTAGTCATCATAGTATATGTATGATAAGGCTAGTCGTCATATTTTAAGCCTGACGTGGCTAGTCGTCATATTTTAAACCGGACAAGGCTAGTCGTCATATTATAAGTCTGACGAGGCTAGTTGTCATATTTTAAGTCTGACTTGGCTAGTCGTCGTCATATCTTAAGCCTAACGAAGCTTGTCGTCATATTCTAAGCTTGGTGTGGCTAGTCGTCATATTTTAAGCATGACGAGGCTAGTCGTCATATTTTAAGCCTTATTTGGCTAGTCGTCATAGTATAGGTCTGATAAGACTAATCGTCATATTTTAAGCTAGACTTGGCTAGTCGTCATCATATTTTAAGCCTGACGAAGCTAGTCGCAATAGTCTAAGCTTAACGTGGCTCCTCATCATATTTTATACCCGACGTGGCTACTCGTCATATTCTAAGCCTGACGAGGCTCGTCGTCATATTTTAAGACTGACGTGGCTAGTCGTCATATTTTAAGCCTGACGTCGTTAGTTGTCATATTTTAAGCCTGACGAGGCTTGTCGTCATATTTTAAGCCTGACATTGCTAGTCGTCATATTTGAAGCTTGGTGTAGCTAGTCGTCATATTTTAAGCCTGACGAGGCTAGTCGTCATATTTTAAGCCTGACTTGGCTAGTCGTCATCATATTTTAAGCCTGACGAGGCTAGTCGTCATATTCTAAGCTTAACGAGGCTCGTCGTCATATTTTAAGCCTGACGTGGCTACTCGTTATATTCTAAGCCTGACAAGGCTCGTCGTCATATTTTAAGCCTGACGTGGATAGTCGTCGCATTTTAAGTCTAACGTGGCTAGTTTTCATATTTTAATCCTGATGTGGCTTGTCGTCATATTTTAATCCTGACGAGGCTTGACGTCATACTTTAAGCCAGATGTGGCTAGTCCTCATATTTTAAGTTTGACGAGGGTAGTCGTCATATTTTAAGCCTGACATGGCTAGTTGTCATATTTGGCTAGTCGTCGTATTTTAAGCGTGATGAGACTAGTCGTCATATTTTAAGCCTAACGAGGCTGTTCGTCATATTTTAAGCCTGACGTGGCTAGTCATCATATTTTAAGCCGAACGAGGCTAGTCGTCATATTATAAGTCTGACGAGGCTAGTTGTCATATATTAAGCCTGACTTGGCTAGTCGTCATATTTTAAACCTGACGAGGCTAGTCGTCATATTCTAAACTTGGTGTGGCTAGTCGTCATATTTTAAGCTTGAAGTGGCTAGTCGTCATATTTTAAGCCAAACGAGGCTAGTCGTCATATTATAAGTCTGACGAGGCTAGTTGTCATATTTTAAGTCTGACTTGGCTAGTCGTCGTTATATTTTAAGCCTGACGAAGCTAGTCGTCCTATTCTAAGCTTGGTGTGGCTAGTCGTCATATTTTAAGTTTGACGTGACTAGTCGTCATATTTTAAGGCTAACGAGGCTTGTCATCATATTTTAAGACTGACTTGGCTAGTCGTCATCATATTTTAAGACTGACGAGGCTAGTCGCCATAGTCTAAGCTTAACGAGGCTCCTCATCATGTTTTATGCCAGACGTGGCAACTCGTCATATTCTAAGCCTGACGAGGCTCGTCGTCATATTTTAAGACTGACGTGGCAAGTCCTCATATTTTAAGCCTGATGTGGCTAGTCGTCATATTTTAAGCCAGACGAGGCTAGTCGTCATATTATAAGTCTGACGAGGCTAGTTGTCATATTTTAAGTCTGACTTGGCTAGTCATATTCTAAGCTTGGTGCGGCTAGTCGTCATATTTTAAGCCTGACGAGCATAGTCGTTATATTTTAAGCCTGACTTGGCTAGTCATCATAGTATATGTCTGACAAGGCTAGTCGTCATATTTTAAGCCTGACGTGGCTAGTCGTCATATTTTAAACCGGACAAGGCTAGTCGTCATATTATAAGTCTGAGGAGGCTAGTTGTCATATTTTAAGTCTGACTTGGCGAGTCGTCGTCATATTTTAAGCCTAACGAAGCTAGTCGTCATATTCTAAGCTTGGGGTGGCTAGTCGTCATATTTTAAGCATGACGAGGCTAGTCGACATATTTTAAGCCTTACTTGGCTAGTCATCATATTATAGGTCTGATAAGGCTAGTCGTCATATTTTAAGCCAGACTTGGCTAGTCGTCATCATATTTTAAGCCTGACGAAGCTAGTCGCAATAGTCTAAGCTTAACGTGGCTCCTCATCATATTTTATACCCGACGTGGCTACTCGTCATATTCTAAGCCTGACGAGGCTCGTCGTCATATTTTAAGACTGACGTGGCTAGTCGTCATATTTTAAGCCTGACGTCGTTAGTTGTCATATTTTAAGCCTGACGAGGCTTGTCGTCATATTTTAAGCCTGACATTGCTAGTCGTCATATTTTAAGCTTGGTGTAGCTAGTCGTCATATTTTAAGCCTGACGAGGCTAGTCGTCATATTTTAAGCCTGACTTGGCTAGTCGTCATCATATTTTAAGCCTGACGAGGCTAGTCGTCATATTCTAAGCTTAACGAGGCTCGTCGTCATATTTTAAGCCTGACGTGGCTACTCGTTATATTCTAAGCCTGACAAGGCTCGTCGTCATATTTTAAGCCTGACGTGGATAGTCGTCGCATTTTAAATCTAACGTGGCTAGTTGTTATATTTTAATCCTGACGAGGCTTGACGTCATACTTTAAGCCTGATGTGGCTAGTCCTCATATTTTAAGTTTGACGAGGCTAGTCGTCATATTTTAAGCCTGACATGGCTAGTTGTCATATTTGGCTAGTCGTCGTATTTTAAGCGTGATGAGACTAGTCGTCATATTTTAAGCCTAACGAGGCTGTTCGTCATATTTTAAGCCTGACGTGGCTAGTCGTCATATTTAAAGCCGGACGAGGCTAGTCGTCATATTATAAGTCTGACGAGGCTAGTTGTCATATATTAAGCCTGATTTGGCTAGTCGTCGTCATATTTTAAACCTGACGAGGCTAGTCGTCATATTCTAAACTTGGTGTGGCTAGTCGTCATATTTTAAGCCTGACGAGGCTAGTCGTCATATTTTAAGCCTTACTTGGCTAGTCGTCATAGTATAGGTCTGATAAGGCTAGTCGTCATATTTTAAGCCAAACTTGGCTAGTCGTCGTCATTTTAGAAGCCTAACGAGGCTAGTCGTCATATTCTAAGCTTAACGAGGCTCGTCGTCATATTTTAAGCCTGACGTGGCTAGTCGTCATATTTTAAGCCTGACGTGGCTAGTCATCATATTTTAAACCTGATGAGGCTTGTTGTCATATTTTAAGCCTGACGAGGCTAGTCATTTAAGCCTGACAGGCTAGTCATCATATTTTAAGCCTGATGTTGCTAGTCGTCATATTTTAAGCCTAACGAGGCTAGTTGACATATTTTAAGCATGGCATGATTAGTCGTCATATTTTAAGCCTAACGTGGCTAGTCGTCATATTTTAAGGCTAACGAGGCTAGTCATCATATTTTAAGCCTGACTTGGCTAGTCGTCATCATATTTTAAGCCTGACGAGGCTAGTCGCGATAGTCTAAGCTTAACGAGGCTCCTCATCATATTTTATGCCAGACGTGGCAACTCGTCATATTCTAAGCCTGACGAGGCTCGTCGTCATATTTTAAGACTGACGTGGCAAGTCCTCATATTTTAAGCTTGACGTGGCTAGTCGTCATATTTTAAGCCTGACGAGGCTAGTCGTCATATTATAAGTCTGACGAGGCTAGTTGTCATATTTTAAGTCTGACTTGGTTAGTCGTCGTCATATTTTAAGCCTGACGAAACTAGTCGTCATATTCTAAGCTTGGTGTGGCTAGTCATCATATTTTAAGCCTGACGTGGCTAGTCGTCATATTTTAAGCCGGACAAGGCTAGTCGTCATATTATAAGTCTGACGAGGCTAGTTGTCATATTTTAAGTCTGACTTGGCTAGTCGTTGTGATATTTTAAGCCTAACGAAGCTAGTCGTCATATTCTAAGCTATGGCTAGTCGTCATATTTTAAGCACGACGAGGCTAGTCGTCATATTTTAAGCCTTACTTGGCTAGTCGTCATAGTATAGGTCTGATAAGGCTAGTCGTCATATTTTAAGCTAGACTTGGCTAGTCGTCATCATATATTAAGCTTGACGAAGCTAGTCGCAATAGTCTAAGCTTAACCTGGCTCCTCATCATATTTTATACCCGACGTGGCTACTCGTTATATTCTAAGCCTGACAAGGCTCGTCGTCATATTTTAAGCCTGACGTGGATAGTCGTCGCATTTTAAGTCTAACGTGGCTAGTTGTCATATTTTAAGCCTGATGTGGCTTGTCGTCATATTTTAATCCTGATATGGCTTGACGTCATACTTTAAGCCTGATGTGGCTAGTCGTCATATTTTAAGTTTGACGAGGCTAGTCGTCATATTTTAAGCCTGACATGGCTAGTTGTCATATTTGGCTAGTCGTCGTATTTTAAGCGTGATGAGACTAGTCGTCATATTTTAAGCCTAACGAGGCTGTTCGTCATATTTTAAGCCTGACGTGGCTAGTCCTCGTATTTTAAGCCGGACGAGGCTAGTCGTCATATTATAAGTCTAATGAGGCTAGTTGTCATATATTAAGCCTGACTTGGCTAGTCGTCGTCATATTTTAAACCTGACGAGGCTAGTCATCATATTCTAAACTTGGTGTGGCTAGTCGTCATATTTTAAGCCTGACGAGGCTAGTCGTCATATTTTAAGCCTTACTTGGCTAGTCGTCATAGTATAGGTCTGATAAGGCTAGTCGTCATATTTTAAGCCAAACTTGGCTAGTTGTCGTCATTTTTGAAGCCTAACGAGGCTAGTCGTCATATTCTAAGCTTAACGAGGCAAGTCGTCATATTTTAAGTCTTACGTGGCTAGTCGTCATATTTTAAGCCTGACGTGGCTAGTCTTCATATTTTAAGGCTAACGAGGCTAGTCATCATATTTTAAGCCTGACTTGGCTAGTCGTCATCATATTTTAAGCCTGACGAGGCTAGTCGCGATAGTCTAAGCTTAACGAGGCTCCTCATCATATTTTATGCCAGACGTGGCAACTCGTCATATTCTAAGCCTGACGAGGCTCGTCGTCATATTTTAAGACTGACGTGGCAAGTCCTCATATTTTAAGCTTGACGTGGCTAGTCGTCATATTTTAAGCCTGACGAGGCTAGTCGTCATATTATAAGTCTGACGAGGCTAGTTGTCATATTTTAAGTCTGACTTGGTTAGTCGTCGTCATATTTTAAGCCTGACGAAACTAGTCGTCATATTCTAAGCTTGGTGTGGCTAGTCATCATATTTTAAGCCAGACGTGGCTAGTCGTCATATTTTAAGCCGGACAAGGCTAGTCGTCATATTATATGTCTGACGAGGCTAGTTGTCATATTTTAAGTCTGACTTGGCTAGTCGTTGTCATATTTTAAGCCTAACGAAGTTAGTCGTCATATTCTAAGCTATGGCTAGTCGTCATATTTTAAGCACGACGAGGCTAGTCATCATATTTTAAGCCTTACTTGGCTAGTCGTCATAGTATAGGTCTGATAAGGCTAGTCGTCATATTTTAAGCTAGACTTGGCTAGTCGTCATCATATATTAAGCTTGACGAAGCTAGTCGCAATAGTCTAAGCTTAACCTGGCTCCTCATCATATTTTATACCCGACGTGGCTACTCGTTATATTCTAAGCCTGACAAGGCTCGTCGTCATATTTTAAGCCTGACGTGGATAGTCGTCGCATTTTAAGTCTAACGTGGCTAGTTGTCATATTTTAAGCCTGATGTGGCTTGTCGTCATATTTTAATCCTGACGAGGCTTGACGTCATACTTTAAGCCTGATGTGGCTAGTCGTCATATTTTAAGTTTGACGAGGCTAGTCGTCATATTTTAAGCCTGACATGGCTAGTTGTCATATTTGGCTAGTCATCGTATTTTAAGCGTGATGAGACTAGTCGTCATATTTTAAGCCTAACGAGGCTGTTCGTCATATTTTAAACCTGACGTGGCTAGTCCTCATATTTTAAGCCGGACGAGGCTAGTCGTCATATTATAAGTCTGAGGAGGCTAGTTGTCATATATTAAGCCTGACTTGGCTAGTCGTCGTCATATTTTAAACCTGACGAGGCTAGTCATCATATTCTAAACTTGGTGTGGCTAGTCGTCATATTTTAAGCCTGACGAGGCTAGTCGTCATATTTTAAGCCTTACTTGGCTAGTCGTCATAGTATAGGTCTGATAAGGCTAGTCGTCATATTTTAAGCCAAACTTGGCTAGTTGTCGTCATTTTTGAAGCCTAACGAGGCTAGTCGTCATATTCTAAGCTTAACGAGGCAAGTCGTCATATTTTAAGTCTTACGTGGCTAGTCGTCATATTTTAAGCCTGACGTGGCTAGTCGTCATATTTTAAGGCTAACGAGGCTAGTCATCATATTTTAAGCCTGACTTGGCTAGTCGTCATCATATTTTAAGCCTGACGAGGCTAGTCGCCATAGTCTAAGCTTAACGAGGCTCACCGGGTCACTACTTCCTTTGAAAGAAGGAATAGTGAGCTTCACACTATTAAGATTGTTGTTGTTGTCACGACCCCCTTGGAAAGGCTCCGGTTGGCCTCCAAAGTGATCTCCATAACCACCAAGATCCCTTCTAGCATTCCCTCCAAAGTACCCATGGGGTGGCCCTCGACCTCGGCCTCTACCCCTATCTACATTCCGTCCCCTAAATTGATAATGAGCATCATACCCATCATCACCATAGTCATTCTCCTCCCCTTCTGGAGCTTGTGCAACTTGCTCAAGAGGTTGAACATTTTGGATTGGTCCGGGAATTGGAACATTCCTTTGGGGATTGCCCATAAGGTTGGGAATAGTCACTCGTTGGGGATTGCCCAACAATTGGTCAATTCGATCACGATCCTCCCTTACCCGTTGTTGGCGATGAAGCAACTGAACAACTTGTTCTTGGGTAAAGGTCGGACTACTTGTGCCTTCACCGGCTTCGACTTGGGCACTCGGGGCCCCTTTCTCAACTTGGACACTCGGGGTCCCTTTCTCCGATTGGACATTGGAAGTCCCTTGCTCAACTAGGGCACTTGATGATACCCTCTCAAGGTTTTCAATCCTCAATTTCATACTATCCAATTTGGCAAGGATAGTAGCAAGGGCACTCTTAGCAAAATCTTCTCCTTCGGTGGACATTGTACCTACACAAGAAACAAACGTTAGCAAAACAACCTCACTCACTCCCTCACAAGTGTTTCACTCGGATCACTCGTTTAGTGGTGGTGGATATTTCACTCGGACTTGGATACTAATAGCTTCAAGTGGTTGAACAACAATCCTCAACTCAACCAACTATTCACAAGCCAATTGTACTCCCGGGTGAGTGGAGTTGATATGACTTTATGAACGCTAAGCACTTTGAAGTGAGGACTTGAGTTAAAAGGATTCTATGAGTCTTCTTAGAATTCTACTCTCCTATCTAGGCACAAGTTACCTAAAAGCAATCAAGGACTAGTACCAATTAAGTAGAATGGTTACTTAAAGTAGCACTAGCTAGATATTGTGCAAGCAAACAAATGGGAAAACCTAAGAAAAACTACCCCAAACAACACCTTCAGCCAGTAGGAGGGGCGCCTGAAATTCAGGAGGGGCGCCCAGGGTTGCAGGGAATCAGGCGGGCCGCCTGGGACCTAGGCGGGGTGCCTGAGGTCCTATGCAGAGTCTAAGCTAGGCGGGGCGCCTGGCCCTGAAGCAATCCCAATTCGTTCCAAACTTGTTCCAAGTCGATTTTCAATCCACAAATCCGATGTTTTCAACTTGTTTTCACAATCCAAGAATACCCAAAGTTGTTTTTTATCTTGCTTAACAAAATCCAATCAAATTTATAACCAAACAATCAATCAAATCAAGATTCAAAGCCAAGAAACTCAAGAACACAAGGATTTATCAAAGGGTTTCAACAAGGATTGTGATTCATTAAATTTGGTATTATACATGTTCAAATCCCACAAAATTGGTACCAAATCATTTGTTTTTCAGTCAAGATCAATCCCCAATATCAAGTTCCCAATCAAACACCCATTCAACCCAAGAATCAAGCCCAAATCATCAAGAACAAGGTTATCAAGGGTTTAAGGAAATTTTGGGGTTTCAAATTTTCAATTCCACCAATCCAAGTATTTTTGGTACCCAAACAACGGAATTTCAACCACGATCAAGAATCTATAACACCCATATCATGAATCGAACACACCAACAAATTACACCAAATTTTTGGATTTTTAAAATTTCAATTTTTGTTTTGTGTTTTTCTTCTTTCAATAACAACAACAAGAAAACTAAAGTAGAAACTAACCTAGGCACGAAGAATCAATGGTCGGGGGTTTGTAGAAACAAAACCCGAGCCTTGCTCTGATACCAAATGATGTAGGAAAAAAACGGAAGCGATAAAATAGATAGAAAAGCGAAACGAGGCTCGAACAAAGACCCAAGTAGCAACAGAGAACTAGTTCCGTTACACCCCGGATGGATGTCAAGGATCACCTCACTATGCAACTACCCTCGAGCCAACGGGGACTCGCAAGTAGAATGATCGGGGCGGGGTTGTTATGCAACTAGAATCCACTAGATATAAACAAGTCCCAAACATAGGTTCTTTCATTCATTCTCAAAGAGCATTGCTCAATTCTCACATTCATCAATAATAAGCTAAGTGTTCAAAATAAGCTATACTTGGGTTTTTATAGTGTTTCCCAAGTTTACATAATGACTTAAGTGTCCTTACTAATAAGGTTCATCAAATAAGCCACGTAGGGCAAAACAGTAAAAGAAGCATAAGTCCAGCAGCTGGGAGGGGCGCCTGGCTTGTGCTGGGTCTGGGAGGGGCGCCTGGGGTTAGGCGGGGCGCCTGGCTGAAGGCCTAGGCAGGCGGCCGCCTGGGTAGGGGCGCCTAGTTGGGCGGCCCGCCTGTGCACAATTGCACTTTCATGCAGCGAGTTTTCCAGGTGGGGCGCCTGGGCTAGGCGGGGCGCCTAGCTGTGCTGGGCCTCCCTCCTCCTCCTTAGGCGTGAGGCTTAGAGCTGAGATCATCCGGAACGTCTTCCCAATGCTTTCTTCATCGATTCCTCTCCTCACCAAGTGTAAATGCATCTCTTGGACCTCCTTGGCTTGGCTCCGAGTGAATGGTCTCCTCGTGACGGATTGCCCGGCATCACTTCACAAATCAACTTGTTTTTGCTCCAAATTTGAGATATATAAGCTCCTTATATGTCAGCTAACAAACCCCAATGATCAATTCTTCAAAAACAACCAAATCGAAAAGCCTCAAATCACTTATTGAAGAACTTGAAGAACCCTAGAATTTGAATCTTCAATTGATGCCCCAAACGTTGTTTGTTGTTCAATTCCTTTCAAAGACAGCTTCTAGTATCAATAATCAACAACTTCCAACAAAAATTTCATCCAAAGAAACCTTAAATCTATGACTCAATTTTTTTCGGAATTTTTGAATTTTTTAATTTATTTATTTATTTATTATTTTTCAAATTTGGAAAATCAAAACCTAGATAGTGTTTGTAGAAACAAACATCGAACCTGGCTCTGATACCAAATGATAGGATCCTAAATATTAAGTTTAGGAAACGAGCAATCAAACGATAAAATCAACGACACAAAGTAATAATAGAAGGGAATAGGGGGATAGATAGAAGAAAGAAAGGAATTAAATCCCTCAATTGTAGGTATATTAGACAACTCGTGATCGCGAAATGTAGTTTGAAGCTCTTCATCGCGATCGCGCTGAATCTCTCGCGATCGCGGACTATGACTGAGTCCTTCTACGTGAACGCGCTCTGTGGCGTCACGATCGCGAAGCATACGCAAAACTCTAGAATCCAGCAAGCTCCAATTCTGCTCTTTTGGCCATTCTTTGGCTTAGAACTTGCTTTCCATGCCCTTTTAAAGCACTCCAAGCTCTTGATGTCGATTACGAATTCTCCACGACTTCGAGTGCCAATCCGAATCGCATCACTATATGAAGAAATGATGTCGAATTGGTTTTACGTTATGTTTTGTTTTGATTTTTGTATATAAGCAGAACAATGACGATTTGGCCTTTTTTTATTTACAAATGGACGTGAAACACAGACGGGTTGATAATTTTTTTTCTGCCTAGTATATGAGCAAAATTGTGACAATTTGACCTTATTTATTCACAAAATAGACATGAAACATAGCGGGATTGACATTGTTTTTTGCTGGGTAGAAAGCAGTGGCATTTTTGTAATATCAAAATTTATAAGGTGCGGTGGCATTTTTGTAATTACGAGAAGTGCTTTATTAGAAAAGATATTTTTGTACATTCAGTTTCTTTTAATGTAAAGTGCTCAAGTTTTTAAGGCCACCAAAAAATTGCTCATGTTAGACTTTTGCACTCATTTTTATAATTCATCTCAATTAAAAAGTTACCAAATATGAAACGAGGAGTATCAATTATCTCGTTATAGCTTTCTCAAGACAAAATTAAATAGTTCATCAATACAAATAAAAATTTCTCTTTATTTGACTTGTTACTAAATCTACTCGATTCAATCCGAGCTCTTCGAATTGGAAAGAACTCGGCTCATATGCACCGCGTCAACTTAGGAACAACGTAGTCTTTCAGCAAAGCTAAAATGAAATGGTTTAATATTCCACCTTAGATTCATTTACAAGAAATAACTTACTGGCTAAAATATACTCATAGTAAATTTGATCCACAAATAACATGTATATCACGTCAACGAGAATAATGTTGCTGCAACTTAGACTAGCAAATTCTCCTTTCTTTCCGTTTTCTTTTCTTTTCGTTTCTTTTTCCTCTCCTCTCAACCCTAGTTGGCATTCAGGGAGAGTAGAGAGAATTCATCCTTTATAGCTATTGTTATATCAGCATGTTCGCACAAGCCATGTCCACGAGGACCACAACTTTAAACACTGCCCTTCTCTACCAATAATAAAAGTGAGGTTGGGTTCATCATCAAAATATACCAACAGCAAAACTTGGGAACTCACACATCAGTGAACAGGTTTACAGCTTTTTCAGCGTAATGGAATCCTTATAAGCTGGCTTACCATGTATTGGTCCGTTTCAAGTAGGCCAACACACCAATACTTGTTAGCACAAGAGCGCCTGCAAAAATTCCCATGTGCATTGTACGCAATCCATCTTTCTCCACAGAGGTAGTACTCAATTCTAGCGCTGATTTTTCTTGGTTTACATCAGAGTAGTCTAGATGCAATCTTAATACCTGCAAAAGAAATGCAGCAATCCTGAAGGTCAGAATACTATGACCAAACTTTGATGTAATACGCAGAAGTAAAGATACACAAATAGAAGGAAACTAAGATGGATAAGAAATGGAGGCTGGAGATGGAAGAAAGAAAGGCTAATCTCACAATTGAAGTATTCTAGTTAAACAAGTATACACTTGAAAATAACAAAAAATGAACATTCAATTACATGACTAGATCCAAGGAAGAGGAAAATTGAACTCAAGCTATGAACATCTCACTAACAGAGATTCAAGAGAGTATCACTGAAGAGATAAAAGGGTTCTCTAACTCACAATGAGCTCATTCATCCATCAATATAATCTAACTAAAATAAAGTTATCCTATGCTACTTATAGCTAGGGTTCTCTAAAGTAGAAATGACTAAAGTACCCTTAGTTACATGCCAATATAATACGTAGCCAAAAATGACCCTTGTACGCTCTCTTGAAAGACTATGCTCTTGACATTACGCAGATATCCTTCACGCCATGAGTGCTTCCAGGACTTGCATCAAAACAGTCCACTGACAAATAGATTCTTGGCGGAGTTATAGTGAGGAAAAGACTCCCTTAAGTATAGGGTTAGACTCATTCTTATTAATATTATACCATGGAACATAACGTCATTTTTACAAGCGCTTTCCGTACACTTAAAAGGAGTAACTCCATGAGGGAAAACGGCATATCTACACAAATCTAACAAGACTAATGAGAATATTTTTCTTCCCTACTCTTTCCTACTGCGAAATGAATGAACTGGTAACAACCCCCTCTTCTCTTGAAACAATTCATTAACATTGGAGCCTCAGGCCTTCTCTCATGTCCTCCTCTATACACAATTCTCTTTCCTCACAAGTAGTAGTAGACACATGCACAGACCTAACAAGTACACACAAACCCATTATAGCTATCCAAACTCTCTTCTTATGCATTGCACCACCATTAGAGCTTCACCTTAAGATAACTATTGCATTTAAATTCAGATCGAGCACTGCCACAACCTTCACAAGAAATGGTATCCTTCACTTTTTGTCCTCTATAAATGCACACACATAAGGAGCAACCAAATGCCACATCCAGAATGGCAAATACATTTTACCCAGCTCGAAAAACTCAGAGATATAGTTCTTACTTCTTAGCTATCAAATTCATTACACTTGCCCATATTAATTAAGGCTTGTTCGAATTTGGGCATTTTACGAGAAGGCAAAAAGATTGTTGCGCACAGCGAAATGTGGGTTTTAGTTAGAAATATGTTCTAGGAAGTGGGAACGTGTAGATTCATGTGTACACTATGAACCAAAAGCCTAGATCAGCAAATGCTACACCACCAAGTGTGAGGGTTCTAAAAAATCAGCAAGCTCCTAGTGTATAATCTTGGCCTAACGGTTTACATATATGTTGGAGTCAAAACTACACCTACAAAGAACATTGCAAACTCAATATTTTACCAAGTTTGAGCTCACAACAACTTACCACCAGTGTTATCCCGCAAGTGAGGCCTGGGGAGGGTGAGATGTACGCAGAACTTACCCCCACCAAGGATTAAGAGGTTATTTCTGATAGACCCCCGGCTAAAGAAAAACATTTTTAAAAACAAGTTTGAAAAGAAAAATGATGAAAACAACATGGTAACGAAAATACTGACATAAACACTAAAGATTAATGAGGTAAACAGCAAATACGAAAAGCAATAAAAACAAAAAATAAGACAAAAATAGTATATATACAAATAATACTAATGCTAATATGACATAAATCGCTCGACTACTATCTAACCTTCTACCCTAATCATCAACCTCCATGCTACCTCCATGCTATCATATCTATCCTCGGTGATCTGGGGTGAGCTATGTCCTGTCTAGAATACAGCAATAAAGGACATTCTTAAGTCAATATTGTACCAAGTTTGAGCTTGCACAAGTAGGAGAAGAAGAGGAGGGGTAGTTTAAGTTTAGACTATTATTGCTCTTTGTTTTGAAAGATGAGGACTATTTATGTCCCATGTAATATATT
The DNA here is from genome assembly GCA_037355625.1 of Petunia x hybrida. Classification (NCBI taxonomy): domain Eukaryota; kingdom Viridiplantae; phylum Streptophyta; class Magnoliopsida; order Solanales; family Solanaceae; genus Petunia; species Petunia x hybrida. The sequence continues at coordinate 2,023,593 of JBBBVM010000071.1, forward strand.
AAGGACCAAATGACTCTACCCTTATACTCTAGGGACTATTTTTGTCTTTTCTCAAATTTTGGTCAACTAACATACCCAGTATGATTCCAGAGTTCTTATGCTCAAGGGAAACCATACTTTTTCCTGGAAAATCAAATGTAATCATTAATTACACCAAGTTGATGTTAAAAGTGTTAACATGATAATTCATTTCTCGACCTTATGCGACAATTCACCAAAAAATTCCTCATGGTGATCACAATTTCATTCTTAACAGCGAGATGCAATTGCTCATTGATGCAATACGAACCAGGCTCACCTGTTCGATTCATCAAGCAAGTCCACCGAGGAGTCACATGGCGCCCACGATCAAAGTGTGGCCGGAATGAAAGATACCGAAGACTGCCTCGCCGAGCAGCAACGATGGAAATCCACCGAGCAGACAACAAGTGACTGTGACCGTTGCTGACACTGACTTCGGAGTTGTGAGACCGAGGACAACTTATGGAAACTCAACGATCAAGCTCGAGCCCGAAGCTGAAAGCAACCGAACCAAGGAAGAACGACGCCGATCAAAGAATCGATCGAAGGGCTACAAATGTGTCCGAGGCAGGAGAGCGTTCGATTCCAAATGTGACCGAGGCAAACAAGCGTCCGAAGACAATGTGTTCGAGCTGAGCTGCCGAACACATAAGCTACTCCAGCCCTGCGTGGCTTTATCTCATTGGTCGCCTGTGACCACTTTACTATTTTGCCCCTTTTATTGTCTATATAAACTCCTAGCATAGCTCATTAGAGATAATATATAGTTGATATTGAATTGAGAGAATAGAGATAGAATTGGCCGAGCCATTCTTGTTTGAAGCCCGAGGCTTCGTGTATGCCTTCTTAGGCTTGGAACCGAAATGGATTTCATCACTAGTATGAATCCTTGTTAGGTTCAAGTTTCATTTTCTCCCTTGGATAATCAATCAATGTTTTGACTGTGATTATCCGTTCTTTCTTCTATTTCTGTTCTCCCCCACCCCCGATTTCTTGTTATCTTTGTTTCTTATTGCTTCCGCATCTTTACTTCATCGTTTCCGCGTCTTGTTTGTTGTCTCCGATTGCAAGGTGTAAACCCACGGTTTTGCATTGCATCACTCGTGGCACGGGATCTCACACAATTTTGACAACCATAACTTAAATGTATGAAAGTCGCTGCAATACAAAAGGCATGAACAAGGGATATCTCCACACCTTTAGCCCCACTGATCTGGCATGGATAACTGCACCAACAAGATCACTATCTGTTGTCAGCAGGACTTTATCGCCTTCATCATCTTCATACTACAATACGAACAGGGAAAAAAGTATTCAGATCACGTTTATCTCCTCATATATTTCAAAGGCAAAAAAACAAGATTCATCAAAGCAGCACAAGATTTTTCTTCTAGACCTACCAAAAGTTGAGGACGATTCTGTTCATCTACTGCACCTAACCTTTGCATAACCGCAGTTACAAGCTCCACTAAATTCTCAGACCCTGAGAAAGAGTAAGCAGAGGTTCACAAGCATGCTGTAAGAACTAAGCGGAACTAGTTCATGAATTGAGCCTCTTAAGAGTTTAAAGGAAATTCATATGCAGTAAAAGCTTTGATCTAGCTTCATACATCTACTTTACTGGATAGCTACAGTTTTAGAAAACAATACACCTCATTATTCAACTTTGAATCCTGCAGGGTAATTGTAAAAGCATACTGTAAACATGGGGAGACTACTGAATGCCAAAGCTTTCAGTCGATACGAAAGGCCAAACTCATTTTAGGTTTTCAAGTTGCTGGTACTTTCTAAAAGCTTTTACAGAATGAAAAATTACCAACATAAAACTTCTTCCATCAGTCACTTATCTTAATCTGATTCTTTGAGAACTGCATCTTATTCAGTAAAAAGTTACAGCCCTTTTAAGTTTAAATGAAGTTCCAGTATCTTCAGCACACAATTCAAGGCTTAGTCGGACTCATTTTTTTACTACAACTTTAGCGGGACATTCAAACCTTTGAATCCTCCTCTTCTAGACTCCAGCATGCAATTCAAGCTTACAAACTACATTCAATAATGGCTAAAGGAGAACATCATGATAAAAACTTTAAACATTAGTAAGACTGTTGTTGGAAGATAACTAAGTAAGTTTTGTCACTACTAAGCGGCCATTTAGGTTAGCTAATTTAAAGTGGCTGATAAGCACCAAGATTTGGCCTTGCATAGCAAAAGCATGCTAATGAAATGGCATTGGAGATATAATCAGGAAGAACCTAGTTTCTGGAAGAAGGTTGTTTAACAAAATATGGTTACGCTAGCCATTGGTGCACCAATACGAACAGAACACCTCATGAAACAGGGATATGGAAGGGAATCAGGAACTTATGAGAAGAGTTCTTTCTCAATACACTCTTTCAGGTTGGAAATGGGGAACACATACAGTTCTGGAAAGACAAATGGCTAGGAAATACACTATTAAAGGATGTCTTTCCAAGTATATTCTTGATTGCAACCAACCCTGATTCCACAATTGCTCAGAACAGGGTGGACAACTCATGGGACCTGAGATTAAGAAGAAACTTAAACGGCTGGGAGATGGATGAGTTCGCAGCACTTCATGCTAGTATCCAAAATACCTCACTCACTAGCCAAAGAATGGACAAACTCGAACGGGGTAGCAGCAGGGAAGGGTCTTATTCAGTCAAAGCAGGTTACCTTCTTCGAAGCTCCAACAAAGATTTGATTGATCAATGGCCTTGGAAGCTAATATGGAGCCACCAAAAGTCATTTGTTTTAGTTGGATCACTTTAAAAGGTGCATGCTTAACTCAGCATAATCTCATCAGAAGAAATTTTCAACTAGTCAACAGATGTTATATGTGTCTTTGCAACTCTGAAGCAATCGATCATCTATTTCTTCATTGCCCGTTCGCATCAGACATTTGGAACATATTCTTATCACTTTTTGGAATACATTGGGCTATAGAGGCCTTTGTGAGCTGGAGCTCATGGAAAGTTGGGAAGGCCATCAAAAGGATCTGGACAGTGGTTCCTTCTTGTATTTTGTGGTGCTTATGGATAGAAAGGAATCAAAGATGTTTTGATGGCACCTCAACTGCCATTTACTCTCTCAAGGCTAGATGTTTGGTTAATCTTTATAGCTGGGTTAATCACGCTCATGTACTTAGTCTTGACTCTTTTATGGAATTTATCAGCTCTTTAGCTCTATAACAGATTTTTGTCATTCATCATGGGCTGATAATTCCTCTCTTGTAATCTATGCATCTTCTTGATGCTTTTGTTAATAATACTCCACTTATTTCATCAAAAAAAAACCTAAGTGCTGAAATGCAATTTTTAGGTGCTGAAGTTTATTTTATAAATAAACAGTTACGTGCTTGGATAGAGGTGATGAAACTAGTAATAAGCAATTGGTGTGTGTGTTTGGTAAAATGATATTTCCTTGTTTATAAAATCTTTTAGGGATATGGTCAAACTAAAAATGCTTATAAGCTTAAAAGCCATAAGTTGGGTTTGGCTTACAAGCACTTTTGATACTTACCAAAAGCACAGATAAGTCAAAAAGTGCTTATAAGATGGTTTGACCAGATAATAAGTTTAGCCAAACACCCTCTAAGATTTCTAAAAGTGAAACCACTATCTACAGCAAAAAGCAGTTGTTCAAAAACAGATATTCAGCCTAGCATTTTTGAGAATGAAACAATCACAAGTAGAAGCAAACAGACTATTTATCTTTTTGTAGGAAAATCAAGTAAGTTAAATAATATGGCTCCCTCAACAATTTGTTGAATAATGTTCTAGTGCACAATGTAATGAACTCTATACAGCACTCACCAAAATTAAATCGATGAACACGACCTTTGAGGTCCTCAAATTTGAAAGCAAATGTATTTCCAAGGCCCAAAGATGGATATCCAGATTTTCCAGCTTCTGTCCCTTCTGATGTCATCAATTGAGACATAGACATCTCACTGTATGATATGGAAAAGAAAAATGCTTGCATTGTTAGTTCCTGGATGCGCACGTCATAAGAGCAACATCATCTAGGAACCAAAGTACCTAAGCGTATCATAATCCTCTGGTGGCTCCAGGTTAAGTGCCGAATCCCAAAACTTCTGCATCACTGTATTGGCCACTTCATTTACAGCACCAGAGCTGTTCTCCACCTTAAGAAAAACAGCAAATTTAATAAAGGTTGCAAGGTATTGCAATACTTCCTAAAAAACCATGATACGCTCCTTCAACGTAGTTCTAATTTGCTTACTGCGGCACTTGATTCTTCAACCGGTTTTCATGACAATCTAGACTTCAAATTAACTAGGTCTTTCAGAAACAAAACTAGATATTTAGAAACATTGAAAAGAATATAGTATGTGTGCCTTCTCCCACTTCAAAATAGAGCCATCCATTGAGTGAAAGTCTAGAAAAGGAGTCTGATGCAGAAAATATAACCTGTAAAATTACAACTGGTATACAAATAATGGAAACTTCCAGGATCACCAAAGAATGAAACGCGCTAATATAGCACATCTAGATGCATACTATTATTGCATATTAATCTGCATGTCACCAAATTAATCCAGAAACAATCAGTGAAAACTCTCAGGGGAATAACCACTTCATGAAGCAGTACTTTAAGTGTGTTTGATGGGATTGCTATATCAAACTTGCAGCTTAGCTAGGCTTCTCTGTTTTCACTATATTAATTCTTCTTAATAATCAAAAAGGTTGAACCAATGTTTGGTCAAAAGTAGACAGAACCTAAGCAGAGTGTGATAATCATCCAAGGAAATAGGTCCCGTGTATACACCCCATATCAAGTCTTAGAAAAAAGATGATATCTCAAAAAGCACTAATAATGCATACAAAGAGGTCCGTATCATGACTAGATTCATTTCAAATCTGCCATCTAATTCAAACAAGTATTTCATATGGCATCACTTTTCAGACCTGTAGCATAAGAAACAATTGAAAGTTTACCATTGATATAGCTGCATGAGTTATCTGCAACACATCTATGCAAGCGACAACACATCCATCTGCAAAATATAGTTTAAACATGATAGTGGAAACAACTTTTCAATATTAAAAACACCGTTGGGATAAGAGATGGTAGCTAAAGTGAAAGCACCTCCACCTCCAACCTTAATGCTGTAGGTTTTGAGTCACCGGGGAAGCAAATTACCATATCAAAAAGAAAATCACAACTAGGAATAATGTATAAAATTAAAGCAAAAAGCTGCACCTCTATCTAGAACTGGAAGGTGAAGAAACTTCCCATCATGCATTATATGCAGAGCTTCAAGTATCGTCGCATCTAATGTCGTGCATTCAGGGTTTGGGGTCATTACCTATAAATATGACAAGTCTCGGTAAAAACTCAAGTTGATATAATACCAAAAGCTAAACAGCCTGCACATTGAAGCCTTGAGATTCTAAAAGCTGGAAGGTGACATCTATAAATTCCATCCGACTTAAAAAGAGATATAAACAAATGAACTTGACCCAAAAAAAACCAAGCTTAGAGAGAGAGGCAATAATCATTGAACAGAACCCGTGAGACGATCAGTTTACTAGCAACCGAAATTAAGTCCAAAGAGCACAAGACGAAAATAAGTCATTAAATCCAAAGCAAAGAAGACTATTATGTAGAAGGAGCATTGAGGGAACTTCCGAAAACAAGTTCAACTGCTAGTGATGAACTGGAATGAGCACTCAGAATTTCCAGGAGGAGGATGTCCAGTGTTAATTAAAGAATTAAAAGTCAATGTCAGATCGAGCATCCTTCTAGTGTTTAAACATGCACCAACAAGCCCTATATACATAATTACCGAATAACATCATGTTACTTCAGCAGCTATCAGGTTTCCTATTGTCAAAGGAATACATCAACGGTGCTTTAATAATAATAATTAAATAGTCAGGGACTTGTCCACTCCTTGAAGTTGTCATGATTTTTCTCCTGGCCACCTATACTAACCCCATTTCCTTTTGAACACTTGAACATTGCACAAATTGTTTCATTTAAACACCTTCCCCTTAAACAATCAACAGACTAAAATGCGTGTGGTTCACACGCGGTGACATGGCACCAAAGCTAATTAGAAAAAGACATGTGGCCTAAAAGAATTAAAAAATAGAGAAAATAATTGAAACAAAGAAAGAAATTTGCTCCTCCGCCTCCCCTGGTATTGTTCAAAAGGTCAGCCATCGCCGGATGTATGTTTTCACTTCGATGGATTTTTCCTACTAACGGTTTTGAACGTTAGTAACAAGGTTTAAGAATTGAACTTATTTATATCACCTCCAACAAAAGAAAAAAGATCACCATTCAAATCAAACACCATACATCGCTATCATACATCAATAGAAAATGATCACCATTTCTCAACAAAAACCACATCAAATTACTCTACCATAAAAGTAATCCACTCACAAAATACAACCTTCAAAAGACATTCTTTTTCAAGAAATTAAAGACAACCCCTTTCCGAGCAAAAATAACACAAACTTCTCCATTTAGAAACCCAAAACCTTACAACAACATATGATAAAAATAGGAAGAATACACCAACTAATAGAATTTCAAAGTTTCAGGATCCTAATCCGTCCGTAGAAGCAGAGTTTGCATTTTTCTTTTTGATGAGTTTACCGATGTATTGAGCTTTGAGTTGTGGTGGAAAATCAGTAAATTAAATTGAACACGAAAGAGAACACGGTGAGGGGAAATGTAATAGAAAGGAGAATAGAAATAAGGGGGTGCAAGGTGAGGGAGGAGTGCTCCAGTGGTAGAGATGTGGACATGGCAGGGTTGTGGCAGCAAAGAGAACTAAAGGAAAAATTGGGATTTCTTTTTTTCAACAAAAATAGGAATAAGACAAATGGATTATAATTTTTAATTTTTCCTTTTTTACTTGTAGTGAGGGACCATATAGCAGAATAATGTAAGTATTTCACACTCTCCTTAGAGGTGTTTAACACACGTGTAGTGATGTCAGCTACTTGTGTTTAAATGAAACATATTCTATTAACTTTAGGTGTTCAAAAGGAAATAGGGTCAATATAGGTGGCCATGAGGAAAATCGTGACAACTTTAAGGGGCTGTGTATGTATTCTGCCTTACCGAAGAGACATAACTGCACTTCACCATGACCCTAATATTCACATCCCTGCCACAGCACAACCTTCCCCAGTGCATGAACTTGGCATAGATCAACTCAAATTTTCTATTACCATCAACATTTTTTTTTGAGGTTAACATGTTAATATATTATAAGAAACCAATGCACTAAGGCTGTACAAAGCCATTTACAGAGAAAAGCAAAAGTAGAAAGCCCTAAATTCTTACGGGGAACCAAAAACCTCTAGATATGTATCTCCGTCATCTATGACTTCCTCTTTATACCAAAAAAGAAATAAACTTAGAGAGTTCATCTTGATCTTTTGCACAGGACATTCCTTGCTTTCGAAACATCTAGAGTTTCTCTCTTTTCAGATAGACCACCATCCATATGCATCCAGGGACAATTTTCCATCTTCTCTTTTGAGTAGTATCTCCACTAAATTGTTCCAACACTCGAGAACTTCAGCTGATGACTTAGGCATAGTCCAGCAAATTCCTTACAAATTAATAAACAGCTTCCACAATTGATCAGTGATGACACAATATAGGAAAATATGGTCAATTGTCTCTGCAACCTTGCCACATAGATAACATCTGGAGCACAATTGAATGCCCCTCTTCATGAGATTGTCCTGAGTCAGAACTACCCCTTTTGCAACCAACCAGACAAAACAATTTACCTTGTATGGACTTCTCACTCTCCAAATATGTTTCCACGGCCACTTAGTTAATTGAAGTGGCTGATTGAAACTATTTACCTTGTATGGACTTCTCACTCTCCAAATATGTTTCCACGGCCACTTAGTTAATTGAAGTGGCTGATTGAAACTGGAATAAGCTCCCTTAACAGAAAATTTGCCATCTTTGTGCCCCAACCACCAAAGTCTGCTAGGAAAACCCTCCAGGCTCTTGAACTGCTCCAAACATTTAAAGAATTCAGTAATTCTGGGAATTTCCCAATAATATAACTCTCTCCTAAATGTCAAGTTCCAACCATATGAAGAACAAATCTCATGAATACTTGCTTCCTGTTTTTTATTAAGAACATGAATATCTAGGAATAAAGTCTTGAGAGACGTCTTACCCAACCATCTATTATTCCAAAAGGATATTCTTCTACCATTCCCTACTTTGAATTTAATGTTATTGTAAAAGTGAGGCCAACAATTCCTGATAGATCTCCAAAGACTCACTCTCCATAAGTAGATGAAACTGATTTAGTAGTCCTAACTCCCCTCGTCACCATATTTTTCAAGAATAGCTTCTTTCCACAAAGCTTGAGGTTCAAAGTTATACCTCCATAGCCATTTTAAGAGAAGACTATTATTTTGCTGCTTCAAATTCTTAATTCCCAGACCGCCTTCCTTCTTAGTCTTGATGACTGTCTTCCAATTTACCAGCTTAAAACCTTTCTTCTCTTTGTTGCCCTGCCGAAAAAATTTCTTCTCAAAGAATCCAGTTTGTTGAGGATGCTGGATGGAACAGGATATAAGGACATCATATAAGTAGGTAACGCATCCAAAACACTGTTAATAAGAACTAATCTTCCACCTAAAAACAAGTATTGATTGTTCCTCCATCTAGACAACCTTTTCTCACACTTCTCCAGAACCCCTCTCCAAATAACTTTAGATTTGCTCCTAGCTGCCAGAGGCATGCCTAAATAAATGGTAGGCAATTGACCTACCTCTCCACCCAAAATGTTAGCCAAGTCAAGAATTACTGGCACATCATTAACCTGATATATAAAGCTTTTATTCCAGTTGACGTAAAGTCATCCAGATAAAGCCTCATAGGTTACTAGAATAACCCTCAGGTACTTAAGTTGTCCCTCGTCTGCATCAAATAAGATTAATGTATCATCCGCATATATAAGATATGTCACCTCCATGGCTGCTCCTCGTCTTTTTGCAACTTGAAAACCCCTGATCCAATCAAATTTGCCTCCCTTAACATGTTGTTGAGTCCTTCCATCACTAGTAGAAATAGAAAAAGAGACGGGGTCACCCTGTCTCAAACCTCTGACCCCGTCTCAAACCTCCGTGAGAAGGGAAAAAACCTTCCGGACTTCCATTGACCAAAACTGAGAATTTAATTGTGGACACACAGAATTTAATCCAACATTTATTCTAACCACAGTTTTACTTTTACTTTTACCTAACTGTCTTTTCTACCTCTCAATGGCATAAAACACCAACCTTGAAGATCTCATGAATTGAACTTTTACTACAAACATATGACGGTATAGTTTCAATGAGCGTTAATTTATTGGCCCTCAGTTTTTGTTGTATATTTTCTCCTTAAACTTCCTGGCAGACACCACACACATAAGATTAACAAGGCAGCAAGAATCCAAAGAAAGGTAAAAAGATAAAACAGAGATTGCTGGATTCACCCACATCTGAGACTAAACATATAAGAGTAATAGGGCTACGAATTTGCAGATGAGACGTGACCCTATTAGATTCTTTGATGTTGCCTTGCCAGAGTCTGAAAAAAGGAGAAATGATGAGGAGAAGAGATACTGGGGAGCAATCTAATGTCAAGAAAGCTTCCCTTCCTTGTAATTCACAAATACTTTGTTTTTTGTTGTATCTACTAGTTACTACTAAATGAATAGTTTAATGAGGAATAAAAAGGTTAAAGATAACTTGATGCGGGGCAAATTGGAGCCAAAGCGCCAACCATCAAGAGCCGAGCGTGAGAGCACAAAAGATCCAAGACAAAGACACCGGAGGAGGGTTCGAGAGTGATTTGGAGTCATGGACTTGAGCGCCAACGAGGGAGGATCGACTACAGACCAAGAAGGAACACTTAGAGTCCATTTTGAGCCGTTTCCAAGCCTCCCAAGAAAGGGGCGGACCGCCCATTGGACTAGGCATACCGCCTAGTGACTTGCACACTCTCTGGACTTTGGACCGCCCATAAAAGAGACGGACCGCCTACTTTGGAGGGTGGGGCGCCTACTCTGCAGGGTGGGACGCCTACTCTGCTATTTGGGGCGCCTGTTTTGCCTAGTTTTGGATGAAATTTTGACATGCATTCCCTATTTTGACCCTACGAGGCTTGTAATGTTTTTATATCATTTGAGGGCTTTTTAGACATTACATTAGGAGTGTGGAACACCTATAAATACCACACTTAGTCATTTTATTTGATAAGCTAGTTTTGAAGATAGAATAGGCTTGGTCATTCTTGTTGAAGCTTGGGCTTCATGTATCTCTTATTTGGAATCCATGGTGGATCACCGCTAGTGTGACCCCGTTAGTGGTTCAAGTCTCTTTCTCCCTTTGAATCAATCTACTTGGTTAGTTTGATTCGTTCTTTCTTCTATTTTCTGTTCTTCCCCGTCCCTATTTTTTTGATCTCGTGTTTTATCATTTGCTTCTGTTACTTGTTATTTGCTTCCGTGGGTTTGACCAGTATCATCTTGGTATCAGAGCCAGGCTGGGTTTCGTTCTTACGAATCCACGTTCCTTGTTCATCTTATTTTTACTTTATTGTTATTGTGTTTATGTTCTTGAGAAAAGGAAAAAAAAAAAGTTGAAAAGTGAAAAAAATACAAAAAAAAAAAAAAAAAAATCTTATTGTGGATTGGATTTGATGATCCGTTGGTAAAAAAATCAAAACCCGAAAACTGAAAACCCTTGAATTTGATTGAAATTTCTTGATTTGGATTCGTTATGGATTGGGTGTTGTTATAAATCATTGGGGATTGATTGGAGTAGTTGAAAACACCACTGGGTACCTTCGGATTGAAAAAACACCTTGAAAACATTGGAGATTGGTTGCAAAAGACCCAAAAACACGTTTTCGGACTCTGCTAAGCACCGGTAGGCGGCGCCCAAATAGTAGGCGGGGCGCCTAGTGAACTCTCTGAAGTTGAGCAGGCGGACCGCCCACTTACAGAGGCGGACCGCCCACTCCTGGAGGGTCCCCGTTTAGCTTCGTTTTGTGTTTTGTTGTTCCGTTTGCTTCCTTACTTCTTGGTTAGTGTTTCTAGGGTATTAGTCCTACTTTATTAACGCTAATCTTTGATCCTTTAGGGTGTTGTGTGTCTTGAAGTCTTTACTTAAAGTCGTAGAACTTGCTTCCTTCAAGTGTGCATTAAATTAGCTTTCGTACATCGAGTCACTTAAACTCCATTCCGAACCATTATTTGGGTGCATTAGTTGATTGATCTTGCCATTGTGACTACTAACGGCAAGAAGGTCTTGAGTGGAAAAAGGCTTGAGTGGTGAGAACAATAGAGTGTGGTCATAAAAGCCAACGACCTTGAGTGTATACACGAGTGGAAGGAAAATTGAGTGACATCTTTTGAGTGATACACGTGAGGGAGTGAATTTGTGAGGTCCTTTACTCTTTTGTTACAACTATGGCATCGGATGACGATTGTGGAGGGTATGACTCATGCGGAGATGATGGAGACTATGGTTCCTATGACGGTGATGATGGGTATTGCTATGACAATTCGGGGAACCAAGGCTCGTATGATAATGAAGCGGGTCACTATGTTGATTATGTCTCAAGAAGACTATGAGGCTTGCGAAGATGGATGTGAAGAATCTTATGCCCCTAGTCAAGAATATGAAGATAGTGACGCTTCAAGGTATGATGATCCTACTTACTCTTCTTGTGATGAATTTGTGCATGATGATAGTGACGTAGAGAGAATGGATGATGAGGTTGATTATGAGAATTGTTCATTTTCATCTTCTCTTGGTGTTGCTAATGGTGTGCAAGGGAGTAGTAGAGGTCCTTCCATTAGTATGGGAGGAGGAGGTGGTTGTTCCATGGGAAGGGAGAAGCTTGCCTATCCTACTTGTGCTAAACGGCTTAATGCTCCTTATTCCCATGTGAAGGGTGATGTGAGAAATGGTGTTGCTATTGCTACAAAAGGCTTGAATTGTGCTATCAATGTCATGAGGGGTATGGGTAGTAGTAGGTGATAAGGGGCAAACCTACGAAAGCGATAAAGAGATAAAAGCGAGACGAGACTTGCACTAAAGTTCGAGTAGCAACGAAGAACTTGTTCCGTTACACCCCAAACAATTGGAAAGAATCACCTAACACTATGCAACTATCCTCAAGAGACACGAGGCTCAAGCAAATAGAATGATCGAAGATGGATTGAAGAGCAACTTGGATTCATCCAATTGATTTCAAGCCAAAAAGGGTTACAAGTGTTCAAGAGCAATGCTCATTAAGGTTCTTTGTTCAAAGTAAGGTAAGAGCAATAAATGAAAGAGGGGTGTTATAAATACACCCCTTTACAAGGTTTTCCTAGTTTCTGGTCCGAGACTGCCAAAGTGTTCATCGCGATCGCGCATGATTATATGCGATCGCGAGGCACACTTAAAAACTAGTCGCGCGATCGCGCAAGACAAGGCGCGAAGGCGAAGAACAAAAAGAGACTCTTCGCGATCGCGAAGGTGGTCACGTGATCGCGAAGAACAAAAGTCCAGCTTCAGGCAGTAAGCTCAGCAGGTGTTCCCCTGTTTTGCTCCCCTGCTTCCTGCACTGTTCCAATGCATCATTTTCAAGTCTTCTCCCGAGCTCGTATCGTCCATGCCCTTCCGGGTCAGGTGTAAGTGAGCATCATGAAGTGCTTTGGCTTGGTTTCTCGTAAAGGGCCTTGTGGTGGTGGTTTGCCCCGCATCAGTAGGAGTGTTATGGGTTTATGGAACCGAGAAGATGAGAGAGAGTTTCTACCACACTCCTACCTCTTCAAGGAGTTCTTATGGGTTTTATGATAAGACTCCTTTCTCGACTTTCAACTACACTTCTAGTGTTGGAAGAGTGACGGGAAGTGGAAGTTATCCTAGTGGTGTTGCTAGGAGAGGAGGGATAAGGGAGACTCAAGGTGATGGAGATACTATTCTTGGACTTCCAAGTTATCTCGTGGATGAACCTATACTAAACTTGGGTCTAAGAAGGTTTGATGTTGAGGTAGAGGGAAATGGAGGATACTTGCTCAAGATCGGTGACACCGATGCCAATTGCATTAGCACTTCGTTGGTTAGTAAGCTAAGGCTATCATGCTATGCTTTAGAGTATCCATATGAGTACAATGGAGTATGGGTTACCAAGAAAGCTTGGGTGTGCATATCTCATAGAAATTTCAAAAGCTATGTTTGGTGTGATGTGTATCCCATGCGACATCTTGATGTTTGGTTAGGTGATCCATGGTTACAAGGCAAGAAAGTGAAATATAGACTTGTGGAGGACAAGTATCTTGGAAGCGAGGGCCAAAAAACCTATGAGTTGAGACCTAGTAGGGAAAGAGACAAGTTACCTCCTAGTACACTTTCTTGGTCTATGCAAAGGGCCAAGGAGCAACAACCTTATTCCATGATTAAAAGTGAGCAGTCAAGAAGTCCTACGAACATGAGAAATAGTAGGACACCATTGAGGAGAAGTCCTATGCTTGAAAGAGTGCAAACAAGAAGTCCTACAGTCACAAGCAATAGTGGGACTAGTGCAAGAAAAGAGTTGACAACTGTCAACAAGGTGAACCTCGAACCACAAGCTCCCAAAGCCAAGTGGTTCACCAACAAAGAAGAAAGAGACCTCAAGTGATGAGTCTCTTAGTCCTAGATTCCGGGTTGATGTTAAAAGTCCACCTACTCCGGCTATGGGTATTCTTGGGCCTCGTCCCAATTCACCCGAATTTGAGAGACAAAAGATTGAGAGGAGTAAGGGAGTGACCGGTGACATTCCTCGAGCGGAAAAAGGAGAGGATGTGTTGAGTGATGTGAGTGGGATGTCACAACCCGAATCTACACCAAACCTTGAAAACAAAATGAGGGGAAAAAAAGAGGGAAAAAGAATAATTGAGAGTGAGGACACCCCTTATTCTAACCTTAACCCTTTATCTTTTTCTTCTACTTGTGTTAGCTCTTGTGTAGGTACTCTTGGAGGCAAACCAATGGAGCCTCAATCATGTCCCAAGAAGGATGGACAAGGTGAAGAAACAATTCAAGACACTTCAAGTGCATTGAGTGAGCAAGATGACCACTCAAAGGTATATGAAAGTTCTTCCCTTGAACATGTTACTTCCTTGTCATGTGTTAGTATTTGTGAAGGTTCTATACTAGTTGATGAGTTATGTGACTATAATGTATTTGCAACTAGTGTAGAGTCGGTTGGTCAACTTGTGTGTGATTGTGAACCACTAGTTGAGAGGGATGATAAGCCACATCATGATGTGAGCTCGATTTTCATTGAACCTCTCATTAGTGAAGAATGTGAAGTTGACCTTGCTTGTGAACCTTGTTATGACACCCCACCTATATTTGATAAAGGGGAAGATGAGTTGAATGAATACCCTATTCTTTCCCTTGATGAGTTGCTTGGTAATGGTGGACCTATGTGCCGTAGTGAGGATAGTTGTGACCTTGAGGAGTCTCTAGAGTGTGAGATGGATCGATTTGTTTTCGATGACTCCTCGGGTGTGGGTAAAGAACCTAGTCTTGATACCATGCTTTTATGTGACCATGAATTTGAGGTGCATGCTTTTACATTTCCATTGTGTGAAGATAATCTCATTTGTGGTAGCGAATTGTATCGGACTAGGATTGGTAGTAAAATAGAACCTCCATGGTATGTAAAGATAGACACTAAGGATGATCCATTGTTTGGAACTCCAAGTGGGATGAGTGGTCTTGATATTGGTTGTGTTGAACCATCTTCTAGTAGTCCTAGCCTTCATTGTGTGGACTATAATGATGAAGAGCCTATTTTGGAGACCTTCCTTTGGAGTTTGCCTAGTGAGGGAGATTGTCTTAGAGATGGATTTGGAGGTGAGGAAGCCGCTCTTGGTGTGTGTAAGAGTGCTTCCAAGAAGGGGAGTGGAGTATTTGATGTTAGTTGCCAATTGAACTATTTTGTTTACTCCACCCCATATGTTGATTACACATTGGGTGCTGAGCATGCCAAAGCCAATGTGTCACATTGTGATAATATTAGTTTGAAGGCTTGGTGTATTGGTCATAAGCTTAGGGGTCATAGGGAATTTGATTGCTATATCTTGCATGTTCCATATCCTATTGATCTCTTTGCTTGTTCTTGTGTTAGGTGCACTTTCCTTTGGAGTCAACTACTTGTTGTTTCCTTTGGAGACATAAGCTTTTTACTTGTTATTGATGCTTGGGTCTATCACAAGAGTGTGTTTTCCCACACTTTTGGCACTAATCTACTCTTATAGTGGGAAGCTTTGTTTGTGCTTGCTTTGAATGTAGGCTTGATGGTTTGATTTCGAGGACGAAATCCTTTCAAGAAGGGGAAGATGATGCGGGGCAAATTGGAGCCAAAGCGCCAACCATCGAGAGCACAAAAGATCCCAGACAAAGGCACCGGAGGAGGGTTCGAGAGTGATTTGGAGTCATGGACTTGAGCGCCAACGAGGGAGGATCGACTACAGACAAAGGAGGAACACTTAGAGTCCATTTTGAGCCGTTTCCAAGCTTCCCAGGAAAGGGGCGGACCGCCCATTGGACTAGGCGGACCGCCTAGTGACTTGCACTCTCTCTGGACTTTGGACCGCCCTACTTTTTGGGTGGACCGCCTACTTTTTGGGCGGACCGCCTACTTTGGGCGCCTACTCTGCTATTTGGGGCACCTGTTTTGCCTAGTTTTGGACGGGATTTTGACATGTATTCCCTATTTTGACCCTACGAGGCTTGTAATGTTTTTATATCATTTGAGGGCTTTTTAGACATTACATTAGGAGTGTGGAAAACCTATAAATACCACACTTAGTCATTTTATTTGATAAGCTAGTTTTGAAGATAGAATAGGCTTGGCCATTCTTGTTGAAGCTTGGGCTTCATGTATCTCTTACTTGGAATCCATGGTGGATCACCGCTAGTGTGACCCCGTTAGTGGTTCAAGTCTCTTTCTCCCTTTGAATCAATCTACTTGGTTAGTTTGATTCGTTCTTTCTTCTATTTTCTGTTCTTCCCCGTCCCTATTTCTTTGATCTCGTGTTTATCATTTGCTTCCGTTACTCGTTATTTGCTTCCCTAGGTTTGACCTGTATCATAACTTCTTCTGATTTACCTTTTTCTCTTTCCAAACAAATTACTTTCTTTTTTTCTTCTAATATGCTACTCATCTTATTCTACTGCTTCTAATCTTGATCGTGGTTTTGCTCCTCTCTTCTACTATCTTAGAAGAGTTATGAAGTAATCAAATATGAAAATGAATGCTCCAAATTACTAGTTGTATGAAGTTTTTTAATGGTCACGTTGAAATTATATTCAATAGAGAGTATGCATACCCCCGCCCCCCAAAACTTGTCTTGGATTCGGTATAACACACTTGAACTTTACTGAGGTCCTATTACCCCTTGGACTATTTTGGAGTGCAATAAATACCACCTTAAAACTGAACAACCAGACTTTTAACCCAAGAGTGTGTGCACGCGCAGATATATTTATTTTTTATCTTTATTCTTTTCCTTTATCATTTTGTATTGGTTAGGTTCCTTTGTCTTTCACTTTTATTTTAAGATCAACTTGTTGCCACCATTACCCCATGCTGATGAAGCAATACATCTCTTCCCTATACATCTTCTTTATCCTTGTTGATATCCGTAGTTATGAAGTAATTAAGAGGTGACTATGGTGGAATTTACAGGGAAGGGACAACACATACAAACACTTTTCTAGACTGATAAAATTTTGCTATACCAGGAAAACATTTGAGAGTATTTGAAAATAGCAGATGAGCTTGGAATTAGAGTTCTTAAGGAAAGAACTGAAAATTCGAAATTTAGCTCTCCAGTAAATTTGAGAATTTGGGTATTATGGAATAGTAGTTTAATGCTTTCTGTTTGTATTAATCAATTTGAGTCGTCGGCGGAATTGCTTCACCACTGGAACTAATGGTGAAAAATTTAAGACGAAGAAGGAAACTGGAGGTAGGTTGGTTGGATTTTAGGAAAGGTGCTTAAAACTAAAAAAGAACCGCAATTTTTTTTATTTTTGACACGTGACTGTTTCAGGCTCCATTGTTTCTTCATTCTCTCTCACGCGCGTTTTGTAGGTAATATGCACTTTAGTTGCCACGTCATCTCTTAGGATGGTACTTACTCCATTTCAAAATAGTCCAAGGGGCTAATAGGACCCCATAAAGTTCAAGTGTGTAATAGCAAATCTAAGACAAGTTTAGGAGGCATTTTATGCATTTTCCCTATTTAATAATGTTTACGATAGGAGAATGGGAGTCTTGGAACAACAAGTTGTCACTATGACTTATAGGTCATGGGTTCAAGCTATAGAATCAGGCACTGATGCTTGCGTCAGAGTAGACTGCCTAAAATTACACCCCTCTAGGGTACGGACCTTCCCGGAACCCTGCGTGATTGCAGGATGGTTCGTGCAACAAGCTGTCCTTTAATGTTTATGATAAGAAGTTGGATTAATAAAATCATTTATATACTACATATAAAGAGTAGTAATTTTAATTGCACTTTGAGTATTTTGTAAGTACTAAATCTATATACATTCAATAGTATTTACTTCCAGTAAGATGTGTATGCTTCACTTCTCACTTTTCATTTTAAACCTCAGGGATCTTGCCCGCAATTTTAAGCTTTTTAGCTTTAAAAATACCAAAATAACAGAACTTTTCGAGCTCTTATTGGAATTTAGACAGCTAAAAGATAAGGAGAGTAAAAAACCTTTTCCACCAATGTCAGCTCCGGGGATAGATTTTGTGCTACAACCCGCATAAGTATATCTTTTGAGCTGCATCACAGTACCAGCAAACAGCAGACATCTGTTAGCTATGTACTACATGACCGCCAAGTGCTTGGCATGAGAAGATAATAACATTACTAAATGTACATAGAAATGAAGCTTGTTGAGGAAAAAAAGTAGATACGTCAATATCCCCTGAATTTTGTTTCCAGTTGAAATTATAGCTGAGTTGACCCGTAATTCTCGCATCTTCTTAGCAGCAACATACACAGGATCTGAGGGGCATACAACTGCCACCCTGATGACATAAAAAGATTCAAATTTAGGCACTCGAAGTCAATCTGAACACATTCTCTTGAAATTTAAGAGGTGGTGGGAAAGCTAAGCTGTACTTGGTATTTTCAGAAACAATGGCTGACAAAGAGGGCTTGAACATCCGTTCCCTCAGTGTTTCTATGAATGCGGATGGAGCTGAAACATAGTGCAGAATCCAAAAGGCAGTTAATCATAACTTCCACATATAAGTTTATTATGAGCCCAAACTAATCAGGAACAATCTGCTGCAAGCACTGAGAGCAATGCAACTTGACCAACCATCAAGCGTAGACAGTTTATATCACTTGTGTATGTTAGCCATGCAAACTTGGATGCACGTCTAC
The DNA here is from genome assembly GCA_037355625.1 of Petunia x hybrida. NCBI lineage: Eukaryota > Viridiplantae > Streptophyta > Magnoliopsida > Solanales > Solanaceae > Petunia > Petunia x hybrida. The sequence continues at coordinate 2,042,098 of JBBBVM010000071.1, forward strand.
CTATATCAGTCATCAACTTTATTTCAAAGTCATACACACACTACATCTCCATTCACTAGCTATAGTCTTTGTAAGGCCAAATAATTCAATGAAAAGCATAACTCAAACTTTGATATTATTTCTCTCCGTTCAAATTTATGTGACATAGTTTTAATCATCATGGAGTTTAAGAAAGAAATGTTAACTATCGAAACTTGTGGTCTAAAATGTCAGAACTTTTGTTTGGATATAAAACTTTTGAAACTTGTGGCTTAAAATATGTCAAACCATTTGTGTGGTTAAAAAAGCTTCTCATTAAGGGTAAAAACAGAAAGTATAAAGCTAACTATTTCCAATTTAGAAGTTTCATTCTGTCTGGAATGGACTAACAGATACAGTGTGTCACATAAACTGGAAAGGAGGGAGTAGCATTTGGTTGCAAACCTGAAGTTAACACTCTGATGCATCAATCAAAATTCTCTAACAAATAGTGTTTCAAATGTAATGGCTAGATTTAATCCACTCTAATAATAAAAAGGGAAAAATTAAAAAAAAATAAGGTTAAGAAACACTAAATTTTCCTGAATGGCACTCTTTTAAGACATTGTAGCCTCACTGTCATAAGTATCCTTTTAAGTATCCTTTTTGCTATCTACAACCATATTTCCTGCAATAAATAATAAATCTTAACAGACTTAAATATGTTGCTTTTCCTTATTAAAATAAATCTTAACAGACACATGCAAGTAACTGCTACTTCTAGCAGGTAAATTATTACTAGAATCTTGTCTCACATACAGCACCAATCAGGGAATAAAAGGTAGCTTTCTAATGCTAATCTGTTTGATATGCCCTGGAGCCTTGCTTTAACCTAGTCGTCAGATAGAGTATTTGGCTATGCCTCTCAAGAGTGATGCCAAATTACCCACCCATGACCAATAAATGTTAAAAATGGAACTTATGAGTCTGTTTAGAGCTGGCAAACCACAGGGAAAACTGAGAGGAAGAAGGTGGTGTCAAGATCACACTACAAGAATACGCATTTCATTTGAGTACTGTTGTTCATAAGCTTTCCATGAAATATCAGATAACTTGTTCCCTCAAGACATAACATCTCCTTTTAAGGGCTATCTACTTGCAGCTACCTCGTGTTGGTTCTTATCCTCTTCCTTCTTTGGTTTTTTATTCAGAAGGGGAACAACATAATAAAAGTTAAATTCAATATTAGCAGCATCAATAACTAATGATTATAAAGCTGAAAATATAGCATTATCAGCTTGATTGAGTAGATTTTTCCTGTGAAGAGTTTTTCTTTGAGTGGCGTCAAGAGAAAATGGACCACACTACAAAAAGAAAGCACAGAAAGGATGTACTATACATGGCCCAAATCAACAGATTTTTTTTAAAAAAACAGGGCATAATATTATGTTTTGGCACGTGATTGCAGCAACTAGCACTTTCATGAACCAGTATTGTTGCATCGAGCGCAACTAACCCGAGAAGTTGTTCCCCCATTGTCGTTCAACTCCTTCAACAGCTGCAGCAATTGCACTTCCCTGTTCTGCAGCTTTTTCCATCCTTGATATAGCATCATAAAGGCATTTTGTAATATCCAGTAACGCTATAACTTCACCATTTTCCACAACAGGAAGATGGCGAAACTTTCCTGTTAAAATGAGCAAAACAAGGCAACAATGAAGAATAAATGTGTATGTCTCTTATCAGATTACTATTGATAAGGATTGCAATAGGCGGCCATGAGAATATAATTAACCAAAATTGAATTTTTCACCAAACAGCTAGCCATGTACAAGGGTATTAGATTTTACTTCAAGGTGGAAGATTGTATATCAACATTGAATGTAGGATCTAATAATTCTATTTGGACAAAAAGAAATACTAGTGGTCATGATCTAGCAAGTTTAACACCAGATCAACGTGTAGCTTAAGTTACAAAGAAGTCTAATAACGGATAATATGCGCTGTTTTTTCCCAAAAAAAAAAAAAAAAAAAAAAGGAGGAATAAAATCAATTGCTGCTGTTAAAATTGCCATCACTGTAATAGTAGTGTTAATAATAAAAGGGCAAGCTATTTCTCAGTGATGTCTCAAATGGAAAATAACTTGACCATGCATTCCATCTCCTGCATTGCAACACTAAAAGTTTATTGCTACCGAGCAGCTCCCAATTGTGTCAATTAAAGCAATATGCCCCCATCATGTGCCAGTCCCAACCATTACTTCACAATTTTCAAGTTAGTAATAGGAATGGCCTCTCCTAGAAAGGCAATCAGTCTCAGTAAATATTCTCAAATAAAACATTAATAGAATTAGGCCTAGATGTATGGAAATTAGTTTTGATTCCCATTCATTCTTAGTGGGGAGACAGAAATCAGAATATGACATGTCAAGAAAGACACCTTGCACCATTTTCTGAAGGGCTTCAATAGCTAATGAATCTGCAGTCACAAAAATAGGGTTCCTGGTCATGACCTTCGAAATAATTGTCTGCTCAGGCGTCAACTCCTCAGCTATAACCCTAGTTGCAATATCCTACACACAGAAATCTGAATTTTAAAAAATTAATAATAATAATAACAAAGTAAGGGAGAAACAACTAAATTCCAATGCTCCAATAAGTGTCTTTAGCTTTACTTTTATATTTGTACCCTACCTATGGGCTGTCAATTGGCTTCATTTTATAGCCTAACAGCTCCCCAGTCAACTCAACAAAACAGGGGAGGAATAGCCTTGTGGTAAAAGGCCCTCCAACTCCAATCATGACATTGGGGGTTCCAGTCATCAAGGAGGCAAAGTGGGAAAAAGCCACTATCAGGCTCCTGGGTAGGGGATTTAATGGGGGGGGGGGGGGGGTGGGGTCTACCATATCAATTTCATTGAACGCTACAAACTTCATTGGAAGTTAATCATACTGTCTTCCATAATTGATAGAATGGAAATTTTCATTCTTCCTAAACAAAAATCATTTGATTCTCCAGAGATATCTAACCCTACAATACTAAAACCATTTACAAAAAGCAGTAAAGCAAGCATGTGAATATACAAATGAAAAAGAAAAGAAGAAATAACAATAATTAAAAGGGAGAAGAGAAGACCTTGTCAGTTACTATGCCAGAGAGTAAGGCATTTGCGTCAGTCAGTAGAACAGCATCAACTCGTCTTGCTGCCATCCGCCGACATGCCTCAGAAACTGTGGTCCCTTCAGGAATTGTTAGTGCCTTGGATAACCTCAGCTTCTTCACTGTTCTCTCCCCAGCAACAGACCTGATAAAAGCACACATGAAACAAGAAATGTGATGGATAAGTTGCAGACCAGATAAATAAAACACATCCACCACCATGCATAAACATTACCATAAAAGAAATGTGATGGATAAGTTGCAGCTTGGACAACTCCCTTTCTAATTCTATGCTACTACTGTGTTTCTGAAACAAGAAAATTTACTATTAAAGTTGATTCTTAAGTTGATTAAACCATTCCATTACACAGAGAAAGCTGAACCAATTTTGCGTTACCAAACAATTATTATTTCAAATATATGGTGAAATTCTTTTTAAGGGGAAAAGATAACAGCAATTATGTCTCCTTGTAGAGCATATGGAAACACTGAGTGAAATGTTAATGGACAAGCAAATAGACCTTGACTTTCAACTTTATGTGTCTGGATTCGCATGAAAAGAAAGAAAAGCAAAGATATTGCAACCCCTATCGAAAGGGTTTGACTTTCACATAAAAGATAAAAAAGAAAATATGCTTACGAGTGAGTTGGAGAAGACGGTTTGCTGTGGGGATTACCATTGGGGGCAGTGCCACCATTCTCAGATTGATTCACAGGTTTCTTCGCAGCTGATATGTTTCGTTTCTGTACTAAACTATTCCGCCTCGGCGCTGGAGGCACTTGACTACTCATTTTTCCCAAATTTTATGCCCAAAACCACATAATGATTAAAATGTTGAAGATAGCAATTCGATTATCTGAGAATATTTCAAACAAAGCAATAAGACATGTACAAGTGAAAAATGGAGGCAATTCAGTTTGCTGGATGTGCTAAATGGAAGAAGGAAAAATTCAGATGGGTTTGGGAGGTGGGGAATTTTGGTAGGGAAGAATTGCCTATCCCAAACCCTGTCTTCTGCTCTCTCCCTCTCGGCTCCCTCGAGTCTCTGGAGAAAATGACACAAAAGGGCGTCTCAAGAGTGAAACAAGAATACTAAATTTCTTTTTCCTCTTCTTTTGTCTCAAATGGATGATTAAGTTTAAGTGGGGGCTGATTAAACTTTTTTTAATATTGTGGGGCACAATTTAAACAACAAAAATCTTAAAACTTATCCACTCCTCCACTATCTAACCCACTATCCCAACTACTGAATTTTTAAAAATCATAAACCCAAATATCCCCAAACATTTTCCCAAAGAATACTATCCCCAAACATTTTCCCAAAGAATACCAAACATCTCTCTCAGCGTTTTCGACCTGTTTTCGACCCAGCTTGTTTTCTCGAAATCAGACTGTCAAACTCATCGATTATCACCGATTCTCGATTGTAAGTCTTCTCCGACACCAACATTGTAGTTTTCTTCACCCGTTTTCATTATTTTACCAATTTTTTGATCAATTTTTGTTGTTAAGAAAAAAACCCTAGAATTTTGTTTTAAAATTTATACTTGTTTATGATTCTATCTGGGTTGGTCTGGGAGTACAAAATAATGAAGTTTTGACTGAAATTTGAGTGTAGTTGTCGGTGATATGGTTAAACAAAATTCGTCTGTTTCAAACATCCCGTAAGATATTTGAAACATCTGTGATGTGTTTGGCCATATCACCGGATGTTTAGCCGGAGAAGATTTAAACATCAATCAAGATGTTTAAACATCAGCCCATGTAGAATACAAACATTTGGCGTGATGTTTAAACATTACTCATGATGTTTGTCCCTTGTATGTATGATGTTTTAAACATCATGAGTTATGTTTGACTCCGAGTGTTTGAACTACCTTTTTCAGTAACACATATGGATAAGGTATTTCGAATATTCTTAAAACTTGTGAAGAGTGATAATAACAAGCCTCATGTACACAACCGAGATAGTTGGATATGTTGAATAGGAAAAGGGCCTCAAGTTTTTTGTACCATGTTCTGTTCTTATAAATATGAGAAATATGTGTAAAGACGTTTATTTGTGTATGTAGGCAACATGCCCCTCAAAAAAAGGCAACTGGTAAAAGGCTACGGCTGCTGATGCTGCTAAGAAGGTCCAGAAGGTCACAACCAAGGCCACAAAGAGGCAAATTCCCATGGAATCGGAAAGTGAATCTCCTCGTTCAAAAAGATAAAGAAGCAGGGTAGTACCAGATCTTTTACAGGTCCCTTTCGAGAGCTCAAGCAGTAGTCGTGCTAGTACGGCTAGTCGGGATCTTAGCAAAAATCAACACGAAGAGAAAGAGGAACAACAAAGATCAAGACGCAATGAAGAAGGTACAAAGGATGCAGAAGCAGAGGCAAGTGATTCTCAGGTAGATGAACAAAGAGGAGAAAGTAGTGCTCTGTGTCAAGTTAGTGAGGCAAGGGAAGGAAGAAGAAAAGTCGTTCATGATTTGCTTGCATCGAAGCTTATGTTTACACATCTTGTATGATGTTTTAAACATATATGAATATGTTCACATTACTCTGAATGTTTCAAACATTTTGTATTATGTTCCAAACATAATAAATGATGTTTGGATTTGTTTCAAACATATTATAAGATGTTTGAAACATGTTGGGTGATGTTTAAACAACTTAACGATGTTTAAACCAAGAAAGTGCTTTCTTCATTAGCAATGTGACTATGTAATGATTATTTTTCTTGTAAAAAATAGGTAGAGTTGGCTGATGAGGTTACCACATGCATAAAGACTGACCTGCCTGATTTGAGTCAAATGAAGACATGGATGGAATATAATAATGCATTCGCAACAAAGAAGGTGACGGTAAGATCGTCAATGCACTCGAAGTTGGAAAATTTCGTAAAGCTTTAAACCATTTTAAGCTAATGGAAAGATTCAAGGGAAGCTGTTTCGGGCAGCTAATCGATTTTCCCAAGTCTGTGTTTGCTCCAAAGCTGGTTCACAATATTTTATTTCGTCGGGTTGTTTGTCAGAAGAAGTTTGAGGTGTGGTTTAAAATTCCATGATCTGCCTCTTCGTTTTGGGATGCATGAGTTTGCCCTGATGACAAAATTGAGCTATGCCCTACCTCCCCCTGATGAATTCGTGGATGAAGCCCGTAGCAAGGGGAAAGATTTGTGGGATTTTGTTTCAAGGAAGGGGAAGAAGGCTGCATGCGGTGTTTATATTCTGGAACTGATAGAGAGTGAAGACTTGGTGAAGGATGATGACATAAGATTCAGTTTGTGTTTGTGTTGGTTCGAGCACCAAGTGTTGTGTTCAAAGGACACTAATAGTGGTATTGAGGAATGGGTGGTTTGTCTAGCGGGCACCCCTGAAGACTTTTGCAAGTACCCATGGGGAAGAAAAAGCTTTGAATTAATTGTGTTTTATATCGTAAAGATTTTACAAGCTGGAAGGCTCATGAGAATAGTTATACATTGTATGGATTTCCATGGGCTTTCATGGCATTTGTGTTAGAGGCTATCCCCGCACTTAGGCTAAGGGCGTACCCTTAGCAGAAGACAATACCACGGATGAAGCGTTGGTTGGGTGAAGGTAGAAAAGGACCCAGACGCAGTGTTCCAGCATGTTGACACTCATGTAAGGACTTCTTTTACTCCCCAGATCTTTCACATTCAACACTGCAATAAATGTGTAAACATTGGTGGTAATGTTTAAACATTACACTAAATATTTAAACATTAGTGGTGATGCTTCAACATCACATGAAATGTAATGTTTAAACATTAATACTGATGTTTAAACATTACATTAAATGTTTTAGGAACATATATACAGAGTTTTAACACTTGTGGTTATTTTATTGCAGGAGGTGCACCTTTACCCCGTGCCTACACCCAGAGAGTTGAGGGATGTGTGTTATTTCCCACGATACACCACTTTACTGTTTTAAGGACCAGTTTCTTAAAATGTGTTCCTTTACTATACGATATGCGGAATTAAAACTGTAAGTAATTGAACACCAGATATTAGCGTGGAAAAACCCCTTGACTCGGGATCAAAAAACCACGACCTACTTCTCAAGTAGGATTTCAACTTCACTATGTAAAAAGACCCACTTGGTTACAAGACTCACTCTTACTAACCTAGGACTAACTCTAATCCTTTAGTGATCTTTCTCACGATCAGTGAAGTTGTGTCAAGTCCACGACTTGAACCAGAAAGTTTACAACTCGATTATTGCTTACTACAGTTGAACTAAGACTTGAACTTTTACAAGATTCAATCTAAGGAACAGGTTCTAACTTAGTTCTACTGTAGCTAACTGATTACACAAATAAGCTAATGACCCTTTTAAGCTTTTACTCGATGCTCTCTGTATTTGTGCACACTTATATGGCTGATATGCTCCACGTTTTATAGCTCCAGCAGCCAAGAAGTCTTGATGAATTAGAACTCCAAAGCTCCCTTGAGTATGAGTCCTAATTGGATTCTACTCTTTAGAATCCGGATCTCTTATCCTTTATTCTTTGTTTATGCAATCTTTTCGTATCCGTTTAGACCTGCATAATTATCAAGATAACATTAGGTTTAGGATAATTAATAATATCTCAACTTAAACGATTTTGCATGAATTATCTATTTAGCTGCAGTAATTCAAAGGAACAGGTCCTTTGAATCCGTTCCTCAGTCATCAGTCAAAACTCCAAGCTTATCCAAGCTAACATTTCTCCCCTTTTTTATGATGACAAATTCATACGCATAGCTTCATGTCCTTAATGTCCTAAAGTACAACTTAAGCTCAACAAACAGTTAGTAGAGACTTATTCATCATTAAGGAACAGATTTTCAACTAGGTATAAGTTCACGCAAAATCAGACTTACTCTTCCCCCTTTTGGCATAATTGAAAAGGTTGCATAAAAAATATAACTCAAGGTTAGAATTAATCAGCACATGTGATAAGGATCAATACGACAAAACAATAAAGATAGGAGAGCGAGACACTTCTCGAACTCCCTTCGAAGTAACCCCGGGGAACTTGTCCCGAGATACCCCCGAATCGGCGTCTAGAAGGACCTACACTATGCAACCACCCTCGAGTCGCACCCGGGACTCGCAAGTAGAATGATCGGGTTTCGGTTCAAGACTCAACTAGGATCCGCTAGTGAATTCAAGCAACCAAGAAAGGGTTTCTTCATAAAAAGAGATAAACTCTATTCTTCATTCATAAGATTCAAAGGTAAGCTAATGTTTGAGGAGGCTAAGTGAAGTATTTATAGGCTTCACTTAGTCATAATAAAAGGTCTAAAGTACCCCCCAAAATGGGTTAAAACAAATAAGGTCACGCAGGGCTATAGTTGGAAGTTCATGCAAAAAGAAGTAAAATATCCCGCATGCTGTCACAGGGGGGGGGCTCTCCGCCTCTTTGGGGGAGGCGCTCCGCCTCCATTCTGAGGCGCTCCGCCTTCTGAAGTTCAGCTCTCTGGATTTTGGAAGGCGCTCCGCCTCATCCTGGAACTTGTGCAAGAGGCTCAAAATGAGCTTGGGGTGGATCCCCTTGGAGCCCAAGTGGTCCTCCATCCATGGTGCTCAAAAGCATGATCTTCGAGCTACTCTCGGAGCCTCCTTCCACGTCCCTCTAAGTCAAGTGAAGATGGGTGTCTTGAATCAACTTTGCTTGACTTCTAGTGAACGGCCTTGAGGTCATATGCCCCGCATCATCCTCCCCTTCTTGGGAAGGTTTCGTCCTCGAAACCATGGCTTCCTCCTCTCCGGCATCACCATCCCCTACATCAAAAGGGGTCAAGTCAGTCACATTAAAAGTATTTGACACATTGTACTTACCGGGTAGATCAATCACATAGGCGTTGTTGTTGATCTTGGAAAGCACTTGAAAAGGACCATCTCCACGGGGTGCCAACTTCCATTTCCTAAGGTTTTGAAACCTTTCTTTGCGGATGTGCACCCACACCCAATCTCCCTTTTTGAGCTCAAGCTTCTTCCTTCCCTTGTTCTTCTTGGAAGCAACCTTGGCATAGGCTTCCTCCAAGTTCTTCTTGGCTTTAGCATGGAGCTCAATCATAGCCTTTGCTCGGCTTTTCCCTTCAAAATTAGCAACCATGTCCCTTGGCAAAGGGGTTAGATCAAGGGGAATCAAGGGGTTAAAATCATACACACATTCAAAAGGAGTCATGCCAATCAAGCTATGCCAAGTATGATTATAGGCAAACTCCATAAGGGGCAATTTATCAACCCACGTCCCGGCCTTACCTCGGGTCATGGCCCTAAGAAGAGCACCCAAAGTCCGGTTTACCACCTCGGTTTGCCCATCCGTTTGTGGGTGGTGGGACGTAGAAAACAAGAGCTTGGTGCCAAGAGCACCCTACAAACTCCTCCAAAAGTGGCTTAGGAACTTGGTGTCCCTATCACTTACAATGGTTTGAGGCACACCATGCAACTTTAAGACATTGTCAATGAACAAAGAGGCAACATGTTGTGCATCGTCACACTTCTTACATGGAATGAAGTGAGCCATTTTGGAGATCCTATCCACGACAACATAAATGCTATCATGGCCCCCCTAGACCGTGGCAAGCCCATCACAAAATCCATCGATATATCGACCCACGGACTAGTAGGCACGGGGAGAGGAGTATACAAACCATAGGGGTTAGCTTTAGATTTCGCATGCTTGCACTCAAGGCAATTTTTGCAAAGCTTTTCAACTTGAACCCCCATCTTTGGCCAATGGAATTGCTCCATTAGGATGGACAAGGTCTTGTTCTACCTAAAGTGTCCCATCAAGCCTCCACAATGAGCCTCACGAATCAACAATTCCCTCCAAGAGGACTGGGGAACACACACTTTACCATTTTTAAAGATATATCCATTAACCCATTGGTATTTTTCAACCCTTTCTCTCTTTTCAAGAGCTTCATGAATGCTCTTTAGCTTAGGGTCATGAGCATACATCAATTTAATGCTCTCAAAACCCATGAGCTTGGAGGCTAGGGTGGTGGCTAGAGCAAACTTCCGGGAAAGTGCATCCGCCACAACATTGTCTTTCCCTTTCTTGTATTGGATAACACAGGGAAAAGACTCAATGAACTCTACCCACTTGGCATGACGCTTGTTCAATTTCTCTTGGCCTCTAAGATGCTTGAGTGACTCATGGTCACTCTTGATCACAAACTCTCTAGGCCAAAGGTAGTGTTGCCAATGAGCAAGAGCTCTCACCAAGGCGTACATCTTTGTCATACGTAGAGTAGTTCAAAGATGCACCCTTCAATTTCTCACTATCGTAAACCCATCTTGCATTAAAACACCACCAATTCCCACCCCGAGGCATCACATTCAACCTCAAATGCCTTTCCGAAGTCGGGCAATTGCAATAAAGGGGCAGTACTCAACCTACTTTTCAATTCTTGGAAGGCCTTCTCTTGAGGCTCTCCCCAAACAAAAGGTTTGTCCTTCTTCACCAATTTGGTGATGGAGCGGCAATGGAGCTTAAGTCTTTCACAAATCGTCTATAAAAGCTAGCAAGACCATGAAAACTCCTCACTTGAGTCACGGTAGTAGGAGTAGGCCAATCACGTATGGCCTCTACCTTAGACTCATCAACCTCCACTCCTTGGGCACTCACAACAAACCCAAGGAAGACTACCTTCTCAACACCAAAGGCACACTTTTTAAAATTAGCATAGAGCTTTTCGGCTCTCAACTTTTCAAGCACTTGCCTAAGGTGATCAACATGGTCGTCTATTGATTTGCTATAGATCAATATATCGTCAAAGTAGACGACCACAAACTTGTTGATGAATGGCTTTAGAACATGGTTCATTAGCCTCATGAAAGTACTAGGTGCGTTGGAGAGCCCAAAGGGCATCACCAACCATTCATAGAGGCCAAACTTGGTCTTGAATGCAGTTTTCCGTTCATCACCGGGTTTCATCCAGATTTGATGGTAGCCGGACCTAAGGTCAATTTTGCTAAACACACATGAACCACTTAATTCATCTAACATATCATCAAGTCGGGGAATGGGATGACGGTACTTTACCGTTATTTTGTTCACGGCCCAACAATCAACGCACATCCTCCAAGTGCCATCCTTTTTGGGAACAAGGATCACGGGTACGGCACAAGGACCCAATCTCTCCCTCACCAAGCCCTTAGTGAGCAATTCATCAACTTGCTTTTGCAATTCTCTTGTATCCTCCGGATTGCTCCTATAAGCCGGTTTGTTTGGGATTTGGGATCCCGAGACAAAGTCGATTTGGTGTTCAATACCCCTCAAAGGAGGTAATCCATCCGGCATCTCATCCGGGAACATGTACCCAAAATCCTTCAAGACATTCTCAAACACACTAGGCAAAGGGTTAGTCGAAAAATCACAATTAGAGTTAAGGATCATACCTTTGTGCACTAGGCATAGGAGAAACTTTGTGCCATCATTTCCTTTTAGGATCTCGCCCGGTTGCATCATGGCACATATGCCACCGGTAGAAGAAGAAGGTGGGATTGCCACCATGCTTTTGGACAAAGGGCTAGTCTCAATGATTGACTTGGCCTTTGCCGCCTCCCTCAACTCCCTCATCCGATTGTAGTCATCACTCACTTGTTTGGGAGTTAGGGGCTTCAACACGAAATTCCTTCCTTCATGTTGGAGCGTGTAAGTGTTGACACGACCATCATGAACCGCTTGTCGATCAAATTGCCAAGGCCTTCCAAAGAGAATGTGGCAAGCTTGCATGGGCACCACGTCGAACAAGTGTTCATCCACATAACTACCCATTTTAAACTTGATCATTGCTTGCTTCACTACCTTTAGCTCCCCACATTCACTAAGCCATTGCAATCGATATGGCTTGGGGTGTTTCACGGTAGGCAATTTTAATTGGGCTATAAGTGATTGACTCACAACATTAGCACAACTTCCCGAGTCAATGATCATAGAGCATACAGCACCCTTGACACGACACCTAGCATGGAAAAGATTTTCTCTTTGCAAGGTTTCGCTATCCTCCACAATCATAGCTCCTAAGCTCCTCCTCACAACTAGAAAAGTATGAGGTTCCTCATCCTCCACCGTGTCATCTTGACCATCCTCCTCTACTCCCTCATCTCCCTCTACTCCCTCATCTTCCTCCGGTTCACTCTCTTGTTCATAAGCATTTTCACCAACAACAACCATGGTCCTTTTCGTGGGACACTCCTTAGCAAAGTGTCCATACCCCTTGCATTTGTGACATTGAATTGGAGAAGAAGTAGGAGTATTCAATTGGGTTTTAGAATTACCTCCAACATTAGGTATGTACTTCTCAAATGGCTTCTTCACATCTTTGCTAGCACTTGCTCCGCTAGGGCCACTTGCATTTGTGAATCTTGCATTGGGAGTAGGATTTTTCCAATCCTTTGGCTTGTTCATGGAAGTAGAAGTGTTGCTCTTATAACGGTTGGACTTTTCTTTATCAAGCCATTGCTCGGCTTGAATAGCGGCATCAAGGACTTCTTGAAGTGAAAGATAAGCATGCAATCTCAATTGTGAAGCTATACCATAGCTCAAACCATTCATAAAATGGATCACGGTTTGCTCCTCATCTTCGGTGTCCATATCCAAGGCCATTCGAGTTCTTTCAAACTCATCATAATATTCATGCACCGTCTTGACACCTTGCTTCAACTCATAAAGTTTCTTGAGTTGCTCTTGACGATATCTAGGAGTGATGTACTTGATACTCATGATACCCTTCAAGTCATTCCAACCCACATTCACGGGGATTCCCGCTCTTCTCCTTGATCTCTTGACGGATTCCCACCAAGTAGATGCATAAGACTCAAAGGATGAAATAGCATAAGTACCCTTCTTGTCATCAGTCATGTCATTTGTGTCAAACATCCTTTCCATGAGTAGTACCCATTCAATGTAGGCTCCTGGATCACAATTCTCTTTGAAGATTGGGAGATTAAGCTTCACACTATTGAGGTTGGTGTTGTCACGACCCCCACGAAAAGGCTCCGGTTGGCCCCCATAGTGATCTTCATTCACACCATATTCCCTCCTCGCATTCCCTCCAACATACCCCATAGGTGGCCCTCGACCTTGGCCCCTACCCCGATCCACATTTCGACCCCAATTCATACCTCGCCTCGGTTGAAAGTGATCATCAAACCCAAACATATCATCACCATAATCGGCTTCCTCCCCTTCTTGAGCTTCATCGACTTGCTCAAGAGGTTGCACATTTCGGATGGGCCTTGGTAGTGGAATGTTTCTTGGGGGGGTTATCCAAGATACGGGGAATGCCTGTTCGTTAGGTATTGCCCAACACTTGATCAATTCTCTCTCGATCATCCTTTACCCGTTGTTGATTGAGCAATTCAATAATATGGCTAACTTGCTCCGGGGTAAAGTCAGGACTACTTGAGACTTCAACTTGGACACTCGGGGTCCCTTTCTCAACTTGGACACTCGGGGTCCCTTTTTCCGATTGGACATTGGAAGTCCCTTGCTCAACTAGGCCACTAGAGTTCACCCTCTCGAGGCTTTCAATCCTCAAGTTCATACTATCCAATTTGGCAAGGATAGTAGCAAGGGCACTCTTAGAAAAATCTTCTTCCTCGGTAGACATTGTACCTACACAAGTAACAAACGTTAGCAAAACAACCTCACACACTCCCTCACAAGTGTTTCACTTGGATCACTCATTTAGTGGTGGTGGATATTTCACTCTAGCTTGAATCCAAAGCTTCACTAAGTTGAATAGTGATGCAGCCCGATCACGTGCTGATCAAGTGATCGATCCACCGAGGAGACCGATGACAAGAAGCCAAGCCAAGCTGCTGCACGATGTGCACGTTCACTTAGCCTGGCCGAAGGAAAACAATTGCTCCGAAGCTGAGTGGCCGAACTCAAGAATCGAAGGCATTATCTTCAGATTTGAGCCCGAAGGCAAAGTGACCGAGGACAATGAGCTCGAAGACAATTGAGCGTCCGAAGGCAACAAGTTTGTGTTCGAGCAGACAATCGAGAACCGAAGCCAAGGCTTACCGAAGTCAAAGTCTGCCGAACACATTTTAACTCAACCCTGCGTGGCTTATTTCTATTGGTCAACTGTGACCTATTTACTAGTTTACCCTTAGTATTTCCTATATAAACACTGTTTCCTTTCATTGTAAGCAGCTAGTTTTTGAATATTGATGAATTGAATGAAAGTGCCGAAGCACATTTCTTCTTGTCTCCGTCGTGAGCAAAACCCCGGTGAGGGCTTTTAAGGACTTGTGGCTTTCGGTTAGTCCGATTGAACATTCCTCTTGATCATTCAGTTTGCAAGAGGCAATGTTCTCTTGAGGATTGTTGCATAGTATAGGTGATCCTTGTATCCCTTTTGATTGAGCTTTGAGACAGGTTCCTCACTGTTCTTTCGAAAGAAGCAAGTTTTGTCTTGCTTTTATCTTTATCTTTCTTGTTTGTTCTTCCGCGTTTTGTGCTAACAATCCCTTCGGGAATTGCATTGCACCATCTTGGTATCAGAGCACGGTTTGGGCTTGTTTCTACAACCCCAAATCCTGTTCACGTTATCTCTATTTTCGTGCGTTTTGTGTCTCTGTTTCCGTTTCGTGTTCCTGTTTTGTTTGTTACTGTTGGTATTTTTACAAAAAAAAAAAAAAAAAGTGTTAAAAAGAAAATTCAAAAATTGTGTTTGATTGTTGATTGTTTGGGAAAAACAATCTTGGATTATTGTTCACCATCGAGTTCTGATTCCAACGAATACCCGACGTACTGATTTCGTGACTAGGGTTTCTTGGTGAATTTTTGGACTGTTTTGAGCTTTAATGGTGACTGAAAACTCGAACCCCACTGTGTTTGGAAGAAACCGATGAAGGTTGGTGGTTCTTGAGTGATTTGGGTTTGTTTATTGCTTAAAATCGAAGTTCTTAAGTTGGAAACGTTGTCCGTACACCGGAAACTTGTTACAAATCGTAACAGTGTACGACTCGAACGAGCTGGATCTTTGCTCGAAGAACTTCGTTTGATTTCCTCCGTTGTTGTTTGGAACCGGAGTTGAAAGAGCAACTCAGATCTGTTGAATTTCGTGGTCAGTGAACCGAAGTTGTTGCGTCCGTACGCCGGAGCAAGGTCACTGTTCCCTTGAAGAAGAAAGGGGTTAAAATTTTAACATCAAAACCCCCAGGTGAAAGTTGTCGGCTGAAAAAGGAAAGTGGATAAGGTAAAACCCTATCCGTACCAAGGAGGGACCACTCTTGTACGGACAGGAGTGGGTGTGATCGAAAAAGATTCCAAAGGGGAATCAAAGGGTAGATTCTCCTAGGTTCTCACTTTTCTTTCGTGTCTAATTCTAGTTGGTGGATCTTTTGAGTATTTGTTCTACTCAAGGTCGTACTAACTCTTTTAAGCTGATAGGAATTCGTGCGAAGGGGTGACCGAAGTCCAAACTTTCGTAGAAATTCTCTTGACTCCCCGAGCTCAGTTAAAAAGCGTCCGTTCCATCGAGTCGAACATCACTTCACTCTTCCCGAAGAGGCAGTGACTATTGTCGAACTTGAAGGATCTTAGAGGACCGATCAATCAGACGAGCCACTGTTAACAAGTCCTTGAGTGATAAAAAACCGAACCCATAAATTGAGTGGACCCGAGTGCCACCCATCAAAGGAGAGGGAGTGTGTGAGGTGATTCCTAACCCTAACATTTGTTTGATGATGCAATGGAAAATAGGCGGAAGCGACAAACGATATAAAAGTGCGGAAGCTAAAACAAGATAGGCGATATCGATGAAGATATCGCGATAAAGAGCAAGACGAGGCTTGAACGTTTACCTAAGTAGCACCGAGGAACTCGTCTCGATACACCCCGGGTGAAGTCAAGGATCACCTATACTATGCAACTACCCTCAAGAGGCACCTGGCTCTTGCAAATAGAATGATCAAAGAGGTTTCGATGTTCAACTTGGAATCCACCAAGTGAAATCATGCCCGCTCACGGGTTCTTCATTGAGATTCACTCAAGAAATTCATCATTCTACATTCAAGGTTTGTTAAAATGAAATGAAGACCTAAGGGCTCTATTTATAGGCCCTTTCTAAGACTAAAGTAAATGTCTAGAACACCCCCAAAGTGGGTTATAACAATACAAGCCACTTAAGGGCAAAAATGGAACTTTACACAAAATCCCGCCTCAGCTTACAGGGGGAGGCGCTCCGCCTCATTGGGGGGAGGCGCTCCGCCTCAGGGCCCTTCAGTGAGGGGCGGTCCGCCTCAGTGGGGGAGGCGCTCCGCCTCTTGCTGTGCAGCCTTCTGGACTTTGGCAGGCGGTCCGCCTCTTTGGGGAGGCGCTCCGCCTCTTCCTGGGAGGTATGGATACGGCTCAAAATGGACTCTAAGTGTTCCTCCTTGGCCCGTAGTCGGTCCTCCCTCAATGGTGATCAAGTTCATGACTCCAAATCACTCTCGGATCCTCCTCGGCAGCCCTTGATGTATACTCCTTGTGCTCTTGAGCTTGGCTCTTGATGGTTGTCGTTTAGGCCCGATTTATATTGCATCATCCTCCCCTTCTTGAAAGGATTTCGTCCTCGAAATCAAACCATCAAGTCCTACAATCAAGCACAAGCACAAACAAAAAACAAAACTCCTACTACAATAGTAGGTTAGTGCGCCAAGTGTGGGAAAACACACTCTTATGGTACAACCAAGTATCAATGGCAACAAAGAAGCTCATGTTCCCAAAGGAACTAGCAAGTACTTGGTTCAACAAAGAAGTGCACTCAACACAAGAATAAACAAAGGGATTAATTGGGCATGGCATATGCAAGATCAAGTTATCAAATTCCCTACGACCCCTAAGTTGATTAGTGCACCAAGATTCCCCACTATGCGAGTAGGCAAGTCTAACAAGAGTGAAGGCAAGTGGTGAGGAAAATTCACTCTTGTGATAGAGCCAAGTATCAATACAAATCAAAAAGCTTATGTCGCCAAAGGAGACAACAAGCTCTTGGCTCCATAGTGACAAGCACTCACCCACATGACAAGCAAAGAGACCATTAGGACATGAAACATTCAAGATTAAGCAATCAAAGTTCCTATGACCCCTAAGCTCATGATCAACATACCAAACCTTCAATGCAATGCTTTCACAATGCGGCACAAGGGGTTCGACATGCTCAATTCTCAAAGTGTGGTTAATATGCGGGATGGAATAGGCAAAGTAAGTCAATTCACAAGTAGAATCAATCACCCCACTCCCCTTCTTAAGAGCTCTCATACTCACTGATGCAGGGCAAATCGAGCCTAAGGCACTTACCATCAAGAGCCGGGATTGGAGGATGCAAGGGACGAGAGGTCAAGAGCATCGGAGATGAATTGAAGCCGTTCCGGAAGAACCAGGCTGAGGCGCCCCGCCTAGCCCAGGCGCCCCGCCTGGAAAGCTCACTGCCTAAGGATTAAAATGGTGCACAGGCGCCCCGCCTGCCTAGGCCCCAGCCCAGGCGCCCCGCCTACCCCAGGCGCCCCGCCTACCCCCAGGCGCCCCGCCTAGACTCAGCACAAGCCAGGCGCCCCTCCCAGCTTCAGGCGCCCCTCCCAGCGTGCAGATTTATTAGGCTTTTACTGTTTTGACCCTACGTGGTCTTTTATTCCTAAGCCTAAGTGTGGGCACTTTAGACCTTTTACTTAGTGTCTAAAAACATCTATAAATAGCTAGATAGCTAGTCTTATTCCTTAGCTAGTTTGGAAGATAGAATAGGCTTGGCCTTTCTTGTTGAAGCGTTGACTTCATGTATCTCTTACATTGAATCCATGGTGGATCACCACTAGTGTGAGTCCCGTTTAATGGTTCAAGTCTCTTCTCCCTTTTGAATCAATCTATGTGTTTAGTTGATTCATTCTTTTCTTCTATTTTCTGTCCTTCCCCTTCCCTTATTTCTTGTTATCTTATGATTATCGCTTCCGCATCATAGTTTATCGCTTCCGCCTAGTTTTCCCTACATCATTTGGTATCAGAGCAAGGCTCGGGTTTTGTTTCTACAAACCCCCGACCCTTGATTCTTCGTGCCTAGTATCTTCTTTTAGTTTTTCTTGTTGTTGAAGTTATTAGAAAGGAGAAAATTGCAAAAAAAAATTGAAAAAAATTGAAAAATACAAAAATTTGGTGTGACTTGACATTGAATCTTGAAATTGATTGGTTGTTTGGATGTTAATGTGATTGGGGTTTGTTAAGGAAGATCAAAAACAACTTTGGGTATCATTGGATTGTGAAAACAAGTTGAAAACATCGGATTTGGAGCTTGAAAATCGACTTGAAACGAGTTTGGAACGAGTTGGGAAAGGCTTCAGGCCAGGCGCCCCGCCTAAGCCAGGCGCCCCGCCTGACTTGGCTACTGCCTAAGTCCCAGGCGCCCCGCCTAGATCCAGGCGCCCCGCCTGGAATACTGCACAGTCTAGGCGCCCCACCTGAGTTTCAGGCGCCCCTCCTGAGTGCTGAACGTGTTGTTTCGGGTAGATTTTCATAGGTATTTCCCTTTGTTTGATAACATAACATCTAGTTAGTGCTACTTTGAGTAACCGTTCTACTTGAATAGTGCTAACCTTTTAATTGCTATTAGGATCATCGTGCCTAGGAAGGAGACTAGAATTCAAAGAAGATCCGTAGTATCTTTTGATTCAAGTCCTCACTTCAAAGTGCTTAACGTACATCGAGTCACTTAAATTCCCTTCCGAACCATTACTTGGGTGCATTAGTTGATTGATCTTGCCATTGTGATTACTAAGAGACAAGAAGGTCTTGAGTGTAAAAAGGCTTGAGTGGTGAGAACAATAGAGTGTGGTCACAAAAGCCAACGACCTTGAGTGTATACACGAGTGGAAAGAAAATTGAGTGACATCTTTTGAGTGATACACGTGAGGGAGTGAACTTGTGAGGTCCTTAACTCTGTGGTTACAACTATGGCTTCGGATGACGATTGTGGAGGGTACGACTCATGTGGAGATGATGGAGACTATGGTTCCTATGGTGATGATGATGGGTATTGCTATGACGATTCGGGGAACCAAGGCTCATATGATGAAGAAGCGGGTCACTATGTTGATTATGAAGATGAAGAAGACTATGGGGCTTGCGAAGACGAATGTGAAGAATCTTATGCTCCAAGTCAAGAATATGAAGATAGTGACGCTTCAAGGTATGACGACCCTACTTACTCTTCTTGTGATGAATTTGTGCATGAAGATAGTGACGTAGAGAGAATTGGTGATGAGGTTGATTATGAGAATTTTTCATTTGCATCTTCTCTTGATGTTGCTTGTGGTGAGCAAGAGAGTAGTAGAGGACCTTCCAATAGTATGGGAGGTGGTGGTGGTTGTTCCATGGGAAATGAGAGGTTTGCATCTTCTAGTTCCCATGTGAAGGGTGGAAGGAGAAATGGTATTGCTCTTACCGTTATGGGGGTGCATTGTTCTAGTAGTGGTGGTAGGAGTGGTGCTATGGGCTATGGAACCAAGGCGAGAAGCAATTATGGGTTCCATAGTGGTACTACTTCCTTGACTTCCAACAACACTTCTAATGTTGGGGGAGTGACGGGAAGTGGAGGTTATTCTAGTGGTGTTGCCACTAGTGGAGGGATAAGGAAAACCCGAGTTGATGGTAATACTAGTCTTGGACATTCAAGCTCTTCTTTGAATGCGCCTATACGAAACTTGGGTAGAAGTAGGTTTGTTGTTGGGGTAAATAGGGTTGATGGACACTTGCTCCAAATTGGTGGAACCGATGCCAATTTCATTAACCCAAGAGTAGTTCAAATGTTAAACATACCATGCCATGATCTAAAGTACCCCTATGAGTACAAAGGAGTTCGGGTGTTCAAGGAGGCACGGGTACTCATATCTCATAAGGGTTACAATGAGTATGTTTGGTGTGATGTGTATCCCGTACCGAATGTGGGAGTTTGGCTAGGTGACCCATGGTTGCGTAACAAGGAGGTTCACTATGATGCTAAACGGGATTTGTATCTAGTGGCCACGGGTCAAGGGATTTATGAGTTTGCACCTTACGGAAAATGGGGAAAGATGTCCGTTGAGATGCAAGCTAGGATCATACAATGGAAGAGGGAGCGAGAACTTCAATCCATGGGCAACAATGTGCAAACGAGAAGTCCAACAAATACAAGCAATGGTGGGACTAGTTCTACAAAAGAGTTGACAAATGTCAACAAGGTGAGCCCGAAGCCACCAAAGCCGAGTGGTTCACCAACAAAGAAGAAAGAGACCTCAAGTGATGAGTCTCTTAGTCCTAGATTCCGGGTTGATGTAAAAAGTCCACCTACGCCGGCTATGAGTATTCTTGGGCCTCGTCCCAACTCACCCGAATTTGTGAGACAAAAGATTGAGAGGAGTAAGGGAGTGACCGGTGACATTCCTCGAGTGGAAAAAGGAGAGGATGTGATGAGTGATGTGAGTGGGATGTCACCACCCGAATCTACACCTAACCTTGAAAAGAAAATGAGAGAAGAGAAAGAGGGAAAAAAGAGTGAGGACACCACTTATTCTAACCTTAACCCTTTATCTTTTCATCCTACTTTTGTGAATGCTTATGTAGGTACTCTTGGAGGCCAATCAATGGAGCCTCAATCATGTTCCGAGATTGAAGGACAAGGTGAAGAAGATCTTCAATGTGAGCTTCAAGGTGAAGGAACAACTCATGACACTTCAAGTGCATTGAGTGCGCTAGATGGCCACTCAAAGGTTTGTGAAAGTTCTTCCCTTGAAAATGTTACTTCCTTGCCTTATGATGGTGTTTGTGAAAACTCAACACTAGTTGATGATTTGTATGAATACAATGTGTTTGCAACTAGTGTAGAGTCAAATGGTCAACTTGTGAGTGATTGTGAACCACTAGTTGAGAGGGATGATAAGCCACATCATGATGTGAGCTCGGTTTTCATTGAACCTCTCATTAGTGAAGAATGTGTAGTTGACCCTATTTGTGATCCTTGTTATGACACTCCACCTATATTTGATAAAGGGGAAGATGAGTTGAATGAATACCCTATCCTCTCCCTTGATGAATTGCTTGATAATGGTGGGCCTATGTGTTGTAGTGAGGTTTGTAGTGACCTTGAGGAGTCCCTAGTGAATGAGATGGATCGAATTGTTTTCAATGACTCCTCGGGTGAGAGTGAAGAACCTAGTCTTGATACCATGTTTGTATGTGACCATGAATTTGAGGTGCATGCTTTTACATTTCCATTGTGTGAAGATAATCTCATTTGTGGTAGTGAATTGTATCGGACTAGAATTGATAGTAAAATAGAACCTCCATGGTATGTAAAGATAGACTCTAAGGATGATCCATTGTTTGGAACTCAGGGTGGGATGAATGGTCTTGATATTGGTTGTGTTGAACCATCGTCTAGTAGTCCTAGCCTTCATTGTATGGACTATAATGATGAAGGGCCAATTTTGGAGACCTTCCTTTGGAGTTTGCCTAGTGAGGGAGATTATCTTAGGGATGGATTTGGAGGTGAGGAAGCCACTCTTGGTGCGTGTAAGAGTGCTTCCAAGAAGGGGAGTGGAGTATTTGATGTTAGTTGTCAATTGAACTATTTTGTTCACTCCACCCCACATGTTGATTACACCTTGGGTGTTGGGCATGCCAAAGCCAATGAGTCACATTGTGATAGTAATGCATTGAAGGCTTGGCGTGTTGACCATAAGCTTGGAGGTCATAAGGAACTTAGTTGCTTAATCTTGCATGTTCCATATCTTATTGATCTCTTTGCTTGTTATGGTAGTGATTGCTTTTCATTGTTGAGCCAAGAACTTGATGTTTCCTTTGGAGACTTCTTCTTTTTGATTGGTATTGATACTTGGCTCTATCACAAAAGTGTGCTTTCCATATCACTTGCACTCACTCTTGTTGGACTTTCCTACTCTTGTAGTGGGAAGTTTTGGTGTTTTCTTATTGGGCTTAGGGATCATAAGAATTTTAATGGCTTGATCTTGCATATTCTCTATCCTATTGATCTCCTTGATGAATCATTTGTTGAGTGTACCCATTGGGGAGGCCAAGTACTTGTTGTTTTCTTTGGAAACATGTGCTTTATTATCGTTATTGATGCTTGGCTATACCATAAGAGTGTGTTTTCCACACTACTTGCACTAACCTACTCTTGTAGTAGGAGCTTTTGGATGTGCTTGTCTTTGGATGTAGGTCTTGATGGTTTGATTTCGAGGACGAAATCCTTTCAAGAAGGGGAGGATGATGCAGGGCAAATCGAGCCTAAGGCACTTACCATCAAGAGCCGGGATTGGAGGATGCAAGGGACGAGAGGTCAAGAGCATCGGAGATGAATTGAAGCCGTTCCGGAAGAACCAGGCTGAGGCGCCCCGCCTAGCCCAGGCGCCCCGCCTGGAAAGCTCACTGCCTAAGGATTAAAATGGTGCACAGGCGCCCCGCCTGCCTAGGCCCCAGCCCAGGCGCCCCGCCTACCCCAGGCACCCCGCCTACCCCCAGGCGCCCCGCCTAGACTCAGCACAAGCCAGGCGCCCCTCCCAGCTTCAGGCGCCCCTCCCAGCGTGCAGATTTATTAGGCTTTTACTGTTTTGACCCTACGTGGTCTTTTATTCCTAAGCCTAAGTGTGGGCACTTTAGACCTTTTACTTAGTGTCTAAAAACATCTATAAATAGCTAGATAGCTAGTCTTATTCCTTAGCTAGTTTGGAAGATAGAATTGAGAAGATAGAATAGGCTTGGCCTTTCTTGTTGAAGCGTTGACTTCATGTATCTCTTACATTGAATCCATGGTGGATCACCACTAGTGTGAGTCCCGTTTAATGGTTCAAGTCTCTTCTCCCTTTTGAATCAATCTATGTGTTTAGTTGATTCATTCTTTTCTTCTATTTTCTGTCCTTCCCCTTCCCTTATTTCTTGTTATCTTATGATTATCGCTTCCGCATCATAGTTTATCGCTTCCGCCTAGTTTTCCCTACATCACTCACACTAAGAGATACCTCCTCACTTCTAATTTCATCCTCAAGACAACCCCCTTCACAAGGTAAACTCTCAAGGAAGGCATTATTAATGGCCTCTTCATCATCGTAACCCGAACCAACAAGAGTAGGGTCACTAGAAGAATCATCTACCTCACTCGAAGTTTCAAATAAAGAGTTGTCTATGGGATCAAATCCCTCACACCACGGAGGTTCATACTCATTCCCAACTCTAGCTCGATACAACTCACCACAACCAATAGGGGTGCCCTCAAACAAAGGATTAGCAAAAGTACGCATCCCATTCTCAAGGTCAAGCAAAGGTGACGTATCAAAGCTAGGTTCTTCGCTCTCACTTGAGGAGTCATCATAGACAATCTTGTCCAATTCATGCAATTTGGACTCCTCAAGGTCACTTTCATCCTTACTACGACACACAAATCCACCAAAATCAATTATACCAACAAGGGTAGAGTCACATAACTCATCTTCCCCTTTATCAAATATGTGTGGGGTGTCATAACAAGGTTCACAAGCAAGGTCAACTAACATATTTCCACTAGAGAGAGGTTCTTTGAATACCGGGCTCACATCATGATGTGGCGTTTCATTCCTCTCTACTAGGTCACACGTAAACACAAGTTGACCATTAGACTCTTCACTAGTTGCAAGGTCAATATTGGCATTACAAGCAACAACTAGCTTTGAGTTGCTACAAGACAAGGGATCAACATGTTCATGAGAAGGGAAGGTAACACTTACATTTGAGTTGCTCCCGTGAGCACTCACATAGCTTGAAGTGTCGTCGCATTCAATGCCTTCATCACGAAGTTCACAATGATGCTCTCCGTCCTCTTGTCTTCCTTCCAAGGCAAAGGGTTGAGGCTCCACTAGCTCGCCTCCGAGAGTACCTACACAAAAGCTATGGCAAGAAGAAGAAGATAACATAGGGTTAGGAAGAAGGGTGCCCTCACTCTCAATTTGTTTTTCCTCTCCTCTTCTTTCTTTCAATTCGCTCTCATGTGCAAGTGTGTGGGGATGAGGTCCAAGAATGTCATCACCTCGCTCACCTTCCCCAACTCCCTCATTTGCCATTGGTTGGCTCATAGGAGTAGTAGAATTACTCCTAGAGTGAGTAGTTACATTTACTTGGGGAATGCCCAAGTTGTGGGGAATGCCCACTTGTTAGGGAGTGCCCAACGGTTGGGGATTGCCCAACACTTCATCACTAGTACCCCCTACGGTACCATTTTGGACACTCGGGGTCCATTCCTCTATGAGGCGATCAAACCTCGAGCTTATGGATCTCACCTCGGCCAAGAGGTTGACCAAAGTGCTTACCGGTACCTCAACGGTATCGTATACGTCTCCGGCCATTTACCTACAAAAATTAAAGACAAGAGAAAGAGGTTAGAGTAAAAACCTCACTCGCTCCCTCACCTTTGGAATGTCTCTCGGGTACACTCAATTTAGTGGGTGGTAGGATCACTCAAGCTTGATTTCAAAGGCTTCCTCGTAGTTGAACAACCACCTCAATAACCACTCAAGTCACACGGACCAAATACTCTTCGGGGTGAGTGGAATCGATGGGACTCGATGGACGAACGGCTATATGAGTGAGCACTTGAAGCAAAAATGTTCTACGAGGCTTCTTTGAGTTCTACTCTCCTCTAGGCACGAATGTCCTAATACGCTCAAGAGTTAGTGTCTTTCGAGTAGGCCAATTACCCTAGAAACACTAACCAAGAAGCCCGGAGGCAAACAACAAGTGAAAACCTACGAAAAAACTACCCGGAAACAAGTAACAGGGGGAGGCGCTCCGCCCAGAGGGGGAGGCGCTCCGCCTCCAAATGTCCAGAGTGCAGCCCAGAGGGAGGCGGTCCGCCTCAAAATGTAGGCGGTCCGCCTACTTGATTTTCCTGCAGCTTTGCACTCCGCGTTTTTGATTCTTTAGCACCTAAATTTCCAACAAAAACACATTGTTTTTCCAATCTAATGGTACCCAAAGGTGTATAGGATGATTACAAACAAACCCCAATAGTTTTTAACCCCAATCAAACAACAAATAATCGATTTCGATTCTTGAAGCCAAGTTTCAAGGGTTTTGAAAATTTTGAGATTTGATTCTTCAAAATTTTTTAATCACAACACCAAATCAAGGTATTTTGGTACCAAAAGAACGGGAATCAAACATGTATCAAACCCCAATGATTTTCAATGTTTGGGGGTTTGAATCCAACAAGTTTTAGTCAATTTTGTGAAATTTCAACTTTTGGGTTTGATTTTCACAAATTTGATTTTCAACTCCAAAACGTGTTTTGTTGGTACCCAATTGTCGAGAATACATAAACAAACAATCCCCGATAATCAAAACCAACAAAATCGTAACAACGAACGATTTCTAGCAATTTTTTTTGTGATTTTCAAGTTTTTGGATTTTTTTGTTTTTCTTCAAATTTCAAGAACAAACAACAAGAACACAACAACGATAAGAACAAGACCGAGGATTCGTAAGAACGAAGCCTAGTCGTGCTCTGATACCAACTGATGCAATGGAAAATAGGCGGAAGCGACAAACGATATAAAAGTGCGGAAGCTAAAACAAGATAGGCGATATCGATGAAGATATCGCGATAAAGAGCAAGACGAGGCTTGAACGTTTACCTAAGTAGCACCGAGGAACTCGTCTCGATACACCCCGGGTGAAGTCAAGGATCACCTATACTATGCAACTACCCTCAAGAGGCACCTGGCTCTTGCAAATAGAATGATCAAAGAGGTTTCGATGTTCAACTTGGAATCCACCAAGTGAAATCATGCCCGCTCACGGGTTCTTCATTGAGATTCACTCAAGAAATTCATCATTCTACATTCAAGGTTTGTTAAAATGAAATGAAGACCTAAGGGCTCTATTTATAGGCCCTTTCTAAGACTAAAGTAAATGTCTAGAACACCCCCAAAGTGGGTTATAACAATACAAGCCACTTAAGGGCAAAAATGGAACTTTACACAAAATCCCGCCTCAGCTTACAGGGGGAGGCGCTCCGCCTCATTGGGGGGAGGCGCTCCGCCTCAGGGCCCTTCAGTGAGGGGCGGTCCGCCTCAGTGGGGGAGGCGCTCCGCCTCTTGCTGTGCAGCCTTCTGGACTTTGGCAGGCGGTCCGCCTCTTTGGGGAGGCGCTCCGCCTCTTCCTGGGAGGTATGGATACGGCTCAAAATGGACTCTAAGTGTTCCTCCTTGGCCCGTAGTCGGTCCTCCCTCAATGGTGATCAAGTTCATGACTCCAAATCACTCTCGGATCCTCCTCGGCAGCCCTTGATGTATACTCCTTGTGCTCTTGAGCTTGGCTCTTGATGGTTGTCGTTTAGGCCCGATTTATATTGCATCATTTGATCTTTGACTTGTGCAGGTACCATGGCTGGAAACGATGGCAAAAGCATTGAAAAGCCTGAATTGTCGTTAGCCGATCTCATGGCTGCGATACAAGGCATCAGTGCCGAATTAAGTGGAGTGAGTGCTCGAGTAGCTAACCTCGAGCAGGGAAGTGCGTCCGTGACCATGCATGGGTCCGGCGCTGGAACAAGCGAATCCACTCCGATGAAACCTGAGCTGTATGCTGAGCTTCTTCGACAACATCAGTTGACGAGTGAAGCAATTCGAAGAGAGCTTAACTTGGGCAATCCCCAAGCACAACAAAACTTGGGCAACCCCCAAGCTGGAAATCAAAACTTGGGCATTCCCCGAGGAGAGAGAATACCACCTCCAGCGGCCCGAAGAGATCTTGGAGCTGTTGCCGAAGAGGTTGATGAAGAGGAATTTCCCGAGGACGAATATGAGCGTGAGCCGCCATTCGCTCAACGAAGGCAAGCTCACCGAGGTCGTGGAAATTTCCGAGGTCGAGGCGGAGGCGCAAATGTTGAAAGAAATATTGGGCGCGAGGCTGATGATCGAGAAGATGAGATTCTCGAACAGGTTCGTGGTGTTCGAGACTCAAACTTGAATAGTGTCAAGATCACTATTCCACCCTTTAAAGGAACTAGTGATCCCGATGAGTATCTTGAATGGAAGCTTAAAATGGAGCGCATCTTTGAAACCAATGAGATGACCGATGAGAGAAAAGCTGCCCATGCCATTGCTTCGTTCGAAGCTTATGCATCAACATGGTGGGAATCTGACAAGAGGCATCGAAGAAGAAATGACTACCCAGTAGTCAATACTTGGCCACAGTTGATGAGAGCGATGGATGGTAAGTACTTGAGTGCCAAGTACAGGCAGACTCAAATGCAAAAGCTCTATGAGTTAAAGCAAGGGTCCAAGTCTGTCCAAGAGTACCACGATGAGTTCGAAAAGGTTCGATTGAATCTTGATCTGGTCGAAGACGAAGAGCAAGCCATTATCAGATTCAAAAATGGCTTGGCTAGGGATGTGTCATCTCAGTTGAGACTCCACGTGTACCACACGTTGGAAGGTGTGTTTGAAGCTGCCACCGAAGCTGAAAAATTGGTGAAGGACGATAAGGAAAACTGGTATCGAGGAGTCACTACTTCTACTCCTTTGAACCGAAGTAAAGAATGGAAGAGTCCAAACCAAGCAAGTGCTAACGCTGTTCGAGATTCGAAGAGATCCTTCGAAAGAGGTGTGACCGTTAACCAACCAAGAGAAGTGGGAGGTAAAGTTCAACTCAACTCTCCTAGTGCTTCAAATATTCAGTGTCACAAATGCAAAGGTTATGGTCACATGGCAAAAGAGTGTCCAACTCGCAAAGTTATGCTTCTGCTCGAAGATGGAACCGTCCATGAGCAAGCGAGTGACACCGAGGAGGAAATTATCGAGGAGACTGATCGAGCTGAAGTTGATGATGATCATGAGGCTGCCGAAGCTGATCATCCGGAAATGTTTCTTGTGGTTCGAAGGAATTTGAGCTGCATGACTCTTGAAGAAGAGGACAACCAAAGAGAAAACCTCTTTCATGCCCGATGTCGAGTGAGGGGAAAGGTGTGTTCGATGATCATTGATTCCGGTAGTTGTGCCAATGTAGTGAGCCAAACTTTGGTTTCACAAATGGGATTACCTACGATGAAGCATCCCCACCCTTACAAGTTACAATGGCTGAATGAGTGTGGAGAATTGAGAGTTGTCAAACAGGTGTGGATCAAGTTCAAAATCGGAGAGTATCAAGATGAGATGATATTCGATGTTGTTCCGATGCAAGCTTGTCATTTGCTATTGGGTCGACCATGGCAGTATGACCGAACAGCTGTTCACAATGGCAGATCCAACACTTACACTGTGAAGCTCGACGGGAAGAGTTTCATGCTCAAACCCTTGTCTCCAAAACAAGTCACCGAGGACTATAAACGAATGAAAGAATTGAAAGAAGCGGCCAAAGCTAAGCTTCCGATGGGAGCAAAATTGGGGCCCGAAGAGACAAACTCACCGATCGAAGTGAAAGGAATTTGTGCAATCATGCAACCCGGTGAGATCTTACGAGGCAACGACCACGGTCAGATGATGATTTGCCTCGTGCACAAGGGTATCTTTCTAAACTCTAATGATGATTTTTCTAATGATAACCCTTTGCCTTTGTTTGTTCGCAAAGTTTTGCAGGACTTCGAGGACATGTTTCCCGAGGAAATGCCAGGTGGATTACCTCCGATGAGAGGAATCGAGCACCAAATTGACTTCGTACCAGGGTCTCAAATCCCTAACAAACCTGCATACCGGTGTAATCCCGAAGACACCAAAGAGCTCCAACGGCAGGTTGATGAACTGCTGAACAAGGGCCTCGTTCGTGAGAGCTTGAGTCCTTGCGCCGTTCCTGTTATCCTTGTCCCGAAGAAGGATGGAACATGGCGAATGTGTGTTGACTGTCGAGCAGTCAACAAAATAACGGTAAAGTATCGTCATCCTATCCCTCGATTAGATGACATGCTAGATGAGTTAAGTGGTTCTTCATGCTTTTCGAAGATAGACCTCAGGTCCGGTTACCACCAGATCCGAATGAAACCCGGAGACGAGTGGAAAACCGCATTCAAGACCAAATTCGGTCTCTATGAATGGTTGGTGATGCCTTTTGGCTTATCCAATGCACCGAGCACATTCATGCGACTGATGAACCATGTGCTCAAACCGTTCATAAATAAGTTTGTTGTCGTTTATTTCGATGACATACTTGTTTATAGCAGAACCGTGGATGAACATGTCGACCACCTAAGGCAAGTACTTGAAAAGCTTCGAGAAGAGAAGTTGTATGCCAACTTCAAGAAATGCGCCTTTGGTGTCGATCGTGTAGTCTTTCTTGGATTTGTTGTCAGTGCTAATGGTGTCGAAGTCGACGAATCAAAAGTCGAAGCCATCAAAGATTGGCCAACTCCAACCTCGGTATCACAAGTTCGTAGCTTCCATGGCTTAGCTAGCTTTTACGGAAGGTTTGTTCGTGACTTTAGCACCGTGGCAGCTCCTTTAACCGAGCTGGTGAAGAAAGACAATCCATTTGTGTGGGGAGAGTCCCAAGAGAGGGCTTTCCAAGAGTTGAAGCGGAGGCTTTGTTCTGCCCCGTTGTTGCAACTCCCTGACTTCGGCAAAGCATTCGAAGTCGAGTGTGATGCATCTGGAGTTGGGATCGGAGGAGTGCTGATGCAAGACTCGAAGCCGATCGCTTACTTTAGCGAAAAGCTTAAGGGTGCAACTTTGAATTACTCTACGTATGACAAAGAGTTGTATGCCCTCGTTCGAGCACTCGCCCATTGGCAGCATTATTTGTGGCCTCGAGAGTTTGTGATCAAAAGTGATCATGAGTCTTTGAAACATCTCTGAGGTCAGGAGAAATTGAATCGAAGACATGCCAAGTGGGTTGAATTCATTGAAAGCTTTCCCTATGTAATTCATTACAAAAAGGGAAAAGATAATGTTGTGGCCGATGCGCAATCAAGGAAATTTGCCTTAGCGACCACTCTCGCCTCTAGGCTCATGGGATTCGAAAGCATCAAGTCGATGTACGAGGACGATCCCAAGCTGAAATGTGTTCGAGACGCAATCTTGAGTGGCCGAAAGGTTGAGAAATATCAGTGGCATGATGGCTACCTCTTCAAAAATGGGAGGGTTTGTGTGCCAGTGTCATCGTGGAGAGAGCTCCTGGTTCGAGAAGCTCACTCAGGTGGACTGATGGGACACTTCGGTGTCGATAAAACTCTTGGTATCTTGACCGAGCAGTTCCATTGGCCCAAAATGCGACGAGATGTGGAAAAGCTTTGCAACGCTTGTCTCGTTTGCAAGAAAGCAAAATCGAAGTCCAACCCTCATGGTTTGTACACCCCGTTGCCTGTGCCTGATCGACCTTGGGTTGATATATCCATGGACTTTGTCTTGGGGTTACCGAGGTCGAGGGGAGGACATGATAGCATCTTCATTGTGGTTGACCGTTTTTCAAAAATGGCTCACTTTATTCCTTGCAAAAAGTGTGATGATGCACAGCATGTAGCTACATTGTTTGTTTCTAATGTGTTAAAATTGCATGGTGTACCTCGTACTATTGTGAGTGATCGAGACTCGAAGTTCTTGAGTCATTTTTGGAAATGTTTGTGGGGTGCCCTCGGCACCAAGCTACTATTCTCGACGTCTCACCATCCTCAGACTGATGGACAGACCGAGGTAGTTAACCGAACCTTGGGATCTTTGCTTCGGGCAATGACCAAAGGGAAGGTTGGAAACTGGGCTGATCGTTTGCCCATGATGGAGTTCGCATACAATCGAACGGTGCATAGAATGATCAACATGACCCCGTTTGAATGTGTGTATGGCTTTAATCCTTTGATTCCACTTGATTTAACCCTATTGCCTCGAGATTCTGTTCTTGATTTTGAAGGTACTCGAAGAGCAGCTGCCTTGATCGAATTGCATGCAAAGGTGAAGAAGAACCTCGAGGAGGCCTATGCAAAGGTTGCCTTAAAGAAAAACAAGGGGCGTAAAAAGTTGGAATTAAAGAAGGGAGATTGGGTTTGGGTTCACTTCCGAAAGGAACGCTTCCCGAACCAAAGGAAAGGAAAGTTGGCTCCTCGAGGGGATGGTCCATTTCAAGTGTTGACCAAGATCAACAACAATGCCTACGTGATCGACCTTCCTGGTGAGTATAACGTGTCCAACACCTTTAATGTTGCTGACTTAGTTCCTTGTGTTGTAGGTCCAACTTCGGAGGACGAGGAGGGCTTGATTTCGAGGACGAAATCTTCTCAAGAAGGGGAGGATGATGCAGCCCGATCAAGTGCTGATCAAGTGATCGATCCACCGAGGAGACCGATGACAAGAAGCCAAGCCAAGCTGCTGCACGATGTACACGTTCACTTAGCCTGGCCGAAGGAAAACAATTGCTCCGAAGCTGAGTGGCCGAACTCAAGAATCGAAGGCATTATCTTCAGATTTGAGCCCGAAGGCAAAGTGACCGAGGACAATGAGCTCGAAGACAATTGAGCGTCCGAAGGCAACAAGTGTGTGTTCGAGCAGACAATCGAGAACCGAAGCCAAGGCTTACCGAAGTCAAAGTCTGCCGAACACATTTTAACTCAGCCCTGCGTGGCTTATTTCTATTGGTCAACTGTGACCTATTTACTAGTTTACCCTTAGTATTTCCTATATAAACACTGTTTCCTTTCATTGTAAGCAGCTAGTTTTTGAATATTGATGAATTGAATGAAAGTGCCGAAGCACATTTCTTCTTGTCTCCGTCGTGAGCAAAACCCCGGTGAGGGCTTTTAAGGACTTGTGGCTTTCGGTTAGTCCGATTGAACATTCCTCTTGATCATTCAGTTTGCAAGAGGCAATGTTCTCTTGAGGATTGTTGCATAGTATAGGTGATCCTTGTATCCCTTTTGATTGAGCTTTGAGACAGGTTCCTCACTGTTCTTTCGAAAGAAGCAAGTTTTGTCTTGCTTTTATCTTTATCTTTCTTGTTTGTTCTTCCGCGTTTTGTGCTAACAATCCCTTCGGGAATTGCATTGCACCAAATAGCAAACCTCAACTTAATCACTCAACTCAAAAGCCAAATGCACTCCGGGGTGAGTGGAGTTGATATGACTCTATCGGAACGATAAGCTCTTTAAGTGCGGACTTGAGCCAAATGAGACTACGAGTCTTCTTTGAATTCTAGTCTCCGGTCTAGGCTTGAGTTTCCTAATAGCTTAGAAGGGCTAGCACAATTCAAGTAGGAGAGATTACTCAAAGAAGTACTAGCTAGATGCGATGCAATCAAAGAAACAAGCGATCCTACGAAAAACTACCCAAAGCAACAACTCCCAGAAGTAAGCGCCCCGCCTCAGAAGAGTAGGCGCTCCGCCTCTTTGGAGGAGGCGCTCCACCTCAGCAAATTCCAGAGAGGTCACAACCCTTAGGCGGTCCGCCTCAGATTCTAGGCGCTCCGCCTCCTGCAACCTTCAACACAGTTTCACTTGGGGTTTTCTTGGTTTTGCACCCAAAAATCCAACAATTCTCAGGTTGTTTTAGCAATTCAAAGGTACCCCAATGTTGTTTCAATCACAAAGAACAAACCCTAACAACTTTTATCAAACCCCAATAAAAAACAAACAATCCACCATGTTCATCATCTTCAAAAATAGGGTTTCAAAATTTTCAAATTTTCAAAGGGTTTCAAATTTTCAAATCTTACGTTTCAACTTCAAATCTTGTATTTAGGGTACCAAAAGAACGGGTTTCCAATAAGGAACAAACCCTAATAACAATCACACAACGGGTCCAACAAACCAAGGTGCGAAGAATCAAGGGTCGGGGGTTTATAGGCTTTTCAACTTTTTCTATTTTTTTTGTGTTTTCTTCTTTTTCTTCAACAACAAATAAGAACCTAACATAGAAACTAACTTAGGTGCGAAGAATCAAGGGTCGGGGGTTTGTAGAAACAAAACTCGAGCCTTGCTCTGATACCAAGATGATAAGGATCAATACGACAAAACAATAAAGATAGGAGAGCGAGACACTTCTCGAACTCCCTTCGAAGTAACCCCGGGGAACTTGTCCCGAGATACCCCCGAATCGGCGTCTAGAAGGACCTACACTATGCAACCACCCTCGAGTCGCACCCGGGACTCGTAAGTAGAATGATCGGGTTTCGGTTCAAGACTCAACTAGGATCTGCTAGTGAATTCAAGCAACCAAGAAAGGGTTTCTTCATAAAAAGAGATAAACTCTATTCTTCATTCATAAGATTCAAAGGTAAGCTAATGTTTGAGGAGGCTAAGTGAAGTATTTATAGGCTTCACTTAGTCATAATAAAAGGTCTAAAGTACCCCCAAAGTGGGTGATGTAGGAAATCAAACGCGGAAAAATAAAAGATAAAAGCGAGACGTAACTCGTGAGATAATCTCAAGTAGCAACGGAGAACTTGTTCCGTTACACCCCGAGAGAATGACAAGAACACCTACACTAGGCAACTACCCTCGAGCTAACGTGAGCACGCAAGTAGAATGATCGGGGGGGATTGGAATTCATCTAGATCCGCTAGAGGAAGAACAAGTCCCATCAAGGTTTCATTCATTCAATCAAAGAGTTCAACTCTCAACACAAGTGTTTGTTTAATCATCAAAGTTAGCTAATGAAAATAATAAGACAACTAGCTATTTATAGGTGTAGTTAGACACCCTTTGAAAGGTCTAAAATGCCCACACTTAGGCTTAGGAATTAAAGGACCACGTAGGGTCAAAATAGTCATAACATAGCTAGAAATCTCGTGCTTCAGCATCCCGGGCGGAGCGCCCAAGATTGGAGGCGGAGCGCCCGGATTTGTGCATTTTTGGGCAGTTGGGTTGGCTGGGCGGTGCGCCTGGAATTGGGGCGGTCCGCCTGGCCCCTTTGATCTCTGGGCGGAGGCGCCTAAGGTGCAGGCCGGGCGCCTGGTTCGCTGGGCTGCTCCCCTTGCACTTTGAGCACCCGGAATGGCTTCCAAACGCTTCCTTCTTCTAGTCCCTTCCTCACCAAGTGTAGGTGTACTCCTTGGACCTCCCTAGCTTGGCTCCGAGTGAAGGGTCTCGTGGTTTGCCCGGCATCATCCTCCCCATCTTGAGAAGATTTCGTCCTCAAAATCAATGCATTCACGTACATGGCATCATCTCTTCGGGGTGCCCAATGCTCTCCTCCCTTGTAACCTTTGATCGTCACTTTGACATAGGTTTCTTCCAAGGTCTCCTTTCCCTTAACATGGAGCTTAGAACCTACAAGCAACGACAAGCAAATACAAGATTTCCTACTTTGAAAGTAGGTTAGTGCAAGAAGTGTGGAAAACACACTCTTGTGATATAACCAAGCATCAATGTTAAGAACAAATACCAAATCTCCAATGAGATCATCAAGTGCTTAATTCAATGAGAATGTGCATGCAACACAATAAGGAGCAAATAGGTCATGGGAACATGGAAAATGCAAGATCAAACTATCAAACTCCCCTTGAACCTTAAGCTCAAGATCAACAAACCAATCCCTCCTCAAAGTGTGATCAACATGTGGAGTGGAGTGAGTCAAATAACCCATCACGCAAGTAACATCAAGTACTCCACTCCCCTTCTTTAGAGCACACTTACTCACACCAAGGGATTCCCTTTCACCTCCCATTCCTTGACTTAAGCAACCCGTCTCAAAAGACAAACCATCAAGAAAGGTATTGATAATGGCCTCTTCTTTATCATAACCCAAACAAGCAATAGTAGGGTCACTCAAAGAGTCATTTACCTCATTCAAATTCTCACACAAGGGGTTGCCTAAGGGGTCAAACCCTTCACACCATGGAGGTTCCATTTTACTACTCACCCTAGTCCGATACAAGTCAGTACTACCAATGAGATTATCTTCAAACAATGGAAATGTAAAAACATGCATCTCAACATCATGATCAAGCATAGACAAGTTATCAAGACTAGGTTCACTAGAGGAGTCATCATAGACAACTTTGTCCAATTCATGCAATTTGGACTCCTCATTGCCACTAACATCCTCACCACAACACATAGACCCACCAAATAGAAACATATCAACAAGGGTATGATCAACTATCTCATCTACCCCTTCATCAAAGATTGGCGGTGTGTCATAGCAAATGTCACAACCTTTGTCGACTACCAAGTCTACACTAGTGAGAGATTCATTGAACAATGAGCTCACATCATGATGTGGCTTAACAAGGCTCTCCACTAATGTTATACAACCACACACAAGTTGACTTTTAGACTCTCCACTAGTGGCACATTCACTAGATGCAACACAAGCACCAACTAATGTTGAATCATCACAAGACAAATAGCTAATAGGCTCATGAAAAGGTGGAGCAACACTTACGTTTGTAGTACTTCCTTGATCACTCTCAAGGCTTGAAGTGTCATGTGTAACCCCTTCTTCATGAAGCTCACATTGAAAGTTTTCTTCCTCTTGGCTCTTCTTCCAAGCACATGGTTGAGGCTCCAATGGCTTGTCTTCATTTGTACCTACACAAGAACTAACACAAGAAAGAGTAGAAGATGAAGAATTGTTAGAACAATGGGTCCTCTCACTCTCAATTTTTCTTTCCTCACCTCTCTTCTCTCTCAATTTTACCTCATGGTCAAGTGTAGTTGGTGGTGACAATCCACTCACATCACTCCTCAATTCCTCTCCTTTTTCCTCTCTTAGATTGTCACAGGTCACTTCCTCACTTCTCTCTATCTTTTCTCTCTCATTTGAAGTGGAGTGACTCTCATTTTCATCATGCTTTGGCAAGACAACAAGATTGCTTGCCTCGGATTCGAGTACAATGGGCGACTTGGTTTTAGCCGCTTTCCTCAACTCCCTCATCCGATTGTAGTCATCACTCACTTGTTTGGGAGTTGGGGGCTTCAACACAAATTTTCTTCCTTCATGTTGGAGCGTGTAAGTGTTGACACGCCCGTCATGAACCGCTTGTCGATCAAATTGCCAAGGCCTTCCAAAGAGAAGGTGGCAAGCTTGCATGGGCACAACGTCGAACAAGTGTTCATCAACATAACTACCCATTTTGAACTTGATCATTGCTTGCTTCACTACCTTTAGCTCCCCATATTCACTAAGCCATTGCAATCGATATGGCTTGGGATGCTTCACGGTAGGTAACTTCAATTGGGTTATAAGAGATTGACTCACAACATTAGCACAACTCCCGGAGTCAATGATCATAGAGCATACAACACCCTTAACACGACACCTAGCATGGTATAGGTTTTCTCTTTGCAAGGTTTCACCATCTTCCACAATCATAGCTCCTAAGCTCCTCCTCATAACTAGAAAAGTATGAGGCTCCTCATCCTCCACCGTGTCATCTAGATCATCCTCCTCTACTCCCTCATCTCCCTCTACTCCCTCTACTCCCTCATCTTCCGATTCACTCTCTTTCTCATATGCATCATTACCAACAACAATCATGGTCCTCTTCGTAGGACATTCCCTAGCAAAGTGCCCATAGCCCTTGCACTTGTGGCATTGCATGGAAGAAGAAGTAGGAGCATGTAATTGAGTTTTAGAGTTACCTCCCACATTAGGTGTGTTCTTCTCATACGGCTTTTTCACATCCTTGGTAGCATTTGCACCACTTGTTCAACTTGCACTTGGGAACCTTGCATTTGTAGTAGGAGGCTTCCAATCCTTTGGTTTGCTTGTTGGAGTAGTAGTGCTACTCTTGTAGCGAAGGGATTTCTCCTCTTTGAGCTATTTCTCTGCCTCAACCGCATCTTCACATAGCTTGTAATGATCATCATATTTGTGGAACTTCAATTGTGAAGCTATGTCTCGGTTCAAGCCCCCTTTGAAACGGATCATGGCCGTCTCATTGTCTTCATCATCTAAGTCAAGGATCATTCGGATTTGCTCAAATTCATTGAAGTATTCACCAACCGATTTGTAACCTTGCTTTAACTCATAGAGACGCCTTTGTTGTTCAACCCGGTATTGGTTAGTCAAGTATTTCTCATCCATCACACGGATCAACTCTTCCCAAGTAAGATTAATAGCCATACCCGTCCTCCTTCTATTCCTCTTCACCGACTCCCACCAAGTAGAAGCAAAGGATTCAAAGGAGGATATTGCATACTTGGTCTTCTTCACTTCGGGCATATCATTGGTGTCAATGATACGCTCCATAGCCAATTTCCAATCAATGTACTCCACCGGATCACTACTTCCTTTGAAAGAAGGAATAGTGAGCTTCACATTATTAAGGTTGTTGTTGTTGTCACGACCCCCTTGGAATGGCTCCGGTTGGCCTCCATAGTGATCATCATAAGCAACATAGTCCCTCCTAGCATTCCTCCCTCCATATCCTAAGGGTGGCCCTCGACCTCGGCCTCTACCCCGATCCATATTTCGACCCCAATTCATACCTCGCCGTGGTTGAAAGTGATCATCATACTCATAAGCCTCATCAACATACTCGGCTTCCTCCATTTCTTGAGCTTCAACGGGTTGCTCAAGAACTTGGACATTGCGGATGGGTCTTGGGAGTGGAATGTTTCCTTGGGGGTGGTCTAAAATACGGGTGATAAGATCCAAATTGGAGCCAAAGCGCCAACCATCAAGAGCCAAGCATGAGAGCACAAAGGATACAAGGCAAGGGCACCGGAGGAGGGTTCGAGAGTGATTTGGAGTCATGGACTTGAGCGCTAATGAGGGAGGACCGGCTACGGACCAAGGAGGAACACTTAGAGTCCATTTTGAGCCGTTTCCAAGTCTCCCAGGAAGGAGGCGGACCGCCCATTGGACTAGGCGGACCGCCTAGTTGACTACACCTCTCAGGATCTCTGGCCGCCTACTGCAGAGGCGGACCGCCCATTTTTCCAGGCTGGGCGCCTACTCTGGGCGCCTACTATTCAGGCGGGGCGCCTAGTGTGCTGAAGGCCTATCCGGGTTTCCTACTTATTTTGAGTGTAATTCCAACTATAGCCCTAAGTGACATGTATTGTTTTGACTAGACTTAGGGGCTATTTAGACATTTTATTTAGAAGTGTGGTGAACCTATAAATACCACACTTAGTCATTTATTTGAAGGAGCTTGTTTAGATTTGAAGAATAGACTTAGTAAGAGAGGCAAGGCCTTCTTCTTTGTAGAAGCTTGAAGCTTCGGATTATCTCTTGCTTGGAGCCTATGGAGATCCGTCACTAGTACGGAATCCTTGTATGGTTCAAGTTTCCCTTCCTCTCTCGGATAATCAATTCATGGTTTGAATCGTTTATCCATTCTCTTTCTTCTATTTCTATTCTCCCCAATCCCTTACCTTCTTGTTATGTTGTGATTGTTGCTTCCGCATCTTGTTACTTGCTTCCGCGTATTTGGGTCTTATCAGTTTGGTATCAGAGCAAGGCTCGGGTTTCGTTCTTACGAATCCACGATCCTTTTTTATCTTATCTTTACTTTATTGTTATTGTGTTTATGTTCTTGAGAAAAGAAGAAAAACAAAAAAATTGAAAAAGTGAAAATTACAAAAAAATTCATGTTGTGGATTGGATTCGATTGCCCATTGAGTGTTTGATATCGGGGATCGATCTATGATGTTTACCCGTTGATTTGGTACCCTCGTTTCTTGATTTGGTGTTGAAAATCACAAGTTAGAAAAATCAAATCCCCAAAATTGAAAAACCCTTGAATTTGATTGAAATTTCTTAATTTGGATTCGATATGGATTGTGTGTTGTTATAAATCATTGGGGATTGATTGGAGTAGTTGAAAACACCATTAGGTACCTTCGGATTGGAAAAAAAACACCTTGGAACATCGAAATTTGGGTGCAAAAGGGCCAAAAACCCATTTTCGGACCGTGCTGAGAAGCCCAGTAGGCGGACCGCCTACTCCTAAGAGGTGGACCGCCTCTTTTTATGTTGCTCTCTGTATTTTGTGTAGGCGGGGCGCCCACTTTACAGAGGCGGACCGCCCACTCCTGGAGAGCCTCCGTTTGGCTTCGTTTCGTGTCTTTTTGTGATCCGTTTGCTTCCGTACCTCTTGGTTAGTGTTTCTAAGGTATTAGTCCTACTTTATTAACACTAATCTTTGATTCCTTAGGGTGTTGTGTGTCTTGGAGTATTCACTTAAAGTCGTAGAACTTGCTTGCTTCAAGTGCGCACTAAATTAGCTTCCGTACATCGAGTCACCTAAATTCCATTCCGGACTTTTACTTGGATCTACTAGTTGATTGATCTTACCATTGTGGTTCCTAAAAGAGATAAAGGCATCTTTGGGTGGGGGTTTGGGAGTGTGCACCCTAAAAAGAGTGTTGAGAGCCACCACCAAAGGTAAGGGAGAGCAAGTGAGGTTGTTTATACTAACCTTTGCACTTTCTTAACATGTCT
The DNA here is from genome assembly GCA_037355625.1 of Petunia x hybrida. Taxonomy (NCBI): domain Eukaryota; kingdom Viridiplantae; phylum Streptophyta; class Magnoliopsida; order Solanales; family Solanaceae; genus Petunia; species Petunia x hybrida. The sequence goes on from JBBBVM010000071.1 coordinate 2,081,547, forward strand.
TTTGCAGGTACAAGGAGCCATAAGGGAGGTTTGGAGGGAAGTAGGAGTGGTGAGAAAGGTGTAAGTGAGAGGGAGTTAGTTGAAGCCTACCTTCCGAGCCTCTTGGCTCAAATAGAGGCAATGGACACTTGGGTCCAACACTTGGAGGATGAGATGAAAGAGAATGAGGCCGAAGGAAGAGATGGTATGAGTCGCACTATAGGTTATGGTATTGCTAGTAGTGGTGAAATGAGGAAGTACCCAACTAGTGTTGGTACTATTGATGGGATGTGTAAAGGGCATTACCTAGATGAATTCATATGGGAAAGAATGTGGTGTCAATTCGTAGTGAGCCTTAATGGGAATCATGGGTATGTGCTTGATAAGACCCAAATAGGCGGAAGCAATAATCTAAGGTGTGGAAGCAATAATCATAAGATAACAAGAAATAGGGAAGGGGAAGAACAGAAAATAGAAGAAAAGAATGAATCAACTAAACACATAGATTGATTCAAAAGGGAGAAGAGACTTGAACCATTAAACGGGATTCACACTAGCGGTGATCCACCATGGATTCAACGTAAGAGATACATGAAGTCAACGCTTCAACGAGAATGGCCAAGCCTATTCTATCTTCTCAATTCTATCTTCCAAAACTAGCTAAGGAATGAAATAAGCTATCTAGCTATTTATAGATGTTTTTAGGCACTAAGTAAAATGTCTAAATAGCCCACACTCTAGGCTTTAGGATAAAAGCCTCAAATCGAGCTTAGAGTACTTACCATCAAGAGCCGGGATTGGAGGATGCAAGGGACGAGAGGCCAAGAGCATCGGAGATGAATTGAAGCCGTTCCGGAAGGACCAGGCTGAGGTGCCCCGCCCAGGCCATCCAGGCGCCCCGCCCAGGAAGCAAAGGGGCCAGGCGCTCCGCCCACCCAGGGGGCACTCCGCCCAGCCCCCTCCACTGGCCAAGTTCGCGGGCGCTCCGCCCAAGGAGAGGCGCTCCGCCCCAAAAGCTGAAGCACGGGATTCACACTAGCGGTTGTTGCTCCCAACGCACACGCAAGTATACGTGGTCGACAAGTAATAAAGTGATAAGATGAGTATCGTTCCCACGAGGACTATGCAGACTGAGTTCTAGTAAACAATTTATATAAACTATTCAGGGATCTTTTCCAATAGTGATGAGTTTATTAACTAAAGAACAGTAATTAAATGGTAAAAGTGAATTCAAGCAATGGAGAAGTCCAGGGTCAGAGTTGCAAACAGTCCAGTTGAGTTTTCCAGTTGATTCTACTTCTTGATTTCCTAGATTGCTAACTAACAGGTTAATTGTACCCGTGAAAACCTTTCGATTCTTCACGGTCTATGCAGGCTACTCCAATCCCTATATGTCTATGGGTTGAATCACGTGCACGCATTAACGATCCTGTAATGAGTTAAACTAGGCAAGCAAGTATATGTCTATCCTACCCGCGAATTGGTTCCCCGATGCCCGGGTTCACAAACTAGTTCTATTCTTTCTTATTTGCGTTCAGAAATTCCCTCTGTCGAGTTCAATCTAAGAACCGTAGATAGTGTTCAATTATACGGCCGTTATAATCAAACAATTATGATCAAGAAAGAATAAACAATTCGTAATGGTAAATCAATAGGAAGAAATCAACTTTCAAACATCAACCTTCATGTATATACTCTAACCCTAGAACGAACAAACTATAGAATTAAAGAGAAGAATAAGAGAAAGAGAGAAAGAACTTGTGTAGAAGACATCTAGGGCTCCTCCCCTCTCCTCCAAAACTTGCTCCAAAGTCTGAACTCTCATGAAAAACTAAGTAAAAGAGTATTTATAGAGTTTACAAACACCTAGTAATAAGTTAGACCCAAGCCTAGACGAAATAGGACATAAAAACGCGCACAAGGGGCGCTATAACGGGCGCCCCGCGCCTCGGAACGCGTGAGGTTGGACAGAAGACGTCAAAAATTGGCCGCTACAAGCCCGCGCCGCATGGAAAAATGCGCAGGAGGCTGGGCGCGGTGTGCGGCGCGGCGCGCCTCCTGCAGCGCCAGGCTATTTTTCTGTTTCGTTTCTCCTTTTCTCGTTTCGTGTTGTGCCCTCGTGTGCTCGATCCAATCCTCAATCAAAATCAAATCTTTTCTTGCTCAATCATGCTCCTAAAAGCTCCGAATACACTGCGTAACAACCTACACACGCACGACATAAAATCAGTGTAAAACCACAGTCACAAGCTATAAAACAAGCGAATAAGGTACTAAAACGTGAGGAAATATTAAGGAAATATAGGCATAAAACGTCAAACATCACCACCCCACACTTGAACCTTTGCTCGCCCTCGAGCAAGTCACAACTAACTTCCCAACCTAGGTAAAACAGGTCTGCCTATGATTATGGTTGATACCGACCATTGAACCAATGCACACATGACTACTATGGATCCACACCATGCCAATAATTTACCAAAACAAAAAATAAGAGAACAACCACCCCAAAATAGCTCAAGTGCACAAACTCAACTTAATGCAACCATGCTCCCACACAATCACACCTATCTACTCAACCAAGAAGCCATCAACATCACCTATCTCATGTAAACCGTGCCCTCACCAAAATGAAACAAGAGAGTGCCCCCCAAAAATCACACACAAAACCAATATCATGACTAGAACGGGGGCAATACAAATGAATTCACTCACTCTCATGAAAATCTCACATGTCACACACAATGTACCATAGGCTTGCCCGTAGTGTAGGACTCCACTAATGTAAGCTCACTCCAATCGGGATTAACTAGGACTTTAGAAAGGTCGTAATGTAGGCTAAGGGGTTGGTAGGATACATATGGGTAATAGTGACTACCTCCCTAAGCACTTTAATACATCACAATTAAATTAAGCACAAATCTCATCAAACCACCCAAATCAACAACTTCTACACATACACCTTCTCAACAAGTAGCATTTTTTTTTTATTTAAGCACACACTAGCAAGGAATGGATATCTTTTCTCTTTTTATTTCTTTTTCCACAATTTTTTTTCTTTCTTTCAACTTTGCTATATATTTTTTTTCTTTTTCAAATTCATCCAACCTTGCCAATGCTTTTCACTACTTCACAATTTTTCACAAGTATTCCTCTTCATTAGTTCCACTCAAAAACCTCCCAATATTCAACCACAACTCCAAAATAATATCACAATATCAATTAAAGTGCTTAAGGAGTAAAGGGCCAAAAGAGACAATTTAGAACAAATGGGTAGGCTCGGGGTGTGGGTGCCAACAAAAAGGGTCAAAGAAATCACAACAACAAATTTTCTCCAAGGTATATATGTAAGGGTAGGCAAGTAAAAGAAGGCCTAGTATCATTTCCCAACTAGAGCAAACCTAGGATTTCGCTTTGCACACACACGGGGCAAGTTCTAGACATTAACATGCAACATGGAGTAAACAAGAACATGCCTCACACACACATTGCACACGATACACACAAAAAGGTTCCATCAACCACTCTCAATCAAGCATCTAGAATGCAACTTGTGGAAAATTAAGCACTAATGCACAAAGGTTAGCAATCAAGTCAAGCAAGCGGACTCAAGCATCTCAAGGGGGTCGTTCCAATTTTTCTCTAGGCATGCATCAAAATTAAAACTCAAGGACACCACAAAGAGCACATGCAATCAAGTCCAAGTCCACCGGTATCAAACAAATCAAAGGCACCTAGCATTCTACCTATTTCCTACGTCTAGGGTCATCTACAACTAACTATCCTAATCCTAAAAAATAAAAATACTACCCGGTTCAAAGGCCTCCCCGTGGAAAAGAACCGAGGTCATAAGAAAAACCACGGGGTGGATGACATGTACCACTAATAAAAACTAAAAGGAAAATCTTTTTGGAATTTTTTCATTGATTTTCTAATTTTTTTTTTCTCATATATTAAAGCAAGAAACAAATAAAAATAAAGTCAAGTGACAAAAGAAAAATCCTATGGTACATGCATCCCTAACCTCAAAAATAGATAAAGGGTAGTTTCCCACCCCACACTTAAACTAAGCACTGTCCTCAGTGCTAAAAATAAGAAAGTGCAAGGTAAAGAAAACTTCCCTGAAGATTCTAGTCCTTGGTGCTAGCATCCTCCAAGCTTCCATATCGTATGAGGTACTCAGACTTCCCCCAACAGATCATCAACATTAGGCAAGGGTGAGGACACCCCACACTTAGCCTCGACATTACATGAACCTGCAATCCAAAGAATCACCCAAAGTAATATACAACTATAAAAATAATAGTAAAATAAATAAAAGTAAAGCAAACAAATTGGGTTGCCTCCCAAGAAGCGCTTGATTTAACGTCGCGGCACGACGAGGACAACTTCATCACTTTTTCCTCCACCTTGAACTAATGAATTGAATCCCCAACTTTGCCTCAAGTTTACAACTATGGTATTGGGGTGGTGGCAAAAATACAACAGGACCAAGTAAACAATGCCGCATTTTGCACTTCTTAGCCTTTAAATGAGGGATGTCGTTTTGTCTCCTCGGCATCACAAACTCTAAAATATAGGCACCTTGTTCCTCCTCCCTTGGTTTCTTCATAGGCTCGGGTGGCTCAATTTTCATGTCACCATCCAAACACAATGTTGAAAAATGATTGGAATGAGGCCCAATGCGCTTCAATTCTAAAGTTGCATTACTTTTGACACCCTCGCTTGCACAAACACTAGAGTCCTCAAATATGATGTTTTCTATTTCTTCACTTGACTCTAATGTAATTTCCTCAACCTTGGCATCATCAACTGCTATTGGGTCGAATGGTAGGAATTCCACTTTTTGCTCCTCAAATTGGCTTCTAAGCTCTTTTATCTCAAATCTACTAAGCACGACAACTGATAATTGAGCTTCAGACACCTCAACCATATCACTCAAATTCTCCTCCAAGTCGTGAATAGTCAAGCCAAATTCGTCGATCTCTTGCCCGAGCACAACCCTTTCTTCCATAAATTGCCTCGTCATATTTGTAAGTTCACTCCTGAAATCCCCATAAGCTTCTAAGAGTTTGGCTTGCTCCATTAGCCAAGTTTCGCTAACAACCTGCACTTTATCGATCCTGTCAAGCTCACAAACATCATTAGAATCATCACAAAAATTATTGGGGGAAGGAGCATGACACTTAGGACAATCATTCCACCGACCACCACACAATTTAAAAAAATTCCAATCAAAGGTGGTAGAAAATTCACATAACCAATCTCGCAGGGTTGAAAGAGTTTGACAATTTTCCCAAAAGTGATGTCCTCCACAAAGTAGACAAGAATCAACATTCAACCCACTTTCATTAAAAGATGCCATGTAAACTAATAATACAATAATAAACTAAAAATAAAAATAAAAAAATTAAACCTGAATAGAAAATAATAAATTGTTCAAAAAGAAATCAGTCAATTTAGTCCCCGGCAACGGCGCCAAAAACTTGTTGCTCCCAACGCACACGCAAGTATACGTGGTCGACAAGTAATAAAGTGATAAGATGAGTATCGTTCCCACGAGGACTATGCAGACTGAGTTCTAGTAAACAATTTATATAAACTATTCAGGGATCTTTTCCAATAGTGATGAGTTTATTAACTAAAGAACAATAATTAAATGGTAAAAGTGAATTCAAGCAATGGAGAAGTCCAGGGTCAGAGTTGCAAACAGTCCAGTTGAGTTTTCTAGTTGATTCTACTTCTTGATTTCCTAGATTGCTAACTAACAGGTTAATTGTACCCGTGAAAACCTTTCGATTCTTCACGGTCTATGCAGGCTACTCCAATCCCTATATGTCTATGGGTTGAATCACGTGCACGCATTAACGATCCTGTAATGAGTTAAACTAGGCAAGCAAGTATATGTCTATCCTACCCGCGAATTGGTTCCCCGATGCCCGGGTTCACAAACTAGTTCTATTCTTTCTTATTTGCGTTCAGAAATTCCCTCTGTCGAGTTCAATCTAAGAACCGTAGATAGTGTTCAATTATACGGCCGTTATAATCAAACAATTATGATCAAGAAAGAATAAACAATCCGTAATGGTAAATCAATAGGAAGAAATCAACTTTCAAACATCAACCTTCATGTATATACTCTAACCCTAGAACGAACAAACTATAGAATTAAAGAGAAGAATAAGAGAAAGAGAGAAAGAACTTGTGTAGAAGACATCTAGGGCTCCTCCCCTCTCCTCCAAAACTTGCTCCAAAGTCTGAACTCTCATGAAAAACTAAGTAAAAGAGTATTTATAGAGTTTACAAACACCTAGTAATAAGTTAGACCGGAGCCTAGACGAAATAGGACATAAAAACGCGCACAAGGGGCGCTATAACGGGCGCCCCGCGCCTCGGAATGCGTGAGGTTGGACAGAAGACGTCAAAAATTGGCCGCTACAAGCCCGCGCCGCATGGAAAAACGCGCAGGAGGCTGGGCGCGGTGGGCGGCGCGGCGCGCCTCCTGCAGCGCCAGGCTATTTTTCTGTTTCGTTTCTCCTTTTCTCGTTTCGTGTTGTGCCCTCGTGTGCTCGATCCAATCCTCAATCAAAATCAAATCTTTTCTTGCTCAATCATGCTCCTAAAAGCTCCGAATATACTGCGTAACAACCTACACACGCACGACATAAAATCAGTGTAAAACCACAGTCACAAGCTATAAAACAAGCGAATAAGGTACTAAAACGTGAGGAAATATTAAGGAAATATAGGCATAAAACGTCAAACATCAGCGGTGATCCACCATTGATTCAACGTAAGAGATACATGAAGTCAACGCTTCAACAAGAATGGCCAAGCCTATTCTATCTTCTCAATTCTATCTTCCAAAACTAGCTAAGGAATGAAATAAGCTATCTAGCTATTTATAGATGTTTTTAGGCACTAAGTAAAATGTCTAAATAGCCCACACACTAGGCTTTAGGATAAAAGGCCACATATGGTCAAAATAGACATAACACCATCAAAAATCCCGTGCTTCAGCTTTTGGGCGGAGCGCCTCTCCTTGGGCGGAGCGCCCGCGAACTTGGCCAGTGGAGGGGGCTGGGCGGAGCGCCCCCTGGGTGGGCGGAGCGCCTGGCCCCTTTGCTTCCTGGGCGGGGCGCCTGGATGGCCTGGGCGGGGCACCTCAGCCTGGTCCTTCCGGAACGGCTTCAATTCATCTCCGATGCTCTTGGCCTCTCGTCCCTTGCATCCTCCAATCCCGGCTCTTGATGGTAAGTACTCTAAGCTCGATTTGAGGCTTATCATCCTCCCCTTCTTGAAAGGATTTCGTCCTCGAAATCTAACCATCAAGACCTACAATCAAAGACAAGAACAAGCCAAATATCCTACTACAAGAGTAGGTTAGTGCAAGTAATGTGGAATACACACTCTTATGGTATAACCACGTATCAATGACAATAATAAAGCGCATGTTTCCAAAGAAAACAACAAGTACTTGGCTTCCCCAATGGGTGCACTCAATGCATGATTCTTCAAAGAGATCAATAGGGTAGAGAATATGCAAGATCAAGCCATCAAAATTCCTATGATCCCTAAGTCCAATAATAACAAACCAAAACTTCCCACTACAAGAGTAGGCAAGTCCAACAAGAGTGAGTACAAGTGCTATGGAAAGCACACTTTTGTGATAGAACCAAGTATCAATACCAATAAAAAAGAAGAGGTCTCCAAAGGAAACAACAAGTTCTTGGCTCAACAATGAAAAGCACGCACTCCTATAACAAGCAAAGAGATCATTAAGATATGGAACATGCAAGATTAAGCAACTAAGTTCCTTATGACCTCTAAGCTTATGGTCAACACACCAAGCTTTGGCATGCTCAACACCCAAGGTGTGACCAACATGTGGGGTGGAGTAAACAAAGTAGTTCAATTGGCAACTAACATCAAATACTCCACTCCCCTTCTTGGAAGCACTCTTACACACACCAAGAGTGGCTTCCTCACCTCCAATTCCACCTCTAGGACAATCTTCCTCACTAGGAGCTCCAAACAATGGATTGTCTATAGAGCTCAACTTTCCAAACCATGGAGGTTTAAATCCAAACTCTTCTCTAGTTTGATATTCACCATCACCTTTTTGAGAATCCTCTTCAAACAAAGGGTTTGTGAAAACAAGTCCACTACCCATCAAAGGTGAGGCATCAAAACTAGAGTCCTCATCCACACTTGAGGAGTCATCGAATACAATTCGGTCCATCTCATCCACTAGGGACTCCTCAAGGTCGCTACCAACCTCACTACAACACATAGGTCCACCATTACCAAGCAATTCATCAAGAGAAAAGATAGGGTATTCATTTAACTCATCTTCCCCTTTATCAAATATAGGTGGAGTGTCATAACAAGGATCACAAATAGGGTCAACTACACATTCTTCACTAATGAGAGGTTCAATGAAAACCGAGCTCACATCATGATGTGGCTTATCATCCCTCTCAACTAGTGGTTCACAATCACTCACAAGTTGACCAACCGACTCTACACTAGTTGCAAACACATTGTAATCAAACAAATCATCAACTAGTGTTGAGTTATCACAAACACTACCATGAGACAAGGAAGTAACATGTTCAAGGGAAGATCCATCACTTACCTTTGAGTGGCCATCTTGCTCACTCAATGCATTTGAAGTGTCATGAACTGTCTCTTCACCTTGAAGCTCACATTGAAGAGTTTCTTCACCTTGTCTATCCTTCTTGGGACATGATTGAGGCTCCATTGGTTTGCCTCTAAGAGTACCTACACAAGCATTCACAAAAGAAGAAGAAAAAGATAAAGGGTTAAGGTTAGAATAAGGGGTGTCCTCACTCTTTTTTCCCTCTTTCTTTTCTCTCATTTTCTTTTCAAGGTTAGGTGAAGATTCGGGTGGTGACATCCCACTCACATCACTCAACACTTTCTCTCCTTTTTCCACTCGAGAAATGTCACCGGTCACTCCCTTACTCCTCTCGATCTTTTGTCTCTCAAATTCGGGTGAGTTGGGACGAGGCCCAAGAATACCCATAGCCGGAGTAGGTGGACTTTTTACATCAACCCAGAATCTAGGACTAAGAGACTCATCACTTGAGATCTCTTTCTTCTTTGTTGGTGAACCACTTGGCTTTGGAGCTTGTGGCTTCGGGTTCACCTTGTTGACATTCGTCAACCCTTTTCTTGCACTAGTCCCACCATTGCTTGTGATTGTACGACTTCTTGATTGCTCAATTTCAATCATGGCTTGAAGTTCTCGCTCCCTCTTCCTTTGCACGACCCAAGCATGTAACCGAGGGGACATCTTGCCCCTCTTGCCGTAAGGTGTAAACTCATAAATCCCTTGACCCGTGGCCACTAGATACATATCCCGTTTAGCATCATAGTGAACCTCCTTGTTGTGCAACCATGGGTCACCTAGCCAAACTCCCACATTCGGTACGGGATACACATCACACCAAACATACTCATTGTAACCCTTATGAGATATGAGTACCTGTGCCTCCTTGAGAACCCGAACTCCTTTGTACTCATAGGGGTACTTTAGATCATGGCATGGTATGTTTAACATTTGAACTACTCTTGGGTTAATGCAATTGGCATCGGTTCCACCAATTTGGAGCAAGTGTCCATCAACCCTATTTACCCCAATAACAAACCTACTTTCACCCAAGTCTCGTATAGGCACATCTAAAGAAGAGCTTGAATGTCCAAGACTTGCATCACCATCAACTCGGGTTTTCCTTATCCCTCCACTAGTGGCAACACCACTAGAACAACCTCCACTTCCCGTCACTCTTCCAACATTAGAAGTGTTGTTGAAAGTCGGGGAATAAATACCACTATGGAACCCATAATTGCCTCTCGCCTTGGTTCCATAGCCCTTAGCACCACTCCTACCACCACTACTAGAGCAATGCACCCCCGTAACGGTAAGAGCAATACCATTTCTCCTTCCACCATTCACATGGGAACTAGAAGATGCAAACCTCCCATTTCCCATGGAACAACCACCACCACCTCCCATACTAATGGAAGGTCCTCTACTACTCTCTTGCTCACCACAAGCAACATCAAGAGAAGATGCATATGCACAATCCGTATAAGCAACCTCATCATCAATTCTCTCTACGTCACTATCATCATGCTCAAATTCATCACAAGAAGAGTAAGTAGGATCATCATACCTTGAAGCGTCACTATCTTCATATTCTTGACATGGAGCATAAGATTCTTCACACTCATCTTCGCAAGCCCCATAGTCTTCTTCATCTTCATAATCGACATAGTGACCCGCTTCATCATCATAGGAGCCTTGGTTCCCCGAATCGTCATAGCAATACCCATCATCACCATCATAGGAACCATAGTCTCCATCATCTCCACATGAGTCATATCCTCCACAATCGTCATCCGATGCCATAGTTGTAACAAAAGAGTAAAGGACCTCACAAATTCACTCCCTCACGTGTATCACTCAAAAGATGTCACTCAATTTTCTTTCCACTCGTGTATACACTCAAGGTCGTTGGCTTTTGTGACCACACTCTATTGTTCTCACCACTCAAGCCTTTTTCCACTCAAGACCTTCTTGTCTCTTAGTAATCACAATAGCAAGATCAATCAACTAATGCACACAATTAATGGTTCGGAATGGAGTTAAAGTGACTCGATGTACGGAAGCTAATTTAATGCGCACTTGAAGCAAGCAAGTTCTACGACTTTAAGTAAAGACTCCAAGACACACAACACCCTAAAGGATCAAAGATTAGTGTCAATAAAGTAGGACTAATACCTTAGAAACACTAACCAAGAGGTTCGGAATCGAAACAAACACAAAAAACGATGAAACGGAGCAAAACCAAGTGCCCAGCTCACTGGGCGGTCCGCCTGGGGTGGGTGGGCGGTCCACCTGCCTTGGAGGCAGTGAGGGAGGGTAGGCGGGGCGCCTAGGGGTTGGGCGGTCCGCCTGGGGGTCGAGTTCAGCACTTCCCAAGTCCGTTTTTCTTCAATTTCAAGCCAAAAATTGATCCGATTTCGACGTTTTTTGCACAATTCCAAGGTACCCAAAGTTAAATATTGATATAACCTTTAAACCCCAATAGATTTCACACCCAAGCAACCAACAAACAAGGCACAATCATGATTCAAAGTTTCAAGTTGGGGGTTTTTCAACAAGGGTTTCAAAGGTTCAAGGTGGGTTTCGATTCTTCAAAATTGATGTTACCGAACTCCAAATCACACGATTCTTTTTGCAATTTGTTCGTTTTGCAATGAAGAACAAACACCGGTAATCAATTCCACAACCCCATAATCAAACAACCCAAGAATCAACCAAATTCATCAAGAACAAAGGGTTTTGGGTGGGTTTAATAATTTGGGGTTTCAAATTTTCAAATCAATCCAATCCAAATAATTTTGGTACCCAAACGTCGGATTTTCAACAAGGATCAAGAATCTATAACACCCATAACATGAATCGATCACACCACAAAGTTACACCAATTTTTGTATTTTTTTCACTTTTCTATTTTTTTGTGTTTTTCTTCTTTCACAAGAACAATAACAACAAGAATACTAAAGTAAAGATAAGATGAACAAGGAACGTGGATTCGTAAGGACGAAACCCGAGCCTTGCTCTGATACCAAACTGATAAGACCCAAATAGGCGGAAGCAATAATCTAAGGTGCGGAAGCAATAATCATAAGATAACAAGAAATAGGGAAGGGGAAGAACAGAAAATAGAAGAAAAGAATGAATCAACTAAACACATAGATTGATTCAAAAGGGAGAAGAGACTTGAACCATTAAACGGGATTCACACTAGCGGTGATCCACCATGGATTCAACGTAAGAGATACATGAAGTCAACGCTTCAACAAGAATGGCCAAGCCTATTCTATCTTCTCAATTCTATCTTCCAAAACTAGCTAAGGAATGAAATAAGCTATCTAGCTATTTATAGATGTTTTTAGGCACTAAGTAAAATGTCTAAATAGCCCACACACTAGGCTTTAGGATAAAAGGCCACATAGGGTCAAAATAGACATAACACCATCAAAAATCCCGTGCTTCAGCTTTTGGGGCGGAGCGCCTCTCCTTGGGCGGAGCGCCCGCGAACTTGGCCAGTGGAGGGGGCTGGGCGGAGCGCCCCCTGGGTGGGCGGAGCGCCTGGCCCCTTTGCTTCCTGGGCGGGGCGCCTGGATGGCCTGGGCGGGGCACCTCAGCCTGGTCCTTCCGGAACGGCTTCAATTCATCTCCGATGCTCTTGGCCTCTCGTCCCTTGCATCCTCCAATCCCGGCTCTTGATGGTAAGTACTCTAAGCTCGATTTGAGGCTTTTCAGTGCTTCAAGTGGATAATGGTGAAGCAAGTTGGATTAGCCATCTTGTAGTGCGAAGGTTGGGAATACCTTGTGTTGATGGAATGGCAAGGGTAGTTATTTCACAAAGGAACTTTGAAGAAGAAGTGGAGTGCAAAGTAGGCCCTTTAGTGGGATGTGATGTTATGTTGGGAAAGCCTTGGCTTTCCAATAGATACTTCAAGATCGCACAAGAAGTTGTGGATGGCTACCGTGTTCAAGCACAAGGGAAGTTTCAAATTCTTTTTCTTAGGAAAGAAGGAATACAACCAAGCACACCCATGAACATGAGAAGTGGTGGGACACCAATGAGGAGAAGCCCTATGCTCCAAAGAGTGCAATCAAGAAGCCCTATGAACATGAGAAGTAGTGGGACACCATTGAAGAGAAATCCTACACTCACAATCAATGGTGGGACTAGTGCAAAAAGAGAGTTGACATATGTCAACAAGGTGAGCCCCGAACTACAAGATCCAAAGCAAAATGGTTCACCTACAAGGAAGAAAGAGACATCAAGTGATGAGTCTCTTAGTCCTAGATTCCGGGTTGATGTTAGAAGTCCACCTACTCCGGCTATGGGTATTCTTGGGCCTCGTCCCAACTCACCCGAATTTGAGAGACAAAAGATTGAGAGGAGTAAGGGAGTGACCGGTGACATTCCTCGAGTGGAAAAAGGAGAGGATGTGATGAGTGACGTGAGTGGGATGTCACCACCCGAATCTACACCCGACCTTGAAAAGAAAATGAGGGAAAAGAAAGAGGGAAAAAGAATTGTAAAGAGTGAGGACACCCCTTATTCTAACCCTAACCCTTTATCTTTTTCTTCTACTTGTGTGACTTCTTGTGTAGGAAATCTTGGAGGCAAGCCATTGGAGCCTCAATCATCTTCCAAAAAGGAAGGACAAGGTGAAGCAAACCTTCAATGTGAGCTTCAAGGTGGAGAGCCAATCCATGACACTTCAAGTGCATTGAGTGCGCAAGATGGCCACTCAAAGGTAAGTGATAGTTCTCCCTTTGAGCATGTTACTTCCTTGTCATGTGAGAGTGTTTGTGAAACCTCTATACTAGTTGATGATATATATGATTACAATGTGTTTGCAACTAGTGTGGAGTCAAATGGTCAACTTGTGTATGATTGTGAACCACTAGTTGAGAGGAGTGATAAGCCACATCATGATGTGAGCTCGATTTTCATTGAACCTCTCTTTAGTGAAGATTGTGTAGTTGACCTTGATTGTGACCTTTGCTATGACACACCACCAATTTTTGATAAAGTGGAAGGCGAGTTGAATGAATACCCTATCCTTTCCCTTGATGAATTGCTTGATAATGGTGGGTCTATGTGTTGTGGTGAGGATGGTAGTGACCTTGAGGAGTCCCTAGTGAGTGGGATGGATAAGATTATACTTGATGACTCCTCAAGTGTGTATGAAGAGTGTGAAATTAACCCTCCATGGCTTGATAGGTTTAACTCTATAGACAATCCATTGTTTGAAATGACAAGTGAGACGAATGGTCTTGGAATTGATTATGTTGGTCCGTCTTCTAGTAGTCCTAATCTTGATTGTGTGGACTACAATGATGAAGAAGCCATTATGGAAGCTTTCCTTGATAGTTTGTCTAGTGAGAGAGATTGTCTTAGAGGTGGGTTTGAGGGTGAGGAAGTCACTCTTGGTGTGTGTAAGAGTGCTTCCAAGAATGGGAGTGGAGTATTCGATGTTAGTTGTCGCTTGAATTATGTTACTTACTCCATCCTATATGTTGATCACACCTTGAGTGTTGAGCATGCCAAAGCTCGATGTGATGACCATATGCTTGGAGGTCATAAGGAACTTAGTTGCTTAATCTTGCATGTTCCATATCTATTGATCTCTTTGCTTGTTATGGTAGTGAGTACTTGTCGTTGTTGAGCCAAGAACTTGTTGTTTCCTTTGGGAACATAAGCTTTTTGATTAGTATTGATACTTGGCTCTATCATAAAAGTGTGATTTTCACATCACTTGTATTCACTCTTGTTGGACTTTCCTACTCTCGTAGTGGGAAGTTTTGGTGTGTTCTTATTGGGCTTAGGGATCATAGGAATTTTAATGGCTTGATCTTGCATATTCTCTATCCTATTGATCTCCTTGATGAATCATGCATTGAGTGTACCCATTGGGGAAGCCAAGTGCTTGTTGTTTTCTTCGGAAACATGTGCTTTATCATTGTTATTGATGCTTGGCTATACCATAAGAGTGTGTTTTCCCACACTTTTGACACTAACCTGCTCTTGTAGTGGGAAGCTTTGTTTGTGCTTGTTTTGAATGTAGGCTTGATGGTTTGATTTCGAGGACGAAATCCTTTCAAGAAGGGGAGGATGATAAGATCCAAATTGGAGCCAAAGCGCCAACCATCAAGAGCCAAGCATGAGAGCACAAAGGATACAAGGCAATGGCACCGGAGGAGGGTTCGAGAGTGATTTGGAGTCATGGACTTGAGCGCCAATGAGGGAGGACCGGCTACGGACCAAGGAGGAACACTTAGAGTCCATTTTGAGCCGTTTCCAAGTCTCCCAGGAAGGAGGCGGACCGCCCATTGGACTAGGCGGACCGCCTAGTTGACTACACCTCTCAGGATCTCTGGCCGCCTACTGCAGAGGCGGACCGCCCATTTTTCCAGGCTGGGCGCCTACTCTGGGCGCCTACTATTCAGGCGGGGCGCCTAGTGTGCTGAAGGCCTATTCGGGTTTCCTACTTATTTTGAGTGTAATTCCAACTATAGCCCTAAGTGACATGTATTGTTTTGACTAGACTTAGGGGCTATTTAGACATTTTATTTAGAAGTGTGGTGAACCTATAAATACCACACTTAGTCATTTATTTGAAGGAGCTTGTTTAGATTTGAAGAATAGACTTAGTAAGAGAGGCAAGGCCTTCTTCTTTGTAGAAGCTTGAAGCTTCGGATTATCTCTTGCTTGGAGCCTATGGAGATCCGTCACTAGTACGGAATCCTTGTATGGTTCAAGTTTCCCTTCCTCTCTCGGATAATCAATTCATGGTTTGAATCGTTTATCCATTCTCTTTCTTCTATTTCTATTCTCCCCAATCCCTTACCTTCTTGTTATATTGTGATTGTTGCTTCCGCATCTTGTTACTTGCTTCCGCGTATTTGGGTCTTATCAACGGGGAATGCCCGTTCGTTGGGTATTGCCCAACACTTGATCAATCCTCTCACGATCTTCCTTTACCCGTTGTTGTTTAAGCAATTCAACAACTTGTTCTGGGGTAAAGGTAGGACTATTTGAGCCCTCTCCGGTTTCAATTTGGACACTCGGGGTCCCATGTTCACCTTGAGTACTCGAGGCTCCCTTTTCAAGAGACTCAATCCTTTGGTTCATGAGGTCCATCTTGGCAAGAAGATTAGCCAATGCCTCCTTAATGAAATCTTGACCTTCGTTGGCCATCGTACCTACAAAGAAAAGAAACAAGAGTTAGTCAAAACACCTCACCCGCTCCCTCTCTTGTGTTCACTCGGATCACTCTTTTGGGTGGCGGTGGATATTTCACTCGATTTGTAATTCCAAAGCTTCACGTAGATGACTAGCAATTCCTCAACTCAACCAAAACTATTCACGAGTCAAGCACACTCCGGGGTGAGTGGAGTTAATGGGACTCGATGAACGCTAGGCACTTTGAAGTAAAGGACTTGAATCAAAAGAAACTACGAGTCTTCTTTGGATTTCTATTCTCCAACTATGGCACGAATCACCTAAAGCAATGAAGGATTAGTGTTAATTAAGTAGGAAGAGTACTTAGATCAACACCAATTAGAGGTTAGGCAACAAAGAATCAAGCAAACCTAGAAGAAACTACCCGTTTCCCAAGTTTCAGGGCTCAGGCGGAGCGCCTGGCAAAATGGTCAGTGAGGTCAGGCAGGCGGGGCGCCTGGGAACTAGGCGGAGCGCCTGGAGCAAGAACAGTTCAGGCGGAGCGCCCAAGGTCTAGGCGGGGCGCCTGGACGAAGAACAACCTGGGTTTCCAACAACGTGTTCTTCGATTTCAACCCCACTTTTTGGTCGATTCCAACGTATTCTTCCCAAATTCGAAGTACCCGAAGTTGTATTTTGGTATAACCACCAAACCCCAATGATTTTCACACCCAACCAAGCAATAAACAAGGCACAATCATGATTCAAGTTTCAAGTTGGGTTTTCTCAAATTTTCAAAAGGGTAAAAAAGGTGGGTTTCGATTCTTCAAAATCAATGTTATACAACTCCGATTCACACCAAATTTGTTGCAAATGGTTTGTTCTCAAAAGTAGATCAATCCCCGGTAATCAAATCCAAAACCCCATCAACACACATCCCAAAATCAAGCAAATTCCTCAAGAACAAGGGTTTAGTAGGGTTTAAGAAAAATTGGGGTTTCAATTTTTCAAACTTCACCAATCCAAGTAATTTTGGTACCCAAGCAACGGGAATTCAATCACAATCAAGAATCTATAACACCCATATCACGAATCACAAACACCAAAAAGTTATGCCAATTTTTGAATTTTTTCAATTTTTTTGTAATTTTCTTTTTCCCAATAACTTCAACAACAAGAAAACTAAAAGAAGATACTAGGCACGAAGAATCAAGGGTCGGGGTTCGTAGGAACGATACCCGAACCTTGCTCTGATACCAAATGATGTAGGGAATCAAACGCGGAAAAATAAAAGATAAAAGCGAGACGTAACTCGTGCGATAATCTCAAGTAGCAACGGAGAACTTGTTCCGTTACACCCCGAGAGAATGACAAGAACACCTACACTAGGCAACTACCCTCGAGCTAACGTGAGCACGCAAGTAGAATGATCGGGGGGGATTGGAATTCATCTAGATCCGCTAGAGGAAGAACAAGTCCCATCAAGGTTTCATTCATTCAATCAAAGAGTTCAACTCTCAACACAAGTGTTTGTTTAATCATCAAAGTTAGCTAATGAAAATAACAAGACAACTAGCTATTTATAGGTGTAGTTAGACACCCTTTGAAAGGTCTAAAATGCCCACACTTAGGCTTAGGAATTAAAGGACCACGTAGGGTCAAAATAGTCATAACATAGCTAGAAATCTCGTGCTTCAGCATCCCGGGCGGAGCGCCCAAGATTGGAGGCGGAGCGCCCGGATTGGTGCATTTTTGGGCAGTTGGGTTGGCTGGGCGGTGCGCCTGGAATTGGGGCGGTCCGCCTGGCCCCTTTGATCTCTGGGCGGAGGCGCCTAAGGTGCAGGCGGGGCGCCTGGTTCGCTGGGCTGCTCCCCTTGCACTTTGAGCACCCGGAATGGCTTCCAAACGCTTCCTTCTTCTAGTCCCTTCCTCACCAAGTGTAGGTGTACTCCTTGGACCTCCCTAGCTTGGCTCCGAGTGAAGGGTCTCGTGGTTTTCCCGGCATCAGTGGGTTAAAACAAATAAGGTCATGCAATGCTATAGTTGGAAGTTCATGCAAAAAGAATTAAAATATCCTGCATGCTGTCACAGGGGGAGGCGCTCCGCCTCTTTGGGGGAGGCAATCCGCCTCATGCTGAGGCGCTCTGCCTTCTGAAGTTCAGCTCTCTGGATTTTGGAAGGCACTCCGCCTCATTTGTGAGGCGCTCCGCCTCATCCTGGAACTTGTGCAAGAGGCTCAAAATGAGCTTGGGGTGGATCCCCTTGGAGCCCAAGTGGTCCTCCATCCATGGTGCTCAAAAGCATGATCTTCGAGCTACTCTCGGAGCCTCCTTCCACGTCCCTCCAAGTCAAGTGAAGATGGGTGTCTTAAATCAACTTTGCTTGACTTCTAGTGAACGGCCTTAAGGTCATATGCCCCGCATCAACATGGCCATTGAGGCAACTCAAAATGCAAACATAAATCAGATTAAAGCAACTGCAAGACAATGATATTAGCCATCAAAGACAATTCATTTAATCAAAAGATGAAACCAGGGGATACAAGCAAGTACTACAGAATTATTCAAATATTAAAGAAGGAAAAGACTAAGGCACTAGACTAGGCTAAATCTCACTAGACAAAAGATGGCTAAAGGCTAAGGTGGTTAGGATGTGGAAGGACCAGGTCCCTGAGACTTGTTAAGCAACTCAAACATCTGCTTGAGCATTCCCTCATTGGTCTCCTTTGCCTTTGTGGCCTCTGCCTTCCAGTAATTCTTCTCCTCTTCCAACCTTGCTATTTCAGCAGCCTGAATAGCAACCTGTTGCCTAAGTGCCCTCACTTTGTTGTTCAATGGCTGCCTCCTAACACCAGCCTGTGGAGGATCAGCCTGAACAGGCAAATCACAACTGATCAATGTGGCACAGCCAAATTTTTCCTTCTTTGTAGCCTTCACTACCCCTTCCAAGGGAATCTTCAATTTTGCAAACACATTAGTTAAGATGAACCCAGACAGCAAGGAGTGCTTTCTCTTCCCAGCTATCATCCTTTTTATCAGGTGGATCATAAAACTGGGCCAGTTGATCTGCTTTTCAGTGTCCAACAGTTCCATAAGGACCAGGTCCATGAAACTGGAAATTCCTCATTTTTCTTGCCTTGGCATCACAACCTTGTTCACAAATTCGAACAGTACTTGGTGCTGTGGGTGCATCTCACTTTTCTGCACAGCCCTGGGTTTTTCCTCCCCTTCATTCTCAGCAAACTTCCTAGTGATCTCCAAATCAGTCGGCAAGTTTGTCAAGTCAGGCCAAACCTTCTTGACATAACTGTCATACCTAGTAAAAGGAATACCCAACAGCTCACCAAGATCCCTGGTATCAAACATTATCACATTTGCATTAACAGAGGTAGTAATCTTGTCATCTTTGATGGAGCAGTTCTTGTAGAACTCTTGCACCATCCCCTTTGCACACCTGCCAGAGATCTGAAGGACCATGTCCCTCCAGCCCTGAGCATGCAGTTTTTGCAGCAACCATAGCATCCCTTCTTCTTGCACATCAGACAATACCCTACCTTTTAACACCTTCCTGGTAAGCATGTCATCATGAACACAGTGTACAGTCTCATCCCCCTCAGCTTCACTGTCACTTTCATCTCCAGCAAAAGACTCATCACTGTCACTAGCAGAACTTTCAGTCATAACAACTCTGTTAGAGGACCTGGTCCTCTTAGTAGACTTTTCTGCAGCCTTAACAGAACTTCTTGTTACCCTTCTTTGAACGACTTTTCTTTTTTTTGACTGAGGCACAACCTCCTCAGCATCTGCCATCTCATCATCTTCACCAACATCATCAAATATCCTCCACTTCTTCCTCTTCAACAACTTGTTTTCCTTTCCCTTTTCTGCTTCTTTCTAAAGCAGCAGCTAATTGTTCATCAGCAGCTTTAGCAGCACTTCTTGTCCCCCTAACCCCAGAAGCCGGGGTTGAGGCAGAAGGAACAGGTCCTTTTGCCTTGGAGAAACTTTCAACTTTCTTCTTATTTCCTGGCTTATAACTGTCCCCAATTTTCTTTAACTTAGCAGCAATTTCAGCAGTCAGATGGTCATCAATGGGTCCCTTTCTAGCTAATTTTCGTTTCAGACTCCTAATGTTGATCAAATCCACCAAAGGCCTATCACTATCACTTATAGCTTCATCAACATCTATAATATCCTCCATGGGTGCTCTAAAAGCAGCCTCTGGAGACCCCGATGACCCATGCATGGGTGCTTCCAACCTCTTAACTGTTTCTTCTTCCCCCTCAAGAACAACCTCAGACCCCTCTCCCTTTTCTTCCTCATCTATCACAACATTCAAGGGATAGGTAAAATTTACCTGATACTGATATAAGACCATAGCTCGTGACAAATCCTCAACCTGCTCAGCAATTGATTCAGCCGTGGGAACTGGTCATTCCCCCTGAATTTCAGGTTCAGGTATTTCTGGGATTATCTCAGGAATTTCAGGGTTTAGGTCAGTGGTATCCATGGGTGAAGAAGGGTTGAGATTTTGTAGTTGATCAGAGGTGGGTGCAGTTGAAGAATTATCAGAAGAAAGAGACATTCTTGCAATTCGAATTAAAAGATAATTGACTATTCTTTCTGAAATTTTGAGAATTTAGGTGATGAACAAGGTAAAAGAATAATGGGGGAGAAGGAGTGTATTTATAGGATGAATTAGGTAGTAGAAATAGAGTAGGAATCGATCACACTTACCTCAGCACAACATGCAACCGTTATGGACTCTTGGGAGTCTCCCGGAGAAATAGAGCCGTTGGGCTGCCAGGTTACCTTTTCAGAGTGGGAACTGTTCCTCCGATGGGACTCTTTTGCAATTTGGATATGGTTAGGAAACTTAGTGGGATTTATCCTAACAACAAGTTACCTATAGCCTTTGCACTTCTGAATTAACTGAATAATAACGAGTACATACCTGAGTTTAACACAAAAATTCAGTGTCCTTTCAATTTGCAACATTTTGATCAATCTGAAATTCTAAGAGCATAAGGGTAACATCATTCAATTTTAGCAACTCTAAATAAGAAATATGGCATAAGAGTATACATTTAAGTATTAAGCTGGACTGAATCATTCATAATGACTTGAATAAAATTCATTTTAAGTGTAATTTTCTAGCCAATTATGAAGTAAAGCATTGATGATTTTATGTGAATTTAATCATCCCTAATTCCAACCTATTTCTTTCAAAATCATCTCTACCTAAAGCTTTTGTAAAAATGTCAGCAATTTGCTTTTCAGTGGGACAAAATGCTATGGTGATCAAACCTTTTTCATAGTTGTCTCTCAGGAAATGATGTCTTATATCAACGTGTTTAGTCCTTTTGTGATGCACTGGATTTTTTTTCATGTTAATAGCACTAATGTTATCACAATAGATAGGAACAGTTCCTATATCAACACCAAAATCCTGTAATTGTTGTTTGATCCATAACAATTGTGAACAACATGAAGCAGCTGCCACATATTCAGCCTCAGCAGTGGAAAGTGCCACTGAATTTTGTTTCTTGGTTCCCCAAGAAACCAAACACTCACCAAGAAAATGTGCCATACCTGAGGTACTTTTTCTATCAACAAGGAAACCTGCATAGTCAGCATCAGTATATCCAACAAGATTAAAACTACCACCTTTTGGATACCAAAGTCCCAAGGGACCTGTTCCTTTCAGATACCTCAATATTCTGTTAACAGCTTTCAAATGAGATTCCTTAGGATCTGATTGAAACCTAGCACACAAACCAACACTGAACACAATATCAGGTCTACTAGCAGTTAGATAAAGTAGAGAACCTATCATACCCCTATACAATTTTTGATCAACTGATATTCCATGTTCATCAAGATCCAATTTTGTGGCAGTGGCAATAGGTGTGTCAATTTCCTCAGCATTATCCATATCAAATCTTTTCAGTAATTCCTTAACATACTTTTGTTGATGGATCATAGTTCCATTTGAAGTTTGCTTAATTTGTAAACCCAAAAAGAAATTGAGTTCACCCATCATGCTCATCTCAAATTCACTCCCCATCAAGTTTGCAAATTCCTTACTTAAATTTTCACAAGTAGCACCAAAGATTATATAATCTACATAAATTTGAACAATTAAGAGATGCTTACCTTTTTCTTTTAAAAATAATGTACTATCTATTTTACCTCTCTTGTATTCATGCTGGAGTAGAAATTTTGATAGTTTTTCATACCATGCTCTTGGTGCCTGCTTGAGCCCATACAAGGCCTTGTCCAACTTGTACACATGTTCAGGGAACTGTTCACTTTCAATACCTGGAGGTTGCTTGACATACACTTCTTCTTTCAAGTAACCATTCAGAAATGCACTCTTAACATTCATTTGATGTAGAGTAAATTCCATGTATGTAGCAAAGGCTATAAGAAGTCTTATTGCTTCCAATCTTGTAACTGGAGCAAAAGTCTTATCATAGTCGATGCCCTCCTCTTGACTAAATCCCTGAACGACTAGCCTTGCCTTATTTCTTGTTACCATGCCATCCTCATCAAGTTTGTTTCTGAAAACCCATTTTGTTCCAATTATGGACCTGTTCCTTGGCTTGGGTTCCAGATGCCAAACTTGACTCCTTTGGAATTGATTCAATTCCTCCTGCATAGCATTAATCCAATCTGCATCCTTCAGTGCTTCTTTCACATTTTTAGGTTCAACAAGAGATAAGAAAGCATTAAAGGCACATAGATTGTGATTCTTGACTGCTGATCTAGTTTGAACCCCAGCAGTCTTATCTGAGATTATTTGATCCACATGATGTGACCCTTGATACTTGTAAAGCTTGGGTGTCAATCCATTGTCAGAAGTCCTCTGCTGAGGAACAGTTCCTGATAGAGTAGCACTACCAATTTGTGAGGTGGAATCAACATGTGTTCCCCCCTGTTCTGTGCCACTCTTTTCAGTTCTGTCCTGAGGAACAGTTCCTTGCAGTTCACTTCTCATATCCAGAATCTGCATTTGTGGATTAAGTTCAAACTCTTTCAGCATTCCAATTTCTTCATCCTCCTGTACCTGTTCTTGAGTGAGACTGTCAGTTTCATCAAATTTAATATGCATGCTTTCTTCAATTTTCAATGTTTTCTTGTTAAACACCCTATAAGATTTACTATTTAAAGAATAACCAAAATATTCCCTCATCACTTCTAGGATCAAATTTTCCTAAGGCATCTTTCCCATTGTTATGTATAAAACATTTGCAACCAAAGGACCTAAGATGAGAGATATTGGGTTTTCTTCCCTTAAGTAATTCATATGGGGTTTTTTTCTATTAATGGCCTTGTCATACATCTATTTATTATGTAGCATGCAGTATTAATAGCCTCAGCCCAAAAGTTTTGTGGAAGATTTCCAGATATTAACATAGTCCTTGCCATTTCCTCTAAAGTCCTATTTTTCCTTTCCACTACACCATTTTGTTGTGGAGTTCTAGGTGAAGAAAATTATGATTAATGCCATTTTCATTACAAAAATTGAAAAACATATGATTTTCAAATTCAGTTCCATGATCTGACCTAATGGCAACAATATGATTATCTTGAGTTCTTTGAGCTTTCTTAGCAAAAATTGAAAATGCATTAAATGCTTCTTCTTTAGATGTAAGAAATATAGTCCATGTAAATCTGGAGTAATCATCCACCAATACCATAACATATAGGGGTGGGCGTTCGGTTCTTCGGTTCGGTTTTTAGAAGTAGGAGTCCGTTACTTCGGTCTTCGGTTCGGTTTGAAGTGTAGAAAAGTCCGTAATTTTTATACTTCGGTTCGGTTCGGTTTTTTAGTTCGGTACTTCGGTTCGGTACTTCGGTGTTTCGGTTTAAACCAAAGTTTATAGCCAAAGAAAAAAAGGCCGAACAAGAAAGGGAAAGGAAAGGCAAAGTACATACCTGTTCAAAGTCAAAAAATAAGATTAACAAAAATACATCAAATTACCAAATATAAATGATTGAATACTCGTAATATCATATCGCGATGACTTAACATAAATGATTTATTCAAACTAAAGGGATGTTCAGCTAATTTATCATTTCCTAATGAATTTTTAGTTCAATTATTTAATTTTTTATATATGTTGCATTTAATCACTAATTAGACATTAAAATACAATAAGCAAAAAAGGGAAATTATACGAATCAATCTAGGAAATATACGTAATATGTAATGGTGGATGTTTTTTGTTAATGGTTTTAAAAAAAGAAGAAGAAAAAAAAAAAAAAAAAAAACTTCGGTTTTTTCGGAATTTCGGGGCCCGAAGATCCGGGGAGCCCGAAACCGAAGACCGAAGTTCAAAAATTTCTATGACCGAACCCGAACCGAAAAACCGAAAAACCGAACCCGAAGTACCGAATTAGTTCGGTTCGGTATTTCGGTTTTTTCGGTTTTGTGCCCACCCCTAATAACATACTTCTTACCTCCACGACTCATTGTTCTCATTGGACCACATAAATCCATATGGACCAGTTCCAAAAGTTTTGTGGTAACCTACCTTTCCAATTCCAATGGTTTCCCCTTTCTTACCATTACCGAAGGAAACACTTCCTCCTTGGAAGGCTGAGAGTGAAAGGAACAGTTCCTTATGTCCTGTCATGTGCCTTGAGCAACCACTGTCCATGTACCATTTGTGGTTTATCTCCTTCACTCTAGCCTGCAAAATAAAACTAGGGGTTAATTTTAAGAACCCAAACTAGTTTGGGTTCCTTTCCTTTAGAAAAAGGATGAATCAGATCTCTCCTAGCCCAGAATGGTAATGGTTTCTTTGTGTGAGCAGTTTCCCTTTTTATAGAATGTTGAACAGGTTTATACGACCTATTCTTCTGTTTCACAGAATTTTAAACAGGTTTATAGGACCTGTTCCTCTGGGCAGCCCATTTTAAAGATTGACAATTTTCTTTCCGGTGACCAGTGTTCCCACAATGAGTGCATAGCCAATTTTCAGGAAGTGATATGTACTTACTCTTTGGATCCCATTTGGATGAACTCTGTGCTTTCATGAATCCAATACCTTTCCTGTTACTACTATGACTTTCCTGTAACCATTCTAGTGCTTCAGAAGACTTGTTCCATTCTACAGTTTTTCTTAGTTCCATTTTTGTTTTAACCAAGAAATCTTCTAAAGATTTTATCTTCTCATCTTTTTTACACAGTTCATCAACTGTGACTTTCAGTTTCTCTTCAGCAATGATCTGATGAGAATTAGCAATACCTTTACCTTTTTCAACTGTTTTAACATTTTCTAATTCCTGAGCAGTTGATTCAAGTGTGAGGACCTGTTCCTCAAGCATGCTAATCTTCCTTTCCAGAAAATCATTTTTAATTACTTCCTCTTTGCATTCTGCTTCTAAACAATCAATTTTATCATGCAATTGATGATTGCCATCCCTTAGAGATTTAAATTCATTCAACACAATATGGAATACTTTAACCAATTTTTCTCTAGACATGCTTTTTACATCTTCTTTAAGTTTAGAAGCAAATACCTCAGCATCTTCTTCATTTTCTGAATCTTCAAGAGCCATTAGAGCAAGATCCTCTTCCAGATCATCATCAGTTATTTCGTCTTCACTGTCTTGCCATCCTGCAACCATTGCTTTGGGATTTCCACTTTTCTTATGGACCTGTTCCCTAGCCTTTTTCCTTTCCTCAATGAATCTTTTCCTCCATTCTCCTTCCATAATTGGACATTTGCTGATGTAGTGCTCCGAGCTTCCACATTTGTGGCATTCTCCAGCCTGTTTCATGTTAGTAGACCTACCCTGTCCACTAATTGCCTTTTTCTTAATCAAATATTTCTGAACACTTTTAGCAATAAGGACTAGGTCCTTATCATCAATAATCTTATCAGCGGCAGTCAAGGCTAGGTTAGGCTCAGTTTTAACTGGAACTCCTATGTTTTTAACTTTTTTTCTCAGTTCATAAGTCTTTAAATTGCCTATAAGCTCATCTAAGGATAGAGTGGTTGAATCTTTGCTTTCTATGATAGCACAAGCTTTGATCTCCCAAGAATCTGGAAGAACCCTAGTTAGAATCTTTTCTACTCTATCTTCCACAGTTAAAACCCTTCCCAAAGAGATAAGTTCAGAAGCAATGGCATTAACTCTAGTATACATTTCAGAGATTGACTCTTCTTCTTTCATTTTAAAACTTTCATATTCAGCATAAAGAAGTGTACCTCTGGACCTTTTTACCTGACTTGTTCCTTCGTGTGCAACTTGTAGAGCATCCCAAATCTCCTTTGCAGTGGCATACCCTCTGATTCTAGTGCATTCGCCCGGACTAAGTCCACCAACAAGCCACTTCCTAGCTTTTGCATTATTTTCCCATTGCTTTATATCTTCATCATTGCATTCCTTCCTGGTTTTGGGAACATCGTTTCCCTCAGCGTCCTTCTTCATAGGGATCATGGGACCTTTAGTTATTATATCCCACAATTCATAGTCCTCTGCTTGAAGGTGATCATGCATCATTTCTTTCCACCATGAATAGTATTTCCCATTGAAATAAGGAGCTCTAACCATTGACTGACCCTCACTGTTCTCTCGTGATGTACTCATCTAATCCTAGGTGTTAGCCTTTTCAAGGATAACCCGCTCTGATACCAATTGTTATTTCCCACGATACACCACTTTACTGTTTTAAGGACCAGTTCCTTAAAATGTGTTCCTTTACTATACGATATGCGAAATTAAAACTGTAAGTAATTGAACACCAGATATTAGCGTAGAAAAACCCGTTGACTCGGGATAAAAAAACCACGATCTACTTCTCAAGTAGGATTTCAACTTCACTATGTAAAAAGACCCACTTGGTTACAAGACTCACTCTTACTAACCTAGGACTAACTCTAATCCTTTAGTGATCTTTCTCACGATCAGTGAAGTTGTGTCAAGTCCACGACTTGAACCAGAAAGTTTACCACTCGATTATTGCTTTCTACAGTTGAACTAAGACTTGAACTTTTACAAGATTCAATCTAAGGAACAGGTTCTAACTTAGTTCTACTGTAGCTAACTGATTACACAAATAAGCTAATGACCCTTTTAAGCTTTTACTCGATGCTCTCTGTATTTGTGCACACTTCTATGGCTGATATGCTCCACGTTTTATAGCTCCAGCAGCCAAGAAGTCTTGATGAATTAGAACTCCAAAGCTCCCTTGAGTTTGAGTCCTAATTGGATTATACTCTTTAGAATCCGGATCTCTTATCCTTTATCCTTTGTTTATGCAATCTTTTCGTATCCGTTTAGACCTGCTGATACGATCCAAATTGAGCTTCAAGCACTGACCATCAAGAGCCGGGATTGGAGATGCAAAGGACAAGGGATCAAGAGCATCGGAGAAGAGTTCGGGAGCATTTTGAAGATCGAAGCGTTAGCTCTAGGCCCAGGCGCTCCGCCCAGGCAAAGCAGGCGCTCCGCCCAGACAAGGAGCAGCCCAGGCGCTCCGCCTCCATAGTGGGCGCTCCGCCCAGTCGACTCCACTGATCAAAGCAGGACAAATCCAGGCGCTCCGCCTCCCTTCCAGGCGCTCCGCCTACCTGACTAGCATTCTGAGATTCTAGTCTAGTTATTTACTACTTTAACCCTACGTGGCCTATTATGTGTAATAAACTTGTAGGGGCTTTTATGTCATTTCATTAGGAGTGTGGAACATCTATAAATACCATACTTAGTCATTTTATTTAGTAGCTAGTTTTGGAAGATAGAATTGAGAAGATAGAATAGGCTTGGCCATTCTTGTTGAAGCGTTGACTTCATGTATCTCTTACGTTGAATCCATGGTGGATCACCGCTAGTGTGAATCCCGTTTAATGGTTCAAGTCTCTTCTCCCTTTTGAATCAATTT
Organism: Petunia x hybrida; assembly: GCA_037355625.1. Taxonomy (NCBI): domain Eukaryota; kingdom Viridiplantae; phylum Streptophyta; class Magnoliopsida; order Solanales; family Solanaceae; genus Petunia; species Petunia x hybrida. Next base: position 2,109,203 of record JBBBVM010000071.1, read on the forward strand.
ATGTGTTTAGTTGATTCATTCTTTTCTTCTATTTTCTGTTCTTCCCCTTCCCTATTTCTTGTTATCTTATGATTATTGCTTCCGCACCTTAGATTATTGCTTCCGCCTAATTTGAGTCTTATCACCTGCATAATTATCAAGATAAACATTAGGTTTAGGATAATTAATAATATCTCAACTTAAACGATTTTGCATGAATTATCTATTTAGCTGCAGTAATTCAAAGGAACAGGTCCTTTGAATCCGTTCCTCAGTCATCAGTCAAAACTCCAAGCTTATCCAAGCTAACAATTTGCTTAATGACTTTGTGACATTTGAGGACATAGAGGACGAGGTGATTGATGGCTTGATGCAACAGTTGGATGGGGTGACAATGCTGAGGAAACAAGATGTTGTTCCTAACACCCCTCTTGAACATTTTGTGCTAAGCCGTGGTGCATTGTTGACGGGATACAGTGGGGGCAGGGGTGCTGATCTTTTTGGAGCTAGTGGAAGAGAGTACGCTGGAATTACTGGGGATCTTTTTGGATATGCTAGGAGGCAGGATGAGGGTAGAGGAGGATTTCTTAGAAGAGAAGAAGATGGCAGCAGTAGAGGACCTGCTAGAAGAAAAGAAGATGGTGACAGTACTAGAGGACGAGTTATGAGGAGAGAAGTAGTGGTGGGTACGTCGACTGGAGAGTGTACTTGCAAATGCTTAAAGTGCAAGAAGGACAATGATAAGTTGATGTTGAAGGTTGGTGGGATTGAGACAATGTTAGAACAAGGTTGCTTAAAGTACAAGGTTGAAGGTTGGTGGGATTGAGAACAGTGTTCCCTAGAAGAGTTCTGAAATCCCTATTTACTACTTCAGGAAGAAAGAGGAAGAAGAAGAATGTGAGGGGGAAGATTGATCTTTACAAGGCTGTGGATAAGAAGAGCAAAGATGCACTGGATGCCTTCTTGGAAGAGAAGAAAGAGGAAAAGAGTCCACTTTTTCTTGGGCATGAGTACAACTACAAGGATCTGAAAGAGATCATCAGAATGGAAGACAATTTGGAGGAAAAGGTACACTCAATTCACCCTAATTCTTTTTTGATAGTACATATATTAGAGCAGATGTTAAAACATAGATTGGGATGTGAAAACATAACAAGCAGTGTTTAAACATTACAAATAAATTATAATATATGTAAACATAATACATAATGTGTAAATATATTAGTTAGTATTTAAACATTACGCCTTGATGTTTATAAAATGTTAAACATCTCTATGATGTTGCAACATATCACAAGATGTTTAAACATTGTTTCTGGTGTTTAAACATTTCCACTGATGTTTAAACATCTCCACTGATGTTGACATGTTCTGCCTGGTGTTTATGTGTTTTCTTGTTTCTTTTTTTTTCCTTTTTCTGCAGCATGTTGAGGAAATCATGAGCCTGATGAGACTTAAAAAGAAAGCCCACTCCCAGTTTTATCTCAAATCTAATGTCATTTTGGATTTGAATTTCTCAAAGAAATTGTGTGAGCTCTACAAGAAGAATTGTGTACACGTTGATGCCTTGGCTGCACCTATAGAAGTGTAGCTGGAGACTGTTCAATTCAAGGATGATATGCTGGAATACGCACAAGGTAAGCAGCCGAACCCAGGGGTTGTGAAGTGGGCAGGGGTGAAGAAGATTTTCTATGTGTTAAAATTAAAAGATGTTCACTTTGTCACTGTGGAGTTCCGCGTGGAGGAAGGTAAGATAAGGCTGTACGACTCCCTGTGCAGTGACATCACTGATGATGAATTTGACACACTTATCAAGCCCATTACTTTCATGTTCCCCATTTTCATCAGGCACTGCAAGATGTTCAAAAGTTTGACGAGGATATCTTGAACAATAAACTGTGACCGTATGAGCGTGTGAAAGACCTCCCAAGAAACTACACCCGTACTGCATCAGGTGGTTATGCCCTAGCCTTGAGTGAGCACCTTCTTACAAAGACTCCCTGGGACAAGCTCTGTGACAACACCATGGTGGATTTTAGGGTGAAATAGGTTGTGGACATATTTCATAGGAAGATGGTACCGTAGTTTGATAAGTTATGGTTGGACAATTAAGTATTTGTTGGCATGTAAGGATAATTAAGTATTTGTTTTGGCTTGTTTGAATTTTATGTTATGTTTTGTTGTTGGTCATGTAAGGATAATTATATGTTTTATATGAATACTTTGGTTGTGTGGACTGTATAGATCTCACTGATTTAAGAAACATCGTATGGATGTTTAGACATCTCATCATATGTGTAAACATATTTTACTATGTTGAAACATAATTCAGATGTTTAAAATATTAATTGGAATATGCTGAAACATCATCCGGATGCTTAAACATGTCAGTATATGTGTAAACATCTTATCTAAATGTTTAAACATCTGAAACATTTATACAGAAGTTCCATCATCTCGAAATATGTTTAAACATCACATTTATGTTTAAAACGTTAATTTAATGCGCTGGAACATTCTTTCTTTCTTTCCTTTTTGTTTCTCTTTTTGATAAGCTTTCTACCTTTGCAGTTTTGAACCTTTTAATGAAAAGGCATGAATTCCTTTCCCTTCACAATACACCCACACATCCCTTACTATCCACTATGATTGGTGGATGAAGGTGTTGAATGAAGTTTCTAATTGCATATGGTGTTTGATCAAAGAAATTTGTAACAATAACTTAATTCAAATCATATAGAAAAACTTCATACCACTTCATAAATATTCAAAACAATGGAACTGAAAATGAAAGGACAAGACTACAAAACACGATATTCTAAACAAATAGAAAATTAAATAGCTAGACTTAAAAGGAGATTATTCAAACTACATTATATCTTCACTTCATATGTGTGCCACTGGAGGACGTAGTGGTGTAGAGTAGTTCTAGGGGTCAATCTTGAGTTCAACTTGAATACCATGGAGCATACGCTTGATAAGATATATATATTTATCTTTATAATCCTCAAGGAATTAGTCGAACCTAGTGGTTAATTGCGTCACTTGATCCTCCACATTTCCAATATATGATGGTAATTGATCCACATCTGTGCTCAAGGTTGCAATATCTTCACGGACATATTCAATTTCAGTGGTTCTTGGCACTCTACGATCATGTTCTGGTGCTCTTGGGTGCGTTCCTCGGCGAGGCATCTTTGTTGTTGTTATTTCAAATGCTTGGTTTAGTGTTGGTTTGTGTTGTTTTCTTCAGATTTTGTTTGGGCTGGATGGAAGTAATTATGGCACACATATATATAGGCTAAATTTGGTGCCTTTTTGGTTGCATGTGTGATAATTACAAGAGGTGCCTATTCATATGTAGTTGTGTGTGTGCCTATTCACATCCGCCCCTTCATAAATTCATATACACCCCTTCATAACTCCACGTATACCCCTTCATTCACACATTAAAATAACTGCACATTCACATTAAATACGACTGCTCATTGTCACAAAAAATGTTGCACATTCGCTCCAAGTAATAGTTTTGGCATCAATGCGGTTTATTAAAACACCATCACACATGTTCAAACATCTCAACAAACGTTTAAACATCTCGAAAGAATGTTAAACATCGTGTGGGTATGTTCCCAACATCTTGGTCGATGTGCAAACATGAATATCGATATTTAAACATATTATTATAATGTTTAAACATACTACAAGATGTTTAAATATGGTGAGTAAATGTTTAAACATAACAACAGAATATTTAAACATCTTGTTAGATGTTTATACTTAAGCTTGAGTTTTCAATAAGAATAAGTTCAATTATCAATAAATACTTAGTTTAAAGTGTTTTTTTTAACCATTTTCAGTCCTAAACCCGAAATTTGATAAAAACTTATATTAACTCTAATCACTTGATAGATCACTACAAACTCCTTTATTAATATTCATCTACATGAGTGAACAAGTTAAAATAGAGTTCTCACTCTAATTTTGTTCAAAATCATTCACATGCACATAGGAATGACTAATTATTGGAGTTTAAACTACCAATATGTTCACCTTTAAATAACAATACATGTAAACGCTTAGTTGTTAGTGTTATCACTCATTTGATAACACTAACTCCTTTCACTCAAACACCTCCATCTTGATTGATAGAAACACCAATCATCAGTGTTATCATTTCAAACACCTTCAATATCGATGGAATTATACTTTGTATACTTAATCATTAAGTTTATCATTCAAAATATGTAATTATACATCTTATCACTCAACATATGGTTGAATACTTGCAAAGAATAGATTTATACATCCAAACATAACATGATATGCTTAAACATTTCATGAAATGTGTAAACATATCATGATATGTTTCAAACATCTGTCACGATGTTTAAACATCATGTAAGATGTTTGAAACATCTTGTAAGATGTTGCACATCTTACGAAATGTTTAAACATCAGCAACTGATGTTTAGAATAACTAGCAGGATCTTAAACATTTGTCCATATGTTTAAACATCTGCCGTGATGTTTAAATATATCGTCTTATGTTTAAACATCACACATGTTTGCAACATCACGGAAGATGTTTAAGTTCATTAGTGGGATCTTAAACATAACGACATATTTTAAACATCTTATTAAATGTTTAAGTTCCGCCTGCTTGTTAAACATTGCAAATACTATACTAAAATGAGAAGAAACATATATGAAAAAAGACAAATCGGCTAGTTATTTATAGAAACTGAATGCAATACATTAATACGTTCGATAACTAAAATTACATGATATAAAAAACATAGATGTAATCTAAAGTTCACAACATAATAATACGTTAAATAAGGAAACTAGATTATATAAAACAACTTAAAATATATCATAAACTTCATCCTTCTACAATCTCCATTTCCAGTTCATCCAAAATTTCTGTAATTATTTGCATTACCCTTCGATGATCCCTCGCGTGCCTGTACCTTTAACGCCAGAAATCTGCTCGTAGTGTTTCCATGGCTCGATTCATCTCCGCCATGTCGTCCTTTAGAATTGCAGCTTCCCAATTTATATCGCCTCGTCGTTCTCATTGTGGTGCATTCTATATTGGTTAGTTTTGACGGGATGCCTGATCACTATTGCCAATCTGTAAGGGGTCGTTTGATCCTGCTTCAGACATATTTATGTTATTGAAGTTGTTAGTGATGGAAAATTTGCATATACTATTGGTGCATATAGTGTTAGGTATTTATAGGCTGTCAAGGTGGTTTTTAAAAGTCACCGTTTATACTTAAAGAGTCACCTTGTGGAATGAATGTGACTTTTCAGTGTAGACGTGCAGTTTTGCACAGTTACTGTGAAACATTCGTCGTGATGTTTAAACATCGAGTGGGATGTTTAATATATTCGGTGGAATTTGAAACATTTCATAATATGTTTACACACTACACGTGATGTTTAAACATATTAACTTATGTTTAAACATTTGATCTAATGTATACACATCTCCACTGATGTTGAATATTGTTCAAGATGTTTAAACATTGTGCAAGATATTTAGAACAGTTTCAAGTTCAATCAAACATTATATATTAAAATAGAGGCAGACAAAGTATGAGAAAACAAGACACAACTTAATAACTTAATACGAACATAAATAAAGGATTGTCTAACCAAAAATTACATATTAAAGGATTGTCTAAAACGAAGTTCAGAAATTAAACAACAAACACCCAAAGAAAATGATTGTTCAAAGCAGCAGCTAAACACTTGTTTGTTCATTTTGACTTGGTCCTGTAATTGTTGAGCAGGTAGTTTTTTTGTGGCCAAGCATTTTGCAGATCCGACATTTGTTCTCCTCTTTTTGAATCGCTCCCCAACAGATGGAATTCTCTTTACCCTCATTCTTCCACGGCCAAGTTTCAAGTAAGAGCAATGTAATTCCCATACCTTCAGCTTATGAGGACAATCATGCCAAGATTATTCATCCAGAACTGGATAGATTGTTTCGGTATATGCAAGCAAGTAGGAATCTACATAATAATATGACGACGTGTATCCGTAGATTTTCTTCCCAAACTCATCTAGATACTTCACTCTCATAGATGCCATAGCATGTGGACAAGGTATCTTGTCCAAATCAAACCACTTGCAAGTACATGTCCTGTTGTGTAGGTCCACCTCATAAGTCATATTTGTTGACCTCCTCCTTTGACTTTGAAAAAATGGGTATTCACTCGATGCACCAGAAGCTTGCTACCCAATGAATTGTTGGCTGATATCACCTCCTCAATTAAGGGGACACAAGTGTTCGAACTGTGCACAAATTCCATGCGCCTCTAAAGAAACTTTTCAGCATAGTTCTCGTTTATAGCATTGAAAAGCGAATCGATTGGAAATTCTTTGTGATTCCTGAACATTGAGTTAACGGACTCGGCAATGTTTGTGGTCATCACATTGAACCTACAATATTAACATAAAATAAAGTTGATATGAACCTTAATCTGAAACCTGAACAACAAATTATGTCACAAGAAATAACAATGCAGTGAACAGACAGAAACATCAATATATATGTTTAACATAAACCAAAATGTTTCTCACATGACCCGGAATCCGGTTAGGCCGTGAGGGCACCCGACATCCTTCCCTAGACCCGTTGGGCGAACCCTTATAAATTAAATTAGGAAAATAAATATAATAATTCATAAATAAGGACAAGACTTAAAACAAAAACACAGACATACTGATACCTCTAGCTGTACAAAAGAAATTACAGTTGACTACCCAACATACTAGGTTTAGGGCTATCCAGACTAGACATGTAAGAGTACAAAAGAAGTCAAATACCTCCTGAAGGGAGCAAAATGCAACTGAAATAATAACTAATAAACTGGTGGCCATCCTGAATAAAAGCTGGCTCACCCTGACAGCTGAAGTCGTCTTCGCTCCTTCACAACGTGGCGAACTCAATCCTGGAGCGAACCTGCCGAAACGAAATAGATAGACAAGAAACAAACAACAAACAAGGGTGAGTCAAAAGGACTCAATAAGTGGGGCAGACTAGCCACCTCACAGAATAGGATAGCTAGCCAGGGAGAAGAAAAACAGATAAACTAAATCCATCTTATTTGAACTATAAACAGGCAAAGCCAAATAGTAACTGAAAACACGTATGGAATCATAAACAACCAGGGACATAAGGTAGACAGAACATATAGATATCCTGAACATGTCGACAATCGGAAATACATCCTGTTGCGGCGTGCAACCCGATCCATATATTCATACTGTTGCGGCGTGCAACTCGATTCGTATATTTATACTGTTGTGGCGTGCAACCCGATCTGATCCATGTATTTATATTGTCGCGACGTGCAACCCAGGATACGAGCCATAAATATATAGGCAAACTGAGATACGGTATACATACCGCATATATAAAATACAACACGATAGTCACACAATAGTCAGCACGCGGTGCAATGAAATGGGATGAATGCAATATGATGCAATGGTGTCACATGTGCCAAATAGATGGAGCGGAATCCTCCTGCTCCGGGGGTGGAATCCTCCTACCCTCAATATGATGCAATAGAACGGAATCCTCCTGCTCGTAGGGCGAAATCCTCCTACCCTCAATATGATGCAATGGAGCAGAATCCTCCTACTCCGAGGGCGGAATCCTCCTACCCTCAATATGATGCAATGGAGCGGAATCCTCTTGCTCCGAGGGCGGAATCCTCCTACCCTCAATATAATGCAATGGAGCGGAATCCTCCTGCTCCGAGGGCGGAATCCTCCTACCCTCAATATGATGCAATGTGCATACGAATGCAACATGATGCAATAATAACCCATCACCAGCGCGGGACTCTCATCGACAGCTGGAAAGTATATACCAACTCACAGCCAAAGTACAATACTCAGATTCTCAATGCAATACCAATAACAGGACATAATATATAATATAAAATGTAAATCCAAAGCTAAGGCGTAGTGACTACGCCTATCAGCAGCTATACACGTAAGGAATACGTGGTAGAAAATCCACGAGGCCAGGTGCCTCCAAAGAAATGGATATAAACACTTACCTCGTTACAAAGTTAGCACAATTACTCAACAATCGCTTTGTCCTTTGAATTTATTGCCAAACGATCCCACTCTATTCAACAAGCAGAAAAATATATCAAATTAGGCTAAAGGCTTCATTCCTCACATCTTAGGGATATCCAGGTAGGAACCTGATACCCTATTCGCATACGCAATATGCAGGCCAGGCCTATATACAGAGTTTAAGATCACATAACCAAACCCCAAATAATTTACATTTATATGTTGCCCATAACTCACTGAGTACGAATATATAATCAATTTCGTTATCGGGGTCCATTTGACCCTTTAAACTATTAATTGAACTTATTAAAACGATGTCTAATATTCCAAGTTTTACCGTTAAAACATATTCAAACACACGTATTAAACTCAAATAATATATTAGGATCATTACCTGAATGTTTCAGGGTGAAAATTCTACTTTTCTCCGGCCCCTTTTGGTGCAATGCAATTCCCGAAGGGATTGTTAGCACGAACGCGGAAGGACAAACAAGAGAGATAAAGATAAAAAGCAAGACAAAACTTGCTTCTTTCGAAAGAACAGTGAGGAACCTGTCTCAAAGCTCAATCAAAAGGAGTACAAGGATCACCTATACTATGCAACAATCCTCAAGAGAACATTGCCTCTTGCAAACTGAATGATCAAGAGGAATGTTCAATCGGACTAACCGAAAGCCACAAGTCCTTAAAAGCCCTCACCGGGGTTTTGCTCACGACGGAGACAAGAAGAAATGTGCTCGGCACTTTCATTCAATTCATCAATATTCAAAAACTAGCTACTTACAATGAAAGGAAACGGTGTTTATATAGGAAATACTAAGGGTAAACTAGTAAATAGGTCACAGTTGACCAATAGAAATAAGCCACGCAGGGCTGAGTTAGAATGTGTTCGGCAGATTTGACTTCGGCCGATTTGACTTCGGTAAGCCTTGGCTTCGGTTCTCGTTTGTCTGCTCGAACACACTCTTGCTGCCTTCGGACGCTCAATTGTCTTCGAGCTTATTGTCCTCGGTCACTTTTCCTTCGGGCTCAAATCTGAAGATAATGCCTTCGATTCTTGAGCTCGGCCACTCAGCTTCGGAGCAATTGTTTTCCTTCGGCCAGGCTAAGTGAACGTGCACATCGTGCAGCAGCTTGGCTTGGCTTCTTGTCATCGGTCTCCTCGGTGGATCGATCACTTGATCAGCACGTGATCGGGCTGCATCATCCTCCCCTTCTTGAGAAGATTTCGTCCTCGAAATCAAGCCCTCCTCGTCCTCCGAAGTTGGACCTACAACACAAGGAACTAAGTCAGCAACATTAAAGGTGTTGGACACGTTATACTCACCAGGGAGGTTGATCACGTAGGCATTGTTGTTGATCTTGGTCAACACTTGAAATGGACCATCCCCTCGAGGAGCCAACTTTCCTTTCCTTTGGTTCGGGAATCGTTCCTTTCGGAAGTGAACCCAAACCCAATCTCCCTTCTTTAATTCCAACTTTTTACGCCCCTTGTTTTTCTTTAAGGCAACCTTTGCATAGGCCTCCTCGAGGTTCTTCTTCACCCTTGCATGCAATTCGATCAAGGCAGCTGCTCGTCGAGTACCTTCAAAATCAAGAACAGAATCTCGAGGCAATGGGGTTAAATCAAGTGGAATTAAAGGATTAAAGCCATACACACATTCAAACGGGGTCATGTTGATCATTCTATGCACCGTTCGATTGTATGCAAACTCCATCATGGGCAAACGATCAGCCCAGTTTCCAACCTTCCCTTTGGTCATTGCCCGAAGCAAAGATCCCAAGGTTCGGTTAACTACCTCGGTCTGTCCATCAGTCTGAGGATGGTGAGACGTCGAGAATAGTAGCTTGGTGCCGAGGGCACCCCACAAACATTTCCAAAAATGACTCAAGAACTTTGAGTCTCGATCACTCACAATAGTACGAGGTACACCATGCAATTTTAACACATTAGAAACAAACAATGTAGCTACATGCTGTGCATCATCACACTTTTTGCAAGGAATAAAGTGAGCCATTTTTGAAAAACGGTCAACCACAACGAAGATGCTATCATGTCCTCCCCCCGACCTCGGTAACCCCAAGACAAAGTCCATGGATATATCAACCCAAGGTCGATCAGGCACAGGCAACGGGGTGTACAAACCATGAGGGTTGGACTTCGATTTTGCTTTCTTGCAAACGAGACAAGCGTTGCAAAGCTTTTCCACATCTCGTCGCATTTTGGGCCAATGGAACTGCTCGGTCAAGATACCAAGAGTTTTATCGACACCGAAGTGTCCCATCAGTCCACCTGAGTGAGCTTCTCGAACCAAGAGCTCTCTCCACGATGACACTGGCACACAAACCCTCCCATTTTTGAAGAGGTAGCCATCATGCCACTGATATTTCTCAACCTTTCGGCCACTCAAGATTGCGTCTCGAACACATTTCAGCTTGGGATCGTCCTCGTACATCGACTTGATGTTTTCGAATCCCATGAGCCTAGAGGCGAGAGTGGTCGCTAAGGCAAATTTCCTTGATAGCGCATCGGCCACAACATTATCTTTTCCCTTTTTGTAATGAATTACATAGGGAAAGCTTTCAATGAATTCAACCCACTTGGCATGTCTTCGATTTAATTTCTCCTGACCTCGGAGATGTTTCAAAGACTCATGATCACTTTTGATCACAAACTCTCGAGGCCACAAATAATGCTGCCAATGGGCGAGTGCTCGAACGAGGGCATACAACTCTTTGTCATACGTAGAGTAATTCAAAGTTGCACCCTTAAGCTTTTCGCTAAAGTAAGCGATCGGCTTCGAGTCTTGCATCAGCACTCCTCCGATCCCAACTCCAGACGCATCACATTCGACTTCGAATGCTTTGCTGAAGTCAGGGAGTTGCAACAACGGGGCAGAACAAAGCCTCCGCTTCAACTCTTGGAAAGCCCTTTCTTGGGACTCTCCCCACACAAATGGATTGTCTTTCTTCACCAGCTCGGTTAAAGGAGCTGCCACGGTGCTAAAGTCACGAACAAACCTTCGGTAGAAGCTAGCTAAGCCATGGAAGCTACGAACTTGTGATACCGAGGTTGGAGTTGGCCAATCTTTGATGGCTTCGACTTTTGATTCGTCGACTTCGACACCATTAGCACTGACGACAAATCCAAGAAAGACTACACGATCGACACCAAAGGCGCATTTCTTGAAGTTGGCATACAACTTCTCTTCTCGAAGCTTTTCAAGTACTTGCCTTAGGTGGTCGACATGTTTATCCATGGTTCTGCTATAAACAAGTATGTCATCGAAGTAAACGACAACAAACTTATTTATGAACGGTTTGAGCACATGGTTCATCAGTCGCATGAATGTGCTCGGTGCATTGGATAAGCCAAAAGGCATCACCAACCATTCATAGAGACCGAATTTGGTCTTGAATGCGGTTTTCCACTCGTCCCCGGGTTTCATTCGGATCTGATGGTAACCGGACCTGAGGTCTATCTTCGAAAAGCATGAAGAACCACTTAACTCATCTAGCATGTCATCTAATCGAGGGATAGGATGACGATACTTTACCGTTATTTTGTTGACTGCTCGACAGTCAACACACATTCGCCATGTTCCATCCTTCTTCGGAACAAGGATAACAGGAACGGCGCAAGGACTCAAGCTCTCACGAACGAGGCCCTTGTTCAGCAATTCATCAACCTGCCGTTGGAGCTCCTTGGTGTCTTCGGGATTACACCGGTATGCAGGTTTGTTAGGGATTTGAGACCCTGGTACGAAGTCAATTTGGTGCTCGATTCCCCTCAACGGAGGTAATCCACCTGGCATTTCCTCGAGAAACATGTCCTCGAAGTCCTGCAAAACTTTTTGAACAAACAAAGGCAAAGGGTTATCATTAGAAAAATCATCATTAGAGTTTAGAAAGATACCCTTGTGCACGAGGCAAATCATCATCTGACCGTGGTCGTTGCCTCGTAAGATCTCACCGGGTTGCATGATTGCACAAATTCCTTTCACTTCGGTCGGTGAGTTTATCTCTTCGGGCCCCAATTTTGCTCCCATCGGAAGCTTAGCTTTGGCCGCTTCTTTCAATTCTTTCATTCGTTGATAGTCCTCGGTGACTTGTTTTGGAGACAAGGGTTTGAGCATGAAACTCTTCCCGTCGAGCTTCACAGTGTAAGCGTTGGATCTGCCATTGTGAACAGCTGTTCGGTCATACTGCCATGGTCGACCCAATAGCAAATGACAAGCTTGCATCGGAACCACATCGAATATCATCTCATCTTGATACTCTCCGATTTTGAACTTGATCCACACCTGTTTGACAACTCTCAATTCTCCACACTCATTCAGCCATTGTAACTTGTAAGGGTGGGGATGCTTCATCGTAGGTAATCCCATTTGTGAAACCAAAGTTTGGCTCACTACATTGGCACAACTACCGGAGTCAATGATCATCGAACACACCTTTCCCCTCACTCGACATCGGGCATGAAAGAGGTTTTCTCTTTGGTTGTCCTCTTCTTCAAGAGTCATGCAGCTCAAATTCCTTCGAACCACAAGAAACATTTCCGGATGATCAGCTTCGGCAGCCTCATGATCATCATCAACTTCAGCCCGATCAGTCTCCTCGATAATTTCCTCCTCGGTGTCACTCGCTTGCTCATGGACGGTTCCATCTTCGAGCAGAAGCATAACTTTGCGAGTTGGACACTCTTTTGCCATGTGACCATAACCCTTGCATTTGTGACACCTAATATTTGAAGCACTAGGAGAGTTGAGTTGAACTTTACCTCCCACTTCTCTTGGTTGGTTAACGGTCACACCTCTTTCGAAGGGTCTCTTCGAATCTCGAACAGTGTTAGCACTTGTTTGGTTTGGACTCTTCCATTCTTTACCTCGGTTCAAAGGAGTAGAAGTAGTGACTCCTCGATACCGGTTTGCCTTATCGTCCTTCACCAATTTTTCAGCTTCGGTGGCAGCATCGAACAGATCTTCCAACGTGTGGTACACGTGGAGTCTCAGCTGAGATGACACATCCCTAGCCAAGCCATTTTTGAATCTGATAATGGCTTGCTCTTCGTCTTCGACCAGATCAAGATTCAAACGAACCTTTTCAAACTCATCGTGGTACTCTTGGACGGACTTGGACCCTTGCTTTAACTCATAGAGTTTTTGCATTTGAGTCTGCCTGTACTTGGCACTCAAGTATTTACCATCCATCGCTCTCATCAACTGTGGCCATGTATTGACTACTGGATAGTCATTTCTTCTTCTATGCCTCTTGTCAGATTCCCACCATGTTGATGCATAAGCTTCGAACGAAGCAATGGCATGGGCAGCTTTTCTCTCATCGGTCATCTCATTTGTTTCAAAGATGCGCTCCATTTTAAGCTTCCATTCAAGATACTCGTCGGGATCACTAGTTCCTTTAAAGGGTGGAATAGTGATCTTGACACTGTTCAAGTTTGAGTCTCGAACAGCTCTAGCCTGCTCGGGAAACTCATTTTCTCGATCATCAGCCTCACGCCCAATATTTCTTTCAACATTTGCGCCTCGACCTCGACCTCGGAAATTTCCACGTCCTCGGGGAGCTTGCCTTCGTTGAGCGAATGGCGGCTCACGCTCATATTCGTCCTCGGGAAATTCCTCCTCATCAACCTCTTCGGTTACAGCTCCAAGATCTCTCCGGGTCCTTGGAAGTGGTAACCTCTCTCCTCGGGGAATGCCCAAGTTTTGATTTCCAGCTTGGGGATTGCCCAAGTTTTGTTGTGCTTGGGGATTGCCCAAGTTAAGCTCTCTTCGAATTGCTTCACTCGTCAACTGATGTTGTCGTACAAGCTCAGCATACAGTTCAGGTTTCATCGGAGTGGATTGGCTCGTTCCCGCGCCGGACCCATTCATGGCCACGGACGCGTTTCCCTGCTCGAGGTTAGCTACTCGAGCACTCACTCCTCTTACTTCGGCACTGATGCCTTGTATCGCAGCCATGAGATCGGCTAACGACAATTCAGGCTTTTCAATGCTTTTTCCATCGTTTCCAGCCATGGTTCCTGCACAAGTCAAAGATCAAACAAATGTTAGGGTTAGAAATCACCTCACACACTCCCTCACCTTTGATGGGTGGCACTCGGGTCCACTCAATTTATGGGTTCGGTTTTTGATCACTCAAAGACTTGTTAACAGTGGCTCGTCCAATTGATCGGTCCTCTAAGATCCTTCAAGTTCGACAATAGTCACTGCCTCTTCGGGAAGAGTGAAGTGATGTTCGACTCGATGGAACGGACGCTTTTAAACTGAGCTCGGGGAGTCAAAAGAATTTCTACGAAAGTTTGGACTTCGGTCACCCCTTCGCACGAATTCCTACCAGCTTAAAAGAGTTAGTACGACCTTGAGTAGGACAGTTACTCAAAAGATCCACCAACCAGAATTAGACACGAAAGAAAGTGAAAACCTAGGAGAATCTACCCTTTTGGATTCCCTTTTGGAATCTTTTCGATCACACCCACTTCTGTCCGTACAAAAGTGGTCCCTCCTTGGTACGGATAGGGTTTTACCTTATCCACTTTCCTTTTTCAGCCGACAATTTTCACCTGGGGCTTTGATGTTAAAATTTTAACCCCTTTCTTCTTTAATGGAACAGTGACCTTGCTCCGGCGTACGGACGCAACAACTTCGGTTCACTGACCACGAAATTCAACAGATCTGAGTTGCTCTTTCAACTCCGGTTCCAAACAACAACGGAGGAAATCAAACTGAGTTCTTCGAACTAAAATTCAGCTCGTTCGTGTCGTACACTGTTACGATTTTGTAACAATTTCCGGCGTACGGACATCGATTTAAACTCAGAGCTTCGATTTTTGAGCAACAAACAAACCCAAATCACTCAAGAACCACCAATCTTCACCGGTTTCTTCCAAACACAGTGGGGTTCGAGTTCAGTCACCATTAAAGCTCAAAACAGTCCAAAAATTCACCAAGAAACCCTAGTCACGAAATCAGTACGTCGGGTATTCGTTGGAATCAGAACTCGATGGTGAACAAGAATCCAAGATTGTTTTTCCCAAACAACCAACAATCAAACACAATTTTTGAATATTCTTTTAACACTTTTTTTTTTTTTTTTTTTTTTTTTTTTTTTTTTTTTTTTTTTGTAAAATAACAACACCAACAGTAACAAAACCAAATCAAGAACACGAAACGAAAAACAGAGACACAATCGCACGAAAATAAAGATAACGTGAACAGGATTTGGGGTTGTAGATACAAGCCCAAACCGTGCTCTGATACCAAGATGGTGCAATGCAATTCCCGAAGGGATTGTTAGCACGAACGCGGAAGGACAAACAAGAGAGATAAAGATAAAAAGCAAGACAAAACTTGCTTCTTTCGAAAGAACAGTGAGGAACCTGTCTCAAAGCTCAATCAAAAGGAGTACAAGGATCACCTATACTATGCAACAATCCTCAAGAGAACATTGCCTCTTGCAAACTGAATGATCAAGAGGAATGTTCAATCGGACTAACCGAAAGCCACAAGTCCTTAAAAGCCCTCACCGGGGTTTTGCTCACGACGGAGACAAGAAGAAATGTGCTCGGCACTTTCATTCAATTCATCAATATTCAAAAACTAGCTACTTACAATGAAAGGAAACGGTGTTTATATAGGAAATACTAAGGGTAAACTAGTAAATAGGTCACAGTTGACCAATAGAAATAAGCCACGCAGGGCTGAGTTAGAATGTGTTCGGCAGATTTGACTTCGGCAGATTTGACTTCGGTAAGCCTTGGCTTCGGTTCTCGTTTGTCTGCTCGAACACACTCTTGCTGCCTTCAGACGCTCAATTGTCTTCGAGCTTATTGTCCTCGGTCACTTTTCCTTCGGGCTCAAATCTGAAGATAATGCCTTCGATTCTTGAGCTCGGCCACTCAGCTTCGGAGCAATTGTTTTCCTTCGGCCAGGCTAAGTGAACGTGCACATCGTGCAGCAGCTTGGCTTGGCTTCTTGTCATCGGTCTCCTCGGTGGATCGATCACTTGATCAGCACGTGATCGGGCTGCATCACCTTTTTTCATTTTCTGGCATTTTTTTCCCTCACTGCGTTTTTTCCTTTTCACTATTAACGTTGCGTTTTTTGCTGCTTCAATTAAAGAAGCTCATCTTCACAACCGCCATTCATTTTTAACTTTTTTTGTCTTTTTCTCATTTTATTTTATTTATTTTCTTTTTTTATTTTCTTTTCTAACGAAAATTAAAATGGTACCCTACGATATTCGAAATAATTCCAACTTTTGCATACAAGTTATACAAAATATATGTAACATACTCGCGAAGACGGATCTTAAATCCGACTCTCGAAACTCAAAATGCGAATTTAAATGAAAAGAAGTCAAATTATTTAACTTTCGGCATTTTAGCGGAAACTAGCCGAACAACATCGAAATTTATTTTCGAAAGTTTACAAAAATCACAAATAATCATACGAACCTAACGGCGCTTTCGAATTTTGAATCGGAGCTCATTCGGAAAAATCGAGCTCGAAAATCTCTTTTTAATATTTATTGCCAATAAAAACTGAAACCTTCTTCCGATGCCTACCAAACGAGGTCTGATTTAGCTCAAATTTACAGACAGGTCCTAATGAACATTACAAATATTTTAAAATTATCGACACGCCAATCGGAGTCCTAACTTCCGTAACGACTAACCGAGGTCGTTTCAGTTTCCAACATCAACCATAATGTTTCAAACATCTGCTAAATTGTCGTGAACACATATCAAACATCAACATATATGTTTCAAACATCTATTAAAATGTTTAGAAATGCAGTCATGCATACAGAAACATTCGTTTATATGTTTAAACATCCACCACAATGTTTCAAGCATCAACCACAATGTTTCAAACATATGCTAAATTGTTGTGAACACATATTAAACATCAACATATATGTTTCAAACATCTATTAAAATGTTTCGAAATGCAGTCACACATACTACAATATTTGTTAATATGTTTAAACATCCAACATAATGTTTCAAACATCAACAACAATGTTTCAAACATCAAAATATATGTTTCGTGAAATTCAGGTACCTTTTCCAGGGAAGCGTGCTCTGCTCCACTTCTCAACCCCAAGATCAACCAGATAGTTGGATACCTCCGGGTCAATATCTTCAATTTTTTTCAAATGCTTATCGAATTGAGCAACCGTATACGCCTCCGCAACGGTAATGTATTTACCAATTACATCTCCATAGTGAAAAGTGTGCAGAGGTTCTCACCAAGGTGCCTCATGCAATAACCATAATTAGCAAATGGGAAAACCTTAGAGACAGCTTTTTCAATGCACAACTCATCATTGTCAGGGACTATTCCGACCAATTCCTCAAAAAAGAATTCGTAGGCGGCATCCGACTCTTTGTCAACTACACAAAATGCAATAGGAAAGATGTAATTTTGAGCATCCTGTCTGACAGTGGACAACAACTGGTGCAATGCAAACCCGAAGGAGTTGCTTAGCACAAACGCAGAAGATAACAATAAAAGATAAAGATAGAAGCAAGACAAAACTTGCTTCTTTTGAAAGAACAGTGAGGAACCTGTCTCAAAGCTCGATCAAAAGGGACACAAGAATCACCTAAACTATGCAACAATCCTCAAGTGAACATGCCTCTTGCAAACTGAATGATCAAAGAGGAATGTTCAATCGGATTAACCGAAAGCCACAAGTCCATAAAAAGCCCTCGCAAGGGGTTGCTCACGACGGAGACAAGAAATGTGCTCGGCACTTTCATTAATAAATCAATGTTCAAAAACTCTGTCCTTACAATGAAAGGAAACAAGGTTTATATAGGAAATATTAAGGGTAAACTAGTAAAAGGGTCACAGGCGACCAATAGAAATAAGCCACGCAAGGCTGAGTTAAATTGTGTTCGGCAGACTTTGACTTCGGTAAGCCTTGGCTTCGGTTCTCGATTGTCTGCTCGAACACACTTGTTGCCTTCGGATGCTCAATTTTCTTCGAGCTCATTGTCCTCGGTCACTTTGCCTTCGGGCTCAAATCTGAAGATAATGCCTTCGATTCTTGAGCTCGGCCACTCAGCTTCGGAGCAATTGTTTTCCTTCGGCCAGGCTAAGTGAACGTGCACATCGTGCAGCAGCTTGGCTTGGCTTCTTGTCATCGGTCTCCTCGGTGGATCGATCACTTGATCAGCACGTGGTCGGGCTGCATCATCCTCCCCTTCTTGAGAAGATTTCGTCCTCGAAATCAAGCCCTCCTCGTCCGCCGAAGTCGGACCTACAACACAAGGAACTAAGTCAGCAACATTAAAGGTGTTGGACACGTTATACTCACCAGGGAGGTCGATCACGTAAGCATTGTTGTTGATCTTGGTCAACACTTGAAATGGACCATCCCCTCGAGGAGCCAACTTTCCTTTCCTTTGGTTCGGGAAGCGTTCCTTTCGGAAGTGAACCCAAACCCAATCTCCCTTCTTTAATTCCAACTTTTTACGCCCCTTGTTTTTCTTTAAGGCAACCTTTGCATAGGCCTCCTCGAGGTTCTTCTTCACCTTTGCATGCAATTCGATCAAGGCAGCTGCTCGTCGAGTACCTTCAAAATCAAGAACAGAATCTCGAGGCAATGGGGTTAATTCAAGTGGAATCAAAGGATTAAAGCCATACACACACTCAAACGGGGTCATGTTGATCATTCGATGCACCGTTCGATTGTATGCAAACTCCATCATGGGCAAACGATCAGCCCAGTTTCCAACCTTCCCTTTGGTCATTGCCCGAAGCAAAGATCCCAAGGTTCGGTTAACTACCTCGGTCTGTCCATCAGTCTGAGGATGGTGAGACGTCGAGAATAGTAGCTTGGTGCCGAGGGCACCCCACAAACACTTCCAAAAATGACTCAAGAACTTCGAGTCTCGATCACTTACAATAGTGCGAGGTACACCATGCAGTTTTAACACGTTAGAAACAAACAATGTAGCTACATGCTGTGCGTCATCACACTTTTTGCAAGGAATAAAGTGAGCCATTTTTGAAAAACGGTCAACCACAACGAAGATGCTATCATGTCCTCCCCCCGACCTCGGTAACCCCAAGACAAAGTCCA
This sequence comes from Petunia x hybrida, assembly GCA_037355625.1. NCBI lineage: Eukaryota > Viridiplantae > Streptophyta > Magnoliopsida > Solanales > Solanaceae > Petunia > Petunia x hybrida. The sequence continues at coordinate 2,128,400 of JBBBVM010000071.1, forward strand.
TGGATATATCAACCCAAGGTCGATCAGGCACAGGCAACGGGGTGTACAAACCATGAGGGTTGGACTTCGATTTTGCTTTCTTGCAAACGAGACAAGCGTTGCAAAGCTTTTCCACATCTCGTCGCATTTTGGGCCAATGGAACTGCTCGGTCAAGATACCAAGAGTTTTATCGACACCGAAGTGTCCCATCAGTCCACCTGAGTGAGCTTCTCGAACCAAGAGCTCTCTCCACGATGACACTGGCACACAAACCCTCCCATTTTTGAAGAGGTAGCCATCATGCCATTGGTATTTTTCAACCCTTCGGCCACTCAATATAGCGTCACGAACGCATTTCAGCTTGGGATCGTCCTCGTACATCGACTTGATGCTTTCGAATCCCATGAGCCTGGAGGCGAGAGTGGTCGCTAAGGCAAATTTCCTTGATAGCGCATCGGCCACAACATTGTCTTTTCCCTTTTTGTAATGAATTACATAGGGAAAGCTTTCAATAAATTCAACCCACTTGGCATGTCTTCGGTTTAATTTCTCCTGTCCTCGGAGATGCTTCAAGGACTCATGATCGCTTTTGATCACAAATTCTCGAGGCCACAAATAATGCTGCCAATAGGCGAGTGCTCGAACGAGGGCATACAGTTCCTTGTCATACGTTGAGTAATTCAAGGCTGCACCCTTGAGCTTTTCGCTAAAGTAAGCGATCGGCTTCGAGTCTTGCATCAGCACTCCTCCGATCCCAACTCCAGACGCATCACACTCGACTTCGAATGCTTTGCCGAAGTCAGGGAGTTGCAACAACGGGGCAGAGCAAAGCCTCCGTTTCAACTCTTGGAAGGCCCTTTCTTGGGACTCTTCCCACACAAATGGATGGTCTTTCTTCACCAGCTCGGTTAAAGGAGCTGCCACGGTGCTAAAGTCACGAACAAACCTTCGGTAAAAGCTAGCTAAGCCAAGGAAGCTACGAACTTGTGATACCGAGGTTGGAGTTGGCCAATCTTTGATGGCTTCGACTTTTGATTCGTCGACTTCGACACCATTAGCACTGACAACAAATCCAAGAAAGACTACACGATCGACACCAAAGGCGCATTTCTTGAAGTTGGCATACAACTTCTCTTCTCGAAGCTTTTCAAGTACTTGCCTTAGGTGTTCGACATGTTCATCCATGGTTCTACTATAAACAAGTATGTTATCGAAATAAACGACAACAAACTTATTTATGAACGGTTTGAGCACATGGTTCATCAGTCGCATGAATGTGCTCGGTGCATTGGATAAGCCAAAAGGCATCACCAACCATTCATATAGACCGAATTTGGTCTTGAATGCAGTCTTCCACTCGTCTCCGGGTTTCATTCGGATCTGGTGGTAACCGGACCTGAGGTCTATCTTCGAAAAGCATGAAGAACCACTTAACTCATCTAGCATGTCATCTAATCGAGGGATAGGATGACGATACTTTACCGTTATTTTGTTGACTGCTCGACAGTCAACACACATTCGCCAAGTTCCATCCTTCTTCGGGACAAGGATAACTGGAACGGCGCAAGGACTCAAGCTCTCACGAACGAGGCCCTTGTTTAACAATTCATCAACCTGCCGTTGGAGCTCTTTGGTGTCTTCGGGATTACACCGGTATGCAGGTTTGTTAGGGATTTGAGACCCTGGCACGAAGTCAATTTGGTGCTCGATTCCTCTCAACGGAGGTAATCCACCTGGCATTTCCTCGGGAAACATGTCCTCGAAGTCCTGCAAAACTTTACGAACAAACAAAGGCAAAGGGTTATCATTAGAAAAATCATCATTAGAGTTCAGAAAGATACCCTTGTGCACGAGGCAAATCATCATCTGACCGTGGTCGTTGCCTCGTAAAACCTCACCGGGTTGCATGATTGCACAAATTCCTTTAACTTCGGGCGGTGAGTTTGTCTCTTCGGGCCCCAATTTTGCTCCCATCGGAAGCTTAGCTTTGGCCGCTTCTTTCAATTCTTTCATTCGTTTATAGTCCTCAGTGACTTGTTTTGGAGACAAGGGTTTGAGTATGAAACTCTTCCCATCGAGCTTCACAGTGTAAGTGTTGGATCTACCATTGTGAACAGCTGTTCGGTCATACTGCCACGGTCGACCTAATAGCAAATGACAAGCTTGCATCGGAACCACATCGAATATCATTTCATCTTGATACTCTCCGATTTTGAACTTGATCCACACTTGTTTGACAACTCTCAATTCTCCACACTCGTTCAGCCATTGTAACTTGTAAGGGTGGGGATGCTTCATCGTAGGTAATCCCATTTGTGAAACCAAAGTTTGGCTCACTACATTGGCACAACTACCGGAATCAATGATCATCGAACACACCTTTTCCCTCACTCGACATCGGGCATGAAAGAGGTTTTCTCTTTGGCTGTCCTCTTCTTCAAGAGTCATACAGCTCAAATTCCTTCGAACCACAAGAAACATTTCCGGATGATCAGCTTCGGCAGCCTCATGATCATCATCACCTTCAGCTCGGTCAGTCTCCTCGATAAATTCCTCCTTGTTGTCACTCGCTTGCTCATGGACGGTTCCATCTTCGAGCAGAAGCATAACCTTGCGAGTTGGACACTCTTTTGCCATGTGACCATAACCTTTGCTTTTGTGACACTGAATATTTGAATCACTAGGAGAGTTGAGTTGAACTTTACCTCCCACTTCTCTCGACTGGTTAACGGTCACACCTCTTTCGAAGGGTCTCTTCGAATCTCGAACAGTGTTAGCACTTGCTTGGTTTGGACTCTTCCATTCTTTACCTCGGTTCAAAGGAGTAGAAGTAGTGACTCCTCGATACCGGTTTGCCTTGTCGTCCTTTACCAATTTTTCAGCTTCCGTGGCAGCATCGAACAGATCTTCCAACGTGTGATACACGTGGAGTCTCAAGTGAGATGACACATCCCTAGCCAAGCCATTTTTGAATCTGATAATGGCTTGTTCTTCGTCTTCGACCAGATCAAGATTCAATCGAACCTTTTCGAACTCATCGTGGTACTCTTGGACAGACTTGGACCCTTGCTTTAACTCATAGAGCTTTTGCATTTGAGTCTGCCTGTACTTGGCACTCAAATACTTAGCATCCATTGCTCTCTTCAACTGTGGCCAAGTATTGACTTCGGGATAGTCATTCCTTCGTCTATGTCTCTTGTCAGATTCCCACCACGTTGATGCATAGGCTTCGAACGAAGCAATGGCATGGGCAGCTTTTCTCTCATCGGTCATCTCATTGGTTTCAAAGATGCGCTCCATTTTAAGCTTCCATTCAAGATACTCGTCGGGATCACTAGTTCCTTTAAAGGGTGGAATAGTGATCTTGACACTGTTCAAGTTTGAGTCTCGAACACCTCTAGCCTATTCGGGAAGCTCATCTTCTCGATCATCAGCCTCACGCCCAATATTTCTTTCAACATTTGTGCCTCGGCCTCGTCCTCGGAAATTTCCACGACCTCGGTGAGCTTGCCTTCGTTGAGTGAATGGTAGCTCACGCTCATATTCGTCCTCGGGAAATTCCTCTTCATCAACCTCCTCGGCAACGGCTCCAAGATCTCTTCGGGCCATTGGGGGCGGTATTCTTTCTCCTCGGGGAATGCCCAAGTTTTGATAAGCAGCTTGGGGATTGCCCAAGTTAAGTTCTCTTCGAATTGCTTCACTTGTAAACTGATGTTGTCGTACAAGCTCAGCATACAGCTCAGGTTTCATCGGAGTGGATTGGCTCGTTCCAACGCCGGACCCATTCATGGCCACGGACGCGCTTCCCTGCTCGAGGAGAGTCACTCGAGCAGTCACTCCTCTGATTTCGGCACTGACGCCTTGTATCGCAGCCATGAGATCGGCTAACGACACTTCGGGCTTCTCAATGCCTTTGCCATCGTTTCCAGCCATGGTACCTGCACAAGTCAAAGATCAAACAAATGTTAGGGTTAGAAATCACCTCACACACTCCCTCACCTTTGATGGGTGGCACTCGGGTCCACTCAATTTATGGGTTCGGTTTTTGATCACTCAAGGACTTGTTAACAGTGGCTCGTCTGATTGATCTGTCCTCTAAGATCCTTCAAGTTCGACAATAGTCACTGCCTCTTCGGGAAGAGTGAAGTGATGTTCGACTCGATGGAACGGACGCTTTTTAACTGAGCTCGGGGAGTCAAAAGAATTTCTACGAAAGTTTGGACTTCGGTCACCCCTTCGCACGAATTCCTATCAACTCAAAAGAGTTAGTACGACCTCGAGTAGGACAATTACTCGAAAGATCCACCAACTAGAATTTTGACACGAAAGAAAGTGAAAACCTAGGAGAATCTACCCTTTGATTCCCTTTTGGAATCTTTTTCGATCACACCCACTCCTGTCCGTACAAGAGTGGTCCCTCCTTGGTACGGATAGGGTTTTACCTTATCCACTTTCCCTTTTCAGCCGACAATTTTCACCTGGGGTTTTGATGTTAAAATTTTAACCCCTTTCTTCTTCAATGGAACAGTGACCTTTGCTCCGACGTACGGACACAACAACTTCGGTTCACTGACCACGAAATTCAACAGATCTGGGTTGCTTTTCGACTCCGGTTTCAACAGCATCGGAGGAATTCAGTTCAAGTTCTTCGAGCTAAGAACCAGCTCGTTCGAGTCGTACACTGTTACGATTTTGTAACAAGTTTCCGGTGTACGGACTACGATTTAAACTCAGAACTTCGATTTTTAAGCAACAAACAAACCCAAATCACTCAAGAACCATCAACCTTCATCGGTTTCTTCCAAACACAATGGGGTTCGAGTTCAGTCACCATTGAAGCTCAAAATCAGTCCAAATTTCACCAAGAAACCCTAGTCACAAAATTATTACGTCGGGTACTCGTTGGATTCAGAATTCGATGGTGAACAAGAATCAATGGTTGTTTATCCCAAACAACCAACAATCAAACACAATTTTTGAATTTTCTTTTAACACTTTTTTTTTTTTTTTTTTTTTTTTTTTGTAAAAATAACAACACCAACAGTAACAAAATCAAATCAAGAACACGAAACGGAAAACAAAGACACACGCACGAAAATAAGGATAACTTGAACAGGATTTGGGGTTGTAGAAACAAGCCCAAACCATGCTCTGATACCAAGATGGTGCAATGCAAACCCGAAGGAGTTTCTTAGCACAAACGCGGAAGATAACAATAAAAGATAAAGATAGAAGCAAGACAAAACTTGCTTCTTTTGAAAGAACAGTGAGGAACCTGTCTCAAAGCTCGATCAAAAGGGACACAAGAATCACCTAAACTATGCAACAATCCTCAAGAGAACATGCCTCTTGCAAACTGAATGATCAAAGAGGAATGTTCAATCGGATTAACCGAAAGCCACAAGTCCATAAAAAGCCCTCGCAAGGGGTTGCTCACGACGGAGACAAGAAATGTGCTCGGCACTTTCATTAATAAATCAATGTTCAAAAACTCTGTCCTTACAATGAAAGGAAACAAGGTTTATATAGGAAATATTAAGGGTAAACTAGTAAAAGGGTCACAGGCGACCAATAGAAATAAGCCACGCAGGGCTGAGTTAAATTGTGTTCGGCAGACTTTGACTTCGGTAAGCCTTGGCTTCGGTTCTCGATTGTCTGCTCGAACACACTTGTTGCCTTCGGACGCTCAATTGTCTTCGAGCTCATTGTCCTCGGTCACTTTGCCTTCGGGCTCAAATCTGAAGATAATGCCTTCGATTCTTGAGCTCGGCCACTCAGCTTCGGAGCAATTGTTTTCCTTCGGCCAGGCTAAGTGAACGTGCACATCGTGCAGCAGCTTGGCTTGGCTTCTTGTCATCGGTCTCCTCGGTGGATCGATCACTTGATCAGCACGTGGTCGGGCTGCATCAACAACACTCCCCCATATGGACTTGTCAAAAAAGTGCCATCAGCAGCCAACACTTTTCTAATAGTTTTAAACCCCCTGATCCACGCACCATAAGAAACAAAAAAGTACAAAAACCTCCCATGTTCATCAAGCTGTAATACTGTCTTGCTTCCTTCATTTGACTACCGGATCATATTGCTGTATGCACCAAGAATGGCACAGCCCTTGCCAAACACTTTGCAATGTTGCTGCCTTTGAGACACTTCCAATAGCTTATTTTGCAACCCAACTCTACCAGAACTGCATCCTTGATTTCTTTGGTGGATGGTGCTTTCCATCATGAAATCTGTTCTTCATGTACTCTCCAACAACATTGCACGTGGCGTGTGGATGATGGCTTTTAGAATCCTCAGAATCATAAGTGTGCTCGTTGTTGTAGACTGTGATATAAAACATATCACAGCTCTTGTACTTTATGGCTCGAATCCACCAGTGGCAATTCTTGTCCACACATCTTGCACAAAATACATTCTTCTTATTCTTCACATACTGAAAATAGAAAGGCACTCTCACAGCGGCAAGCTTCAACAACACAACCAACTCGCGCTTGTTTATGAATGTTTGCCCTCTCTAGAAACCAGTGTCGTCCGTCCAAGTGTGGCTGCCTTGTGATGGTATTGAATCCGGAAACTGTACCTCATTTTCTTCTTGGATTTCTGCTGCTTCTTTATCTTCTTCCTTCTCAGGCACATTCATATTTAATGAAGCCTCCTCTCCAATGTCATCCAACCCATGATTCTGTTCATTAGAATTTTCAGTCCGAGGAACCACATTTACACGTAGAGTGGGCCTAGCACCAGATGCATCCACATCAGCCATATAAAGAGAGACATCAATGTCATTCCTAATGTGAGAGGGTGCAGTCTTTTGCTTTGCGATGCTCAACAAGTACGTAATAGAAAGATCCCTCGGATCATCAAGAATTCCCCAACTTTGAATGATTTTTTCAACCAGCTCATTATAAGTAACCTGCTTACTAACAAGAATAGGTCTACTCTCTTTCACAATGGAAACCCAAACAAAAATTTTAGCTTTCTCCATCCATTCGCCGAGATAGTCAACTACCAATAACACGAGCACCATTATTTGTCCTGAAGATACAAAGAGGGTCTACATTAGGTCCTTATAGCATAAATTGCATAATATAGTTGTTTATAGAAGCCATATTCACAAAAAATGAAAAATACTGCTTCGAACATTCTGAATTTTTTTACAGTGTTTACACATTGATACAAATGTTTAAACATTTGGAATCATGTTTAAACATCCTGAGTGATGTGTAAATATCATTCAGGATTGTTAAAAAATCGATACAAATGTTTAAACATGTATTTATGTATGTTTAAATATTTTTTAGGATGTTTAAATATCATGCATGATTTTTTAATATCATTCAGGATTACTAAACATCATTGAGGATGTTTAAACATAAATGCAAATGTTTAAACATTTGGAAGGATGTTTAAACATCCTCGATGATGTTTTGATATCGTTCAGGACTACTAAATATCATTGATTATGTTTAAACATAAGCCCAAATGTTTAAACATTTGGAATGATGTTTAAACATCCTCAATGATGTTTAGATATCGTTTAGGACCACTAAGCATCATCCCAAATGTTTAAACATAAGTCCAAATGTTTGATGGTTTAAACATACACTCAGCAGCCACATATGTTTAAACACATGATACGATGTGCATAAAAATATCAATGAGATCAAACATCTCGTCGACGGATGTTTGACCAAAAACCAAACCCAGTTCCTCAAATTTTTCGATCCGGTACCTTGGGGCTTCAAATCAAATTTCTCAACTATAAAGTTAAAGAACCCTTACCAGAGACCAAATGTGGCTGAAAATCCACGACGATTAGCTGAGATTCGTATTGTAAATGGCTGAGCAAATTTTGAAAATTCCCACATTTTTTTAGAACAAATCTGTTGCAAAAATACAATATACTTGAAAATGGTTGTTGAATCTACTTTGGGAAGCTGATAGTGAACCAAATATCAAAGAATCCGACCGAAAACTCGCCGGAACTGGCGGAGCAGTGAGGGGGTGGTGGGAGACGGCGGGGGGGGGGGGGGGGAGGGGATTTTTTGGGAGGGAAATATTTGTTTTGCTATTTTGGGGGGGTAAAATGAGAGTTTTGTAGGCGGTGCAAAGTGTGAACTTAAAAACTTGGGGGTTAAGTTTTTATACACCTTTTACCCCATAAGCACTAATCTTAATGGAGGACCCTATACCTATTATTTAAAACTTGAGGCCCTTTTCATTGTTAAAAGACTTAGTTGGGACATTTTTTTAAACTTATCTCTTACTTTTGTGAACCCGCAACCTTGATGACATAGTTTTTTTCTTATTGGAAAAGAGTCAAAACTGCCCTCAATATTGTGAAATACTCTATCTGTCTCAATTTAACTAGCTTACTTGGTTTGTTTGAAAAAGAGTGTCTTTTCTATATTTATTAAGTTGGTAATTCAAATAACACACATGGTGTATGCCTCTAAATATGATTTAGATTATAATTAAACCGGTCGCGATGGCTCCAACACTTGCACTTGATCAGTACGGACACGGGCTGCATCATCCTTCCCTTCTTGAGAAGATTTCGTCCCTGAAATTGCATCTTCTTCGCTCTCCAGTGCTTGGCCTGCGACACAAGGAGTTAAGTCAGCAATGTTAAAGGTGTTGGACACATTATACTCACCTGGGAGGTCGATCACATATGCGTTGTTGTCTATCTTGCTCAGTACTTGGAATGGACCATCCCCTCTCAGAGCCAACTTCCCTTTTTCGAAGGTTCGGGAACCTCTCCTTGCGAAAGTGTACCCAAACCCAATCTCCTTTCTTTAACTCCAGCTTCTTACGCCCCTTGTTTTTCTTCAAGGCCACTTTGGCATATGCTTCCTCAAGATTAAGCATGTAGCTCGAGTCAAGCAGTAGCTCAGCATGTACCTTCAAAATTAATAACAGCATCTTGAGGCAACGTGGTTAAAGTAAGTGGAATTAAAGGGTTAAAACCATAAACACACTCAAATGGAGTCATTCTAATCATTCAATGCACGTTACAGTTATATGTGAATTCCTTCACGGGCAAACGATCAACGTAGTTTCCGGCCTTACCTTTGGTCATAGCACGAAGCAGAGCTCCCAAGGTTCGGTTGACTACCTCGGCCTGTCCATTAGTCTGAGGATGGTGTGATGCCGGGCAAACCACGAGACCCTTCACTCGGAGCCAAGCTAGGGAGATACAAGGAGTACACCTATTGTTGAGGAAGGGCCTAGAAGAAGGAAGCGATTGGAAGCCGTTCCGAGTGATTAGAGCACAAGAGGAGCAGCCCAGTGCTTTGGGCTCCCCGCCTAGCATCCCAGGTGCCCCGCCTGAAGAAGCCTAGGCTGAGGCGCTCCGCCCCAACTCTGGGCGCCCCGCCTAGGCCACCCCACTGATCATCTGGCCGGGCGCTCCGCCCGGAATGCTGAAACACGTGATTCCTAGCTATGTTAAGACTATTTTGACCCTACGTGGTCCTTTATTCCTAAGCCTAAGTGTGGGCATTTTTGACCTTTCATATGGTGCCTAAAAACACCTATAAATAGCTAGATTGATGGTTTATTTCATTAGCTTACCTTGATGATTAAAAATACACTTTGTGTTGAAGAGTTGAACTCTTGTTGAATGAAAAACCTTGAATTGGGACTTGTTCTTCCTCTAGCGGATCTAGATAAATTCCAATCCCCCCGACCATTCTACTTGCGTGCTCACGTTAGCTCGAGGGTAGTTGCCTATTGTAGGTGTTCTTGACCTTATCTCGGGGTGTAACGGAACGGGTTCTCCGTTGCTACTTGAGATTTGTGATCGAGATACGTCTCGTTCCTATCTTTTACTTTCCGCGTTTGATTTCCTACATCATTTGGTATCAGAGCAAGGCTCGGGTATCGTTTCTACGAACCCCCGACCCTTGATTCTTCGTGCTTAGGTTGGTTTGTTTAGACTTCTTGTTGTTGAAGTTATTGCAAAAAGAAAATTACAAAAAAAATTGAAAACTCAAAAATTCAAAAAAATTGGTGTAACTTTTTGGTGTGTTCGATTCTTGAAGTGGGTGTTATAGATTCTTAATCCTTATTGAAACTTGACGATTGGGTACCAAAGTTGTTTGGATTGGATTGAATTAAAAATTTGAAACTCCAATTGTTGATAAACCCTCCCAAACCCTTGTTCTTGATGAATTTGAATGATTTTGGGTTGTGTGATTGTGGGGTTTTGGAATTGATTGTTGGGGATTGATCTCTATTGAAAACCGAACAAATTGCAACAAGAATCGTGTGATTCGGAGTTCAGTAACATAGTTTTTGAAGAATCAAAACCCACCCTTAAACCTTGAAACCCATGTTGAAATCCCAAACTTGAAAACTTTGAATCTTGATTGAACATTATTTGTTGGTTGTTTGGGGGTGAAATTGATTGGGGATTGTAGGTTGTATCAAGGAACAACTTTGGGTACCTTGGATTTGGCCAAAACACCTTGGAATCGGCCTAGAAATTGGATTGAAAACGACGAACACGGAGTAGAAAAACCCAGGTGTTCTTCGTCCAGGCGCTCCGCCTAGACCTTTGGGCGCTCCGCCTGAACTACTCTTGCTCCAGGCGCTCCGCCTAACCTCTGGGCGCTCCGCCTGCCCAACCCCACTGCACCATTTTCTTCCGGCGCTCCGCCCCACCTCTTGGGCGCTCCGCCTAACATCCTGAAGGGTTGAATTTGGGTAGTTTCTTCTAGGTTTGCTTGTTCTTTGTTGCCTAACCTTTTATTAGTGCCTATCTAAGTAATCTTTCTACTTAATTAGCACTAATCTTTTATTGCTTTTAGGTGAATTCGTGCATTAGTTGGAGAGTAGAATTCCAAGAAGATTCGTAGATTCTTTTTGATTCAAGTCCTCACTTCAAAGTGCCTAGCTTTCATTGAGTCCCATTAACTCCACTCACCCCGGAGTGTGCTTGACTTGTGAATAGTTTGGTTGAGTTGAGGAATTTCTACTCATCTACGTGAAGCTTTGGAACTACAAGTCGAGTGAAATATCCACCACCACTAAACGAGAGAACCGAGTGATCTCAAGTGAGGGAGTGTGTGAGGTTGTTTTGCTAACGTTTGTTACTTGTGTAGGTACAATGTCTACCGAAGGAGAAGATTTTGCTAAGAGTGCCCTTGCTACTATCCTTGCCAAATTGGATAGTATGAACTTGAGGATTGAAAGCCTTGAGTGGGTGAACTCAAGTGCTCTAGTTGAGCAAGGGACTTCCAATGTCCAATTGGAGAAAGGGACCCCGAGTGTCCAAGTTGAGAAAGGGACCCCGAGTGTCCAAGTTGAGAAAAGGACCCCGAGTGTCCAAGTTGAAGTCTCAAGTACTCCTAACTTTACCCCGGAGCAAGTTAGCCATGTTATTGAATTGCTCAATCAACAACGGGTAAATGATGATCGAGAGAGAATTGATCAAGTGTTGGGCAATCCCCAACGAACGGGCATTCCCCGTATCTTGGACAACCCCCCAAGAAACATTCCAGTACCAAGACCCATCCGAAATGTGCAACCTCTTGAGCAAGCCGATGAAGCTCAAGAAGGGGAGGAAGCCGATTATGGAGATGATATGTGTGGGTTTGATGATCACTTTCAACCGAGACGAGGTATGAATTGGGGTCGAAATGTGGATAGAGGTAGGGGCCGAGATCAAGGGCCACCTATGGGGTATGTTGGAGGGAATGCGAGGAGGGAATATGGTGTGAATGAAGATCACTATGGGGGCCAACCGGAGCTTTTCCGTGGGGGTCGTGACAACACCAACCTCAATAGTGTGAAACTTAATCTCCCAACCTTTAAAGGGAATTGTGATCCAGAGGCTTACATTGAGTGGGTGCTACACATGGAAAGATTGTTTGACACAAATGAGATGACCGATGAGAAGAAAGGTACTTATGCTATTTCATCCTTTGAATCCTATGCATCAACTTGGTGGGAAGCCGTCAAGAGATCAAGGAGGAGAGCGGGAATCCCCGTGAATGTGGGTTGGAATGACTTAGAAGGGTATCATGAGTATCAAGTACATCACTCCTAGATATCGTCAAGAGCAACTCAAGAAACTTTATGAGTTGAAGCAAGGTGTCAAAACGGCGCATGAATATTATGATGAGTTTGAAAGAACTCGAATGGCCTTGGATATGGACACCGAAGATGAGGAGCAAGCCGCGATCCGATTCATGAATTGTTTGAGCTATGGTATAGCTTCACAATTGAGATTAAATGCTTATCTTTCACTTCAAGAAGCCCTTGATGCCGCTATTCAAGCCGAGCAATGGCTTGATAAAGAAAAGTCCAACCGTTACAAGAGCAACACTTCTACTTCCATGAGCAAGCCAAAAGATTGGAAAAATCCTATTCCTAATGCAAGATTCACAAATGCAAGTGGCCCTAGTGGAGCAAGTGCTAGCAAAGATGTGAAGTAGCCGTTTGAGAAGTACACACCCAATGTTGGAGGTAATTCTAAAACCCAATTGAATATTCCTACTTCTTCTTCCATTCAATGTCACAAATGCAAGGGGTATGGACATTTTGCTAAGGAGTGTCCTACGAAAAGGACCATGGTTGTTGTTGGTGAAAATGCTTATCAACAAGAGAGTGAACCGGAGGAAGATGAGGGGGTAGAAGGAGATGAGGGAGTAGAGAAGGATGATCATGATGAAGCGGTGGAGGATGACGAGCCTCATACTTTTCTAGTTGTGAGGAGGAGCTTAGGAGCTATGATAGTGGAGGATGGAGAAACCTTACAAAGGGAAAACCTTTTTTATGCTAGATGCCGAGTTGCGGGAGTTGTATGCACTATGATCATTGACTCCGGAAGTTGTGCTAATGTTGTGAGTCAATCACTAATTACCCAACTCAAATTGCCTACCTTGAAACATCCCAAACCTTATCGCCTACAATGGCTTAGTGAATGTGGGGAGCTAAATGTGGTGAAGCAAGCATTGATCAAGTTCAAAGTGGGTAATTATGTAGATGAACACTTGTTCGACGTGGTGCCTATGCAAGCATGCCACCTTCTCTTTGGAAGGCCTTGGCAATTTGATCGACAAGCGGTTCACGATGGTCGTGTCAACACTTACACGATCAAACATGAAGGAAGGAAATTTGTGTTGAAACCCTTAACTCCCAAACAAGTGAGTGATGACTACAAGCGGATGAGGGAGTTGAAGGAGGCGGCAAAGGCTAAGTCTATCATTGAGACTAGCCCTTTGTCCAAAGGCATGGTGGCAATCCCACCTTCTTTTTTACCGGTGGCATATGTGCCATGATGCAACCGGGCGAGATCCTAAAAGGAAATGATGGCACCAAGTTTCTCCTATGCCTAGTGCACAAAGGTATGATCCTTAACTCTACTTGTGATTTTTCTTCTAACCCTTTGACTAGTGTGTTTGAGAATGTCTTGAAGGATTTTGGGGACATGTTCCCGGATGAGATGCCGGATGGATTACCTCATTTGAGGGGTATAGAACACCAAATCGACTTTGTCCCGGGATCCCAAATCCCAAACAATCCGGCTTATAGGTGCAATCCGGAGGATACAAGAGAATTGCAAAAACAAGTTGATGAATTGCTCACTAAAGGCTTGGTGAGGGAGAGCTTGAGTCCTTGTGCCGTACCCGTGATCCTTGTTCCCAAAAAGGACGACACTTGGAGGATGTGTGTTGATTGTCGGGCCGTGAACAAAATAACGGTAAAGTACCGTCATCCCATTCCCCGACTTGATGATATGTTAGATGAATTAAGTGGTTCAGGTGTGTTTAGCAAAATTGACCTTAGGTCTGGCTACCATCAAATCCGGATGAAACCCGGGGATGAATGGAAAACCGCATTCAAGACCAAGTTTGGTCTCTATGAATGGTTAGTGATGCCCTTTGGGCTCTCCAATGCACCTAGCACTTTCATGAGGCTAATGAACCATGTTCTAAAGCCATTCATCAACAAGTTTGTGGTCGTCTACTTTGACGATATATTGATCTATAGAAAATCAATAGACGACCATGTTGATCACCTTAGGCAAGTGCTTGAAAAGTTGAGAGCCGAAAAGCTCTATGCTAATTTTAAAAAGTGTGCCTTTGGTGTTGAGAAGGTAGTCTTCCTTGGGTTTGTTGTGAGTGCCCAAGGAGTGGAGGTGGATGAGTCTAAGGTAGAGGCCATACGTGATTGGCCTACTCCTACTACCGTGACTCAAGTGAGGAGCTTTCATGGTCTTGCTAGTTTTTATAGACGATTTGTGAAATACTTTAGCTCCATTGCCACTCCACTCACCGAATTGGTGAAGAAGGACCAACCTTTTGTTTGGGGAGAGCCTCAAGAGAAGGCCTTCCAAGAGTTGAAAAGTAGGTTGAGTACCGCCCCTCTATTGCAATTGCCCGACTTCGGAAAGGCATTTGAGGTTGAATGTGATGCCTCGGGGATGGGAATTGGTGGTGATTTAATGCAAGATAGCAAACTCATCGCCTACTTTAGTGAAAAGTTGAAACGGGCCTCCTTGAATTACTCTACGTATGACAAGGAGTTGTATGCCCTTGTGAGAGCCCTTGCCCATTGGCAACACTACCTTTGGCCTCGAGAATTTGTAATCAAGAGTGACCATGAGTCACTCAAGCATTTAAGAGGCCAAGAGAAGCTTAACAAAAGGCATGCCAAGTGGGTTGAATTCATTGAGTCTTTTCCCTATGTTATCCAATACAAGAAAGGGAAAGACAATATTGTGGCGGATGCGCTTTCTAGAAAGTTCGCTCTAGCCACCACTCTCACCTCTAAGCTTATGGGTTTTGAGAGCATTAAATTGATGTATGCTCATGACCCAAAGCTCAAGAGCATCCATGAAGCTCTAGAAAAGGGGGAGAGAGTTGAGAAATACCAATGGGTTAATGGATATATCTTTAAGAATGGTAAAGTGTGCATACCCGAGTCCTCATGGAGGGAATTGCTTGTGCAAGAGGCATATTGTGGAGGACTCATGGGTCACTTTGGTAGGGACAAAACCTTGGCCATCCTTCGGGAACAATTCCATTGGCCTAAAATGGGGACCCATGTTGAGAGACTTTGCAACTCTTGTCTTGAGTGCAAGGTTGCTAAATCCAAGTCGAACCCCCATGGTTTGTATACCCCACTCCCCGTACCTACTAGTCCGTGGTTGGATATATCAATGGACTTTGTCATGGGTTTACCAAGGACTAGGGGGCCATGATAGCATTTATGTTGTTGTGGATAGGTTCTCCAAAATGGCTCATTTCATTCCATGTCGAAAATGTGATGATGCACAACACGTTGTTACCTTGTTTATTGATAATGTCTTGAAATTGCATGGTGTGCCTCAAACCATAGTGAGTGATAGGGACACTAAGTTCCTAAGTCATTTTTGGAGGACTTTATGGGGTGCCCTTGGCACCAAACTCTTATTTTCTACGTCCCACCACCCCCAAACCGATGGGCAAACCGAAGTGGTGAACCGAACCTTGGGTGCTCTTCTTAGAGCCATGACCCGAGGTAAGGGTGGGACTTGGATAGAATAGCTACCTCTTATGGAGTTTGCCTACAATCGAACCGTGCATCGAATGATTGGCATGACTCTGTTCGAGTGTGTGTATGGTTTTAACCCCTTGATTCCCCTTGATCTAACCCCTTTGCCAAGGGAAATGGTTGTTAATTTTGAAGGAAAAGCTAGAGCCAAGGCTTTGATGGAGCTACATGCTAAGGCAAAGAAGAATTTGGAGGAAGCTTATGCAAAGGTGGCCTCCAAGAAAAACAAGGGACGCAAGAAGGTGGAACTCAAGAAGGGTGATTATGTGTGGGTGCACTTCCGGAAAGAGGTTCCCAAACCTTAGGAAAGGGAAGTTGGCACCCCGTGGAGATGGCCCATTCCAAGTGCTCTCAAAGATAAACAACAACGCCTATGTGGTCGACTTACCAAGTGAGTATCAAGTTTCTAATACTTTCAATGTTTGTGACTTGGTTCCTATGGATGTAGGTGATGAAGAGGTCGTGGATGACAATGCTTCAATTTTGAGGACGAAATCTTCTTAAGAAGGGGAGGATGATGCCGGGCAAACCACGAGACCCTTCACTCGGAGCCAAGCTAGGGAGATCTAAGGAGTACACCTACACTTGGTGAGGAAGGGCCTGGAAGAAGGAAGCGATTGGAAGCCGTTCCGAGTGATTAGAGCACAAGAGGAGCAACCCAGTGCTTTGGGCGCCCCGCCTAGCATCCCAGGCGCCCCGCCTGAAGAAGCCTAGGCTGAGGCGCTCCGCCCCAACTCTGGGCGCCCTGCCTAGGCCACCCCACTGATCATTTGGCCGGGCGCTCCGCCCGGAATGCTGAAACATGTGATTCCTAGCTATGTTAAGACTATTTTGACCCTACGTGGTCCTTTATTCCTAAGCCTAAGTGTGGGCATTTTTGACCTTTCATATGGTGCCTAAAAACACCTATAAATAGCTAGATTGATAGTTTATTTCATTAGCTTACCTTGATGATTAAAAATACACTTTGTGTTGAAGAGTTGAACTCTTGTTGAATGAAAAACCTTGAATTGGGACTTGTTCTTCCTCTAGCGGATCTAGATGAATTCCAATCCCCCCGACCATTCTACTTGCGTGCTAACGTTAGCTTGAGGGTAGTTGCCTAGCGTAGGTGTTCTTGACCTTCTCTCGGGGTGTAACGGAACGGGTTCTCCATTGCTACTTGAGATTTGTGATCGAGATACGTCTCGTTCCTATCTTTTACTTTCCGCGTTTGATTTCCTACATCATGGTGAGACCTTGAGAATGGCAACTTGGTGCCAAGGGCACCCCATAGATATTTCCAAAAACGACTCAAGAACTTTGAGTCCTGGTCACTCACAATAGTACGAGGAACACCGTGCAATTTCAACACATTAGAGATAAACAATATAGCAACATGTTGTGCATCATAACATTTCTTGCATGGGATAAAGTGAGTCATTAAGGAAAAGCGGTTGACCACGATAAAGATGCTATCATGTCCACCCCTCGACCTTGGTAACCCTATCACAAAATCCATGAATATATCAGCCTAAAGGCAATTAGGAACAGGCAATGGAGTACACGAAACATTGGGGTTGGACCTTGATTAACTTTCTTGCAATCTAAACAAGCATTTCAAAGCTTTTCCACATCTCTTCGTATCTTGAACTTGTGAAACTGCTCGGTTAAGATACAAAGAGTTTTATCGGCACCGAAATGTCCTATTTAGCCCCTTAGAGTGATGCAAGCCAACTGAGCTTAGTAGCCGAACACAAACATAAGCGAGAAAACGAATGGAAAGTAAAGATAATGAACAAGACACAACTCGACTTTCTCGAACAATATCAATGAACTAGTCTTAATACCTTCTGAGTAGAAGCAAGGAGCACCTATGCTATGCAACAATTCTCAAGAGAACATTGCCTCTTGCAAACAGAATGATCAAAGAGGAAATGTTCAATTGGAGTTCACCGAAAGCCACAAGTTCCTTAAACAAATCCCACATCTGGGTTTCTCACATCTGAGATAAAATGTCATAGCTCTCAGCTAAACTCAATATTCATCAACAACTGTCTAACAAATGAAATGGAATGGGGTTTTGGTGCAATGCAAACCCGAAGGGGTTGCTAGCACAAACGCGGAAGAACAAACAAGAAGAATAAAGATAGAAGCAAGACAAAACTTGCTTCTTTCGAAAGAACAGTGAGGAACCTGTCTCAAAGCTCAATCGAAAGGGATACAAGGATCACCTATACTATGCAACAATCCTCAAGAGAACATTGCCTCTTGCAAACTGAATGATCAAGAGGAATGTTCAATCGGACTAACCGAAAGCCACAAGTCCTTAAAAGCCCTCACCGGGGTTTTGCTCACGACGGAGACAAGAAGAAATGTGCTCGGCACTTTCATTCAATTCATCAATATTCATAACTAGCTATCTACAATGAAAGGAAACAAAGTTTATATAGGAAATACTAAGGGTAAAATAGTAAATAGGTCACAGTTGACCAAATAGAAATAAGCCACGCAGGGCTGAGTTAAAATGTGTTCGGCAGACATTTGACTTCGGTAAGCCTTGGCTTCGGTTCTCGATTGTCTGCTCGAACACACACTTGTTGCCTTCGGACACTCAATTGTCTTCGAGCTCCTTGTCCTTGGTCACCTTGCCATCGGGCTCAAATCTGAAGATAATGCCTTCGATTCTTGAGCTCGGCCACTCAGCTTCGGAGCAATTGTTTTCCTTCGGCCAGGCTAAGTGAACGTGCACATCGTGCAGCAGCTTGGCTTGGCTTCTTGTCATCGGTGGATCGAACACTTGATCAGCACGTGTTCGGGCTGCATCATCCTCCCCTTCTTGAAAAGATTTCGTCCTCGAAATCAAGCCCTCCTCGTCCTCCGAAGTTGGACCTACAACACAAGGAACTAAGTCAGCAACATTAAAGGTGTTGGACACGTTATACTCACCAGGGAGGTCGATCACGTAGGCATTGTTGTTGATCTTGGTCAACACTTGAAATGGACCATCCCCTCGAGGAGCCAACTTTCCTTTCCTTTGGTTCGGGAAGCGTTCCTTTCGGAAGTGAACCCAAACCCAATCTCCCTTCTTTAATTCCAACTTTTTACACCCCTTGTTTTTCTTGAAGGCAACCTTTGCATAGGCCTCCTCGAGGTTCTTCTTCACCTTTGCATGCAATTCGATCAAGGCAGCTGCTCTTCGAGTACCTTCAAAGTCAAGAACAGAATCTCGAGGCAATGGGGTTAAATTAAGTGGAATCAAAGGATTAAAGCCATACACACATTCAAACGGGGTCATGTTGGTCATTCTATGCACCGTTCGATTGTATGCAAACTCCATCATGGGCAAACGATCAGCCCAGTTTCCAACCTTCCCTTTGGTCATTGCCCGAAGCAACGATCCCAAGGTTCGGTTAACTACCTCGGTCTGTCCATCAGTCTGAGGATGGTGAGACGTCGAGAATAGTAGCTTGGTGCCGAGGGCACCCCACAAACATTTCCAAAAATGACTCAAGAACTTCGAGTCTCGATCACTCACAATAGTACGAGGTACACCATGCAATTTTAACACGTTAGAAACAAACAATGTAGCTACATGCTGTGCATCATCACAGTTTTTGCAAGGAATAAAGTGAGCCATTTTTGAAAAACGGTCAACTACAACGAAGATGCTATCATGTCCTCCCCCCGACCTCGGTAACCCCAAGACAAAGTCTATGGATATATCAACCCAAGGTCGATCAGGCACAGGCAACGGTGTGTACAATCCATGAGGGTTGGACTTCGATTTTGCTTTCTTGCAAACGAGACAAGCGTTGCAAAGCTTTTCCACATCTCGTCGCATTTTGGGCCAATGGAACTGCTCGGTTAAGATACCAAGAGTTTTATCGACGCCGAAGTGCCCCATCAGTCCACCTGAGTGAGCTTCTCGAACCAAGAGCTCTCTCCACGATGACACTGGCACACAAACCCTCCCATTTTTGAAGAGGTAGCCATCATGCCACTGATATTTCTCAACCTTTCGGCCACTCAAGATTGCGTCTCGAACACATTTCAGCTTGGGATCGTCCTCGTACATCGACTTGATGCTTTCGAATCCCATGAGCCTAGAGGCGAGAGTGGTCGCTAAGGCAAATTTCCTTGATAGCGCATCGGCCACAATATTATCTTTTCCCTTTTTGTAATGAATTACATAGGGAAAGCTTTCAATAAATTCAACCCACTTGGCATGTCTTCGATTCAATTTCTCCTGACCTCGGAGATGTTTCAAAGATTCATGATCACTCTTGATCACAAACTCTCGAGGCCACAAATAATGCTGCCAATGGGCGAGTGCTCGAACGAGGGCATACAACTCTTTGTCATACGTAGAGTAATTCAAAGTTGCACCCTTAAGCTTTTCGCTAAAGTAAGCGATCGGCTTCGAGTCTTGCATCAGCACTCCTCCGATCCCAACTCCAGACGCATCACACTCGACTTCGAATGCTTTGCCGAAGTCAGGGAGTTGCAACAACGGGGCAGAACAAAGCCTCCGTTTCAACTCTTGGAAAGCCCTCTCTTGGGACTCTCCCCACACGAATGGATTGTCTTTCTTCACCAGCTCAGTTAAAGGAGCTGCCACGGTGCTAAAGTCACGAACAAACCTTCGGTAAAAGCTAGCTAAGCCATGAAAGCTACGAACTTGTGATACCGAGGTTGGAGTTGGCCAATCTTTGATGGCTTCGACTTTTGATTCGTCGACTTCGACACCATTAGCACTGACAACAAATCCAAGAAAGACTACACGTTCGACACCAAAGGCGCATTTCTTGAAGTTGGCATACAACTTCTCTTCTCGAAGCTTTTCAAGTACTTGCCTTAGGTGGTCGACATGTTCATCCACGGTTCTGCTATAAACAAGTATGTCATCGAAATAAACGATAACGAACTTGTTTATGAACGGTTTGAGCACATGGTTCATCAGTCGCATGAATGTGCTCGGTGCATTGGATAAGCCAAAAGGCATCACCAACCATTCATAGAGACCGAATTTGGTCTTGAATGCGGTTTTCCACTCGTCTCCGGGTTTCATTCGGATCTGGTGGTAACCGGACCTGAGGTCTATCTTCGAAAAACATGAAGAACCACTTAACTCATCTAGCATGTCATCTAATCGAGGGATAGGATGACGATACTTTACCGTTATTTTGTTGACTGCTCGACAGTCAACACACATTCGCCATGTTCCATCCTTCTTCGGGACAAGGATAACAGGAACGGCGCAAGGACTCAAGCTCTCTCGAACGAGGCCCTTGTTTAACAATTCATCAACCTGCCGTTGGAGCTCTTTGGTGTCTTCGGGATTACACCGGTATGCAGGTTTGTTAGGGATTTGAGACCCTGGTACGAAGTCAATTTGGTGCTCGATTCCTCTCAACGGAGGTAATCCACCTGGCATTTCCTCGGGAAACATGTCCTCGAAGTCCTGCAAAACTTTATGAACAAACAAAGGCAAAGGGTTATCATTAGAAAAATCATCATTAGAGTTTAGAAAGATACCCTTGTGCACGAGGCAAATCATCATCTGACCGTGGTCGTTGCCTCGTAAGATCTCACCGGGTTGCATGATTGCACAAATTCCTTTCACTTCGATCGGTGAGTTTGTCTCTTCGGGCCCCAATTTTGCTCCCATCGGAAGCTTAGCTTTGGCCGCTTCTTTCAATTCTTTCATCCGTTTATAGTCCTCGGTGACTTGTTTTGGAGACAAGGGTTTGAGTACGAAACTCTTCCCATCAAGCTTCACAGTGTAAGTGTTGGATCTGCCATTGTGAACAGCTGTTCGGTCATACTGCCATGGTCGACTTAATAGCAAATGACAAGCTTGCATCGGAACCACATCGAATATCATTTCATCTTGATACTCTCCGATCTTGAACTTGATCCACACTTGTTTGACAACTCGCAATTCTCCACACTCGTTCAGCCATTGTAACTTGTAAGGGTGGGGATGCTTCATCGTAGGTAATCCCATTTGTGAAACCAAAGTTTGGCTCACTACATTGGCACAACTACCGGAATCAATGATCATCGAACACACCTTTCCCCTCACTCGACATCGGGCATGAAAGAGGTTTTCTCTTTGGTTGTCCTCTTCTTCAAGAGTCATGCAGCTCAAATTCCTTCGAACCACAAGAAACATTTCCGGATGATCAGCTTCGGCAGCCTCATGATCATCATCAACTTCAGCTCGATCAGTCTCCTCGATAATTTCCTCCTCGGTGTCACTCGCTTGCTCATGGACGGTTCCATCTTCGAGCAGAAGCATAACTTTGCGAGTTGGACACTCTTTTGCCATGTGACCATAACCTTTGCATTTGTGACACTGAATATTTGAAGCACTAGGAGAGTTGAGTTGAACTTTACCTCCCACTTCTCTTGGTTGGTTACCGGTCACACCTCTTTCGAAGGGTCTCTTCGAATCTCGAACAGTGTTAGCACTTGCTTGGTTTGGACTCTTCCATTCTTTACTTCGGTTCAAAGGAGTAGAAGTAGTGACTCCTCGATACCGGTTTGCCTTATCGTCCTTCACCAATTTTTCAGCTTCGGTGGCAGCATCAAACAAATCTTCCAACGTGTGGTACACGTGGAGTCTCAACTGAGATGACACATCCCTAGCCAAGCCATTTTTGAATCGGATAATGGCTTGCTCTTCGTCTTCGACCAGATCAAGATTCAATCGAACCTTTTCAAACTCATCGTGGTACTCTTGGACTGACTTGGACCCTTGCTTTAACTCATAGAGCTTTTGCATTTGAGTCTGCCTGTACTTGGCACTCAAATACTTAGCATCCATTGCTCTTCTCAATTGTGGCCAAGTATTGACTTCGGGATAGTCATTCCTTCGTCTATGCCTCTTGTCAGATTCCCACCACGTTGATGCATAGGCTTCGAACGAAGCAATGGCATAGGCAGCTTTTCTCTCATTGGTCATCTTATTGGTTTCAAAGATGCGCTCCATTTTAAGCTTCCATTCAAGATACTCATCGGGATCACTAGTTCCTTTAAAGGGTGGAATAGTGATCTTGACACTGTTCAAATTTGAGTCTCGAACACCACGAACCTGTTCGACATACTCATCATTTCGATCATCAGCCTCACGCTCAATATTTCTTCCAACATTTGTGCCTCGGCCTCGACCTCGGAAATTTCCTCGACCTCGGTGAGCTTGCCTTCGTTGAGCGAACGGCAGCTCACGCTCATATTCGTCCTCGGGAAATTCCTCTTCATCCACCTCCTCGGCAACGGCTCCAAGATCTCTTCGGGCCACTGGAGGTGGTATTCTTTCTCCTCGGGGAATTCCCAAGTTTTGATAAGCAGCTTGGGGATTGCCCAAGTTAAGCTCTCTTCGAATTGCTTCACTCGTCAACTGATGTTGTCGAAGAAGCTCAGCATACAGCTCAGGTTTCATCGGAGTGGATTCGCTCGTTCCAGCGCCGGACCCATTTTTGGCCACGGACGCACTTCCCTACTCGAGGTTAGCTACTCGAGCACTCACTCCTCTCACATCGGCACTGATGCCTTGTATCGCAGCCATGAGATCGGCTAACGACAACTCGGGCTTCTCAATGCTTTTGCCATCGTTTCCAACCATGGTACCTGCACAAGTCAAAGATCAAACAAATGTTAGGGTTAGAAATCACCTCACACACTCCCTCACCTTTGATGGGTGGCACTCGGGTCCACTCAATTTATGGGTTCGGTTTTTGATCACTCAAGGACTTGTTAACAGTGGCTCGTCCAATTGATCGGTCCTCTAAGATCCTTCAAGTTCGACAATAGTCACTGCCTCTTCGGGAAGAGTGAAGTGATGTTCGACTCGATGGAACGGACGCTTTTTAACTGAGCTCGGGGAGTCAAAAGAATTTCTACGAAAGTTTGGACTTCGGTCACCCCTTCGCACGACTTCCTATCAGCTTAAAAGAGTTAGTACGACCTCGAGTAGGATGATTACTCAAAAGATCCACCAACTAGAATTTGACACAAAAAAAAAGTGAGAACCTAGGAGAATCTACCCTTTGATTCCCTTTTGGAATTTTTTTCGATCACACCCACTCCTGTCCGTACAAGAGTGGTGATGAGACCCAAATCGAGCCTAAAGCACTTACCATCAAGAGCCGGGGTTTGAGGATGCAAGAGACGAGAGGTCAAGAGCATCGGAGATGAATTGAAGCCGTTCCGGAAGAACCAGGCTGAGGCGCCCCGCCTAGCCCAGGCGCCCCGCCTGGAAAGCTCACTGCCTAAGGATTAAAATGGTGCACAGGCGCCCCGCCTGCCTAGGCGCCCCGCCTACCCCAGGCGCCCCGCCTACCCCCAGGCGCCCCGCCTAGACTCAGCACAAGCCAGGCGCCCCTCCCAGCTTCAGGCGCCCCTCCCAGCGCGCAGATTTATTAGGCTTTTACTGTTTTGACCCTACGTGGTCTTTTATTCCTAAGCCTAAGTGTGGGCACTCTAGACCTTTTACTTAGTGTCTAAAAACAACTATAAATAGCTAGATAGCTAGTCTTAGTCCTTAGCTTGTTTAGAATTGAAGAATAGACTTAGTAAGAGAGGCAAGGCCTTCTTCTTTGTAGAAGCTTGAAGCTTCGGATTATCTCTTTGCTTGGAGCCTATGGAGACCCGTCACTCGTACGGAATCCTTGTATGGTTCAAGTTTCCCTTCCTCTCTCGGATAATCAATTCATGGTTTGAATCGTTTATCCATTCTCTTTCTTCTATTTCTATTCTCCCCAATCCCTTACTTTCTTGTTATCTTGTGATTGTTGCTTCCGCATCCTTGTTATTTGCTTCCGCCTATTTGGGTCTCATCAGTTTGGTATCAGAGCAAGGCTCGGGATTTGTTCCTACAAACCCTCGATCCTTGTTCATCCTATCTTTAGTTTAGTTTATTGTTATTGTTGTTCTTGCTTTGAAGAAAAGAAGAAAAACACAAAAAAAATTGAAAAATTGAAAAAAATACAAAATTGGTGTAACTTTGTGGTGTGATCGATTCGTGTTATGGGTGTTATAGATTCTTGATCCTTGTGGAAAACCCGACATTTGGGTACCAATATTGTTTGGATTGGATTGATTTGAAAATTTGAAACCCCAAATTGTTAAACCCACCCAAAACCCTTTGTTCTTGAAGAATTTGATTGAATTTGGATTGTGTGATTGTGGGGTTTTGGAATTGAGTACCCGGGGTTTGTTCTCCAATGAAAAACAAACAAATAGAAACAAATTTCATGTGAATCGGAGTTGTATAACATCGAATTTGGAGGATCGAAAGCCACTTTGAACCCTTGTTGAAAAACCCTTGTTCAAACTTTGCTTGATGCTTGTTCTTGATTTGTTGGATGTTTAGGGGTGAAATTCATTGGGTTTTGTTGGAAATAACATTATCCAACTTTGGGTACCATTGATTTTGAAGAAACGGGGTGAAAACGTTGAAAATTTTGGTCAAAAACCATCAAAAACCCGTTTTCGGAAAAACTGAAGCACCCACCCAGGTGGACCGCCCACCCCCTAGGTGCCCCGCCCACTTAGGCTACTGGTTAAGACCCTAGGCGGACCGCCCACCCACCCAGGCGGGCCGCCCAGTTCACTGGTTGGCTCAATTTGCTTCGTTTCATGGTTTTTTGTGTTTGTTTCGATTCCGAACTTCTTGGTTAGTGCTTCTAAGGTATTAGTCCTACTTTATTAACACTAATCTTTGATCCTTTAGGGTGTTGTGTGTCTTGAAGCTTTACTTAAAGTCGTAGAACTTCTTTGGCCTCAAGTGCGCACTACAAATAGCTTCCGTACATCGAGTCACATCCACTCCACTCCGGGCCTTTACTTGGATCTACTAGTTGATTGATCTTACCATTGTGGTTCCTAAAAGAGATAAGGGCATCTTTGGTTGGGGTTTGGGAGTGTGCACCCTAAAAGGAGTGTGAGAGCCACCACCAAAGGTAAGGGAGAGCAAGTGAGGTTGTTTATACTAACCTTTGCACTTTCTTAACATGTCTTTTGCAGGTACAAGGAGCCATAAGGGAGGTTTGGAGGGAAGTAGGAGTGGTGAGAAAGGTGTAAGTGAGAGGGAGTTAGTTGAAGCCTACCTTCCGAGCCTCTTGGCTCAAATAGAGGCAATGGACACTAGGGTCCAACACTTGGAGGATGAGATGAAGGAGAATGAGGCCGAGGGAAGAGATGGTATGAGTCGCACTATAGGTTATGGTATTGCTAGTAGTGGTGAAATGAGGAAGTACCCAACTAGTGTTGGTACTATTAATGGGATGTGTAAAGGGCATTACCTAGATGAATTCATGAGAGAAAGAATGTGGTGTCAATTCGTAGTGAGCCTCAATGGGAATCATGGGTATGTGCTTCAAGTTGATAATGGTGAAGCAAGTTGGATTAGCCATCTTGTAGTGAGAAGGTTGGGAATACCTTGTTTTGATGGAATGGCGAGGGTAGTTATTTCACAAAGGAACTTTGAAGAAGAAGTGGAGTGCAAAGTAGGCCCTTTAGTGGGATGTGATGTTATGTTGGGAAAGCCTTGGCTTTCCAATAGATACTTCAAGATCGCACAAGAAGTTGTGGATGGCTACCGTGTTCACGCACAAGGGAAGTTTCAAATCCTTTTTCTTAGGAAAGAAGGAGTACAACCAAGCACACCCATGAACATGAGAAGTGGTGGGACACCAATGAGGAGAAGCCCTATGATCCAAAGAGTGCAATCAAGAAGCCCTATGAACATGAGAAGTAGTGGGACACCATTGAAGAGAAGTCCTATACTCACAATCAATGGTGGGACTAGTGCAAAAAGAGAGTTGACATATGTCAACAAGGTGAGCCCCGAACCACAAGATCCAAAGCAAAGTGGTTCACCTACAAAGAAGAAAGAGACATCAAGTGATGAGTCTCTTAGTCCTAGATTCCGGGTTGATGTTAAAAGTCCACCTACTCCGGCTATGGGTATCCTTGGGCCTCGTCCCAACTCACCCGAATTTGAGAGACAAAAGATTGAGAGGAGTAAGGGAGTGACCGGTGACATTCCTCGAGTGGAAAAAGGAGAGGATGTGATGAGTGACGTGAGTGGGATGTCACCACCCGAATCTACACCCGACCTTGAAAAGAAAATGAGGGAAAAGAAAGAGGGAAAAAGAATTGTAAAGAGTGAGGACACCCCTTATTCTAACCCTAACCCTTTATCTTTTTCTTCTACTTGTGTGACTTCTTGTGTAGGAAATCTTGGAGGCAAGCCATTGGAGCCTCAATCATCTTCCAAAAGGGAAGGACAAGGTGAAGCCAACCTTCAAGGTGAGTCCCAAGGTGGAGAGCCAATCCATGACACTTCAAGTGCATTGAGTGAGCAAGATGGCCACTCAAAGGTAAGTGATAGTTCTCCCCTTGAGCATGTTATTTCCTTGTCGTGTGAGAGTGTTTGTGAAACCTCTATACTAGTTGATGATATATATGATTACAATGTGTTTGCAACTAGTGTAGAGTCGAATGGTCAACTTGTGTGTGATTGTGAACCACTAGTTGAGAGGGATGATAAGCCACATCATGATGTGAGCTCAGTTTTCATTGAACCTCTCATTAGTGAAGAATGTGTAGTTGACCCTATTTGTGATCCTTGTTATGACACTCCACCTATATTTGATAAAGGGGAAGATGTGTTGAATGAACACCCTATCCTCTCCCTTGATGAATTGCTTGATAATGGTGGGCCTATGTGTTGTAGTAAGGTTTGTAGTGACCTTGAGGAGTCCCTAGTGAATGAGATGGATCGAATTGTTTTCAATGACTCCTCGGGTGAGAGTGAAGAACCTAGTCTTGATACCATGTTTGTATGTGACCATGAATTTGAGGTGCATGCTTTTACATTTCCATTGTGTGAAGATAATCTCATTTGTGGTAGTGAATTGTATCGGACTAGAATTAATAGTAAAATAGAACCTCCATGGTATGTAAAGATAGACTCTAAGGATGATCCATTGTTTGGAACTCAGGGTGGGATGAATGGTCTTGATATTGGTTGTGTTGAACCATCTTCTAGTAGTCCTAGCCTTCATTGTATGGACTATAATGACGAAGGGCCAATTTTGGAGACCTTCCTTTGGAGTTTGCCTAGTGAGGGAGGTTATCTTAGGGATGGATTTGGAGGTGAGGAAGCCACTCTTGGTGCGTGTAAGAGTGCTTCCAAGAAGGGGAGTGGAGTATTTGATGTTAGTTGTCAATTGAACTATTTTGTTCACTCCACCCCACATGTTGATTACACCTTGGGTGTTGGGCATGCCAAAGCCAATGAGTCACATTGTGATAGTAATGCATTGAAGGCTTGGCGTGTTGACCATAAGCTTGGAGGTCATAAGGAACTTAGTTGCTTAATCTTGCATGTCCCATATCTTATTGATCTCTTTGCTTGTTATGGTAGTGATTGCTTTTCATTGTTGAGCCAAGAACTTGATGTTTCCTTTGGAGACTTCTTCTTTTTGATTGGTATTGATACTTGGCTCTATCACAAAAGTGTGCTTTCCATATCACTTGCACTCACTCTTGTTGGACTTTCCTACTCTTGTAGTGGGAAGTTTTGGTGTGTTCTTATTGGGCTTAGGGATCATAGGAATTTTAATGGCTTGATCTTACCTATTCTCTATCCTATTGATCTCCTTGATGAATCATGCGTTGAGTGTACCCATTGGGGAAGCCAAGTGCTTGATGTTTTCTTTGGAAACATGTGCTTTATCATTATTATTGATGCTTGGCTATACCATAAGAGTGTGTTTTCCACACTACTTGCACTAACCTACTCTTGTAGTAGGAGCTTTTGGATGTGCTTGTCTTTGGATGTAGGTCTTGATGGTTTGATTTCGAGGACGAAATCCTTTCAAGAAGGGAGGATGATGAGACCCAAATCGAGCCTAAAGCACTTACCATCAAGAGCCGGGGTTGGAGGATGCAAGAGACGAGAGGTCAAGAGCATCGGAGATGAATTGAAGCCGTTCCGGAAGAACCAGGCTGAGGCGCCCCGCCTAGCCCAGGCGCCCCGCCTGGAAAGCTCACTGCCTAAGGATTAAAATGGTGCACAGGCGCCCCGCCTGCCTAGGTGCCCCGCCTACCCCAGGCGCCCCGCCTACCCCCAGGCGCCCCGCCTAGACTCAGCACAAGCCAGGCGCCCCTCCCAGCTTCAGGCGCCCCTCCCAGCGCGCAGATTTATTAGGCTTTTACTGTTTTGACCCTACGTGGTCTTTTATTCCTAAGCCTAAGTGTGGGCACTCTAGACCTTTTACTTAGTGTCTAAAAACAACTATAAATAGCTAGATAGCTAGTCTTAGTCCTTAGCTTGTTTAGAATTGAAGAATAGACTTAGTAAGAGAGGCAAGGCCTTCTTCTTTGTAGAAGCTTGAAGCTTCGGATTATCTCTTTGCTTGGAGCCTATGGAGACCCGTCACTAGTACGGAATCCTTGTATGGTTCAACTTTCCCTTCCTCTCTCGGATAATCAATTCATGGTTTGAATCATTTATCCATTCTCTTTCTTCTATTTCTATTCTCCCCAATCCCTTACTTTCTTGTTATCTTGTGATTGTTGCTTCCGCATCCTTGTTATTTGCTTCCGCCTATTTGGGTCTCATCAAGTGGTCCCTCCTTGGTACGGATAGGGTTTTACTTTATCCACTTTCCTTTTTCAGCCGACAATTTTCACCTGGGGTTTGATGTTTAAAATTTTAACCCCTTTCTTCTTCAATGGAACAGTGACCTTGCTCCGGCGTACGGACACAACAACTTCGGTTCACTGACCACGAAACTCAACAGATCTGAGTTGCTCTTTCGACTCCGGTTCCAGACAACAACGGAGGAAATCAAACGAAGTTCTTCGAACTAAAATCAGCTCGTTCGTGTCGTACACTGTTACGATTTTGTTACAATTTTCCGGCGTACGGACAACGATTCAAACTCAGAACTTCGATTCTTAAGCAACAAACAAACCCAAATCACTCAAACACCACCAATCTTCACCGGTTTCAACTAAACACAATGGGGTTCGAGTTCAGTCACCATTAAAGCTCAAAACAGTCCAAAATTCCCCAAGAAACCCTAGTCACAAAATCAGTACGTCGGGCACTTGTTGGATTCGGAACTCGATGGTGAACAAGAATCATTGGTTGTTTTTCCCAAACAACCAACAATCAAACACAATTTTTGAATTTTCTTTTTAACACTTTTTTTTTTTTTTGGTAAAATAACAACACCAACAGTAACAAAAACCAAGAACACGAAAAAGGAAAACAAAGACACAAACGTACGAAAATAAAGATAACGTGAACAGGATTTGGGGTTGTAGAAACAAGCCCAAACCGTGCTCTGATACCAAGATGGTGCAATGCAAACCCGAAGGGGTTGCTAGCACAAACGCGGAAGAACAAACAAGAAGGATAAAGATAGAAGCAAGACAAAACTTGCTTCTTTCGAAAGAACAGTGAGGAACCTGTCTCAAAGCTCAATCGAAAGGGATACAAGGATCACCTATACTATGCAACAATCCTCAAGAGAACATTGCCTCTTGCAAACTGAATGATCAAGAGGAATGTTCAATCGGACTAACCGAAAGCCACAAGTCCTTAAAAGCCCTCACCGGGGTTTTGCTCACGACGGAGACAAGAAGAAATGTGCTCGGCACTTTCATTCAATTCATCAATATTCATAACTAGCTATCTACAATGAAAGGAAACAAGGTTTATATAGGAAATACTAAGGGTAAACTAGTAAATAGGTCACAGTTGACCAAATAGAAATAAGCCACGCAGGGCTGAGTTAAAATGTGTTCGGCAGACATTTGACTTCGGTAAGCCTTGGCTTCGGTTCTCGATTGTCTGCTCGAACACACACTTGTTGCCTTCGGACACTCAATTGTCTTCGAGCTCCTTGTCCTTGGTGACCTTGCCATCGGGCTCAAATCTGAAGATAATGCCTTCGATTCTTGAGCTCGGCCACTCAGCTTCGGAGCAATTGTTTTCCTTCGGCCAGGTTAAGTGAACGTGCACATCGTGCAGCAGCTTGGCTTGGCTTCTTGTCATCGGTGGATCGAACACTTGATCAGCACGTGTTCGGGCTGCATCAGGTTTATATAGAAATCCCCAAAGGAAAAGTAGTAAACGGTCACAGGCGACCAATTAAATGAGGCCACGCAGGGTCGAAGCTAATTGTGTGCTCGGGCGCTCTTCATGCTCAGTCGCTCTTTGCTTCGGCACATTTGTTTGACAAAAGACGCTCTTCCGCCTCAAGCACAATTGTAACCCTTTGGTCACTTTAGTTCTCGGCGTCATGGATCAGTATTCGAACACTTCCAACCATGAGCTCGAGCTTACAAATGTAGCTTCCAAGTCTTGAGCTCGGCCACTCATCTTCCGGACATTTACTTCCTCCCGCCCACATTAAATGAATATGCACATCGTGCAGAGCCTTGGTTTGGATTTGTGTGACCGGTCTTGATGGCTCGTACACTGGCTCGATCGGCATGGATATGGGCTGCATCATCCGCCCTTTCTTGTGAAGATTTTGTCCACAAAATTGCATCCTCTTCATTCTCTGGTGCTCGGCTTGCAACACAAGGAGTTAAGTCAGCAACATTGAGTGTATTCGACACATTATACTTACCTGGGAGGTCGATCACATAAGCATTGTTGTTGTTCTTGCGCAGCACTTGAAACGGACCATCTCCTCTCAGAGCCAACTTTCCTTTTCTTTGGTTCGAGAACCTCTCTTTTCTGAAGTGCACCCAAACCCAATCTCCCCTCATTATGTCAAACTTCTTACGCCCCTTGGTCTTCTTCGATGCCACTTTTGCATAGGCTTCCTCAAGATTCTTCTTCACGTTGGTATGTAGCTCTAGCAAAGTAGTAGCTCAGTATATACCTTCAAAATCAATAACAATATCTCGAGGCAACGGGGTTAAATTAAATGGAATCAATGGGTTAAAACCATGCACACACTCAAACGGAGTCATTCCAATCATTCGATGTACAGTACGGTTGTATGCAAATTTCATTACAGGCAAAAAGTCTGCCTAGTTTTTGGCCTTACCTTTGCTCATAGCTCAAAGAAGAGCTCCCAAGGTTCGATTGACCTCGGTCTGTCCATCAGTCTGAGAATGGTGAGACGTCGAGAATAGTAATTTGGTGCTAAGGGCACCCCATAGACATTTCCAAAAATGACTCAAGAATTTAGAGTCCCAGTTACTCACAATAGTACAAGGCACAACATTCAATTTTAACACATTAGAAATAAACAAAGTAGCTACATGTTGTGCATCATCACATTTCTTGCACAGGATAAAGTAGCCATTTTTTGAAAAACGGTCGACCACGACAAAGATGCTATCATGTCCACCCCTTGACCTTGGTAACCCCATCACAAAATCCATGGATATATCAACCCAAGGGAAATTGGGAACGGGAAACAGAGTATAGAAACCATGAGGGTTGGACCTCGATTTAACTTTCTTGCAATCTAAACAAGCATTGCAAAACTTTTCCATATCTCTTCGCTTCTTGGGCCAATGAAACTGCTCGCTTAAGATACCAAGAGTTTTATCGACACTGAAGTGTCCCATTATGCCCCCGGAGTGAGCTTCTCGAACCAAAAGCTCTCTCAGAGATGAAACGACACAAACTCTCCCTTTTTTAAAGAGATAGCTAGTGCCACTAGTACTTCTCTACCCTTCGACCACTCAAGATTGTGTCACAGACGCTCTTAAGCTTGGGGTCGTGTTTATACATCAGCTTGATGCTTTCTAACCCCATCAATCTCAAAGCGAGAGTGGTCGCTAGGGCAAACTTCCTTGACAGTGCATCAGCCACAACAATGTCTTTACCCTTCTTGTAATGAGTTACATAAGGAAAGATCTCAATGAATTCTAGCCACTTGGCATGCCACCAGTTCAACTTCTCTTAGCCTTAGAGATGTTTCAAATATTCACGATCACTTATAATCACAAACTCTCTCAGCCACAGAAAATGTTGCCAATGAGCGAGTGCTCGAACAAGGGCATACAACTCCTTGTCATACGTAGAGTAATTCAGGGTTGCACCCTTAAGCTTTTCGCTAAAGAAGGTGATCGGCTTCGATTCCTGCATAAGCACTCCTCCGATCCCAACTCTGGATGTATCACACTCAACTTGAATGCTTTGCCAAAGTCAAGAAGTTGCAATAACAGGGCAGAACTTAACCTCCGTTTCAACTCTTGGAAGGCCTTCTCTTGGGACTCTTCCCATACGAACGGTTGATCCTTTTTGACCAGCTTAGTTAAAATAGCTGCCATGATGCTAAAGTCACGAACAAACCTCCTATAAAAACTAGCTAACCCATGGAAACTTCGAACTTGAGACACCAAAGTAGGGGTCGACCAATCTTTAATAGCCTCGACTTTTGAGTCATCAGCTTCAACACCATTAGCACTCAATACAAAACCAAGAAAGATAACTCATTCGACACAAAAGGCACACTTTTTGAAGTTAGCATATAACTTTTCATCTCTCAAGGTATCAAGCACAAGCCTTAAGTGTTTGACATGTTCATCTACAGATTTACTATAAACAAGTATGTCATCGAAATACACAACAACAAACTTATTTATAAATGGTTTAAGCACATGGTTCATCAATCTCATGAAAGTGCTCGGGGCGCTAGAGAGGCCCAACAACATCACTAACTATCCATAGAGACCGAATTTGGTTTTGAATGAAGTTTTCCACTTATCACCCGATTTTATTCAAACTTGGTGGTAACGGGACATGAGGTCAATCTTTGAAAAGCAAGAAGAACCATTCAATTCATCAAGAATGTCATTTAATCGAGGAATAGGACGACGATACTTTACCGTTATCTTGTTGACTGCTCAGATTTCAACAAACATTCCCCATGTTCCATCTTTTTTTGGGACAAGGATAACAAGTACGTCGCACAGACTCAAGCTCTCTCGAACCAGCCCTTTGTTCAGCAATTCATCCACTTGCCGTTGGAGCTCTTTGGTGTCTTCGAGATTACACCGGTAGGCTGGCTTGTTGATGTAACCAGTGTCCGTGCTGATCAAGCGATCGAACCAGTGTTCGAGCCATCAAGACCGGTCACATGAAGCCAAGCCAAGGCTCTGCACGATGTGCACATTCACTTAATGTGGCTGGGAGGAAGAACCCATTCGGAAGATGAGTGGCTGAGCTCAAGACATAACATCCCCCTTTAAGGGCTATCTACTTGTATCTACCTCATGTTGGTTGTTATCCTCTTCCTTCTTTGGTTTTTTATTCAGAAGGGGAACAACATAATAAAAGTTAAATTCAATACTAGTAGCATCAATAACTAATGATTCTAAAGCTGAAAATATAGCATTATCAGCTTGATTGAGTAGATTTTTCCTGTGAAGAGTTTTTCTTTGAGTGGCGTCAAGAGAAAATGGACCACACTACAAAAAGAAAGCATAGAAAGGATGTACCATACATGGCCCAAATCAACAGGTTTTTTTTAAAAAACATGGCATATTATGTTTTGGCACATGATTGCAGCAACTAGCACTTTTATTAACCGGTATTATTGCATCGAGCACAACTAATCCGAGAAGTTGTTCCCCCATTTTCGTTCAACTCCTTCAACAGCTGCAGCAATTGCACTTCCCTATTCAGTAGCTTTTTCCATCCTTGATATAGCATCGTAAAGGCATTTTGTAATATCCAGTAACGCTATAACTTCACCATTTTCCACAACAGGAAGATGGCGAAACTTTCCTGTTAAAATGAGCAAAACAAGGCAACAATGAAGAATAAATGTGTATGTCTCTTATCAGATTACTATTTTGATAAGGATTGCAATAGGCAGCCATGAGAATATAATTAACCAAAATTGAATTTTTCACCAAACAGCCAGCCGTGTACAAGGGTATTAGATTTTACTTCAAGGTGGAAGATTGTATATCAACATTGAATGTAGGATCTAATAATTCTATTTGGACAAAAAGAAATACTAGTGGTCATGATCTAGCAAGTTTAACACCAGATCAACGTGTAGCTTAAGTTACAAAGAAGTCTAATAACGGATAATATGCGCTGTTTTTTCCCAAAAAAAAAAGGAGGAATAAAATCAATTGCTGCTGTTAAAATTGCCATCACTGTAATAGTAGTGTTAATAATAAAAGGGCAAGCTATTTCTCAGTGATGTATCAGGCGAACTATTCAGACACGTGAGGATATGTTGAGAGCTTGGATCCTAGATTTTAAGGGCAATAGGGAAGAGCATTTACCGCTGATAGAATTTGCCTATAATAATAGCTATCACTCCAGCATTCAGATGGTGCCATATGAAGCCTTGCACGACTGTAAATACAGGTTGCCTATAGGTTGGTTTGAAACGGGTGAATCTCAGCTATTGGGACCAGATGTGATCCACTAAGCAATAGATAATGTAAAGCCGATGAAAGAGAGATTGCTAGCAGCACAGAGTTGTCAAAAATCATTGCCTATGAAAGACGTTATGAGATTCGTCAAGAAGGTCAAGCTTAGCCCTAGATTCATAGATCCATATCAAATTGTCAGACGAGTTAGGCGTGTAGCCTATGAATTGGACCTTCCAGCAGAACATCAAGAGGTACATAAGTGTTTTATGACACCATGCTTTGGAAAAGTGTTGGAGAACCTTCTGGAGTTATAATAGTTAATGATGTACAGATCACCGAGCATTTGACTTATGCGGAGCAATGATATTGAAGAAATGACTTGGGAATATGAGAAGGATATGAAGGCTAGATATCCGCACCTCTTCACCACTTCATGTATGTAACAGATCTTTGCTTAATGCTTCTGTATACCTCAGTGAACATTCCAAGACGAAAGTTCCAAAGGGGGAGAGATTGTTACATTCCGTGTGTCTGAAGTGATGTATATTGTACTAATGACATGTTAATAACAATTTAAGTAATTTTAAAGTCATAGTATGACTATATATGACGTTTATATGTCGAATATAATGTTTGGGAAAAATCGAATTTAAGTTGCGGAAAAATCGGCTAAGGATGTGCGTTGTAACGAAGCTTTTTGAGCGATTAATTCTATGTGTTATATGAGGTCTTTTAGGGACATATTATATACCAAATTGAAGGTCTTGAAAACTAGTTTCCAAAGGTCCAAACCATTTATTCATACGACATTAGGGTAAAGGAATATGAATTTTAAAAATTGGGAAGCCAAGTCACGTTGCCGTATTACGGTTAAAGCAGGCAGGTTAATGGGTCACACAGTTTTCTCCCAATCTACTGATAGTTATGGGAAGATCTTTATATGGAATTAAAGCTCCATGTGTCTAGTTTCTAACTCCATAAACCGTTCGTCAATATGACATTAGACTATGAAGATACAAGCATTCGAAGTCAGACCGCTCAAACTGCCCACCTACTTGGACATTGACGGTGGCTATATACATATCTCGTTTTGGGATGATATTTTCTTATTTTTTTCAACCAAAAATAGAATCTAAACTTAAACTCTCTTCTCCTCAATAGACCTTCAGGTTTTTAACATCATTCGATCATCCACAACTGAATATTAAGAAGCGATAACATTAAAACAATCCCTACGACGTAAGTATCAATATACCGCCGCCTATCACTATACCGCCTCTCTTTTCATTTGTAGTCTGAGTTTTTGGTGCAAGCCGAGGAATAGCTAAACACAAAAACGCGGAAGAACGATAAGAATTAAAAAATAGAAGCAAGACAAGACTTGCTTCGATTAGAAAAAACAGTGAGGAACTTGTCTCAAGCTCGATCGAATGAAGGTCAAGAATCACCTATACTAAGCAACAATCCTCAAGAAAGACAACGCTTCTTGCAAATTGAATGACCAAGAAGAAAATGTTCAAACGACTCACACCGATTGACACAAGTTCTTTAAAATCCCACGTCGGGGTTCGGCTCCATCGGAGACACTTTTATAGCAATAGCTATGTTCAAGATTCATCAAAGACTTCCTCCTAATAATGATATGTAAATGGAATATTTATAGGCTATGCTAAGGATAAAATAGTAAATGGTCACAGGTGACCAATAAAAATAAGCCACGCAGGGCTGAGTTAATGTATGTGTTCGGCAGCCTTGACTTCGGTGCTTGGTTGCTTGCTCGAACACATTTGTCATCGGGCGCTAACTTGACTTAGAACTCAATTTGTGGTGTTTGGTTCCTTGCTGCTTGGCGCCAAGAGCTGGTGTTCGGTCACATTATCCTCGGGCTCAAATGCGAAGATGTAGCCTTCGGTTCTTGAGCTCGGCCACTCAGCTTCGGAGTAGTTGCTTTCCTTCGGCCAAGCCAAGTGAATATGAACATCGTGCAGAAGTTTGGCTTGGCTTCGTGTTATTGGCCTCGGCGGATCGAACACTTGATCAGCACGTGTTCGGGCTGCATCATCCTCCTCTTCTTGAGAAGATTTTGTCCTCGAAATCGAGCCCTCCTCGTCCTCCAAAATTGACCTACAACACAAGGAACTAAGTCAGCAACATTAAAGGTGTTGGACACGTTATACTCACCAGGGAGGTTGATCACGTAAGCATTGTTGTTGATCTTGGTCAACACTTGAAAAGGACCATCCCCTCGAGGAGACAACTTTCCTTTCCTTTGGTTCAAGAATCGTTCCTTTCGGAAGTGAACCCAAACCCAATCCCCCTTCTTTAATTCCAACTTTTTACGCCCTTTGTTTTTCTTTGATGCAACCTTTGCATAAGCTTCCTCGAGGTTCTTCTTCACCTTTGCATGCAATTCGATCAAGGCGGTGGCTCGTCGAGTACCTTCAAGATCAGTCATAGAATCTCGTGGCAATGGGGTTAAATCAAGTGGAATCAAAGGATTAAAACCATACACACATTCGAACGAGGTCATATTGATCATTCGATGCACCGTTCGATTGTATGCAAACTCCATCATGGGCAAACGATTAGCCCAGTTTCCGACCTTACCTTTGGTCATTGCTCGAAGCAAAGATCCCAAGGTTCGGTTAACTACCTCGGTCTGTCCATCAGTCTAAGGATGGTGAGACGTCGAGAATAGTAATTTGGTGCCAAGGGCACCCCACAAACATTTCCAAAAATGACTGAAGAATTTTGAGTCTCGATCACTCACAATAGTACGAGGCACACCATGCAATTTCAACACATTAGAAACAAACAAGGTAGCTACATGTTGTGCATCATCACACTTTTTGCAAGGAATAAAGTGAGCCATTTTTGAAAAACGGTCGACTACGATAAAGATGCTATCATGTCCTCCCCCCGACCTCGGTAACCCCAACACAAAGTCCATGGATATATATACCCAAGGTCGATCAGGCACAGGCAACGGGGTATACATACCATGAGGGTTGGACTTCGATTTAGCTTTCTTGCAAACGAGACAAGCGTTGCAAATCTTTCCACATCTCGTCGCATTTTGGGCCAATGGAACTGCTCAGTTAAGATACCAAGAGTTTTGTCGACACCGAAGTGTCCCATCCGACCTCCAGAGTGAGCTTCTCGAACTAAGAGCTCTCTCCACGATGACACTGGCACACAAACCCTCCCATTCTTGAAGAGGTAGCCATCGTGCCACTGATATTTCTTAACCCTTCGGCCACTCAAGATTGCGTCACGAGCGCATTTCAGCTTGGGATCGTCTTCGTGCATCGTCTTGATGCTTTCGAATCCCATGAGCCTAGAGGTGAGAGTGGTCGCTAAGGCAAATTTCCTTGATAGCGCATCGGCCACAACATTATCTTTTCCTTTTTTGTAATGAATTACATAGGGAAAGCTTTCAATGAATTCTACCCACTTGGCATGCCTTCGGTTCAATTTCTCCTGACCTCGGAGATGTTTCAAAGACTCGTGATCACTTTTAATCACAAACTCTCGAGGCCATAAATAATGCTGCCAATGGGCGAGTGCTCGAACGAGGGCATACAACTCCTTGTCATACGTAGAGTAATTCAAGGTTGCACCCTTAAGCTTTTCTCTAAAGTAAGCGATCGGCTTCGATTCTTGCATCAGCACTCTCCGATCCCAACTCCGGACGCATCACACTCGACTTTGAATGCTTTGCTGAAGTCAGGGAGTTGCAATAACGGGGCAGAGCAAAGCCTCCGTTTCAACTCTTGGAAAGCCCTCTCTTGGGACTCTCCCCACACAAATGGATGGTCTTTCTTAACCAGTTCGGTTAAAGGAGTTGCCACGGTGCTAAAGTCACGAACAAACCTTCGGTAAAAGCTAGCTAAGCCATGGAAGCTACGAACTTGTGATATCGAGGTTGGAGTTGGCCAATCTTTGATGGCTTCGATTTTTGACTCGTCGACTTCGACACTATTAGCATTGACAACGAATCCTAGAAAGACTACACGTTCGACACAAAAGGCACATTTCTTGAAGTTAGCGTATAACTTCTCTTCTCTAAGTTTATCAAGCACTAGCCTTAGGTGTTCAACATGTTCATCCACAGTTATAAACAAATATGTCATCGAAGTAAACGAAAACAAACTTATTTATGAACGGTTTGAGCACATGGTTCATCAGTCGCATGAATGTGCTCGGTGCATTGGATAAGCCAAAAGGCATCACCAACCATTCATAGAGACCGAACTTGGTCTTGAATGTAGTTTTCCACTCGTCTCCGGGTTTCATTCGGATTTGGTGGTAACCGGACCTGAGGTCTATCTTCGTAAAGCATGAAGAACCACTTAACTCATCTAGCATGTCATCTAATCGAGGGATAGGATGACGATAATTTACCGTTATTTTGTTGACTTCTCGGCAATCAACACACATTTGCCATGTTCCATCTTTCTTTGGGACAAGTATAACAGGAACGGCGCAAGGGCTCAAGCTCTCTCGAACGAGGCCCTTGTTCAGCAACTCATCAACCTGCCTTTGCAGCTCTTTGGTGTCTTCGGGATTACACCGGTATGCAGGTTTATTGGGGATTTGAGACCCCAGTACGAAATCAATTTAGTGCTCGATTCCTCTCAACGGAGGTAATCCACCTGGCATTTCTTCGGGAAACATGTCTCCGAAGTCCTGCAAAACACTTTGTACAGCACTAGGCAAAGGGTTATCGTTAGAAATATTTTCATTAGAGTTTAGAAAGATACCCTTGTGCACAAGGCAAATCATCATCTGATTGTTGTCATTACCTCGTAGATACTCACCCGGTTGCATGATTGCACAGACATTTCTTACCTCGGGCGGTGATTCTTTGTCTTCGGGCCCAATTTTTGTTCCCATCGGAAGCTTAGCTTTGGCTGCTTCTTTTAGTTCTTTCATCCGTTTATAGTCCTCGGTGACTTGTTTTGGAGACAAGGGTTTGAGTATAAAACTCTTCCCTTCAAGCCTTGCAGTGTAAGTGTTGGATCTTATATTGTGAACAACCGACCGGTCATACTGCCATGGTCGTCCCAATAGCTAATGACAAGCTTTCATCGGCACCACATCGAACATCATTTCATCTTGATATTCTCCAATTCTAAACTTGATCCACACTTGTTTGACAACCCTCAATTCTCCACACTCATTCAGCCATTGCAATTTGTAAGGGTGGGGATGCTTCAATGGAGGTAGCCCATTTGTGAAACCAAGGTTTGGCTCACTACATTTGCACAACGACCTGAGTCAATGATCAGTGAACACACCTTCCCCCTCACTCGACATCGGGCATGGAAAAGATTTTCTCTTTGGTTGTCCTCTTCTTCGAGAGTCATGCAACTCAAATTCCTTCGAACCACAAGAAAGATTTCCGGATGATCAGCTTCGGTAGCTTCACGATCATCATCCTGTTCAGCTCGGTCAATCTCCTCAGTAAATTCCTCCTCGGTGTCACTCGCTTGCTCATAGACGGTTCCATCTTCGAGCAAAAGCATAACTCTGCGAGTTGGACACTCTTTTGCCATGTGGCCATAACCTTTGCATTTGTGACACTGAATATTTGAGGCACTAGGAGAGTTTAATTGAACTTTACCTCCCACTTCTCTTTGTTGGTTAACGGTCACACCCCTTTCGAAGGGTTTCTTCATATCTCGAACAGTGTTAGCACTTGTTGGATTAGGACTCTTCCATTCTTTTCCTTGGTTCAAAGGAGTAGAAGTAGTGACTCCTCGATACCGGTTTGCCTTATCGTCCTTCAACAATTTCTCAGCTTCGGTAGCAGCCTCGAATAGATCTTCCAACGTGTGGTACACGTGTAGCCTCAATTGAGATGACACATCCCGAGCCAAGCCATTTTTGAATCGAATAGTGGCTTGCTCTTCATCTTCTACCAGATCAAGATTCAGGCGAACTCTTCGAATTCATCATGATATTCTTGGACTGACTTGGACCCTTGGTTTAACTAATAGATCTTTTGCAATTGAGTTTGCCTATACTTAGCACTCAAATATTTAGCATCTATTTCTCTCTGCAACTGTGGCCAAGTATTGACTTCGGGATAGGCATTCCTTCGTCTATGCCTTTTGTCAGCTTCCCACCATGTAGATGCATACGCTTCGAACGAAGCAATGGCATGGGCAGCTTTTCTCTCATCGGTCATCTCATTGGTTTCGAAAATTCTCTCCATTTTAAGCTTACATTCAAGATATTCATCCGGATCACTAGTTCCTTTAAAGGGTGGAATAGTGATCTTGATACTGCTCAAGTTTGAGTCTCGAACACCACGAACTTGTTCGGGATACTCATCATAGCGATCATCAGCCTCACGCTCAATATGTCGATCAATATTTGCGCCTCGGCCTCGACCTCGGAAATTTCCACGACCTCGGTGAGCTTGCCTTCGTTGAGCGAATGGCTGCTCATATTCAGGTTTGGCATCAGAAAATTCTCCTTCATCTACCTCTTTATCAATGACCTCAATTTGTCTTCGGGCCATTGGAAGTGGTATTCTTTCACTTCGGGGAATGCCCAAGTGTTGATTCTCAGCTTGGGGATTGCCCAAGTTTTGTTGAGTTTGGGGATTTCCCAAAACTTCCCTTCGCATTGCCTCGCTTTTCAACTGATGTTGTCGAATAAGCTCAGTATACAGCTCAGGTTTCATCAGAGTGGAGTTGCTAGTTCCAGCGCCGGACCCAGGTAAG
This sequence comes from Petunia x hybrida, assembly GCA_037355625.1. NCBI lineage: Eukaryota > Viridiplantae > Streptophyta > Magnoliopsida > Solanales > Solanaceae > Petunia > Petunia x hybrida. The sequence continues at coordinate 2,170,031 of JBBBVM010000071.1, forward strand.
GCCACAGACACACTTCCTTGCTCGAGTTGAGCTACTCGAGCACTCACTTCTCTTACTTCGGCACTGATGCCTTGTATCGCAGCCATGAGATCGGCTAACGACACTTCGGGCTTCTCAATGCCTTTGCCATCGCCTCCATTCCCAGCCATGGTACCTGCACGAATCAAAGACCAAACAAAGGTTAAGGTTAGAAATCACCTCACATACTCCCTCACCTTTGATGGGTGGCACTCGGGTCCACTCAATTTATGGGTTCGGTTTTGGTCACTCAAGAACTTGTAGACAATGGCTTCCTCGGTTGATCAACTTCTCTCAGTTCCTTCGAATTTGACAAGTTACAATGTCTCCTTCGGGATGAGTGAATTGATACGACTCGATGGAACGGACGCTATTTACTCTTGCGCTTCGGGAAGTCAAAAGAATTTTCTACGAAGGTTGGACTTCGGTCACCCCACGCACGAGTTCCTATAAGCTCAAATGAGTTAGTACGACCTCGAGTAGGAAGAATTACTCTAGAGATCCACTAACTTAGATTTATTGAACACAAGAAAAGTGAAAACCTAGGAGAATCTACCCTTTTATTCCTCTTCGGAATCTTTTTCGAACACACCAACTCTTGTCCGTACAAGAGTGGTCCCTCCTTGGTACGGATAGGGTTTTACCTTATCCAATTCCCTTTTCTAGCCGACAACTTTTTCACTTGGGGTTTTTTGATCTTTACACTTTACCCCTTTCTTCTTCAATGGAACAGTGAAGGTTTTTCTCCGGTGTACGGGCAACTTTAACTTTGTTCACTGACCACGAATTTCAACAGAGTTTGGGTCGCTTCTTTCAACTCCGGTAACAACAACAACGGAGGAAATGTAGTTCAATGTTCTTGAGCTAAGACTCAGCTCCTCGTTGTCCGTTCACTATTACAATCGTAACAATTTTCCGGTGTACGGACGACGGTTCAAACCTTTAGAACTTCGAAATTTAAGCACAAAACAAACCCAAATCAATCAAGAACCACCACCAGTCTTTCATAGGTAACAACTAAAAACACACTAGGGTTCAAAATTAGTCACCACTAAGCTCAAAACAGTCCAAAATTTCGTCGAGAAAAGCTAGTCACAAATGTTGTACGTTGGGTACTCAAATAATTCCTTGGACCGTGGTGAACAAGAATCAATGGTTGTTTGATTCAAACAACCAACAAATCAACACAAAAATTTCTGAATTTTCCTTTACTACTTTTTTTTTTTTTTTTTGTAAACACCACAGCAACAATAATCCACAACAAGGAAGAAAGCTGAAACTGGAGACACAAGCACGATTTAAACGAACAGGATTTGAGGTTGTAATATCAAACTCAAACCTTGCTCTGATACCAAGATGATGCAAGCAATTCCGAGGAATAGCTAAACACGAAAACGCGGAAGAACGACAAGAATTAAAAGATAGAAGCAAGACAAGACTTGCTTCGATTCGAAAGAACAGTGAGGAACTTGTCTCAAGCTCGATCGAATGAAGGTCAAGAATCAGCTATACTAAGAAAAAATCCTCAAGAAAGACAATGTTTCTTGCAAATTGAATGACCAAGAAGAAAATGTTCAAAAGACTCACACCGATTGACACAAGTTCTTTAAAATCCTACGTCGGGGTTCGGCTCCATCGGAGACACTTTTATAGCAACAGCTATGTTCAAGATTCATCAAAGACTTCCTTCTAATAATGATATGTAAATGGAATATTTATAGGCTATGCTAAGGATAAAATAGTAAATGGTCACAGGGACCAATAAAAATAAGCCACGCAGGGCTTAGTTAATGTATGTATTCGGCAGCCTTAACTTTGGTGCTTGGTTGCTTGCTCGAACACATTTGTCATCGGGCGCTCACTTGACTTCGAACTCAATTTTTGGTGTTCGGTTCCTTGCTGCTTGGCGCCAAGAGCTGGTGTTCGGTCACTTTGTCCTCGGGCTCAAATGCGAAGACGTAGCCTTCGGTTCTTGAGCTCGGCCACTCAGCTTCAGAGTAGTTGCTTTCCTTCGGCCAAGCTAAGTGAATATGAACATCGTGCAGAAGTTTGGCTTGGCTTCGTGTTATTGGCCTCGGCGGATCGAACACTTGATCAGCACGTGTTCGGGCTGCATCAGTTTTAGAAAGTACTTCATGGCTAAAAAAAGTGTCTAAATTTTGTGTTATAGCTTTTTTAAGCTTTGGAAAATTTGGAATTCAAGGGAAACAAGGTTTAGAAGCAAAATATCAATGGTATGTAAGGTCTATCTTCTTCTTTCGACTAAGGCATATCTATAGTAACTTTCCAAGCTTGTTTTGCCTTTAAAATTAGAATATTTCATGGTGAGCTTGTATAGAATGATTGTACCCTTGTATATGTAGATTTTGATAAAAAAGACCCAGGTATAAGGGTCTCAAATCAGTCCCCAACAGCAGCATGAAAAGATGGCTCAAAATTGGAAAACCCATTTTTCACTCAAACAACTGTTAGTAGTTTGTGCATAACATTTTGTAAGAAACTTATATTGGGGTGATTTAGGATTCTCTGGAACCCCAAGAGATATATCTACAACTTTTAACAGATTCTAAAGTCTATATATTCTATTTAGGCTCTGAAAACTATGATGCAATGGACAGTGGTATTGTCTAAAAATTCTGTGCAGCCATGGAATTGTTTCGTCGTCCGATCGTTTTGTTTTGCTGTCCATTCAATATTTTATGTACTCCATTAACCTATACATATCCTATAGAATCTCTTATTAATGTGTATGCTAATATAGCATGTTTAGGTGCTCAGTTTTATCCTAAATCAAGAGTAGAAGCTTTATAAAATGATTGACCGACATTACGTTCATTATTCTGTTGTGTCGCTTGTTTTATGGATAGCTGAACTTTCTTTTGCTTGATTTTATCATTCTAGCCAGGTATCCGTTCCTGTTTATATCGTAGTACTGGTTTACATTTTTGCGGATCATCCAGTTTTAGGGGAAACTCTGCCGAAATTTTTATAGAAATTCAAAGAGTTAGAAAAATTCTGAGTTCTAGGTTGTGTTTATAATTCCATCCAGGGTTTTCTTATATTCGTTTGAGTTCATATCTATTGTTACAACATGTGTTGTGCCTCATACATGCTTATACTTATATTATAATCATATTATGTGTGATTTTGAGTCCCCCAAAGAGGTTGGACTGTCACGACCCAACCTAGGGCCGCGACAGATGACCAATACTAAGTGTCGATCATCGCTAAACCTACTAATAATCTATGAATTGTAGAGATGAGCTGGCAACGTTGTTATGAATACATACATATTTACTGAAAACATAAAGTCTGGAAAGATGACAAGGCTATCACATGCTAATATACATAACATACTGACCGCACCACACAGGGACATATCTACAGGCCTTGAAGACTGATGAACTGAATATACAAAGGATGGGACAAGGCCCATCCATACCCAAACTAGCTGACTGTACACATACCAAAAGATAAGTAACTCCAGGAGTAAGCGGAGTAACTCCAATAGCTGATAGATGGCCTACTAACATGGTCCAAGCATTGATCTATCTGCACATGCGCGGCATGAAATGCAGCGCCGCAGAAAAGGGCGTGAGTACGATATGTACCAAGTATGTAAGGCATGAGCATATAATATATCATAGCTGAATGAAACTGTAAGGCTGGAATATAAATATGTAAATATGAGCTGGAGCATAGCAATATAGCTGGAAATCTGAAGAACGTACTAAACATGATCTGAATATAAACTGAAATCTAGCTGAATCTGAAACTGAAGATTGAGCTGAACTATACTGATAGATAACTGTAATATGACAGATAACTGGTAATTAGAAACTGGAACTGATAACTGTCAACTGATCCCAGCGCTAAGAACTGGTGGCTGATAACTGGTACTGAGCTAAAACTGAACTGTTATCTGAACTAGTACATGTCTGGTGTTATGGGCTATATCCCCCCAAATCAGGTAACTGAACATTTGAACTAGTACCTGTCTGGTCTTATGGGCTCTATTCCCCCAAATCAGGTAACTGAAAACCTGGACTAGCCTCATGTATAATCATGCAGTGCATACTGTGGCTATATACGCGTATATAATAAACCTGGCGGGTGTTATGGGCAATGTCCCCCCGCCAGTAATATCTGGTCTCTCTGGTCAGAGTGTGTGAATGACACCCGGTCACACTAGGTGTTTGCACTCCCGCCTGAACCAGAGGGGCTGTATCCCCCAAACGGGTAGTATCCACTGTCATCTGTGAGCCGATCATCAAGTTATTAAAGAAAGACACATCGATCGAATGGACGGAGGACTGCCAAAAAGCATTTGATCGGATAAAGTACTTGTCTTGCCCGCCTATGCGCCTGGGCAACCTTTGATCTTGTACTTTTCTGTGGTAGATTCAGCATTCGGTTGTGTATTGGGGCAACATGATTCAACTGGAAGAAAGGAGCAAAGCTATATACTATCTAAGCAAGAAGTTTACTCCTTACGAGGCCAAGTACACATTGCTGGAACGCACGTGTTGTGCACTGACCTGGATAGCACAAAAGCTGAGGCACTACTTGACATCCTACTCAACATTGCTGATATTGAGAATGGATTCCCTCAAGTATATCTTCCAAAACCGATGCCTACAGGGAAACATGCTAAATGGAAAATGCTGCTCAGTGAATTTGACATCACTTCTGTCACTCAAAAGGCGGTAAAAGCTCAAGCCCTGGCTGATCATATGGCCGAGAATCCAGTGGGAGATGACTATGAACCGTTGCACACCTATTTCCCCGACAAAGAAATCATGTTCGTAGGAGAAGATATCACCGAAGTATATGATGGTTGGAGGCTATTCTTCAATGGAGCAGTGAATTTCAAAGGAGTCGGCATTGGAGCGGTTTTAGTCTCCGAGGCTGGACAACACTATCCTGTCACAGCCAAATTAAGGTTTTCTTGCACTAAAAATATGGCATCTTGGGACTTAGATTGGTGGTAGACATGAATATGCAAGAGCTGTTAGCCATCAGAGATTCTGACTTGCTGATTCACCAAGTCCGAGGGGAATGGACAGCAAAGAACTCAAAAGATATTGCCGTACCTGGAGTTCATAAAAGAGTTAAAGCAAAGGTTCACCAAGATAGAGTTCTGGCATGTACCCAGGCTACAAAATGAGTTACGTGGATGCTTTGGCTACCATATCTTCCATGATCAAACATCCTGATAAGAACTACATTAACTCAATACCTGTGATAGTGAGGAAGCAACCAGCGTACTGTTATCATGTAGAAGAAGAATCAGACGGATAGCCTTGGTTCTATGACATCAAAGGGTTTCTCAAAGACGACACTTACCCAAAGGATGGAACAAGTCTCCAAAAGAAGACACTGAGGAAGTTAGCAAATCGTTTCTTTCTGAACGGAGAAGTTTTGTACAAAAGGACACCTGATTTGGTATTGCGTCCTATTCTTGCTACACAGGAGGAACAGTTTATAACTCTTCAAATCCCAGATGATTTTTCCAGACAATGGAAAAATCATGGTTTTACCCATATCCACTTTGGTGCCATAAGAGTTGCTCTGACATATCACGGAAGAAAAGGCCAACCCGTTGTTGCTCGCCTTTCTCTTCTTGATACTAGATATTATGAGTACCAACATGCAAACATGGGAACTGCAGAAGTTACTTGAAATGCCGGGACAGTCTTCGTTACCATATTTCCAAACTTTAATATGTCCCTATATGACCCATACCTCACTGAAGCTTTAAAACTCCAAGTTCAAATCCAAGGAGCCCCACAAGCCAGAGATGCTATTCAAGCTACCCTTCATTATCAAATGGCTTGGCGTGTTCAAAATCATGCCATGGATCTCTCCCTTCCATGAGGAGAGAATGCTTTGCTCTTAAATATTGATGCCACAAAGGGAACCACCATGTGCACCCAAATTCCCAGAAAAATACCTCGTAATGAGTTAGTCAAAATCCTTCCTGGATCACAAACTATGAAAAATTGAGAGAACCTACCGAACCACTTCAATCCACTGAACCAACCTTCACCAAAAGAAATGATAAAATAGTATCCATCAGTTTTGACCACTCTCACCTCAAAAAACCCAACAAAACAGCCTTCTCCTTCCAAGTGATCCAACCAATACATGAGCCTTACTTTTTGCACCATAATTTTGACTGGGATTATGAGTACACCATAGAAGAACAAAATTGGATCCAATACTTTAACAAAGAAGGACATAATGTTAGATGGTTTAAAGATCCCTTTACAGGACACTGTCCATGGGAAATTGAATGCAATTGTCAAGAATGCTTAGAGGATCCCAATGGTGAATTGAATGAATACTGGGATTGGAGCAATTCACATCATCTCAAAGAAAAGGAGGCCAACTTAAAAAACAAGAAAAAGAAGAGAAACAGATGCAAATCCTCTGAAGCTCAATTTCGAAAAAAATACGATGAAGGAGATTTATCGATCGGTTCATTGAGCCGTCCAGGAAAATATGAATTTCTTGTTAGCTATACATTCAAAAAGCAAATCAAGCCATATTCAGAAATCCCGAGGTTATTCCAGATTACAGATGATGAGCAAGTCAAGGAGATTGAACAACAACTTGTGGAAAATTCATGCGCTGAGTCTCACAAAGATTTCATGAAGAAGTGCGAAATCCCGTTATGGCAGAACGAAGAATTTTTCATCAGACTACCTTTCGAAAAGAATGAAAATATCAATCCCACAAAGGCGAGTCATTCAGGCATGAATCCAGAACACTTGCAACTGGCACAAAAGGAGTGCGATGAACTCTTGGAGTTTGGTTTGATCGAGCCTTCAGACTCTCAATAGGCATGTAAAGCATTCTATGTCAACAAGAGAGCTGAACAAACAAGAGGTAAACTCAGATTAGTCATTAATTATCGACCTCTTAACCACTTTCTCTAGGATGTCAAATTCCCTATCCCAAATAAACTCACCCTTTTCTCACACTTAGCCAAAGCCCAATACTTTTCAAAGTTCGATCTTAAATCAGGATTTTGGCAATTAGGAATTCACCCTGAGGAAAGAGCCAAAACAGGTTTTTGCATCCCTAACCATCATTTTCAATGGAAAGTCATGCCTTTTGGATTAAAAACTGCGCCATCCCTATTCCAAAAAGCCATGATAAAAATATTCCAGCCCATCCTCCATACCTCACTTGTTTATATTGATGATATTTTACTATTTAGTGAAACAATGGAGGCACACCTAAACCTACTCCGTCAGTTTGAGTCATTGATATCACAATACGGAATTATGCTCTCAGCAAAGAAAATGGTTCTTGCAAAATATGAAATTGATTTTCTTGGAATGCATTTTATTCAAGGAGCATATAGTCCAGGACCTCATATCTGTCAAGAATTGCTCAAGTTTCCAGACACAAATCTTACCACAAAGCAAATCCAGCAATTTTTAGGTGTGATAATTATGTAAGAGATTTTATTCCAAATGTCTCTGCATATATTTCTCCACTAACAAAAATGCTAAAGAAAAATGCTCCACCATGGGGAAAGGAGCAGGATGAAGCCATCAGGAAAATAAACGAAATTTCCAGAGACGTCAAAGCACTCTACATCCCTTCAAACGGAAAGAAAATATTACAGACTGATGCTAGCAATGAATATTAGAGTGCAATCCTCTTTGAAGAAAAAGATGGCTAGAGGAATATTTTTGGGTTAGTGGCTTTTGGAGTTTTATGAGCGGGTGATGTTTTTTGAGTGGATGGGATAGATGAGTTAGACATATATTGGGGAGATGGTAGATCATTATCTTCCCAACTTGGGGTGTAATTTGTTGGTAAGGTGGCCATTCTCGGGGCTTGTAGCTAACAAGAAATTCATATTTTCCTGGACGGCTCAATGAACCGATCGATGGATCTCCTTCATCGTATTTTTTCCGAAATTGAGCTTCAAAAGATTTGCATCTGTTTCTCTTCTTTTTCTTGTTTTTTAAGTTGGCCTCATTTTCTTTGAGATGCTATGAATTGCTCCAATCCCAGTATTCATTCAATTCACCATTGGGATCCTCTAAGCATTCTTGATAATTGCATTCAATTTCCCATGGACAGTGTCCTGTAAAGGGATCTTTAAACCATCTAACATCATGTCCTTCTTTGTTAAAGTATTGGATCCAATTTTGTTCTTCTATGGTGTACTCATAATCCCAGTCGAAATTATGGTGCAAAAAGTAAGGCTCATGTATTGGTTGGATCATTTGGAAGTAGAAGGCTGTTTTGTTGGGTTTTTTGAGGTGAGAGTGGTCAAAACTGATGGATACTGTTTTATCATTTCTTTTGGTGAAGGTTGGTTCAGTGGATTGAAGTGGTTCGGTAGGTTCTCTCAATTTTTCATAGTTTGTGATCCAGGAAGGATTTTGACTAACTCATTACGAGGTATTTGTCTGGGAATTTGGGTGCACATGGTGGTTCCTTTTGTGGCATCAATATTTAAGAGCAAAGCATTCTCTCCTCCTGGAAGGGAGAGATCCATGGCATGATTTTGAACACGCCAAGCCATTTGATAATGAAGGGTAGCTTGAATAGCATCTCTGGCTTGTGGGGCTCCTTGGATTTGAACTTGGAGTTTTAAAGCTTAAGTGAGGTATGGGTCATATATGGACATATTAAATTTTGGAATGGTAACGAAGACTGTCCCAACATTTAAAGTAACTTCTGCAGTTCACTAAAGAAGCTGCTAGATTGTTGGAGAAAATACATTTTGAGACGTGCAACCCACATACGAACGGTTTCGTGCTTGCAAAGAAGATTTTGAGGGCTGGCTATTTTTGGATGACAATGGAGCATGATTGCATAAGGCACGCAAAGAAATGTCATCAATGCCAAATTCACGGAGACATGATTCGAGTAACTCCTAATGAATTGAAAATCATGGGATCACCTTGGCCTTTTGCCGCTTGGGGAATGGATGTCATAGGACCTATCGAGCCAGCCACGTCCAATGGACATCATTTCATATTGGTAGCTATTGACTATTTTACCAAATGGGTGGAAGCTGCATCTTACAAGTCAGTGACAAAGAAAGTGGTGTCGAACTTTGTCCGTGATAAGATGATCTATTGATTTGGCATTCCTGAGTCCATCATCACCGACAATGGGTCCAATCTGAATAGCGACTTAATGAAAGCGACCTGTGAGGTTTTCAAGATCAAGCACCACAATTCCACCGCACATAGACCTCAAATGGATGGTGCATTTGAGGCAGCCAACAAAAACATCAAGAGGATATCGCGCAAGATGACAAACAATTCAAGGCAATGGCACGAGAACCTACCCTATGCTCTGTTAGGGTACCGTACCACAATGAGAACATCAACAGGAGCCACTCCTTACTTGATGGTGTATGGCACCGAGGCGGTGATACCAGGAGAAGTCGAGATACCATCTCTGAGAATCATCCAAGAGACATCAAGAGGATATCGCGCAAGATGACAGACAATTCAAGGCAATGGCACGAGAACCGACCCTATGTTCTGTTAGGGTACCGCACCACAGTGAGAACATCAACAGGAGCCCCTCCTTACTTGCTGGTGTATGGCACCAAGGCGATGATACCAGCAGAAGTCGAGATACCATCTCTGAGAATCATCAAAGAGACTTAGTTGAAAGATGCTGAATGGATCAAAGGAAGAATGGAGCAACTCGCCCTCATCGACGGCAAGAGACTAAATGCAGTGTGCCACGAGCAATTGTATCAGAGGATAATGGCTAAGGAATTTAATAAGAAAGTTCGAGAGAGATCCTTCGAACCTGGGAAATTGGTACTAAAAAAGATATTTCCCAATCAAGAGGAGGCAAAAGGCAAATTTGCACTAAATTGGCAGGGGCCATACATGGTTCATCGAGTTCTAAATGGAGGAGCATTGATACTGGCAGAAATGGATGGAGAAGTTTGGCCGAAACCAATCAACGCAGATGTTGTCAAAAGATACTACGTATAAGAGCTTGTACTAGTTAATGGTTTCATTATTCTGAAAAACATTATGTAATCTGAACTACGTTACGACCTGATTCCCCAAGTGGGATACGTAGGCAACCTACTCAAGGTTCGGTCGCATAAATATAAAATTTTCACTTTCCCACAAAGCAAACACTGGGGCAGAATTTTTTAGGAACTCTAAAAAATTCCGAGAGGATAAACTTAGTCGACACTGGGGCAGAAATTTTTGAGGACCTCTCGAAAATTTCAAACACAAACTGGGGCAGAATTTTGAGGTCGCCCTCAAAATTCATTTAATGGAGTTTGGAACAGCATGAAGAGTGACAACTATGGCTTTACACAACGCGACTCGTGACTCAATGGGATAAAATATTTCACTTCATTTCTTTCTTAAAAAGGTTTTTCGAAACATTTGCATTATTTACTACTTTGTGCATATCCCTATCAGCTCGGCCAAGATCTCAGCACTCATGGACAGCAAGCGCGAAGCAAGCCAAGAATGCACAAATCAGACCACCCTGCACAACTCACAAATCTTTCTTTGGATGCAGGCACAAAAGATACGAAACTCGGCAACACACGACATACATGATTCAACAAACATTATCAAATTCCTGCCATCACATTTAAATTAGCTGAGGGTACACAGCCCGGAGCATTGATTGAGGGTACACAGCCCGATATCGATTTGTCATTTAAATTAGCTGAGGGTACACAACTCAAAGCGTCGGTTGAGGGTACACATCCCGATATTGATATCCATTTAATTTAGTTGAGGGTACACAACCCGAAGTGTCGATTGAAGGTACACAGCCCGATATCGATTTGTATTTAATTTAGCTGAGGGTACACTGCCTGATGCGTCTATTGAGGGTACTGATGCAATCGAAAATACGAAAGCGATAAAGAGATAAAAGCGAGACGAGACTTACACTAAAGTTCGAGTAGCAATGAAGAACTAGTTCCGTTACACCCCAAACGATTGGAAAGAATCACCTAACACTATGCAACTATCCTCAAGAGTCACGAGGCTCGAGCAAATAGAATGATCGAAGACGGATTGAAGAACAACTTGGATTCATCCAATTGATTTCAAGCCAAAAGTGTTACAAGGTTCAAGAGCATTGCTCATTTAATGTTTTGAGTTCAAGGTAAGCTAAAAAGGCAATAAATTGAGGTAGGGGTGTATTTATAACACCCCAATACAATGTTTACAAGATTCTGGTCCGCTGCTCCTTAAGTTCCCTTCGCGATCGCGTCAGATTATATGCGATCGCGTGGAGAACTTAATGCTGAGACGCGCGATCGCGCAAGACAGAACGCGAGGGCGAAGAACAAAAGAAGACTCTTCGCGATCGCGAAGATGATGCACGCGATCGCGAAGAATAAAATTCCAGCGTTAGGCAGTAAGCTCAGCAGACTTCCCCTGTTTTTGCCCTGTCTTGCTCCCCTGCTTCTTGCACTGTTTCCTGCCCTGTTTCCCCATGGATTGAGCTCCAATGCATTGTCTTTAAGTCTTCTCTCGAGCTCGTATCATCCACGCCTCTTCAAACCAAGTGTAGGTGAGCGTCTTGTATATCCTTGGCTTGACTTCGAGTGAATGGTCTCGATGCAATTTGGGTTGCATCATCCTCCCCTTCTTGAGAAGATTTCGTCCTCGAAATTGAGGCGTCCTCCTCCAAGGTATCATCACCTACATCACAAGAAGTCAAGTCACTAACATTGAAAGTAGTCGACACATTATACGCACCGGGCAAATCTATCACGTATGCATTGTTGTTGATCTTGGACAACACTTGGAATGGTCCATCGCCCCTTGGTGCCAACTTCCCCTTCCTTTGGTTGGGAAATCGTTCCTTGCGGAAGTGCACCCATACCCAATCTCCCTTCTTGAAGTCCACTTTCTTTCTTCCTTTGTTTTTCTTGGTTGGTATCTTCTCATAGGCCTCCTCCAAAGTCTTCCGCGCCTTGGCATGAAGTTCAAGCAATGCTTTGGCCCGAGCTTTACCTTCAAAATCAACAACCATATCCCTTGGCAAAGGGGTAAGATCAAGAGGAATCAATGGGTTAAAACCATAAACACACTCAAATGGAGTCATACCAATCATGCGATGTAAAGTGCGGTTATATGCAAACTCCATGAGTGGTAGCTTATCAATCCAAGTCCCGGCCTTTCCTTTGGTCATAGCTCGAAGTAGAGCTCCCAAAGTCCGGTTCACCACCTCGGTTTGTCCATCGGTTTGAGGGTGGTGGGACGTGGAGAAGAGCAACTTGGTGCCAAGAGCACCCCACAAACACTTCCAAAAATGGCTAAGGAACTTGGAGTCCCTATCACTAACAATGGTGCGAGGCACCCCATGCAATTTCAAGACATGATCAATAAATAAGGAAGCTACATGTTGGGCATCATTAGTCTTTTTGCACGGAATGAAGTGAGCCATTTTGGAGAAACGGTCAACGACAACAAAAATGCTATCGTGTCCTCCTCTAGTCCGGGGTAAAGCCATAACAAAATCCATAGAAAGATCAACCCAAGGACTAGTAGGAATGGGCAAAGGAGTGTATAGACCTTGGTTGTTGGATCTAGACTTGGCCCTCTTGCAATCCAAGCAAGCATTGCAAAATCGCTCCACAAGAGGCCTCATTTTTGGCCAATGGAATTGCTCTTTAAGTATGGCCATAGTCTTACCCACCCCAAAGTGACCCATCAAGCCCCCGCAATGTGCTTCTTGCACTAGCACATCTCTCCAAGAGGACTCGGGGACACACACTCGCCCATGCTTGAAAATGTAGCCATCTACCCATTGGTATTTCTCCACCCTTTCCCCACTCACTAGAGCATCATGAATGCTCTTGAGCTTTGGGTCATGAGCGTACAATGACTTGATACTCTCAAAACCCACAAGTCTAGAAGCGAGAGTGGTGGCAAGAGCGAATTTTCTTGAAAGCGCATCGGCCACAATATTGTCCTTACCCTTTTTGTAATGAATTACATAAGGAAAGGACTCAATGAACTCCACCCACTTGGCATGTCTCTTGTTCAACTTTTCTTGACCTCTTAGATGCTTGAGTGACTCATGGTCACTCTTGATCACAAATTCCCGAGGCCATAGATAGTGTTGCCAATAGGCTAAAGCTCTCACGAGGGCATACAACTCCTTGTCATACGTGGAGTAATTCAAGGTTGCGCCCTTCAACTTCTCACTAAAGTAGGCAACGGGCTTCCCTTCTTGCATGAGAACACCCCCAATTCCCACCCCCGAGGCATCACATTCAACCTCAAAAGCCTTCCCGAAGTCGGGCAGTTGTAGCAAAGGGGCGGTACTCAACCTACCTTTCAATTCTTGGAAAGCTCTTTCTTGAGACTCTCCCCACACAAAGGGTTTATCTTTCTTCACCAACTCGGTGAGTGGTGCGGCAATGGTGCTAAAGCCTCTAACAAAGCGCCGATAGAAACTAGCAAGGCCATGGAAACTCCTCACATGAGAAACGGTGGTAGGAGTAGGCCAATCTCTAATGGCTTCAACTTTGGACTCATCAACTTCCACACCATTGACACTAACAACAAAGCCCAAAAAGACAACCTTTTCAACACAAAAGGCACACTTCTTAAAGTTGGCATAGAGCTTTTCGGCTCGTAGCACTTCAAGCACTTGACTCAAGTGGCCCACATGGTCGTCTATTGACTTGCTATAAATCAATATGTCATCAAAGTAGACGACCACGAATTTGTTGATGAATGGCTTAAGCACGTGGTTCATTAATCTCATGAAAGTGCTAGGTGCGTTGGAGAGGCCGAAGGGCATCACCAACCACTCATATAGACCAAACTTGGTCTTGAATGCGGTCTTCCATTCATCCCCGGGTTTCATCCGAATTTGATGGTAGCCGGACCTAAGGTCTATTTTAGAAAAGACACTCGAACCACTAAGCTCATCCAACATATCATCCAAACGAGGTATGGGGTGTCGATACTTTACCGTGATCTTGTTGACCGCTCGACAATCCACACACATCCTCCAAGTGCCATCCTTCTTTGGAACGAGGATCACGGGCACGGCACAAGGGCTCAAGCTTTCCCTCACCAAGCCCTTTGTAAGCAATTCATCAATTTGTTTTTGCAACTCCCTTGTGTCCTTGGGATTGCTCCTATATGCCGGCTTGTTGGGGATTTGAGATCCCGGGACAAAATCAATTTGATGTTCAATACCTCTCAAGGGAGGTAGTCTATCCGGCATCTCTTCCGGAAACATGTCCTCGTAGACCTTCAAGACATTGTCAATGGCACTAGGAAAAGGGTTAGGGTTAGATAAATAATCACTTTCGGAATTTAAAACCATACCTTTGTGCACTAGGCATATGAGCATCTTGGTGCCATCATTACCTCTCAAAACCTCACCCGGTTGCATCATGGCACACATGCGACCGGTGGAAGATGGTGGAGTCTCGGCCAAAGATTTGGCCACAATCGGGGACTTGGCCTTAGCGGCTTCCCTCAACTCTTTCATGCGCCGATAGTCTTCACTTACTTGTTTCGGAGTCAAAGGTGTAAGCACAAACCTTTTTCCCTCATGTTTCACCGTGTAAGTGTTGGCCCGGCCATCATGAACCACTTGTTTGTCGTATTGCCAAGGCCTTCCAAACAAAAGATGGCAAGCTTGCATTGGCACCACGTCAAACATGTGTTCATCTTGATAGTTTCCAATCTTGAACCTAACTAAGACTTGCTTCACTACCCTCAATTCCCCACACTCACTTAGCCATTGCAAACGGTAGGGGCTCGGGTGTTTAATGGTAGTCAACTTCAATTGTGAGACCAAAGATTGGCTCACCACATTTGCACAACTACCCGAGTCAATAATCATGGAACAAACTTGCCCCTTCACTCTACAACGGGCATGGAACAAGTTCTCCCTTTGCTCATCTTCCCTCTCCTCACTCAACATAGTTCCCAAAATGCGGCGTACCACAAGGAACATATTAGGATCATCCCCCTCCGTCGCTCTCTCTTCACCCTCTCCCTCAACTTCCTCACTCTCCTCCTCATCATCCCCCTCGGGCTCACTTTCCCCCTCATAGACCAACCCATCATCCATTACAATCATTGTTTTCCGGGTAGGGCACTCTTTGGCAAAGTGGCCATAACCCTTGCATTTATGACATTGGAAGGAAGAAGAAGAAGGAGTATTTAAAGTAGTTTTAGAAGTACCTCCAACCTCTTTGTGGTCGCTCTTCGGGGTAGCCTTCTCAAAAGGCTTCTTTACATCTCGACTCCCACTTGCCCCACTAGCATATGGGCTCTTCCATTCTTTGGTGCGAGTTGAAGGAGTGGTAGTGGTAGTACTCCTATAGCGAGGAGCCTTTTCTTCTTTGAGCCATTTCTCGGCTTCAACCACGGCATCACAAACATCTTGTAAGGAGTGAAAGATGTGTAGTCTCAATTGGGATGCAATCTCCCTACTCAAGCCACTTTTGAAACGGATGATAGCTTGTTCCTCATCTTCCGTTTCCATATCAAGAGCCATCCTATTTTTCTCAAAGTCGTTGAAATATTCATCAACGGACTTGTAACCTTGTTTCAATTCATAGAGCCTTTTGAGTTGCTCTTGTCGATACTTGGGAGTCACATATTTGTTGTTCATTATTTCTTTCAACTCTTCCCAAGTAATGTTCACCCGCAACCCAAGTCGTCTCCTTGATCGCTTCATAGATTCCCACCATGTAGATGCATAAGACTCAAATGATGATATAACATAGGTGGCCTTCTTCTCCTCGGTCATATCATTTGTGTCAAAGACCCGCTCTAGTTGGACCTTCCATTCAAGAAACGCTTCCGGATCACTAGTCCCTTTGAAAGGAGGGATAGTGATCTTGACACTATTGAGATTAGTGTCACGACCCCCACGGTGTTGTTCCGGTTGAACCCCATAGTTGTCATCAATATCTTCATATTCCCTTCCCAAGTTCCTTCCCATATAAGCTCTTGGTGGTCCTCGAGCTCGACCACGACCTCTATCTATACCTCGGCCTCCATTCATCGCCCTCCTATTTGGATAGGGAACATCAAAGTAATCATCATCAAGTCCGAGGCCCTCCCCTTCTTGAGCTTCATCAACTTGCTCAAGAGGTGCAATGTTTCTCCGTGGCCTTAGGAATGGAACATCTCCTTGGGGATTGCCCAAGGGTTGGGGATTGCCCAACATTCTTTCTCTAGCAAGAGCCTCATCCCTCAACCGTTGTCGACGAACTAGCTCCGCATAATGATCCGGCTTCATGATGGAATCATCACTAGTGCCTTCATTGGGGTCCTTTTGGACACTCGGGGTCCTCTCCTTTTCAAGAACCTCCATTTTAAGGTTTAGGGCCTTCACCTCGGCTAACAAACTAGCCAAGACGTCGGTGGGAACCTCAATGGTACTCTTTGCTTTCTCCTCCGCCATGTACCTACAACTATCAAAAACAAGAAAGGAAGATTAGAGTAAAAGCCCTCACTCACTCCCTCACTTTGTTTATCGCTCGGGTTCACTCAAGCTTGGGGTTGGTTTCACACAACTTGAAATCAATGGCCTCCTCGTAGTTGCGCAACCTCCTCAATGATCAAACCAAAATACAAGAACCAAATGCTCTTCGGGAAGAGTGGATTCAATGGGACTCGATCAATGCCAAGCTATTTGGTGCGCACTTGAACCAAACAATTACTACGAATCTTCTTTGAAATCTACTCTCCTTCTAGGCACGAGTATCCTAATCGAACGAGGGATTAGTACTAATTGGGTAGAAGTGTTACCCTCAAAGTAGTAACCGAAGTGGCGCGATCAAATGTTCAAAGATCGAATCGCCACTAAACGGATTCGGAATTGGATGAATTTTGGTTTGTGATCTAGAAACTCACCATATTTGATGATGCTATGGGAGTTTTGGTGGTTGGAAACTGTTACGACGCCTTTGCGAACATTCTGTCCAACTTCAGGAAATTCTGGAAATTGGTACCCTTCGCGATCGCGTGCAGAGGGGCGCGATCGCGATGAACAATAATTCGGAATTGGCGCGATAGCGCGAGGTCTTGCGCGATCGCGCAGGTTTGTTCAGCTGAACTAGAAACTCGACAGAAAACAGCAGTTTTGGCACACACAACAACCCAAATTCAACTTATTTCAGTTTTTAAGCTTGCAAGAGGTGTTTTCAACTGTGGTAAACAATCCACAATGGTCCTAGCACAAAAACAACCATCAAACAACTTGTTTTTCAATGATTTTGGGTCAAGTTCTTCAATTTTTCAAAACCTTCAAAGTTCAAAAGTTCGATTTTCACTACAATACTCCAAATGATGTTATGATGGTATCAAATCAACGGGAAAACTATAGCGAACAATCCCCGATACCAAACAACCACAAAATCATAACATCAATTGAGTTCTAGCAAATTTTGCAAATTCTTCAACCTAGGGTTTAAATTTCCACCCTTTGATTTTCAACTCCAAATCGTATTTTGTTGGTTCCCAATTGTCGAGATTACATAAACATACAATCCCCGATAATCAATACCAACAAAATCGTAACAACAAGCGATTTCCTTCAAATTTTTGGGTTTTCAAGTTTTTGAATTTTTTTTTCTTCTTTTTCAATATAACAAGAACAAGAACAAGAAAACAATGCGGAACAAAGATGACAAGCACGAAGAGTAGGACGAGGGCTCGTAAGAACGCAACCCTAGCCTTGCTCTGATACCAACTGATGCAATCGAAAATACGAAAGCGATAAAGAGATAAAAGCGAGACGAGACTTACACTAAAGTTCGAGTAGCAACGAAGAACTAGTTCCGTTACACCCCAAACGATTGGAAAGAATCACCTAACACTATGCAACTATCCTCAAAAGTCACGAGGCTCGAGCAAATAGAATGATCGAAGACGGATTGAAGAACAACTTGGATTCATCCAATTGATTTCAAGCCAAAAGTGTTACAAGGTTCAAGAGCATTGCTCATTTAATGTTTTGAGTTCAAGGTAAGCTAAAAAGGCAATAAAATGAGGTAGGGGTGTATTTATAACACCCCAATACAATGTTTACAAGATTCTGGTCCGCTGCTCCTTAAGTTCCCTTCGCGATCGCGTCAGATTATATGCGATCGCGTGGAGAACTTAATGCTGAGACGCGCGATCGCGCAAGACAGAACGCGAGGGCGAAGAACAAAAGAAGACTCTTCGCGATCGCGAAGATGATGCACGCGATCGCGAAGAATAAAATTCCAGCGTTAGGCAGTAAGCTCAGCAGACTTCCCCTGTTTTTGCCCTGTCTTGCTCCCCTGCTTCTTGCACTGTTTCCTGCCCTGTTTCCCCATGGATTGAGCTCCAATGCATTGTCTTTAAGTCCTCTCCCGAGCTCGTATCATCCACGCCTCTCCAAACCAAGTGTAGGTGAGCGTCTTGTTTATCCTTGGCTTGACTTCGAGTGAATGGTCTCGATGCAATTTGGGTTGCATCAGGTACACAGCCCGATATCGATTTGTCATTTAACTTAGCTGAGGGTACACAACCAGATATTGATTTGTCATTTAAATTAGCTGAGTATACACAGCCCAAAGCGTCGGTTGAGGGTACACAGCCCGATATCGATTTGCATTTAATTTAGCTGTGGGTACACAACCTAAAGCGTCGGTTGAGGGTAGAGAGCCTGATATCGATTTGTATTTAATTTAGCTGAGGGTACACAACCCGAAGCGTTGATTGAGGGTACACAGCCCGATATCGATTTGCGTTTAAATTAGCTGAGGGTACACAGCCCGATATCGATTTTTATTTAAATTAGCTGAGGGTACACAGTCCGAAGCGTCGGTTGAGGGTACACAGCCCAATATCGATTTTCATTTAAATTAGCTGAGGGTACACAGCCCGAATCGTCGGTTGAGGGTACACAGTCCGATATCGATTTGCATTTAAATTAGCTGAGGGTACACAACCCGAACTGTCGGTTGAGGGTACACAGCCCGATATCGATTTGCATTTAAATTTGCTGAGGGTACACAACCCGAAGCGTTGGTTGAGGGTATACAGCCCGATATCGAGTTGCATTTAAATTTGCCGAGGGTATGCAGCCCGAAGCGTCGGTTGAGGGTACACAGCCCGATATCGATTTGTCATCTTAATTCCTTGCGGAGGGTACACAGCCCAATGCATCGACTGAGGGTACACAGCCCGACGTCAAATCTAACACTTGACAGCAAAGGACACACAGTCAGGCATAGCAGAGACAACTACATACAGTAAAAATCCTGGAGAGACGGTCCAACCCGACAAGAAGGTACGTTCTACTTTCGCTTATAAATACATCGTTTTGCAGACTCATCTTTATTGCAGGGAATACACTCAGACAAGGCGAACATTATGACCTAATTTCCCCCACAGTTTCTATAAGTCATAGGCACTCCTCTAGAGTCGTGACAAAATTGGCCGTACTGTGAACGTCTTTGCCTGAAGATTCTTTCATCATCCCCGGGCAAAGAGGGGCAGCTGTTGACACCCAATTTTACCCCTCCTATTTTTAAAGCAATGATTTTCAAATTATACCCACGATCATGTATTTACTTTCGCCCTGTCCATTCTTTCAAATTATCTTCCTATACAAGTCTACCAATCAAATCCATTTTTGAAAACATCATCACAAACCATAGCCATTTTTACAAAATGTGCGTTCCTAACCAAAATTCCGCAGTTACTTCTATTTTTTGACAAAAATTATCCAATTTTTTTAAAATCCCAAGGTTATATTTGCATAAGCTCCCCTAGTCATTCTAAGGCTTTAAAATTAATTCCATAATTTTCCTATGATTTTATACCTATTTTATACAATTTTTATGCTTATTTTATACTAAAATTACTCCTAATATACACTATTTATACACTATATATACATATATATGCATCTATACGCATATGTACACGTGTGCCTACACATCACTATATTTTTAACACTTCAGCGCCTACATGGATTGATCTCAGCCGTCCACGTGTACCATCCGACGGCTGAGATCAAAACTTTCCTTTTATTTCCCAAACGACCCCAAACCCCTCGCCTATTCCCATTCCCCTCACCTCACCCCGATAAGGACTTTCTATCTCTCTCTCATTGGTGAAATGTCATGCCACCACTGTCGATTGATTTTTCGGTCAATTTGGCCGTCCAAATTTAGGAAAAATGGTGTCACTGTACTGCCCTCGTCACCTGCTACAAAACCCATACACTTTCGACAACATTCGGACGAGATCATTTCCTAACCCTCTTCGACGGAGTCTGCACCACCGAAAAATGTCTCCAACGCGGTCCAGGTTGTTCTAACTAACGCTATCACCTGAAATGGGGTAAGAAATTCCCCATGCGACTTCAGTTAGGACGGGTCGATTTGACCCGACTCCGATTCGAAAACAATAACCCTTTGTTTTCTTTCCTCATTGTCGTGAATGCCTTTTATGCGTGATTTGTTTAATTTCACTGATTAACTATGTATTAGCATGATTATTTGACTATTTACTCCATGTTAGTCGATTAGGGCAATGTCTTCATGATTTAATCATTTTGTTTAGTCTATTGAGTAATATTTCTGTGAGCTTTTGGTATGCCTGGATTCGACATATGTATTAGTCCAATTTCTATGTCACCTTCATTAAATTCAAAACTTTGAATCCAAGATTGATGTTTGCAGTAGCTTTCCTATCTAAATACATAACTCATTTTCTATGAAAGTGTGATTGTTAAGGCTGAAATTCTTATAGTAGCATAGCATACGTGATTAGAGGACCCTAATTTGCTAAATTTGAACTTTTTTTTGGAAATCTGTTCTAGTAATTGGTTAGCATCAATTTAAGATTTGATTGGAATTTGTCAATGCAATCAAGGGGATTCCGAGCCTAAATCAGTCTAGAACATCCTTGTACACTATTTTCTGAATCTAGACAGTGTTTAAGTTAAAAAGGGAAGTCCAATTTGATTTAGGAGTGGGTATTGCGTTTTATTTTGGAAGATTGATTGATCTAATTTTGGAAAATATACTTAGGGGTGATTACCCTGTTTTGGAACAATATTTCCTGACCATTCTTAACCTTCACCCGTTTGAATTTAAATTCCCACACTTACACCTATATAAACGGGGGCCTCTCATTCACTAAGGGGAGTTCTCTACACAGAAGCATATAGAATACTTCACATACATGCACTTCTCTCTCTCTTTCCTGACTATCTTTCAAATTCATTGGAAGACCCCTATTTTGTTGGCTTTCTGGTTCGGCTTTCTTGCAAGTACTAGGCATCACCTACAACTCTGTTTACTTATTTCTTTACTGTCAAAAGGTATTTCTTCTTCTTCTTCTTCCTGACTATCTACTGCATATGTCTTTCTATTTGTCTACGCCTGGACAGTTTGTTTGCTTCACCCCCATCTGTGTTTGCCTAATTTATACTGCTTATGTTTGTTTAAACATTGCATATTTAGATTCTGGCTTTGTTAGTTCTTGTTAACCCTTGTCCAGTTGATTAGGATGATCCAACAAGATCATACCAGTTTTGTTAAAGTGCAGGAGCATTGGTTGCACCCTATTGATAGGGGTTTCTGCAGCCTATCTTAGCAGTTCTTCTTAGTTTGATAAAGCCTCAATACATACTTTCCTTTCCCTTCCCCTGCTAATCTCTCTCTTGCAGTCCATAAGGATGGCCTTAGGGGCTATACTAGGCCTCAACCTGCAGGTTTCTAAATGCCCTATAAGGGCTTCCCTATCCTGGAACATCCAGGCTTGAACATGCCCTATTTTGAACACATACATGGCCTTATCTGGCCACTACTGTTTCTCTGTTCTTTCCCCTTTTAGAGACTGCGCCTATATGTGTATATTTGATTAGGATTCCTGCTTGTAACTTGTTTAACATAGGGAACACAACTACTATGCTGTGTATTGGGCTATTCAGGAGCCTTCTCTCAATCCCTTCTTCTACGTGTTGCATCACTTAAAGTCATGACATTTTGAAATCATTATAAGTATCTTTCCGATTGAAAATTAAGTTATTTGGTCTTCTTTTAAGTCTGCATATTGTGAGCAAAACCTCTGAAAGTTGAGATTACTTTTACTTAGAATCGAAACACTGAAAAGCATGTTCATTTCACGACAAATCTGGAATTTAATTAAAATAGGGGTTGTTTGTGTTATAACTGCTTAAACTGGATTGGTTTTCTGAAAACTAAGACTGCCCCTCTTTGCATAAATGATCCAAGCCCTAACTATTTTTAAATACGACCTTTATATGTGTCAAAACTATTTTATTGCTTTAAAACTCCTATGCACTAATCTAATAGTGTATAGGGGTGTATAAGTGATAATGGTCAACTATACAAGTGGATAAATGTTTTATAAAGCTTAAAACTACTAATTATCCATGTATTTGCGTGATTATACTTATATCTATGTGCGACAGCCTCCTTATTTGCATTTCTGTGCTTTGTGTAACTCATTTTCGAAAATAGCCCCCTTCATCTATATATTTTTCAAAACTGACCCCTAAAATAGCCATTAAGAGTAGGGCTCGACAATTAATGATGAGTCACACCGACTGATGCAGCCCGATCACGTGCTGATCAAGTGATCGATCCACCGAGGAGACCGATGACAAGAAGCCAAGCCAAGCTGCTGCACGATGTGCACGTTCACTTAGCCTGGCCGAAGGAAAACAATTGCTCCGAAGCTGAGTGGCCGTGCTCAAGAATCGAAGGCATTATCTTCAGATTTGAGCCCGAAGGCAAAGTGAACGAGGACAATGAGCTCGAAGACAATTGAGCGTCCGAAGGCAACAAATGTGTGCTCGAGCAGACAATCGAGAACCGAAGCCAAGGCTTACCGAAGTCAAAGTCTGCCGAACACATTTTAACTCAGCCCTACGTGGCTTATTTCTATTGGTCAACTGTGACCTATTTACTAGTTTACCCTTAGTATTTCCTATATAAACACTGTTTCCTTTCATTGTAAGTAGCTAGTTTTTGAACATTGATGAATTGAATGAAAGTGCCGAGCACATTTCTTCTTGTCTCCGTCGTGAGCAAAACCCCGGTGAGGGCTTTTAAGGACTTGTGGCTTTCGGTTAGTCCGATTGAACATTCCTCTTGATCATTCAGTTTGCAAGAGGCAATGTTCTCTTGAGGATTGTTGCATAGTATAGGTGATCCTTGTATCCCTTTTGATTGAGCTTTGAGACAGGTTCCTCACTGTTCTTTCGAAAGAAGCAAGTTTTGTCTTGCTTTTATCTTTATCTTTATTGTTTGTTCTTCCGCGTTTGTGCTAGCAACCCCTTCGGGAATTGCATTGCACCATCTTGGTATCAGAGCACGGTTTGGGGTTGTTTCTACAACCCCAAATCCTGTTCACGTTATCTTTATTTTCGTGCGTATGTGTCTCTGTTTTCCTTTTCGAATTCTGATTTGATTTTTGTTACTGTTGGTGTTATTATTTACAAAAAAAAAAGTGTTAAAAGAAAAATTCAAAAATTGTGTTTGATTGTTGGTTGTTTGGGAAAACAACCATAGATTCTTGTTCACCATCGAGTTCCGAATCCAACAAGTACCCGACGTACCAATTTCGTGACCAGGGTTTCTTGGTGAATTTTTGGACTGTTTTGAGCTTTGATGGTGACTGAACTCGAACCCCACTGTGTTTGGAAGAAACCGGTGAAGATTGGTGGTTCTTGAGTGATTCGGGTTTGTTTGTTGCTCAAAAATCGAAGCTCTGAGTTTAAATCGATGTCCGTACACCGGAAATTGTTACAACATCGTAACAGTGTACGACACGAACGAGCTGAATTCTAGTTCGAAGAACTCCGTTTGATTTCCTCCGTTGTTGTTTGGAACCGGAGTTGAAAGAGCAACTCAGATCTGTTGAATTTCGTGGTCAGTGAACCGAAGTTGTTGCGTCCGTACGCCGGAGCAAGGTCACTGTTCCATTGAAGAAGAAAGGGGTTAAATTTTTAACATCAAAGCCCCAGGTGAAAATTGTCGGCTGAAAAGGGAAAGTGGATAAGGTAAAACCCTATCCGTACCAAGGAGGGACCACTCTTGTACGGACAGGAGTGGGTGTGATCGAAAAAGATTCCAAAAGGGAATCAAAAGGGTAGATTCTCCTAGGTTCTCACTTTCTTTCGTGTCAAAATTCTAGTTGGTGGATCTTTTGAGTAATTGTCCTACTCAAGGTCGTACTAACTCTGTTAAGCTGATAAGAATTCGTGCGAAGGGTGACCGAAGTCCAAACTTTCGTAGATATTCTTTTGACTCCCCGAGCTCAGTTAAAAAAAAAGCGTCCGTTCCATCGAGTCGAACATCACTTCACTCTTCCCGAAGAGGCAGTGACTATTGTCGAACTTGAAGGATCTTAGAGGACCGATCAATTGGACGAGCCACTGTTAACAAGTCTTTGAGTGATCAAAAAAAACCGAACCCATAAATTGAGTGGACCCGAGTGCCACCCATCAAAGGTGAGGGAGTGTGTGAGGTGATTTCTAACCCTAACATTTGTTTGATCTTTGACTTGTGCAGGTACAATGGCTGGAAACGATGGCAAAAGCATTGAAAAGCCTGAATTGTCGTTAGCCGATCTCATGGCTGCGATACAAGGCATCAGTGCCGAAGTAAGAGGAGTGAGTGCTCGAGTAGCTAACCTCGAGCAGGGAAGTGCGTCCGCGGCCACGCATGGGTCCGGTGCTGGAACAAGCGAATCCACTCCGATGAAACCTGATCTGTATGCTGAGCTTCTTCGACAACATCAGTTGACGAGTGAAGCAATTCGAAGAGAGCTTAACTTGGGCAATCCCCAAGCACAACAAAACTTGGGCAATCCCCAAGCTGGAAATCAAAACTTGGGCATTCCCCGAGGAGAAAGAATACCACCTCCAGTGGCCCGAAGAGATTTTGGAGCCGTTGCCGAGGAGGTTGAGGAAGAGGAATTTCCCGATGACGAATATGAGCGTGAGCCGCCATTCGCTCAACGAAGGCAAGCTCACCGAGGACGTGGAAATTTCCGAGGTCGAGGCCGAGGCGCAAATGTTGAAAGAAATATTGAGCGTGAGGCTAATGATCGAGAAGATGAGTTTCCCGAACAGGCTAGAGCTGTTCGAGACTCAAACCTGAACAGTGTCAAGATCACTATTCCACCCTTTAAAGGAACTAGTGATCCCGATGAGTATCTTGAATGGAAGCTTAAAATGGAGCGCATCTTTGAAACAAATGAGATGACCGATGAGAGAAAAGCTGCCCATGCCATTGCTTCGTTCGAAGCTTATGCATCAACATGGTGGGAATCTGACAAGAGGCATAGAAGAAGAAATGACTATCCAGTAGTCAATACGTGGCCACAGTTGATGAGAGCGATGGATGGTAAGTACTTGAGTGCCAAGTACAGGCAAACTCAAATGCAAAAGCTCTATGAGTTAAAGCAAGGGTCCAAGTCTGTCCAAGAGTACCACGATGAGTTCGAAAAGGTTCGATTGAATCTTGATCTGGTCGAAGACGAAGAGCAAGCCATTATCAGATTCAAAAATGGCTTGGCTAGGGATGTGTCATCTCATTTGAGACTCCACGTGTACCACACGTTGGAAGATCTGTTCGATGCTGCCACCGAAGCTGAAAAATTGGTGAAGGACGATAAGGCAAACCGGTATCGAGGAGTTACTACCTCTACTCCTTTGAACCGAAGTAAAGAATGGAAGAGTCCAAACCAAGCAAGTGCTAACACTGTTCGAGATTCGAAGAGACCCTTCGAAAGAGGTGTGACCGTTAACCAACCAAGAGAAGTAGGAGGTAAAGTTCAACTCAACTCTCCTAGTGCTTCAAATATTCAGTGTCACAAATGCAAAGGTTATGGTCACATGGCAAAAGAGTGTCCAACTCGCAAAGTTATGCTTCTGCTCGAAGATGGAACCGTCCATGAGCAAGCGAGTGACACCGAGGAGGAAATTATCGAGGAGACTGATCGAGCTGAAGATGATGATGATCATGAGGCTGCCGAAGCTGATCATCCGGAAATGTTTCTTGTGGTTCGAAGGAATTTGAGCTGCATGACTCTTGAGGAAGAGGACAACCAAAGAGAAAACCTCTTTCATGCCCGATGTCGAGTGAGGGGAAAGGTGTGTTCGATGATCATTGATTCCGGTAGTTGTGCCAATGTAGTGAGCCAAACTTTGGTTTCACAAATGGGATTACCTACGATGAAGCATCCCCACCCTTACAAGTTACAATGGCTGAATGAGTGTGGAGAATTGAGAGTTGTCAAACAAGTGTGGATCAAGTTCAAAATTGGAGAGTATCAAGATGAAATGATATTTGATGTGGTTCCGATGCAAGCTTGTCATTTGCTATTGGGTCGACCATGGCAGTATGACCGAACAGCTATTCACAATGGCAGATCCAACACTTACACTGTGAAGCTTGATGGGAAGAGTTTCGTACTCAAACCCTTGTCTCCAAAACAAGTCACCGAGGACTATAAACGGATGAAAGAATTGAAAGAAGCGGCCAAAGCTAAGCTTCCGATGGGAGCAAA
This sequence comes from Petunia x hybrida, assembly GCA_037355625.1. Lineage (NCBI taxonomy): Eukaryota > Viridiplantae > Streptophyta > Magnoliopsida > Solanales > Solanaceae > Petunia > Petunia x hybrida. Next base: position 2,196,604 of record JBBBVM010000071.1, read on the forward strand.
ATTGGGGCCCGAAGAAACAAACTCACCGATCGAAGTGAAGGGAATTTGTGCAATCACGCAACCCGGTGAGATCTTACGAGGCAACGACCACGGTCAGATGATGATTTGCCTCGTGCACAAGGGTATCCTTCTAAACTCTAATGATGATTTTTCTAATGATAACCCTTTGCCTTTGTTTGTTCATAAAGTTTTGCAGGACTTCGAGGACATGTTTCCCGAGGAAATGCCAGGTGGATTACCTCCGTTGAGAGGAATCGAGCACCAAATTGACTTCGTACCAGGGTCTCAAATCCCTAACAAACCTGCATACCGGTGTAATCCCGAAGACACCAAAGAGCTCCAACGGCAGGTTGATGAATTGCTGAACAAGGGCCTCGTTCGTGAGAGCTTGAGTCCTTGCGCCGTTCCTGTTATCCTTGTCCCGAAGAAGGATGGAACATGGCGAATGTGTGTTGACTGTCGAGCAGTCAACAAAATAACGGTAAAGTATCGTCATCCTATCCCTCGATTAGATGACATGCTAGATGAGTTAAGTGGCTCCTCATGCTTTTCGAAGATAGACCTCAGGTCCGGTTACCATCAGATCCGAATGAAACCCGGAGATGAGTGGAAAACCGCATTCAAGACCAAATTCGGTCTCTATGAATGGTTGGTGATGCCTTTTGGCTTATCCAATGCACCGAGCACATTCATGCGACTGATGAACCATGTGCTCAAACCGTTCATAAATAAGTTTGTTGTCGTTTATTTCGATGACATACTTGTTTATAGCAGAACCGTGGATGAACATGTCGACCACCTAAGGCAAGTACTTGAAAAGCTTCGAGAAGAGAAGTTGTATGCCAACTTCAAGAAATGCGCCTTTGGTGTCGATCGTGTAGTCTTTCTTGGATTTGTTGTCAGTGCTAATGGTGTCGAAGTCGACGAATCAAAAGTCGAAGCCATCAAAGATTGGCCAACTCCCACCTCGGTATCACAAGTTCGTAGCTTCCATGGCTTAGCTAGCTTTTACCGAAGGTTTGTTCGTGACTTTAGCACCATGGCAGCTCCTTTAACCGAGCTGGTGAAGAAAGACAATCCATTTGTGTGGGGAGAATCCCAAGAGAGGGCTTTCCAAGAGTTGAAGCGGAGGCTTTGTTCTGCCCCGTTGTTGCAACTCCCTGATTTCGGCAAAGCATTCGAAGTCGAGTGTGATGCGTCTGGAGTTGGGATCGGAGGAGTGCTGATGCAAGAATCGAAGCCGATCGCTTACTTTAGCGAAAAGCATAAGGGTGCAACTTTGAATTACTCTACGTATGACAAAGAGTTGTATGCCCTCGTTCGAGCACTCGCCCATTGGCAGCATTATTTGTGGCCTCGAGAGTTTGTGATCAAAAGTGATCATGAGTCTTTGAAACATCTCCGAGGTCAGGAGAAATTGAATCGAAGACATGCCAAGTGGGTTGAATTCATTGAAAGCTTTCCCTATGTAATTCATTACAAAAAGGGAAAAGATAATGTTGTGGCCGATGCGCTATCAAGGAAATTTGCCTTAGCGACCACTCTCGCCTCTAGGCTCATGGGATTCGAAAGCATCAAGTCGATGTACGAGGACGATCCCAAGCTGAAATGTGTTCGAGACGCAATCTTGAGTGGCCGAAAGGTTGAGAAATATCAGTGGCATGATGGCTACCTCTTCAAAAATGGGAGGGTTTGTGTGCCAGTGTCATCGTGGAGAGAGCTCTTGGTTCGAGAAGCTCACTCAGGTGGACTAATGGGGCACTTCGGTGTCGATAAAACTCTTGGTATCTTGACCGAGCAGTTCCATTGGCCCAAAATGCGACGAGATGTAGAAAAGCTTTGCAACGCTTGTCTCGTTTGCAAGAAAGCAAAATCGAAGTCCAACCCTCATGGATTGTACACCCCGTTGCCTGTGCCTGATCGACCTTGGGTTGATATATCCATGGACTTTGTCTTGGGGTTACCGAGGTCGGGGGGAGGACATGATAGCATCTTCGTTGTGGTTGACCGTTTTTAAAAAATGGCTCACTTTATTCCTTGCAAAAAGTGTGATGATGCACAGCATGTAGCTACATTGTTTGTTTCTAATGTGTTAAAATTGCATGGTGTACCTCGTACTATTGTGAGTGATCGAGACTCGAAGTTCTTGAGTCATTTTTGGAAGTGTTTATGGGCTGCCCTCGGCACCAAGCTACTATTCTCGACGTCTCACCATCCTCAGACTGATGGACAGACCGAGGTAGTTAACCGAACCTTGGGATCGTTGCTTCGGGCAATGACCAAAGGGAAGGTTGGAAACTGGGCTGATCGTTTGCCCATAATGGAGTTTGCATACAATCGAACGGTGCATAGAATGATCAACATGACCCCGTTTGAATGTGTGTATGGCTTTAATCCTTTGATTCCACTTGATTTAACCCCATTGCCTCGAGATTCTGCTCTTGATTTTGAAGGTACTCGAAGAGCAGCTGCCTTGATCGAATTGCATGCAAAGGTGAAGAAGAACCTCGAGGAGGCCTATGCAAAGGTTGCCTTAAAGAAAAACAAGGGGCGTAAAAAGTTGGAATTAAAGAAGGGAGATTGGGTTTGGGTTCACTTCCGAAAGGAACGCTTCCCGAACCAAAGGAAAGGAAAGTTGGCTCCTCGAGGGGATGGTCCATTTCAAGTGTTGACCAAGATCAACAACAATGCCTACGTGATCGACCTCCCTGGTGAGTATAACGTGTCCAACACCTTTAATGTTGCTGACTTAGTTCCTTGTGTTGTAGGTCCAACTTCGGAGGACGAGGAGGACTTGATTTCGAGGACGAAATCTTCTCAAGAAGGGGAGGATGATGCAGCCCGATCACGTGCTGATCAAGTGATCGATCCATCGAGGAGACCGATGACAAGAAGCCAAGCCAAGCTGCTGCACGATGTGCACGTTCACTTAGCCTGGCCGAAGGAAAACAATTGCTCCGAAGCTGAGTGGCCGAGCTCAAGAATCGAAGGCATTATCTTCAGATTTGAGCCCGAAGGCAAAGTGAACGAGGACAATGAGCTCGAAGACAATTGAGCGTCCGAAGGCAACAAATGTGTGCTCGAGCAGACAATCGAGAACCGAAGCCAAGGCTTACCGAAGTCAAAGTCTGCCGAACACATTTTAACTCAGCCCTACGTGGCTTATTTCTATTGGTCAACTGTGACCTATTTACTAGTTTACCCTTAGTATTTCCTATATAAACACTGTTTCCTTTCATTGTAAGTAGCTAGTTTTTGAACATTGATGAATTGAATGAAAGTGCCGAGCACATTTCTTCTTGTCTCCGTCGTGAGCAAAACCCCGGTGAGGGCTTTTAAGGACTTGTGGCTTTCGGTTAGTCCGATTGAACATTCCTCTTGATAATTCAGTTTGCAAGAGGCAATGTTCTCTTGAGGATTGTTGCATAGTATAGGTGATCCTTGTATCCCTTTTGATTGAGCTTTGAGACAGGTTCCTCACTGTTCTTTCGAAAGAAGCAAGTTTTGTCTTGCTTTTATCTTTATCTTTATTGTTTGTTCTTCCGCGTTTGTGCTAGCAACCCCTTCGGGAATTGCATTGCACCACCGACCCTAGATGGCTAACATTTCGCTTCAAACACAAAACCCGTTTGATTTTGGCCTAAATCTGAAAACCGTTTACAAAACTGCTTAGTTTTGCAAAACGGTCTATTTGCGCTAAAACTGTTTAAAAGGCTGAAATTGCATGATTAAGCTGAATTGTTGCACATCTTGTAGATTTAACCACTATATATGATTAGGCATTTGAATTAGAGGCCTTGAAATGCGATTAGGCGTGAAATAGGTCGTTTTGTGTAAAACTTAAAGCCCATTCTCATGTGTATTGTTTAAATTTGCATAGTTATATTTATTCCCATACATTAGATAGTAAAGTGACCTTTTAAGTTAGTATAGCTTATAATGACGCTCGCGACATTGCTAAAACATCCCAAAATATAGACTCGGGGAGGAACCACCTTTCGTGGGACTTGGGGAAGTGCCTAACACCTTCTTCCCCCAGTCATTTGGACTTCTTACCCTTTTGAATCTCTGAAACTAGACTAGTGTAACTATGAACTCGACCTTAGATGCTTAGGTGGCTTAATACACCTAGAAAACTATATTAGGTGGCGACTCCAATTCTTTAACTCAAACGAGTTACCCAGTCAAATCCGAAACTCGACTCGCCTCGAGTTGAGTCTAAAATCGGGTGCGACAGTTGTTGACACCCAATTTTGTCTCTCATTTTTCTAAAATTGGCTATAATTTAACTTAAAGGTGCAAGTTGACTATTTGTGCAAAATATTCATTAGAAAACATGCTATATGTGCGTTATCTTTTGCTTATATATTACATACTTAAATGTGGCTATATTATGTAATTTTGCATCATTTAGGCTATTTATCAAAATATAGTTGTTTGTGTAATTTAGTGCAATTATAGCATTTAATATATCATTGTGTTTTTTGTGCAATTTAATACATTTAATAAATATTTATGGTTATTTATATTTAATTAATTTAATTTGTATCCTATTTTGCTTTTTGTATGCGCATTTCGTTTTTTATTTGTTTTATTCTATACAGTATATATATGTATTGATATCTTTATTTATTTTATTTATGTTGCAGTTATTAATTTAATTATCAGTCCAATATTGTCTGTCTCCTGCTCATTTCATTTTGTAATCCTGACGTAGTAGTCCAAATTCCATTTTATTAATTCATCCATATTTCAAAATTCCCACCAAATTCTTTATTTATTTCCATTTATCTTTATTGACTTTTTGAATTATGTTTTTCTCTTTATTCAAAATACCCCATTTTCAATATCAAATACATTCTTTTTATTTGAAATTTAAAAGCGAATATTCTTTTTTGGCAAAATCCCCTAAATCACTCTCTTACCTTCCCTATTTTAGAAAAAAATTCAAAATTAAGAATCTTATCCCTTCAATTATGCCTAAATTCCCCAACAGCTATTTTTGAATCTCTTTTCTTTAAAAAAGAGAAACCCACAAAACAATAGACACGTACATCAGCATATACAGCAACACACCCAACTACACCAGCGAGCCCCACCTCTCTTCTTCCCTAAAACCATCAAAAGCACAATACAAAAAATCGATAAAAAGCTCACAATACACCCACATCTTCTCAGTGTCACATACACACCAATACATACGCCTGAGTCTTCTTACACACACATTACAAAAATCCTCTAAACACACATATATTATTATACCCAGTGAGGAAAACTTTTACACACAACATACACACATTTACAAATGATAACAGAAACATAGGGGGTGGGGCATTCGCAGATCGAAAAAGAGGATCGGGGACGGGGAATAATAAACCACCGGCTACGGCTGGGAACACATTTAAAATCCATCAATAGCCATCTGATTGCCTCACTGTGTTCTGATCTGATTTTGTTGCAGGAATTGAAATAGAGATTGAGGAGTCGCAGCAATGCCGCGAGGCTCGCAGAGAACCTCGTCGGCGGTCGCTTCCCTTTGGCCGTTGCCTCGCTGAAATTTCCTTGCTTTCTCTGTTACCCATTTATGTCGTGGATCGATTTCTAGGTTTTGATTGTTATCCTCTTAAAACGTGTTTATATTATGGTTACTGAGACTAACATTGTGTTTATGCAGTGGTTTGGTTGAATTATCCTCGATGAGTCGCGGGATTGTTTTTGATACATTTATGACTGTCTGCTTGTTGATATACTAATATGTTGGGATTATTTGTTGCCTTCTCATGCCTATTTTGCTATCTTACTCTTTGGTTATGGTTTTGCTGATATTGTTGTCTTTATGCAGTGAGCCCATTCATTTTTGTTAAATGGTTGCTTCTGATGCTTATTGATTTGAAAAAAAGAAAAACATATTTACATATATTGAGCCATCGGGACTAATTTGAACACGATACTGCACTTGAATAGTCCTATCCCCATGTCCCTATAACAAAAAGGCTATAATGACATATATAAGCTTCAGTTGCAAAACGAGCCGGCGATGGAGCGGTGGGACCGGTACTTGGCATGGCAACCAGAGGGCCCCCGTGTTTGAGCCATACCGACGTCCCTAACCTCTACCGGATTCATACATACCTGCGCCAACACTTTCATAAAATCTATTTTCCCCTTTATTTTATTATTATTATTGATATTTTATACTATTATTATTATTATTATTATTAATTTTATTAATACTAATTCATTTTCTTTATATTTTTGCGAGGTTTATGTTGAATGAAGGCAATTAATAAAAAGAACTCTTCACTTTACCATTATTACTCTTTATTATTATCACCCATATTACTAACATTTTTATTGCTATTATTCCTTATTACTATTTTTATTATTATTTTCATTATTCTCGTTATTATTATTTATTAATATTATTATTATTATCATTATTATTCTTATTATTAGTATTCATTATTATTTTTATTGTTGTTATTATTATTAATCGTCGTACTAATTTATTTTGATATTTTGCGAGGTACATTTAGATGAACAATCTTGAAGATGATGCTCCCGAAAATACCTTTTAAATTATATTATTTTCATTTTATTTAGATTTACTAACTAATTTGATTTATTTTTTGCAAGGTCTATTTCGTTGAAGTGCTCCAAAGATGATAAGGATCAAACGTGGAAACAATAAAGTAAAGATAAAAGCGAGACGTGGCTCGAACGAATAATCCAAGTAGCACCGAAGAACTAGTTTCGATACACTCCGGGATATTGTCAAGGAACACCTACACTAGTCTACTACCCTCGAGTTACACCCGAAACCAGCAAGTAGAATGATCGGGGAGGGGTTGATGTTCATCCAGAATCCACTAGAAGAAAACAAGTCCCAAACAAGGTTGTTTCATTAACCCAAGAGTTCAATTCTTCACAAAAACTCATCATTCATAAAAACTAGCTAAGTAATGAAATAAGCTATTTGTAGAGGTTTATAAGCTTCAAGTAAAAGGTCTGTAATGTCCACAAGCTAGGCTTTAAGTTAGTAGACCATGCAAGGCCAAAATAGTAAAAAGATACCAAAAATATCGGGTGTCTAACGTTTGGGCGGAGCGTCCACAAAGTTGATCACTGAGCTGGGGTGTGCGGAACGCCTGGCCATTGGGCGGAGCGCGTGGGCCATGTGTATCTCAGGCGGGGCTCCTGCTTTGCCTAGGCGGAGTGCCTGGCCTGGGAGCTTCTTGACGCGTCTTCAATTCACCTCCAACGCTCTCGACTTCTAGTCCTTTGCACCCTTCAAGCTTGGTACATGTTGGAAAGTGTCTTGGCTCGATTGGCCCCGCATCATCCTCCCCTTCTTGAAGAGATTTCGTCCTCGAAACCAATGCGTTCTCGTCCATGGCATCATCTCCTCGGGGTGCCCAATGCTCTCTTCCATCGTAATCCTTGATCGTCACTTTAACATAGGTTTCTTCCAAGATCTCCCTTGCCTTAACATGGAGCTTAGAACCTACAAGCAACGACAAGCAAACACCAAACTTCCTACCATGAAAGTAGGTTAGTGCAAGAAGTGTGGAAAACACACTCTTGTGGTATAACCAAGCATCAATAATAAGCACAAAAAATCTCCAAGGAGATCATCAAGTACTTGGTTCAATGAAAACATGCACTCAACACAATAATGAGCAAATAGGTCATGGGGACATGGAAAATGCAAGATCAAGCTATCAAACCCCGTGAACCTTAAGCTCAAGATCAACAAACCAATCCCTCCGCAAAATGTGAGAAACATGTGGAGTAGAGTGAGTCAAATAACCCAATCTACAAGTAGCATCAAGTACTCCACTCCCCTTCTTTCGAGCATACTTAATCATACCAAGGGATTCCTCCTCACCCCCAATTTCATCGCCTACGCAACCCTTCCCACAAGACAAACTATCAAGAAAGGTATTGATAATGGTCTCTTCTTCAGTATAACCCAAACAAGCAATAGTAGGGTCACTCAAAGATTCATTTACCTCATTCAAATTCTCACACAATGGGTTGCCTAAGGAGTCAAACCCGTCACACCATGGGGGTTCCATTTGACTAGCCACCCTAGTCCGATACAAGTCTTTACCACTAATGAGGATGCCTTCAAACAATGGATTAGTAAAAACATGCATCTCAATATCATGATCAAGCATAGACAAGTTATCAAGACTAGGTTCATTACTCTCACTTGAGGAGTCATCATAGATAACCTTGTCCAATTCATGCAATTTGGACTCCTCAAGGTCACTACTATCCTCACCATAACACATTGGTCCACCAAATAGAAGCATATCAATAAGGGAATGATCAACTATCTCATCTTCCCCTGATGCGGGGCAAACCACCACCACAAGACCCTTTACGAGAAGCCAAGCCAAGACAATTCATGATGCTCACTTATACTTGATTCGGAGGGGCGTTGATGATACGAGCTCGGGAGGCCATTGGAAGATCATACACTTGAGTTCGTTGGAAGGAGGAATGGGAAGTGTCAGGCCCCAGGCGGAGGGCCCAGAGCCTTAGGCGGAGAGCCCAGAATGGGCAGCCCCTGGGCGGAGCGCCCAGCTACTAGGCGGAGCGCCTCACCACTTTGACAGTGGTGCTCACCAGGCGGAGCGCCCAGCTCCAGGGTGGAGCGCCCAACATGCTGATTTGCCTAGCTTTTTGTGTGAACTTCCTATTTTGACCCTAGCTAGTTCTATTGTATTTCTATCTAGCTAAGGGCTAATTAGACATTTCAATAGGTTGGAGAAGGGTGCTATAAATAACACCCTTCATCATTTATTGCCATTAACTCACCTTGAACATTGAATTAAAGAGCATTGCTCCCAAACACTTGTAACCAAATTTGGCTTGAATCAATTGGATGAATCCAAGTTGCTTTTCAATCCTCTTCGATCACTCTATTTGCTTGAGCCGAGTGTCTCTTGAGGATAGTTGCATAGCGTAGGTGCTTCTTGACTCGAATCGAGGGTGTATCAAGACGCGTTCCTTGGTGCTACTTCGTAAGTGTTCTTGTTGCATCTCGTTCTTTATCTTGTTTATCGCTTCCGTAGTTTTCCCCTTATCAGTTGGTATCAGAGCAAGGCTCGGGTGTTGTTCCTACAAACCCTCGTTCCTTGTTCGTAGTGTTATTATCGTGCCTTAGTATTGTTCTTATTGTTGTTCTTGAAAACTTGAAGAAAACAAAAAAAAAAATTCAAAAATTTGAAAATACCAAAAATTTGCTAGAAATCGTTGGTTGTTACGATTTTGTTGGTTTTGATTATCGGGGATTGTTTGTTTATGTATTCTCGACAATTGGGTACCAACAAAACACGTTTTGGAGTTGAAAATCAAATTTGTGAAAATCAAACCCAAAAGTTGAAATTTCACAAAATTGACTAAAACTTGTTGGATGTTATGAATTCTTGTTTTTTTGGTATCGGGGATTGTTCCTTATAGTTGTCCCGTCATTTTGATACCCCCATAACATCATTTGGAGTAGCGGAACGAAAATCGAATTTTTGAAATCTTGATGTTCTTGAAAATTTTTGAAGAACTTGCTCCAAATCCTTGAAACAAGTTGTTTGTTGGTTGTTTGTTGAATTAAACCATTGGGGTTTGTTTGTTATAGCTTGAAACAAGTTTGGGTACCATTCAATATCAAAAACAACTTGAAATTGTTGGAAAAATTGGGTCAAATTCGACCAAAAACGAGTTTTTGAAAAGCTGAAGCAAAGCCCTGGGCGGAGCGCCCACACTCTGGGCGGAGCGCCCGCCCGACCTCACTGCTGAGTTTGGCCAATTTCCAGGCGGACCGCCCCACTGACCAGGCGGATCGCCCGAAATCCTGAAGGGTTTCGGGTAGTTGATTTCGTTAGGTTTTCGTGTTTGTTTGTTTACGTTGCTTTCGGTTAGTACTTTGAGAGTAATATTCCTACTCGATTAGTACTAATTCATTGAGCGATTAGGAACATCGTGCCTAGAGGAGAAGTAGAATTCAAAGAAGACTCATAGTTAATTGCTTGCTTCCAAGTGCTCACTAAAAAGCTTAGCGCTAATCGAGTCCCATTAATTCCACTCTTCCCGAAGAGCATTTAGTTCTTGTGAATTGGAGTGATTCTCGAGGAAGCTACGCAACTACGAGGACGTCGTTGATCTCAAGCTTGAGTGAACCTAACCCCAACTTGAGTGAACCCGAGCGACAAGCAAAAGGTGAGGGAGTGAGTGAGGACTTTTACTCTAATCTCTTTACTTGTTTTTGATTGTTGTAGGTACAATTGCGGACGAGAAGGCCAAAAATACCATTGAGGTTCCCGTTGATGTCTTGGCTAGTCTATTAGCCGAGGTGAAAACCTTGAACCTTAGAATGGAAGTCTTTGAAAAGGAAAGGACCCCGAGTGTCCAAAAGGATGCCAATGAAGGCACAAGTGATGATTCAATCATGAAACCGGACCAATATGCGGAGTTAGTTCGTCGACAACGGTTGAGGGATGAGACTCTTGCTAGAGAAAGATCGTTGGGCACTCCCCAACCCTTGGGCAATCCCCAAGGAGATGTCCCACTCTTAAGGCCCCGAAGAAATGTGATTCCCCTTGAGCAAGTTGATGAAGCTCAAGAAGGGGAGGGTCTCGGTTTAGAAGATGATTTTGATGCTCACTATCCACCTAGGAGAGCAATGAACGGAGGCCGAGCAATAGATGGAGGCCGGGGGCGAGGTCGAGGACCTCCAAGGGCTTTTATGGGAAGGGACTTGAGACGGGAGTATGATGAGGTTGAAGACTACTACGGGGGTCAACCGGGACCACATCGTGGGGGTCGTGACACTAACCTCAATAGTGTGAAGATCACTATCCCACCTTTCAAAGGGACTAGTGATCCGGAGGCTTTCTTAGAGTGGAAGGTTCAATTGGAGCGGGTCTTTGACACGAATGATATGTCCGAGGAGAAGAAGGCTACATATGCCATTGCTTCCTTTGAATCCTATGCCTCTACATGGTGGGAATCCATGAAGCAATGAAGGAGACGACTTGGGTTGCGGATGAACATCACTTGGGAAGAGTTGAAAGAAGTAATGAACAACAAATATGTGACTCCCAAGTATCGACAAGAGCAACTCAAAAGGCTCTATGAATTGAAACAAGGCTACAAGTCCGTGGATGAATATTTCAATGACTTTGAGAAAAACCGGATGGCTCTTCATATGGAAACGGAGGATGAGGAACAAGCTATCATCCGTTTCAAAAGTGGCTTGAGTAGGGAGATTGCTTCCCAATTGAGGCTACACATCTTCCACTCTCTACAAGATGTGTTTGATGCCGCGGTTGAGGCCGAGAAGTGGCTCAAAGAAGAAAAGGCTCCTCGCTATAGGAGTACCACCACTACCACTCCAACAACTCGCCCCAAAGAATGGAAGACCCCATACACAAGTGGTGCAAGTGGGAGTCGAGAAGTGAAGAAGCCTTTTGAGAAGGCTACCTGATAAGACCCAAACCCCCTCAAGACCCTTCACTCGGAGTCAAGCCAAGTTGATCCAAGATACCCATCTTCACTTGATATGGAAGGGTATGGAAGAAGGCCCCGGGAGCGACTTGAAGACGATGCTTTGTTGTGCCATGGATGGAGGACCTTCTAGTACACTTGACGAGGCATCCGGAGCACTTTTGGAAGCAACTCAAGAGGCCACAGCACTAGGCGGACCGCCTACTCAACTAGGCCGGCCGCCTAGTCTTTGTTCACTCTCTAGATCTCACCAGGCGGACCGCCTCTGTGAGAGTCCCAATCCAGGCGGACCGCCTACTCCTTCAGCATAGTGAAAACAGGCGGGGCGCCTAGTTAGAGTAGGGTGGGCGCCTACTTTGTGAAGGGTTGCGGGATTCCTAGTTTATTTGCTATGTTTTGGACAACTATAGCCCTATGAGGCCTTTATTGTTTTAACCCACTTTGGGGGTATTTTTGAGCTTTCATTACATGTAAGTGAAGTCTATAAATACTTCCCAAACCTATTCAAACCTTAGTCTACCTTGAATTATATGAATGATGAAAAGAAACTATCTCTTGTTTGGAGAACCCTTTGTCTTGGTTGCTTGAATTCACTAGTGGAACCTAGTTGAGTCTTGAACCGAAAACCCGATCATTCTATTTGCGAGTCCCAAGTGTGACTCGAGGGTAGTTGCATAGTGTAGGTCCTCCTTGACACCGATACGAGGGTATTATGGAACGAGTTCTCCATAGTTACTTCGTAGGGAGTTCGAGTAGTGTCTCGCTCTTTATCTTTATTTCCGCGTTTCGTTTTTGATTCTTATCATCTTGGTATCAGAGCAAAGGCTCGGGTTTTGTTTCTACAAACCCCCGACCCTTGATTCTTCGTGCCTAGGTTGGTTTCTATCTTAGGTTCTTATTTGTTGTTGAAGAAAAAGAAGAAAACACAAAAAAAAAAAATAGAAAAAGTTGAAAAAACACAAAAATTTGATCATAGAATCTTGGTTTGTTGGACCCATTGCTTGATTGATATTGGGGTTTGTTCCTTGTTGGAAACCCGTTCTTTTAGTACCCTGAGCATCGAATTTGAAGTAGAAACACAAAGATTGAAAATTTGAAACCCTTGAAGAATTTGAAAATTTGAAACCCTAGCTATGAACATGGTGGAATGTTGAACTTTGATTGGGGTTTGATAAAATTGATTGGGGTTTGATCTCTGTGCTTGAAACAACGCTTGGGTACCTTCGGATTGATAAAACAACGTGTGGATTGATGAATATTTGGGTGCAAAACCAAGAAAATCGTGTTTGAACTATGCTGAAACCTGCAGTAGGCGGAGCGCCTAGGAAAACGGGCGGACCGCCTGATTTTTGCTTGCTCTCTGGACTTTACAGAGGCAGACCGCCTACTCAGAGTAGGCTGACCACCTACTCCCCACTGCAGACACTAGGCGGACCACCTAGTCCAAACAGGTGGGGCGCCTACTTTTCTGAAAGTTGGGAATCGGGTAGTTTCTTCTAGGTTCGCTTGTTTTGTTGTTTGCATTGCTTCTAATTAGTATTATTAGAGTATAATCCTACTCGATTAGTACTAATTACTTCAAGCTACTAGGATCATCGTGCCTTAGAACGGAGACTAGAACTCAAAGAAGACCCGTAGTGCCTTTTGACTCAAGTCCTCACTCAAAGTGCTTAGCGTTCCAATCGAGTCGTATTAACTCCACTCACCCCGGAGTACATTTGGCTTTTGAGTCGAGTGATTAGGTTTAGGTTTACTATTCAACTTTGTGAAGCTTTGAGTTCAAGCAAGAGTGAAATAGCCATCACCACCATACGAGAGATCCGAGTGAACTAACTCTTGTTAACTAACTCTTGTTTCTTTTCTTTGTAGGTACAATGGCCAACGAAGGTCAAGATTTCATCAAGGAGGCCTTGGCTAGCCTTCTTGCCAAGATGGATGTTATGACTCAAAGGATTGAGTCACTTGAAAAGGGTGCCTCAAGTACCCAAGGAGACCAAGGGACCCCGAGTGTCCCAATTGAAAAGGGGACCCCGAGTGTCCAAATTGAGACTGGTGAAGGCTCGAGTAGCCCTACCTTTACCCCGGAGCAAGTTGTTGAATTGCTCAATCAACAACGGGTAAAGGAAGATCGAGAGAGAATTGAACGAACGGGCATTCCCCGTATCTTGGATAATCCCCCAAGACACAACCCATTACCAAGACCCATCCGAAATGTGCAACCTCTTGAGCAAGTCGATGAAGCTCAAGAAGGGAAGGAAGTTGATTATGGTGACGATGTGTATGGTTTTGATGATCACTTTCAACCAAGACGTGGTATGAATTGGGGTCGTAATGTGGATCGAGGTAGGGGCCGAGGTCGAGGGCCACCTATGGGATATGTTGGAGGGAATGCAAGGAGGGAGTATGGTGTGAATGAAGACCACTATGGGGGCCAACCGGAGCCATTCCGTGGGGGTCGTGACAACAACAACAATCTTAATAGTTTGAAGATTACTATTCCTCCTTTCAAAGGGAGTAGTGATCCGGTGGAGTACATTGATTGGAAGTTGTCCATGGAACGTATATTTGACACCAATGACATGCCCGAAGTGAAGAAGACTAAGTATGCTATCTCTACCTTTGGGTCCTTTGCTTCTACATGGTGGGAGTCGGTAAAGAGGAATAGAAGGAGGACGGGGATGGTTCTTAATCTTACTTGGGATGAGTTGATCCGTGTGATGGATGAAAAGTACTTGACTAACCAATACCGAGTGGACCAACAAAGGCGTCTCTATGAATTGAAACAAGGTTCCAAGTCGGTTGGGGAGTACTTCAATGAGTTTGAACAAGTCCGGATGACTCTAGACTTGGATGAGGAAGACAACGAGACGGCCATGATCCGTTTCAAAGGGGGCTTAAACCAAGACATAGCTTCACTTTTGAAGTTTCACAAGTACAATGATCACTACAAGCTATATGAGGATGCGGTTGAAGCCGAGAAGTGGCTCAAAGAGGAGAAATCCCTTCGTTACAAGAGTAATGCTATTACTCCATTGAACAAGCCAAAGGATTGGAAGTCTCCTACAACTAATGCCAAATTCCCAAGTGCAAGTGGTGCAAGTGCTAGCAAGGAAGTGAAAAAGCCTTTTGAAAGGTCGACACAACCCGTGGGAGGTAACTCTAGAACTCAATTGAGTAATCCAATCTCTTCTTCTACTCAATGCTTTAAGTGTAAGGGATATGGTCATCTCTCTAAAGATTGCCCTACTCGGAAAACTATGGTTCTTGTTGGTGACTTGGTCTATGAGCAAGATAGTGAACCCGAGGAAGAAGAAGGAGTAGAGGGTGATGAGGATGAGGGAGATGAAGGGGAGATTACTATGATCGAAGATGATGATGCCCATGCCTTCCTTGTTGTGAGGAGAAGTCTAGGAGCCATGTGTGTGGAGGATGTTGAGACCTTACAACGAGAGAACCTTTTTCATTCCAAATGCCGAGTCATGGGTCTCATTTGCTCTATGATCATTGACTCGGGAAGTTGTGCTAATGTTATTAGCGAAACACTAGTTACCCAATTGAAAATACCTACCTTGAAACACCCAAATCCCTATAGGCTTCAATGGCTTAGTGAGTGTGGTGAGTTGAGGGTGGTTAAGCAATGTTTGATCAAGTTCAAGATTGGGAACTATGTGGATGAACACATGTTCGATGTCGTGCCTATGCAAGCATGCCACCTACTCTTTGGTAGGCCTTGGCAATTTGATCGACGTGTGGTTCATAATGGTCATGCCAACACCTATACGGTGACGCATGAGGGGAAAAAGTTTGTGCTCCAACCTATGACTCCCAAACAAGTGAGCGATGATTACAAACGGATGCGGGAGTTGAGAGAAGTGGCAAAGGCTAAGTCGGTTGTTGAGACTAGCCCTTTGTCCAAAAGCTTGGTGGCAATCCCACCTACTTCTACCGGTGGCATATGTGCCATGATGCAACCGGGCGAGATCCTCAAGGGAAATGATGGCAACAAGCTTCTCATATGCCTAGTGCATAAAGGTATGGTTCTAAACTCTAATTGTGATTTTTCTTCTAACCCTTTGCCTAGTGTGTTTGAGAATGTTTTGAAGGATTTTTGTGACATGTTCCCGGATGAAATGCCGGATGGATTGCCTCCTTTGAGGGGCATTGAGCATCAAATAGACTTTGTCCCGGGATCCCAAATCCCGAACAAACCGGCCTATAGGAGCAACCCGGAAGATACAAGGGAGTTACAAAGGCAAGTTGATGAATTGCTCACTAAAGGCTTGGTGAGGGAAAGCTTGAGTCCTTGTGCCGTGCCCGTGATCCTTGTTCCCAAAAAAGACGGCACTTGGAGAATGTGTGTTGATTGTCAGGCCGTGAACAAAATAACGGTAAAGTACCGTCATCCTATTCCCCGACTTGATGATATGTTAGATGAATTGAGCGGTTCATGTGTGTTTAGCAAAATTGACCTTAGGTCCGGCTACCATCAAATCCGGATGAAACCCGGTGATGAATGGAAAACCGCATTCAAGACCAAATTTGGTCTCTATGAATGGTTGGTGATGCCCTTTGGGCTCTCCAATGCACCTAGTACTTTCATGAGGCTAATGAACCATGTTCTAAAGCCATTCATCAACAAGTTTGTGGTCGTCTATTTTGACGATATATTGATCTATAGCAAATCAATAGACGACCATGTTGAACACCTTAGGCTAGTGCTTGAAAAGTTGAGAGCCGAAAAGCTCTATGCTAATTTTAAAAAGTGTGCCTTTGGTGTTGAGAAGGTGGTCTTCCTTGGGTTTGTTGTGAGTGCCCAAGGAGTGGAGGTGGATGAGTCTAAGGTAGAGGCCATACGTGATTGGCCTACTCCTACTACCGTGACTCAAGTGAGGAGCTTTCATGGTCTCGCAAGCTTTTATAGGCGATTTGTGAAGGACTTTAGCTCCATTGCCGCTCCACTCACCGAATTGGTGAAGAAAGACCAACCGTTTGTTTGGGGAGAGCCTCAAGAGAAGGCCTTCCTTGAGTTGAAAAGTACGTTGAGTACCGCCCCTCTATTGCAATTGCCCGACTTCGGAAAGGCATTTGAGGTTGAATGTGATGCCTCGGGGGTGGGAATTGGTGGTGTTTTAATGCAAGATAGCAAACCCATCGCCTACTTTAGTGAAAAGTTGAAAGGGGCCTCCTTGAATTATTCTACATATGACAAGGAGTTGTATGCCCTTGTGAGGGCCCTTGCCCATTGGCAACACTATCTTTGGCCTCGTGAGTTTGTAATCAAGAGTAACCATGAGTCACTCAAGCATTTGAGAGGCCAAGAGAAGCTCAATAAGAGACATGCCAAGTGGGTTGAATTCATTGAGTCTTTTCCCTATGTGATCCAATACAAGGAAGGGAAAGACAATGTTGTGGCGGATGCGCTTTCAAGAAAGTTTGCCCTAGCCACCACTCTCACCTCTAAGCTCATGGGTTTTGAGAGCATTAAATTGATGTATGCTCATGACCCAAAGCTAAAGAGTGTCCATGACACTCTAGAGAAAGGGGAGAGAGTTGACAAATACCAATGGGTTAATGGTTATATCTTCAAAAATGGTAGAGTGTGCATCCCGGAGTCTTCTTGGAGAGAGTTGCTTGTGCATGAAGCACATTGCGGGGGACTCATGGGACATTTTGGCACAAGAAAGACTTTGGCCAATGGAATTGTTCTTGAAGAATGGCCAAATCTAAAGCCCACCCTCATTGGTTGTATACCCCTCTCCCCGTACCTACTAGTCCATGGTTGGATATATCAATGGATTTTGTGATGGGATTACCAAGGACTAGAGGGGGCCATGATAGCATTTATGTTGTTGTGGATAGGTTCTCCAAAATGGCTCATTTCATTCCATGCAAGAAATGTGATGATGCACAACATGTGGCAACTTTGTTTATTGAAAATGTTTTGAAGTTGTATGGTGTGCCTCAAACCATAGTGAGTGATAGGGACACTAAGTTCCTAAATCATTTTTGGAGGTGTTTATGGGGTGCTTTAGGCACCAAGCTCTTGTTCTCCACGTCCCACCACCCGCAAACCGATGGGCAAACGGAAGTGGTAAACCGAACCTTGGGTGCTCTTCTTAGAGCCATGACTCGAGGTAAGGCCGGGACTTGGATTGATCGTCTACCTCTTATGGAGTTTGCCTACAATCGCACATTGCATAGCATGATAGGCATGACTCCATTCGAGTGTGTTTATGGATTTAACCCCTTGATTCCCCTTGATCTAACCCCTTTGCCAAGGGAAATGGTTGTTAATTTTGAAGGTAAAGCTAGAGCCAAGGCTTTGGTTGAACTCCATGCAAAAGCGAAGAAGAACTTGGAGGAAGCTTATGCTAAGGTTGCCGCCAAGAAGAACAAAGGACGCAAAAAGGTGGAACTCAAGAAGGGTGACTATGTGTGGGTACACTTCCGGAAAGAAAGGTTTCCAAACCTTAGGAAAGGGAAGTTGGCACCCCGAGGAGATGGCCCATTCCAAGTGCTCTCGAAGATAAACAACAATGCTTATGTGGTCGACTTGCCAAGTGAGTATCAAGTTTCTAATACTTTCAATGTTTGTGACTTGGTTCCTTTGAATGTAGGTAATGAAGAGGCTGTGCATAATGATGAAGAGGTCGTGGATGATGCTTCGATTTCGAGGACGAAATCTTCTCAAGAAGGGGAGGATGATAAGACCCAAACCCCCTCAAGACCCTTCACTCGGAGTCAAGCCAAGTTGATCCAAGATACCCATCTTCACTTGATATGGAAGGGTATGGAAGAAGGCCCCGGGAGCGACTTGAAGACGATGCTTTGTTGTGCCATGGATGGAGGACCTTCTAGTACACTTGACGAGGCATCCGGAGCACTTTTGGAAGAAACTCAAGAGGCCACAGCACTAGGCGGACCGCCTACTCAACTAGGCCGGCCGCCTAGTCTTTGTTCACTCTCTGGATCTCACCAGGCGAACCGCCTCTGTGAGAGTCCCAATCCAGGCGGACCGCCTACTCCTTCAGCATAGTGAAAGCAGGCGGGGCGCCTAGTTAGAGTAGGCTGGGCGCCTACTTTGTGAAGGGTTGCGGGATTCCTAGTTTATTTGCTATGTTTTTGACAACTATAGCCCTATGAGGCCTTTATTGTTTTAACCCACTTTGGGGGTATTTTTGAGCTTTCATTACATGTAAGTGAAGTCTATAAATACTTCACAAACCTATTCAAACCTTAGTCTACCTTGAATTATATGAATGATGAAAAGAAACTATCTCTTGTTTGGAGAACCCTTTGTCTTGGTTGCTTGAATTCACTAGTGGAACCTAGTTGAGTCTTGAACCGAAAACCCGATCATTCTATTTGCGAGTTCCAAGTGTGACTCGAGGGTAGTTGCATAGTGTAGGTCCTCCTTGACACCGATACGAGGGTATTATGGAACGAGTTCTCCATAGTTACTTCGTAGGGAGTTCGAGTAGTGTCTCGCTCTTTATCTTTATTTCCGCGTTTCGTTTTTGATTCTTATCACTACCCCGAGAAGCGACCACAAAGAGGTTGGAGGTAATTCTAAAACTACTTTAAATACTCCTTCTTCTTCTTCCTTCCAATGCCATAAATGCAAGGGTTACGACCACTTTGCCAAATAGTGCCCTACCCGGAAAACAATGATTGTGATGGATGATGGGTTGGTCTATAAGGGGGAAAGTGAGTCCGAGGGAGATGTGGAGGAGGAGAGTGAGGAAGTTGAGGGCGAGGGTGAAGAGAGAGCGACGGAGGGGGACGATCCTAATATGTTCCTTGTGGTTCGTCGAATTTTGGGAACCATGGTGAGTGAAGAGAGGGAAGATGAACAAAGGGAAAACTTGTTCCATGCTCGGTGTAGAGTGAAGGGGCAAGTGTGTTCCATGATCATTGATTCGGGTAGTTGTGCGAATGTGGTGAGCCAAACGTTGGTCTCACAATTGAAATTGACTACCCTAAAGCATCCTAGTCCCTACCGTTTGCAATGGTTGAGTGAGTGTGGGGAATTGAGGGTAGTGCAGCAAGTGTTGATTAGATTCAAGATTGGGAACTATCAAGATGAACACATGTTTGACGTGGTGCCAATGCAAGCTTGCCACCTTTTGTTTGGAAGGCCTTGGAAATACGACAAACAAGTGGTTCATGATGGCCGGGCCAACACTTACACGGTTAGACATGAGGGGAAGAAGTTTGTGCTTACAACCTTGTCCCCAAAGCAAGTAAGTGAAGACTATCGGCGCATGAAAGAGTTGAGGGAAGCGGCTAAGGCCAAGTCCCCGGTTGTGGCCAAACCTTTGGCCAAGACTCCACCATCTTCCACCGGTCGCATATGTGCCATGATGCAACCGGGTGAGATCTTGAAAGGTAATGATGGCACCAAAATGCTCATATGCCTAGTGCACAAAGGTATGGTTTTAAATTCCGAAAGTGATTATTTAACTAACCCTAACCCTTTGCCTAGTGCCATTGAAAATATTTTGAAGGTCTATGAGGACATGTTCCCGGATGAGATGCCGGATGGATTACCTCCTTTGAGGGGTATTGAACATCAAATTGACTTTGTCCCGGGATCTCAAATCCCAAACAAGCCGTCATATAGAAGCAACCCCGAGGACACAAGGGAGCTACAAAAACAAATTGATGAGTTGCTTACCAAAGGCTTGGTGAGGGAGAACTTGAGCCCTTGTGCCGTGCCCGTGATCCTTGTTCCGAAGAAGGATGGCACTTGGAGAATGTGTGTGGATTGTCGAGCGGTCAACAAAATCACGGTAAAGTATCGACATCCCATACCTCGTTTGGATGATATGTTAGATGAGCTTAGTGGTTCTAGCATCTTTTCAAAAATAGATCTTAGGTCCAGTTACCATCAAATCCGAATGAAACCCGGTGATGAATGGAAAACCGCATTCAAGACCAAGTTTGGTCTATATGAATGGTTGGTGATGCCCTTTGGCCTCTCCAACGCACCTAGTACTTTCATGAGATTGATGAACCATGTGCTAAAACCCTTCATCAACAAGTTCGTGGTCGTCTACTTTGATGACATATTCATCTATAGCAAGTCTATAGGCGACCACGTTGGCCACTTGAATCAAATCCTTGAAGTGCTACGAGCCGAAAAGCTCTATGCCAACTTTAAGAAGTGTGCCTTTTGCGTTGAAAAGGTTGTCTTTTTGGGCTTTGTTGTTAGTGTCAATGGTGTAGAAGTTGATGAGTCCAAAGTTGAAGCCATTAGAGATTGGCCTACTCCCACCACCGTTTCTCATGTGAGGAGTTTTCATGGCCTTGCTAGTTTCTATAGGCGCTTTGTTAGAGACTTTAGCACCATTGCCGCACCACTCACCGAGTTGGTGAAAAAGGACAAATCCTTTGTTTGGGGAGAGCCGCAAGAGAAGGCTTTCCAAGAGTTGAAAAGTAGGTTAAGTACCGCCCCGTTGTTGCAATTGCCCGACTTTGGGAAGGCTTTTGAGGTGGAATGTGATGCCTCGGGGGTGGGTATTGGAGGTGTTCTCATGCAAGAAGGGAAACCCGTTGCCTACTTTAGTGAGAAGTTAAAGGGCACAACCTTGAATTACTCTACGTATGACAAGGAGTTGTATGCCCTCGTGAGAGCTCTAGCCCATTGGCAACACTATCTATGGCCTCGGGAATTTGTGATCAAGAGTGACCATGAGTCACTCAAGCATCTAAGAGGCCAAGAGAAGTTGAACAAAAGACATGCCAAGTGGGTGGAGTTCATTGAGTCCTTCCCTTATGTAATTCATTACAAAAGGGGTAAGGACAATGTTGTAGCCGATGCACTTTCTAGAAAGTTCGCCCTTGCTACCACTCTTGCTTCTAAACTTATGGGTTTTGAGAGTATAAAATCTTTGTACGAACAGGACCCAAAGTTCAAGAGCATTCATGATGCTCTAGTGAGTGGGAAGAGGGTGGAGAAATACCAATGGGTTGATGGCTACATTTTTAAAAATGAAAGAGTTTGTGTGCCCGAGTCCTCATGGAGGGAGTTGCTTGTTCGTGAAGCACATTGTGGGGGCTTGATGGGTCACTTTGGGAGGAACAAAACCTTGGCCATTCTCATGGAGCAATTCCGTTTGCCAAAGATGGGTGTGCAAGTTGAGAGACTTTGCAACACTTGCTTGGATTGCAAGTATGCTAAGTCCAAATCTAATTCCCATGGTTTGTATACTCCCCTCCCTATTCCTACTAGCCCGTGGATGGACATTTCGATGGATTTTGTTATGGGTTTGCCACGGTCCAAAGGGGGGCACGATAGCATTTATGTTGTCGTGGATAGGTTCTCCAAAATGGCTCACTTTATTCCTTGTAAAAAGAGTCATGATGCACAACATGTAGCTTCTTTGTTCATTGATAATGTGTTAAAGTTGCATGGTGTGCCTCAAACAATTGTGAGTGATAGGGACTCTAAGTTCCTTAGCCATTTTTGGAGGTGTCTTTGGGGTGCTCTTGGCACCAAGTTGTTGTTCTCTACGTCCCACCACCCCCAAACGGATGGTCAAACCGAAGTGGTGAACCGAACCTTGGGTGCTCTTCTTAGAGCTATGACCCGAGGTAAGGCCGGGACGTGGGTTGACAAGTTGCCTCTTATGGAGTTTGCTTATAACCGTACATTGTATAGCATGATTGGCTTGACTCCGTTTGAGTGCGTCTATGGTTTTAATCCTTTGATTCCACTTGATCTAACCCCTTTGCCCAAGGAAATGGTTGTTAATTTTGAAGGTGAAAACCGAGCTAAAGCCATGCTTGAAATCCATGCCAAAGCGAGGAAGAGATTGGAGGAAGCCTATGACAAGGTTGCCCTTAAGAAGAACAAGGGGAGGAAGAAGTTGGAACTCAAGAAAGGAGATTGGGTGTGGGTGCACTTCCGCAAAGAGAGTTTTCCAAACCTTAGAAAAGGTAAGTTGGCACCCCGGGGAGATGGACCTTTCCAAGTGCTCTCCAAGATCAACAACAACGCATATGTGATCGATTTGCCAAGTGAGTACACTATTTCAAACACTTTTAATGTTAGTGACTTGGCTCCTTTTGATGTAGGTGATGATGCCGTGGAGGACAATGTCGTGGACGTTGATGCTACAATTTCGAGGACGAAATCTTCTCAAGAAGGGGAGGATGATGCGGGGCAAACCACCACCACAAGACCCTTTACGAGAAGCCAAGCCAAGACACTTCATGATGCTCACTTATACTTGATTCGGAGGGGCGTTGATGATACGAGCTCGGGAGGCCATTGGAAGATCATACACTTGAGTTCGTTGGAAGGAGGAATGGGAAGTGTCAGGCCCCAGGCGGAGCGCCCAGAGCCTTAGGCGGAGCGCCCAGAATGGGCAGCCCCTGGGCGGAGCGCCCAGCTACTAGGCGGAGCGCCTCACCACTTTGACAGTGGTGCTCACCAGGCGGAGCGCCTGACCCTTAGGCGGAGCGCCTGGGTCATGCCTCCTCCAGGCGGAGCGCCCAACATGCTGATTTGCCTAGCTTTTTGTGTGAACTTCCTATTTTGACCCTAGCTAGTTCTATTGTATTTCTATCTAGCTAAGGGCTAATTAGACATTTCAATAGGTTGGAGAAGGGTGCTATAAATAACACCCTTCATCATTTATTGCCATTAACTCACCTTGAACATTGAATTAAAGAGCATTGCTCCCAAACACTTGTAACCAAATTTGGCTTGAATCAATTGGATGAATCCAAGTTGCTTTTCAATCCTCTTCGATCACTCTATTTGCTTGAGCCGAGTGTCTCTTGAGGATAGTTTCATAGCGTAGGTGCTTCTTGACTCGAATCGAGGGTGTATCAAGACTCGTTCCTTGGTGCTACTTCGTAAGTGTTCTTGTTGCGTCTCGTTCTTTATCTTTTTTATCGCTTCCGTAGTTTTCCCCTTATCATCCCCTTTGTCAAAGATTGGTGGTGTGTCATAGCAAAGGTCACATTCAAAGTCAACTATCAAATCTACACTAGGGAGGGGTTCAATGAACAATGGGCTCACATCATGATGTGGCATAGCATCCCTCTCAACTAGTGTTGCACAAGCACACTTAAGTTGACTATTAGACTCTTTGCTAGTGGCATATTCACTAGATGCATCTCAAGCACCAACTAGTGTTGAGTCATCACAAGATAAATAGTTAGTAGGCTTATGAAAAGGTGAAGTAACACTTACATTTTTATTACTTCCTTGATCAATCACAAGGCTTGAAGTGTCATATGCGACTCCTCCTTCATGAAGCTTACATTGAGAATTTTCCTCCTCTTGTCTTTCCTTCCGAGCATATGGTTGAGGCTCCAATGGCTTGTCTTCAAATGTACCTACACAAGAGCTAACAAAAGAAAGAGTAGAAGATGAAGAATTGTTAGAACAATGGGTGCTCTCACTCTCAATTTTTCTTTCCTCTTTTCTCTTCTCTCTCAATTTTCCCTCAAGGTCAAGTGTAGTTTGTGGTGACAATCCACTCACATCACTCCTCAAATCCTCTCCTTTTTCCTCTCTAGGATTGTCACCGGTCACTCCCCCACTTCTCTCTTTCTTTTGTCTCTCATTTTCAAGTACATGAGTCTCAAGATTATCATCATTTGGAGTAGAGTGACTCTCACTTTCATCATGCATTGGAAAGACAATAAGATTGTTTGCTTCGGGCTCAAGTACCATAGGTGACTTTGATTTGGCCGCTTCCTCCAACTCTCTCATTCGTTTGTAGTCTTCCCTTACTTGTCTTAGGGTCAAGGGTCTAAGCACATACTTCCTTCCTTCTCACTTGACCGTATAGGAGTTGGTTCGGCCATCATGTACCACACACCTATCATATTGCCATGGTCTCCCAAACAAAAGATGACAAGCTTGCATGGGGACCACATCACACATGACCTTGTCTCTATAATTCCAAATGCTAAACTCGATCAATACTTGCTTCACCACTTTTAGTTCCCCACACTCACTAAGCCATTGCAAACAGTAAGGATTGGGATGTTTCGAAATGGGTAATTTCAATTGGGAAATCAAGGTTTGGCTCACTATGTTGGCATAACTTCCCGAGTCAATGATCATAGAACGAACAGTTCCCATGACTCAGCACCTAGCATGGAAGAGATTCTCTCTTTGCAAGTTCGCCAACTCTTCTTCCATGAATATGGTGCTCAAGCTCCTCCTAACTACCAAGAACAAGTGAGGATCTTCTTCTTCTTCAATAGCCTCCTCACAAGCAACTACTTCACTCTCCTCATTTTCTGGCTCACTATCTTGCTCATACACCAAATTACCTACCACAACCATGGTCTTTCGCGTAGGACAAACTTTAGCAATATGACCATACCCGTTACACCTATAGCATTGAGTAGAAGCAGAAGTAGGATTGCTCAAATGAGTTTTAGAATTACCTCCCACATGCGGTGTAGGCTTCTCATGCTGCTTCTTCACATCTTTGCTAGCACTTGCACCACTTATGTTTGGAGACTTCCACTCATTTGGTTGGCTCATGGGAGTAAGAGTGCTACTCTTGTAGCGAGTGGGCTTCTCATCTTTGAGCCATTTATCGGCTCCTCTCCCAGGCCAGGCGCTCCGCCTAGGCAAACCAGGCACTCCACCTAAGATACACTTGTCTCAGGCGCTTTGCCCAGCCCCCAGGCGCTCCGCCCAGCCCCCTCCACTGATCAACTTTGTGGGCGCTCCGCCCGATTTGCTGAAGCACGGGATTTCAAGTCTAAAGTTCCTATTTTGACCTTGCATGGTCTTTTAGCTTAAAGCCTAGTTTGTAGGCATTATAGACCTTTTACTTAATGCCTAGAAACCTCTATAAATAGCTAGATAACTTATTTTATTCATTAATCTATTTTGAATGATGAATTAACATTGTAAAGAGGGATCTCTTTGGGTTTATGGAAAACTAACCTTTGATTGGGATTTGTGTGCTTCTAGTGGATTCTAGTTGGACAACGACCCCGCCCCGACCATTCTACTTACGAGTCCTAGTTGTCTCGAGGATAGTTGCCTAGTGTAGGTGTTCTTGACATTCTCTCGGGGTGTAACGGAATGAGTTCTCCGTTGCTACTTGAGATTATTGATCGAGTTACGTCTCGTTCTTTATCTCTTTTACTTTCCGCGTTTGATTCTTATCAGTTTGGTATCAGAGCAAGGTTCGAATATCGTTTCTACGAACCCCCGACCCTTGATTCTTCGTGCTTAGGTTAGTTTCTTTATATTTCTTGTTGTTGAAGTTGTTGAAAGAAGAAAATTACAAAAAAATTGAAAAACTCAAAAATTCAAAAATTGGTGTAACTTTTTGGTGTGTTCGATTCTTGAAGTGGGTGTTATAGAATCTTGATCCTTGTTGAAAACCCAACGTTTGGGTACCAAAATTGTTTGAATTGGATCGGATTGAAAATTTGAAACCCCAATTGTTGATAAACCCTACCAAACCCTTGTTCTTGATGAATTTGAATGATTTTGGGTTGTGTGATTGTGGGGTTTTGGAATTGGTTATCGGGGTTTGATCTCCTTTGAAAAAAGAATCAATAGCAACAAGTTTCGTGTGATTCGGAGTTCGGTAACATCTTTTTTGGAGAATCGAAACCCACCTTTGAACCTTGAAACCCATGTTGAAACCCAAAACTTGAAAACTTTGAATCTTGGTTGAACCTTGTTTGTTGGTTGTTTGGGTGTGAAATTGATTGGGGTTTGAAGGTTGTATCAAGGAACAACTTTGGGTACCTTGAATTTGTGCAAAAAATGTTGAAATCGGACCAAATTTTGGCTTGAAATTGAGCAAAAACGGAGTTGGAAAAGCAGGGGCCCGATCCCCAGGCGCCCCGCCCAGGCCTAGGGCGCCCTGCCTGACCCCCCCCCCCCCACTGTTGGAAAACTTGAGGCGCTCCGCCCCAATCCCTGGGCGCTCCGCCCAAGCCCTGAAGGTGTTGTTTGGGTAGTTTTTCCTAGGTTTTCCTATTTCTTTATTGTCTAAGCTCTAATTAGTGCTTATATAAGTAACATTCCTACTTAATTAGCACTAATCCTTCATTGCTATTAGGTAATTCGTGCTTTAGTTGGAGAGTAGAACTGCAAGAAGACCCGTAGAATCCTTTGACACAAGTCCTTACTTTAAAGTGCTTATCGTACATCGAGTCACGTTAACTCCACTCACCCCGGAGTACACTTGACTTGTGAGTTGAATTGATTGAGTTGAGGATTGTTGTCCAACTACTTGAAGCTATTAGTATTCAAGTCAGAGTGAAATATCCACCACCACTAAATGAGTGAACCGAGTGCTAAACACGTGAGGGTGTG
This sequence comes from Petunia x hybrida, assembly GCA_037355625.1. NCBI lineage: Eukaryota > Viridiplantae > Streptophyta > Magnoliopsida > Solanales > Solanaceae > Petunia > Petunia x hybrida. The sequence goes on from JBBBVM010000071.1 coordinate 2,223,434, forward strand.
TGTGAGGTGTTTTACTAACGTTTGTTGATTTTGTAGGCACAATGGCAAGTGAGGGAGATGATTTCATAAAGGGTGCCTTGGCTACTATCTTGTCCAAATTAGATAGTATGAGCCTAAGGATTGAAACTCTTGAAAGAGTAACCTCACGTGACCAAGTTAAAGAAGGGACCCCGAGTGTCCAAGTAAAACAAGGGACCCCGAGTGTCCAAGTTGAGGAAGGGACCCCGAGTGTCCAAGGCAAAGGCGGAGAAGGCACGAGTGGTTCAACCTTTACCCCAAAACAAGTTGCCGCGCTTCTTAAGCAACAAAGGTTGAGGGATGAACCTGATAGAAATGAACAAGTGTTGGGCAATCCCCACAATTTGGGCAATCCCCAAAGAAATATTCAACTTCCAAGTCCCATTCGAAACGTTCTACCTCTTAAACAAGCTAGTGAAGACTACAAACAGATGAGGGAATTGAGGGAAGTGGCTAAGGCTAGACCACCCATGGTACTTGAGCCCGAAGCCAACAAGCTTGTTGCCTTCCCATTACAAGTTGAAAATGAGAGTCACTCCACTTCAAATGAGAGAAAAAAGATAGAGAGAAGTGAGGGAGTGACCGGTGACAATCTAAGAGAGGAAAAGGGAGAGGATTTGAGGAGTGATGTGAGTGGATTGTAACCACACACTACACTTGACCATGAGGTAAAATTGAGAGAGATGAGAGGTGAGGAAAGAAAAATTGAGAGTAAGAGCACCCATTGTTCTAACAATTCTTCATCTTCTACTTTTTCTTGTGTAAGCTCTTGTGTAGGGACATATGAAGACAAGCCATTGGAGCCTCAACCATGTGCTTGGAAGGAAAGACAAGAGGAGAAAAATTCTAAATGTGAGCTTCCTGAAGAAGGAGTCGCAAATGACACTTCAAGCCTTGTGAGTGATCAAGGTAGAACTACAAATGTAAGTGTTGCTCCACCTTTTCATGAATCCACTAGCTATTTGTCTTGTGATGACTCAACACTAGTTGGTGCTTGTGTTGCATCTAGTGAATATGCCACTAGTGAAGAGTCTAAAAGTCAACTTGTGTGTGCTTGTGTGACATAGTTGAGAGCCTTGCTATGCCATATCATGATGTGAGCTCATTGTTCAACGAATCTCTCACTAGTGTGGACTTGATAGTTGACAATGAATGTGACCCTTGCTATGACACACCGCCAATCTTTGACAAAGGGGAAGATGAGATAGTTAATCATACCCTTGTTGATATGCTTCTATTTGGTGGGTTTATGTGTTGTGGTGAGGATGGAAATGGCCTTGAGGAGTCCAACTTGCATGAATTGGACAAGGATGTCTATGATGACTCCTCAAGTGAGGGTAATGAACCTAGTCTTGATAACTTGTCTATGCTTGATCATGATGATGAGATGCATGCTTTTACAAATCCATTGTTTGAAGGCATCCTCATTAGTGGTAATGACTTGTATCGGACTAGGGTGAGGAGTAAAATGGAACCTCCATGGTGTGAAGGGTTTGACCCCTTAGGCAACCCCTTGTGTGAGAATTTGAATGAGGTAAATGACTCTTTGAGTGACCCTACTATTGCTTGTTTGGGTTATGATGAAGAAGAGGCCATTATCAATACCTTTCTTGATAGTATGTCTTTTGAGACGGGTTGCTTAAGTGATGAAATGGGAGGTGAGAGGGAATCCCTTGGTGTGAGTAAGTGTGCTCTAAAGAAGGGGAGTGGAGTACTTGATGTTACTTTCAAGGGGATTTTGATAGCTTGATCTTGCATTTTCCAAGTCCCCATGACCTATTTGCTCCTTATTGTGTTGCATGCACATTCTCATTAAACCAAGCACTTGATGATCTCATTGGAGATTTGGTATTTGTTCTTAACATTGATGCTTGGTTATATCACAAGAGTGTGTTTTCCACACTTCTTGCACTAACCTACTTTCAAAGTAGGAAATCTTGTGTTTGCTTGTTGTTGCTTGTAGGTTCTAAGCTCCATGTTAAGGCAAAGGAGACCTTGGAAGAAACCTATGTCAAAGTGATGATCAAGGGTTACAAGGGAGGAGAGCATTGGGACCCCGAAGAGATGATGCCATGTACGTGAATGCATTGATTTCGAGGACGAAATCTTCTCAAGAAGGGGAGGATGATAAGCCCCAAATCAAGCCAAGACACCTTGCCAACATGTATCAAGCTTGGAAGAGGCAAAGGATGCAAGGGCAAGAGCTTCGGAGATGATTCAAGCATGTTTAGGCGATGGAGCATCGGTGCTCCACCCCACAGGAAGCCAGGCGCTCCGCCTAGGCAAACCAGGCGCTCCGCCTAAGATACACTTGTCTCAGGCGCTCCGCCCAGCCCCCAGGCGCTCCGCCCAGCCCCCTCCACTGATCAACTTTGTGGGCGCTCCGCCTGATTTGCTGAAGCACGGGATTTCAAATCTAAAGTTACTATTTTGACCTTGCATGGTCTTTTAGCTTAAAGCCTAGCTTATGGGCATTATAGACCTTTTACTTAATGCCTAGAAACCTCTATAAATAGCTAGATAGCTTATTTTATTCCTTAGTCTATTTTGAATGATGAATTAACATTGTAAAGAGGGATCTCTTTGGGTTTATGGAAAACCAACTTTTGATTGGGATTTGTGTGCTTCTAGTGGATTCTAGTTGGACAACGACCCCGCCCCGACCATTCTACTTGCAAGTCCTAGTTGGCTCGAGGGTAGTTTCCTAGCGTAGGTGTTCTTGACATTCTCTCGGGGTGTAACGGAACGAGTTCTCCGTTGCTACTTGAGATTATTGATCGAGTTACGTATCGTTCTTTATCTCTTTTACTTTTCCGCGTTTGATTCTTATCAGTTCTAAGCTCATGGGTTTTGAGAGCATTAAATTGATGTATGCTCATGACCCAAAGCTAAAGAGTGTCCATGACACTCTAGAGAAAGGGGAGAGAGTTGATAAATACCAATGGGTTAATGGATATATCTTAAAAAATGGTAGGGTGTGCATACCCGAGTCCTCTTGGAGGGAGTTGCTTGTGCATGAGGCACATTGCGGGGGACTCATGGGTCATTTTGGCACAAGAAAGACTTTGGCTATTCTTAAAGAACAATTTCATTGGCCAAAGATGGGGGTGCAAATGGAAAAGTTTTGCAACAATTGCCTTGAGTGCAAGCGTGCTAAATCCAAAGCCCACCCCCATGGGTTGTATACCCCTCTCCCCATACCTACTAGTCCGTGGTTGGATATCTCAATGGACTTTGTTATGGGATTACCAAGGACTAGGGGGGGGCATGATAGCATTTATGTTGTTGTGGATAGTTTCTCTCCAAAATGGCTCATTTCATTCCCTGCAAGAAATGTTATGATGCACAACATGTTGCTACTTTGTTTATTGAGAATGTTTTGAAGTTGCATGGTGTGCCTCAAACCATAGTGAGTGATAGGGACACTAAGATCCTAAGCCATTTTTGGAGGAGTTTATGGGGTGCTTTAGGCACCAAGCTCTTGTTCTCCACGTCCCACCACCCACAAACGGATGGGCAAACCGAGGTGGTAAATCGGACCTTGGGTGCTCTTCTTAGAGCCATGACCCTTGGTAAGGCCGGGACTTGGATTGATCGTCTATCTCTTATGGAGTTTGCCTACAATCGTACATTGCATAGCATGATAGGCATGACTCCCTTTGAGTGTGTCTATGGTTTTAACCCCTTGATTCCCCTTGATCTAACCCCTTTACCAAGGGAAATAGTTCTTAATTTTGAAGGTAAAGCTAGAGCCAAGGCTTTGATGGAGCTACATGCTAAGGCAAAGAAGAATTTGTAGGAAGCTTATGCAAAGGTGGCCTCCAAGAAAAACAAGGGACGCAAGAAGGTGGAACTCAAGAAGGGTGACTATGTGTGGGTGCACTTCCGGAAAGAAAGGTTTCCAAACCTTAGAAAAGGGAAGTTGGCACCCCGTGGAGATGGCCCATTCCAAGTGCTTTCCAAGATAAACAACAATGCCTATGTGGTCGACTTACCAAGTGAGTATCAAGTTTCTAATACTTTCAATGTTTGTGACTTGCTTCCTTTGGATGTAGGTAATGAAGAGGTCGTGAATGATGATGAAGAGGTCGTGAATGATGCTTCAATTTCGAGGACGAAATCCTCTCAAGAAGGGGAGGATGATAAGACCCAAACCCCCACAAGACCCTTCATTCGGAGCCAAGCTAAGGAGATCCAAGGAGTACACCTACACTTGGTGAGGAAGGGACTAGAAGAAGGAAGCGATTGGAAGCCGTTCCGAGTGCTTAAAGTGCAAGGGGAGCAGCCCAGTCATCCAAGCGCTCCGCCTGAAGATCCAGGCGCTCCGCTTGAGGAAGCCTAGGCCTGGGCGCTCCGCCCCAACTCTGGGCGCCCCGCCTAGGCCACCCCACTGATCAAGATCTTGGGCGCTCCGCCCCAATCCCGGGCGCTCCGCCCAAAACGCTGAAGGACGGATTTCTAGCTAGTGTTAAGACTATTTTGACCCTACGTGGTCCTTTATTCCTAAGCCTAAGTGTGGGAATATTAGACCTTTCAATAGGTGCCTAAAAACACCTATAAATAGCTAGATAGTTAGTTTATTTCATTAGCTTACCTTGATGATTAAAAATACACTTTGTGTTGAAGAGTTCTTATTGAATGAAACCTTCAATGGGACTTGTTCTTCCTCTAGCGGATCTAGATGAATTCCAATCCCCTCCGACCATTCTACTTGCGTTCTCACGTTAGCTCGAGGGTAGTTGCCTAGCGTAGGTGTTCTTGACCTTCTCTCGGGGTGTAACGGAACGGGTTCTCCGTTGCTACTTGAGATTGGTGATCGAGATACGTCTCGTTCCTATCTTTTTATTTTTCTGCGTTTGATTCTTATCAACTTTCCAAGAGTTGAAACGGAGGCTTTCCTCTGCCCCGTTGTTGCAACTCCCTGACTTCGGCAAAGCATTCGAAGTCGAGTGCGATGCATCCGGAGTTGGGATCGGAGGAGTTCTTATGCAAGAATCGAAGCCGATCGCTTATTTTAGCGAAAAGCTTAAGGGTGCAGCCTTGAATTACTCGACGTATGACAAGGAATTGTATGCCCCCGTTCGAGCAGTCGCCCATTGGCACCATTGTTTGTGGCCTCGAGTGTTTGTGATTAAAAGTGATCATGAATCTTTGAAACATCTATGAGGTCAAGAGAAATAAAATCGAAGGCATGCCAAGTGGGTTGAATTCATTGAGAGTTTCCCCTATGTAATTCATTACAAAAAGGGAAAGGACAATGTCGTGGCCGATGCACTATCAAGGAAATTTGCTCTAGCGATCACCCTCGCCTCTAGGCTCATGGGGTTCGAAAGCATCAAGTTGATGTACGAAGACGATCCCAAGCTGAAATGCATTCGTAACGCAATCTTGAGTGGCCGAAGGGTTGAGAAATATCAATGGCACGATGGCTACCTGATGCAAGCGAAAATGGGGGTTGAAGCTTTGCAATCGGAGACAACAAGACAAGACGTGGAAACAATGAAGATAAGAGGCGGAAGCAAAGACGTAAGCAAGATAACAAGAATTCGGGGAAGGGGGAGAACAGAAATAGAAGAAAGAATGGATAACCCAAATCAAAACATGATTGATTATCCAAGGGAGAAAAGGAAACTTGAACCTAACAAGGATTCATACTAGGGATGAAATCCATTTCGGTTCCAAGCCTGAGAAAGCATACACGAAGCTCCGGGCTTCAACAAGAATGGCTTGGCCAATTCTATCTCTATTCTCTCAATTCAATATCAACTAACTGTCCTCTAAAGAACTATGCTAGGAGTTTATATAGACAACAATAAAAAGGGCAAAATAGTAAAATTGTCACAGGTGACCAATGATATAGAGCCACGCAGGGCTGAAGCGGTTTTATGTGTTCGGCAGCTCAGCTCGAACACATTTAAGTCGGATGCTTGTTTGCTTCGATCACAATTGGAATCGAACGCTCTCCTGCCTCGGGCACATTTACAGCCCTTCGATCGATTCACTGTTCGGCGTCGTTCTTCCTTGGTTCGGTTGCCTTTCAGCTTCGGGCTCGAGCTAGTCATTTCTTCCTTCAGACTCAAACTTGATCGTTGACCTTTCATAAGTTGTGCTCGGCCTCATAGCTTTCGAAGTCAGTGTCAGCAATGGTCACTTGTTGTCTGCACGGTGGATTCCCATCGTTGTTGCTGAGCGAGGCAGTCTTCGACATCTTCCATTCCGGCCGCACTTTGATCGTGGGCGTCATGTGACTCCTCGATGGACTAGCTTGATGAATTGAACATGTGAGCCTGGGTTGTATTGCATCATCCTCCCCTTCTTGAAAGGATTTCGTCCTCGAAATAAAACCGACAAGACCTGCAAACAAGACAAAGACAAACAAAGCTTCCTACTTCGAGAGTAGGTTAGTGTTCAAAAGTGTGGAAAACACACTTTTATGATAGAGCCAAGTCAATAATGATCAAGAAAATTATTTCCCCGAAGGAAACAACAAGTTCTTGGCTCAAAAAGGAATTGTACCGAACACATAAGTACACGAAGAGATCAATAGGACACTTTATATGCAAGATATAGCGATCAAAGGCCCTATCACCTCTGAACTCATAGTCAACACACCGAGCCCTCAATTCACTTTTATCACCATGGGGCTTATGGACTTCGGTATGCACAACACTCGAGGTGTGATCAACATGTGGGATGGAGTAAGTAAAATGATTGACTCGACAACTAACATCGAATACTCCACTCCCCTTCTTAGAAGTAATTTTATTCATACCAAGAGGTAGCTTTTCACCTCCACAATCACCTTCAAGACAATCCCTCTCATTAGACAAGCTTCCGAAGAAGGTCTCAAATAATTGATTATCTACGGGGTTAAGCTTTTCAAACCGAGGTGGTTCTCCTCGAGTCGAATGCACATCGCCATTTCCTTCGAACAAAGGATTAATGAAAACAAGTTCGCTATCCATCAAAGTTGCATCCGAACCAAGATCATCATCCACACTTGAGGAGTCATCGAATATAATCCGATCCAACTCATCCACTAAGGACTCCTCAAGGGTATCATCATCCTCACTATGACACATAGATCCACCATAGACAATAATCTCAACAAGGGTATGATCAAACAACTCATTATTCCCTTTATCAAAGATTGGTGGCGTGTCATAACAAGGGTCACAAGCTAGGTCAACTACAAAGTCATCACTAAAGAGAGGTTCGGTGAAGATCGAGCTCACACCATGGTATGGCTTATCAATCCTCTCAACTAGTGGTTCGCATTCACTCATAAGTTGACCATTCGACTCTATACTAGTTGCAAACACATTGTAATCATACAAATCATCAAGTAGCATAGAGTTTTCACAAGCAATTTCACAAGACAAGGAAGTATCATGCTCACGGGGAGGAAATCGAACACTTACATTGGAATGGCCTTCGGTCTCTCTCACTGTTTCTGAAGTGTCACAAGTAGTTTCTTCACCGTGGAGCTCACTTGAAAGATTTTCTTCACCTTGTCTTTCTACTTCGGCACATAGTTAAGGCTCCTTCGGTTTGCCTCCAAGAGCACCTACACAAGAATTCAAGCAAGTAGAAGAAAAAGATAAAGGGTTAAGGTTAGAATAATGGGTGTCCTCACTCTCAATGATTCTTTTTCCCTCTTTCTTTTCCCTTATTTTCTTTTCAAGGTCAGGTGTGGGTTCGGGTGGCGACAACTCACTCACATCACTCAACACAACCTCTCCTTTTTCCACTCGAGAGTTGTCACCGGTCACTCCCTTACTCCTCTCGATCTTTTGTCTCTCATATTCGTGTGACTTGGGTCGAGGCCCAAGAATACCCATAGCTGGAGTAGGTGGACTTTTAACATCGACCCGAAGTCTAGGACTCGAAGACTCATCAACCGATGTCTCCTTCCTTGTTGTCGGTGAACATGGCTCCGAAGCTGGTGTCTTCGGGTTCAGAGTATCGACTTCGGTCGACCTTTTTCTTGCACCCGTCCCACTACCTTTTGTGTACGTAGGACTTCTCGATGGCACTCTTTTGATCCTGGATAGGAGTTCTCGCTCTTTTCTCATCTGTAAAACTAAAACATATGCGCTAATGGACATCTTTCCCTTCAAACCGCGAGGCTTAAATTCGTAAATTAGTTGCAACTCTTCGTTGTACACAAGGTATACATCCTTTTCATCAATATATAGCAACTGTTTGTAGTGCAACCATGGGTCTCCTAACCAAACATCAAAATCGGGCGTATTACACACGTAACACCAAATATATTCTCTATAACCCCTATGAGATATGAGCACTCGAGCCTCATGGGAAACCTTCACTCCCTTATACGTATAAGGATGTTTCAATTTATAGCATGGTATTTTTAGGGTCCGTACCAAAGAAGCGCTAATGCAATTGACATCGGTATCTCCAATCTTGAGCAAATTTCCTCCATAACCATTCACCTCAACAACGAACCTACTTCTACCCATGTTTCGTGTAGGCAAATCCAAGTAAGAACTTGAGTGTCCCAAACCATCAAGACCAACAACTTGGGTTCTCTTTATTCCTCCACTAGTGGCAACACCACTAGGATAACTCCCACTTCCTTTCACTCTTCCAACATTAGAAGTATTGTTGAAAGTCGAGGAAGGAGTTTTAGCATGGAACCCGTAAGAGCTACTCCTCGAAGAAGGAGTTTGGTAGAAACCTCCTCTACCCTCCTCGAGTCCACATCCACCAGTGCTCCTCGAGCCACCCTTCCCATAAGAATTGGAAGCATGGAATTGTGTGTCACGACTCAAAGTTGAAAGTCTTCCTCCTCCCATGGAACAACCTCCACCACCTCCTCTCATCCCGATGGAAGGAGTTCTACTACTCCCTTGTGCTCCATACGAGACACCGAAGGAAGATGACATCGAATAGTTCACTCGATCAACTTCATTGTCGGATTTCCCGAAGTCACATTCATCATATTAAAGATCATCACAATGAGAGTAAGTAGGATCATCATACCTCGAAGCGTTACTGCCTTCGCATTCTTGACCCGAAGCTTAAGATTCTTCTCGTTCATCTTCACAGGCTTCATAGTCTTCTTCGTCTTCGTATTCACCATAGTGACCTGCTTCGTCCTCGTAAGATCCATAGTCCCCGGTGTCGTTATAGCAATCATCACCATCGTAGGAACCATAGTTTCCAACATCTCCACACGAATCATACCCTCCATAGTCTTCATCATCCGAAGACATAGCTGCAACAAATAAAGCAAAGGACCTCACAAGTTCACTCCCTCACGTGTATCACTCGAGTAGTGTTCACTCAATTTTCTTTCCACTCGTATATACACTCAAGGTCGTTAGCTTTTGTGACATCACTCTATTTTTCTCACCACTCTAGCCTTTTTCCACTTAAGATGGCCTTGCCTTCTTGTTAGGAAACCGAAGTGATAAGTCACAACTAGTACTTTCCAAGTCTAGGTTCGGAAGGAGTTTATATGACTCGATAGAATGGTAGCTATTTAACTGCACATGGGGAGTCAAAGAATTATCTACGAAATTGGACTTCGGTCACCCCACGCACGAGTTCCTATTAAGCTCAAATTCAATAGTACGACCTCGAGTAGAAAGAATTACTCCAGAGATCCACTATCGTGAATTTTCGGACACAAGAAAAGTGAAATCCTAAGAGAATCTACTTCCTCGGTTCCGCTTCGGAATTTTCCAAACACGTGACCTCGATACAAGTTTTTCCTCCTCGGTACAGATAGGGTTTAACCTTATCCGTTTTCCCTTTTCTAGCCGACAACTTTTTCACCTGGGGTTTGGATTTTATCAGTTTATCCCTTTCTTCTTCAATGGAACAGTGAACCTTTACTCCGGTGTACGGACAATTTTTAAGATTCGTTCACAGTCCACTAACAATAGATTAAGCTCAAGATTTGGGTCGCCTCCGATTTTACAATGTCGGAGAACACTTCAGTTCCAAGCTGAGCTAAGAACACAGCTCGACGTCATCCGTACTCTGTTAACAATGTCAACAAGTTTCCGACGTACGGACATTGTCTACAAATGGAACTTCGAATTTTAAGCACTAAAATGGACCCAAATACCTCAACATCCACCAGTTTTCATCGATAAACACCAAAACACAACTGGGGTTCGAATTCAACTACACCACGTCAAAAACACAGTCCAAAATCAAAGAAAAACCCCAGTTACAAATATTGTACGTCGGGTACTCAATCGATTCCTTACACAGTGGTGACTCAGAATATGTGATTGTTTAATCCAAACAATCAACAACAAACAATTTTTTCTGATAAATTTTCAACTTTTCAATTTTTTTTTTTTTGTAATTTCTTCCTTTTCTCATAACATAAGAATGCCAACAGAAAATAAAGATAAGCTGAACAAGGAACGTGGATTCGTAGGAACGAAATCTAAGTCTTGCTCTGATATCAAGCTGATGCAAGTAAAAACCGGGGTTGAAGCTTTGCAATCGCAGACAACAAGACATGACAAGGAAACGATGAAGATAAGAGGCGGAAGCAAAGACGTAATCAAGATAGCAAAAATTCGGGGAAGGGGGAGAAAATAAATAGAAGAAAGAATGGATAACCCGAATCAAAACATGATTGATTATCAAAGGGAGAAAAGGAAAGTTGAACCTAACAAGGATTCATACTAGGGATGAAATCCATTTTGGTTCCAAGCCTAAGAAGGCATACACGAAGCCTCGGGCTTCAACAAGAATGGCTCGGCCAATTCTATCTTCTCTCAATTCAATATCAACTAACTGTCCTCTAAAGAACTATGCTAGGAGTATATATAGACAACAATAAAAAGTACAAAATAGTAAAATAGCCACAGGTGACCAATGATATATAGCCACACAGGGCTGAAGCAGTTTTATGTGTTCGGCAGCTCAGCTCAAACACATTTGAGTCGGACGCTTGTTTGCCTTGATCACAATTGGAATCGAACGCTCTCCTGCCTCGGGCATATTTGTAGCCCTTCGATCGATTCACTATTCGGCGTCGTTCTTCCTTGGTTCGGTTGCCTTTCAGCTTCGGGCTCGAGCTAGTCATTTCTTCTTTCGGACTCAAACTTGATCGTTGAGCTTTCATAAGTTGTGCTCGGCTTCATAGCTTCCGAAGTCAGTGTCAGTAATGGTCACTTGTTGTCTGCACTGTGGATTCCCATCGTTGTTGCTGGGCGAGGCAGTCATCGATATCTTCCATTCCGGCCACACTTTGATCGTGGGTGTCATGTGACTCCTCGGTGGACTAGCTTGATGAATTGAATAGATGAGCCTGGTTCGTATTGCATCACTGCCTCTTGAAGAATGGGAGGGTTTGTGTGCCAGTGTCATCATGGAGAGAGCTCTTAGTTCGAGAAGCTCACTCCGGAGGCTTGATGGGACACTTCGGTGTCGACAAAACTCTTGGTATCTTAATCGAGCAGTTCCATTAGCCCAAAATGCGATGAGATGTGGAAAAGCTTTACAACGCTTGTCTCGTTTGCAAGAAAGCTAAATTGAAGTCCAACCCTCATGGTTTGTATACCCCGTTTCCTGTACCTGATCGACCTTGGGTTGATATATCCATGGACTTTTTGTTGGGGTTACTGCGGTAAGGGGGAGGATATGATAGCATCTTTGTTGTCGTTGATCGATTTTTCAGAATGGCTCACTTTATTCCATGCAAAAAGTGTGATGATGCACAACATGTAGCTACTTTATTTATTTCTAACGTGTTGAAATTACATGGAGTGCCTCGTACTATTGTGAGTGGTCGAGGCTCAAAGTTCTTGAGTCATTTTTGGAAATTCTTGTGGGGTGCCCTCGGCACCAAACTACTATTCTCGACGTCTCACCATCCTCAGACTGATGGACAGACCGAGGTAGTTAACCGAACCTTGGGATCTTTGCTTCGAGCAATGACCAAAGGCAAGGTCGGAAACTGGGCAGATCGTTTGCCCATGTTGGAGTTTGCATACAATCGAACGGTGCATCAAATGATAAATATGACCCCGTTCGAATGTGTGTATGGTTTTAATCCTTTGATTCCACTTGATTTAACCCCATTGCCTCGAGATTATGTTATTGATTTTGAAGGTACTCATCGAGCCACTGCCTTGATCGAGTTGCATGCAAAGGTGAAGAAGAACCTCGAGGAAGCTTATGCAAAGATTGCATCGAAGAAAAACAAAGGGCGTAAGAAGCTTGAATTAAGGAAGGGAGATTGGGTTTGGGTTCACTTCCGAAAGGAATGCTTCCCAAACCAAAGGAAAGGAAAGTTGGCTCCTCGAGGGGATGGTCCATTCCAAGTGCTGAGCAAGATCAACAATAATGCTTATGTGATCGACCTCCCTGGTGAGTATAATGTGTCCAACACCTTTAATGTTACTGACTTAGTTCCTTGTGTTGTAGGTCAAACTTCGGAAGATGAAGAGGGCTTGATTTCGAGGACGAAATCCTCTCAAGAAGGGGAGGATGATGCATCCCGAACACGTGCTGATCAAGTGTTCGATCCACCGAAGCCAATAACATGAAGCCAAGCCAAGCTGCTCCACAATGTCCACATTCACTTGGCTTGGTCGAAGGAAAGCAACTAATCCGAAGCTGAGTACCCGAGCTCAAGAACCGAAGGCGTCATCTACAAGCTTGAGCTCGAAGGAGGGAGTGACCGAACCCCACCCGAATACTCAACATCGATGCCGAAGTCAAAAGGCAAATAACCGAAGGAAGAGTGATCGATGTCAAGTATGGGCCGAGCTCAGCAACCGAGCACTGAAGTGAAGGAACTCGAGCTCAAGTGTTCGAAGTCAAGTGTTCGGTTGAAGGAGTAACCGAACACTCATTAGACGGCCCTGCGTGGCTTACTCCTATTGGTCGCCTGTGACCATTTACAGTTTTATCCTTAGCGTAGCCTATAAATACTCGATTACATTTCATTTGTAGTTAGTTGTTGTTCAATGGTCAAACATAGCAAGTGCTATTGTGAGTCTCCAATGGAGCCAAACCCCGACATGGGATTTTAAAAAACTTGTGTCATTTGGTGCCTTAGATTGAACATTTTCTTCTTGATCATTCAGTTTGCAAGAAGCTTGTTCTTCTTGAGGATTCTTGCTTAGTATAGGTGATTCTTGACCTTCATTTTATCGAGCTTTGACACAAGTTCCTTACTGTTCTTTCGAATCGAACCAAGTCTTGTCTTGCTTCTATCTTTTATTTCTTGTTGTTCTTCCGCGTTTTCATCTTGTAGAGCTTACCTTCGGGTTTGCTTGCACCACTTGGTCTTACAGCTTCTGAAGTCAGATTCAGCAGCAGTCACTTATTGTCAGCTCGGTGGATTTCCATCATTGTTGCTCGGTGAGGCAGTCTTCGATATATTCAATTCTGGCAACACTGTTTGATCGTGGGCGTCACCTGACTCCTCGGTGGACTAGCTTGATGAATCGAACAGGTGAGCCTGGTTCGTATTGCATCATCCTCCCCTTCTTAAAAGGATTTCATCCTCGAAATCAAACCGACAAGACCTGCAAACAAGACAAAGACAAACAGAGCTTCCTACTTCGAGAGTAGGTTAGTGTTCAAAAGTATAGAAAACTGGTGCAAGAAAACCTGAGGGAAAGCTAGACACGATGAAAATGTGGAAGAACAACAGAAAAGTAAAGATAGAAGCAAGACAAATCTTGCTTCGATTCAAAGAACGGCGAGGAACTAGTCTCGGGCTAGACGAATCGAAGGCAAAGAATTACCTATACTAAGCAACAATCCTCAAGAAAGACAATGCTTCTTGCAAATTGAATGACCAAGAAGAAAATGTTCAAACGACTCACACCGATTGACACAAGTTCTTTAAAATCCCATGTCGGAGTTCGGCTGTATTGGAGACACTTTCAATAGCAACTGCTATGTTCAATATTCAACAACTTAATACTTACAAATGAAATCTAAATGGAGTATTTATAGGCTATACTAAGGATAAAACAGTAAATGGTCACAGGCGACCAATAAGAGTAAGCCATGCAGGGCTGTCTAATGAGTGTTCGGTTATTCCTTCAACCGAACACTTGACTTCAAACACTTGAGCTCGAGTTCCTTCACTTCGGTGCTCAGTTTCTCAGCTCTGCTCACACTTGACATCAATCGCTCTTCCTTCGGTTATTTGCTTTTACTTCGGCGTCGATGTTGTAACCCCCTCCTTCGAGCTCAAGCTTGTAGATGACGCCTTCGGTTCTTGAGCTCAGGTACTCAGCTTCGTAGTGGTTGCTTTCCTTCGATCAAGCCAAGTGAATGTGGACATCGTGTAGCAGCTTGGCTTGGCTTCGCGTCATTGGCCTCGGTGGATCGAACACATGATCAGCACGTGTTCGGGCTGCATCATCCTCCCCTTCTTGAGAAGATTTCGTCCTCGAAATCGAGCCTTCTTCATCCTCCGAAGTTTGACCTACAACACAAGGAACTAAATCAGCAACATTAAAAGTGTTGGACACATTATACTCACCAGGGAGGTCGATCACATAAGCATTGTTGTTGATCTTGCTCAGCACTTGGAATGGACCATCCCCTCGAGGAGCCAACTTTCCTTTCCTTTGGTTCGAGTAGCGTTCCTTTCGGAAGTGAACCCAAACCCAATCTCCCTTCCTTAATTTCAGCTTTTTACGCCCCTTGTTTTTCTTCGATGTAATCTTTGCATAAGCTTCCTCGAGGTTCTTCTTCACCTTTGCATGCAACTCGATCAAGGCAGTGGCTCGCCGATTACCTTCAAAATCAATAACAGAATCTCGAGGAAATGGGGTTAAATCAAGTGGAATTAAAGGATTAAAACCATACACACATTCGAACGGGGTCATATTTATCATTCGATGCACCGTTCGATTGTACGCAAATTCCATCACGGGCAAATGATCTCCCAGTTTCCGACCTTGCCTTTGGTTATTGCTCGAAGCAAAGATCCCAAGGTTCGGTTAACTACCTCGGTCTGTCCATCAGTCTGAGGATGGTGAGACGTCGAGAATAGTACCTTGGTGCCGAGGGCACCCCACAAGCATTTCCAAAAATGACTCAAGAACTTTGAGTCTCGATCACACACAGTAGTACGAGGCACACCATGCAATTTCAACACATTAGAAATAAATAAAGAGCTACATGGTGAATCATCACACTTTTTGCAAGGAATAAAGTGTGCCAGTTTTGAAAAACGGTCGACTACGACAAAGATGCTATCATGTCCACCCCTGACCTCGGTAATCCCAACACAAAGTCCATGGATATATCAACCCAAGGTCGATCAGGTACAGGCAATGGGGTATACAAACCATGAGGGTTGGACTTCGATTTAGCTTTCTTACAAACGAGACAAGCGTTGCAAAGCTTTTCCACATCTCGTCGCATTTTGGGCCAATGGAACTGCTCGGTTAAGATACCAAGAGTTTTATCGACACTGATCCACACTTGAACATCATCTCATCTTGATATTCTCCAACTCTAAACTTGATCCACACTTGTTTGACAACCCTCAATTCTCCACACTCGTTCAACCATTGTAATTTGTAAGGGTGGGGATGTCTCAAAGTAGGTAGTCCCATTTGTGAAACCAAGGTTTGGCTCACCATATTTGCACAATTACCTGAGTCAATGATCATCGAATACACCTTCCCCTCACTCGACATCGGGCATGGAAAAGATTTTCTCTTTGGTTGTCCTCTTCTTCGAGAGTTATGCAGCTTAAATTCTTTCGAACCACAAGAAACATTTCCGGATGATAAGCTTCGGCAGCTTCACGACCATCATCATGTTCAGCTTGGTCAATCTCCTCGATAAATTCGTCCTCGGTGTCACTCGCCTGCTCGGAAACATCTCCATTGTCGAGCACAAGAATAACCTTGCGAGTTGGACACTCTTTTGCCATGTGACCATAACCTTTGCATTTATGACACTGAATGCTTGAAGCACTAGGAGAGTTTAGTTGAACTTTACCTCCCACTTCTCTTGGTTGGTTAACGGTCACACCCCTTTTGAAGGGTTTCTTCGAATCTCGAACAGTGTTAGCACTTGTTGGATGAGGACTCTTCCATTCTTTGCCTCGGTTCAAAGGATTTGAAGTAGTGACTCCTCGATACCGGTTTGCTTTATCGTCCTTCACCCATTTCTCAGCTTCGGTAGCAGCTTCGAACATATCTTCCAACGTGTGGTACACGTGTAGCCTCAATTGAGATGACACATCCCGAGTCAAGCCATTTTTTAATCGAATAGTGGCTTGCTCTTCATCTTCTTCTAGATCAAGATTCAATCGAATTCTCACGAACTCATCATGATACTCTTGAACTGACTTGGACCCTTGCTTTAACTCGTAGAGCTTTTGAAGTTGAGTTTGCCTATACTTGGCACTCAAATACTTAGCATCCATTGCTCTCTTCAACTGTGCCCAAGTAGTGACTTCGGGATAGACATTCCTTCGTCTCACCCTCTTGTCAGCTTCCCACCACGTATATGCATACGCTTCGAACGAAGCAATGGCATGGGCAGCTTTTCTCTCGTCGGTCATCTCATTGGTTTTAAAGATTCGCTCCATTTTAAGCTTCCATTCAAGGTATTCATCCGGATCACTAGTTCCTCTGAAGGGTGGAATAGTGATCTGTACACTGTTCAAGTTTGAATCTCGAACACCACGAACCTGTTCGAGATACTCATCCTAATAGTCGTCAGCCACATGCTCAATATGTCGTTCAACATTTGCGCCTCGGCCTCGACCTCAGAAATTTCCACGACGTCGGTGAGCCTGCCTTCGTTGAACGAACGGTGGCTTATATTCAGGTTCGGCATCAGGAAATTCTCCTTCATCTACCTCTTCATCAACGACCTCAATTTGTCTTCGGGTTATTGGAAGTGGTACCCTTTCACCTTAGGGAATGCCCAAGTGTTGATTCTCAGTTTGGGGATTTCCCAAGTTTTGTTGTGTTCGGGGATTGCCCAAAACTTCTTTTCGAATTGCCTCGCTCTTCAACTGATGTTGTCGAACAAGCTCAGCAAACAACTCAGGTTTCATCGAAGTGGAGTTGCTAGTTCCAGCGCCGGACCCAGGTAAGGCCACAGACACACTTCCTTGCTCGAGTTGAGCTACTCGAGCACTCACTCCTCTTACTTCGGCACTGATGCCTTGTATCGCAGCTATGAGATCGGCTAACGACACTTTGGGCTTCTCAATTCCTTTGCCATTGCCTCCATTCCAAGCCATGGTACCTGCACAAATCAAAGACCAATTAAAATGTTAAGGTTAGAAATCACCTCACACACTCCCTCACCTTTGATGGGTGGCACTCGGGTCCACTTAATTTATGGGTTCGGTTTTGGTCACTCAAGAACTTGTAGCCAATGGCTTCCTCGGTTAATCAACTTCTCTCAGTTCCTTCGAATTTGGCAAGTTACAATGTTTCCTTCGGGATGAGTGAATTGATACGACTCGATGGAACAGACGCCATTTACTCTGCGCTTCGGAAGTCAAAGAATTTTCTACGAAATTTGGACTTCTGTCACCCACAGACGAGTTCCTATATGCTCAATTGAGTTAGTACGACCTCGAGTAGGAACAATTACTCTAGAGATCCCCTAACTAGATTTATCGAACACAAGAAAAGTGAAAACCTAGGAGAATCTACCCTTCGATTCCACTTCGGAATCCCTTTCGATCACACCAACTCTTGTCCGTACAAGAGTGGTCCCTCCTTGGTACGGATAGGGTTTTACCTTATCCAATTCCCTTTTCTAGCCGATAAAATTTTCACCTGGGGTTTTGATCTTTACACCTTACCCCTTTCTTCTTCAATAGAGCAGTGAAGGTTTTGCTCCGGCGTACGGACAAATTAACTTCGTTCACTGGCCAAGAATTTTAACGGCCTTTGGGTTGCCCTTTCAACTCTGGTATCAACAACATCGGAGGAATTTTGTGCAAAGTTTGAGCTAAGTTTCAGCTCCTCGTGTTCGTACACTATTACAAACGTAACAATTTTCCGGTGTACGGACGATGGTTCAAACCTTAGAACTTTGAAATTTAAGCACAAAGCAAACCCAAATCAATCAAAAACCACCAGTCTTCATCGGTACCAACCAAAACATACTGGAGTTCGAATATAGTCACCACTAAGCTCCAACAGTCCAAAAATTCACCACCGAAATCCTAGTCGACAATCGTGTACGACAGGTGCTCGTTGGAATCAGGAAACAATGGTGAACAAGAATCAATGGTTGTTTGATTCAAACAACCAACACATCAACTTTGGAATTTTCTTTTTCTACTTTTTTTTTTATTTTTTTGTAAAAACACCACAGCAACAATAATCCACAACAAGGAAGAAAGTTGAAACTGGAGACACAAGCACGAATATAACGAACAGGATTTGAGATTGTAAGAACAAGCTCAAACCTTGCTCTGATACCAAAATGGTGCAAGCAAACCCGAGGGAAAGCTAGACATGATGAAAATGCGGAAGAACAACAAAAAAGTAAAGATAGAAGCACGAAAAATCTTGCTTCGATTCAAAGAACGGTGAGGAACTAGTCTCAGGCTCGACGAATCGGAGGCAAAGAATCACCTATACTAAGCAACAATCCTCAAGAAAGACAACGCTTCTTGCAAATTGAATGACCAAGAAGAAAATATTCAAACGACTTACACCGATTGACACAAGTTCTTTAAAATCACACGTCGGGGTTCAGCTCCATCAGAGACACTTTCGATAGCAACTGCTATGTTCAATATTCAACAACTTAATACCTACAACTGAAATGTAAATGGAGTATTTATAGGCTATGCTAACGATAAAAAAGTAAATGGTCACATTCGACCAATAGGAGTAAGCCACGTAGGGTTGTCTAATGAGTGTTCGGTTACTCCTTCAACCGAACACTTGACTTCAAACACTTGAGCTTGAGTTCCTTCACTTCGGTGCTCGGTTTCTAAGCTCTGCTCACACTTGACATCGATCGCTCTTCCTCGGTTATTTGCTTTTACTTCAGCGTCGATGTTGAGTGTTCAGGCGGGGTTCGGTCACTCCCTCCTTCGAGCTCAAGCTTGTAAATGACGCCTTCGGTTCTTGAGCTCGGGTACTCAGCTTTGGAGTGGTCGCTTTCCTTCAACCAAGCCAAGTGAATGTGGACATCGTGTAGCAGCTTGGCTTGACTTCGTGTCATTGGCCTCGGTGGATCGAACACATAATCAACACGTGTTCGGGCTGCATCAAAAACTCACTCCTATGATAGAGCCAAACATCAATAATGATCAACAAAATTATGTCCCCAAAGGAAACAACAAGTTCTTGGCTCAAAAAGGAATTGTACCGAACACATAAGTAAACGAAGAGATCAATAGGACACTTTATATGCAAGATGTAGCGATCAAAGGCCCTATCACCTCTAAACTCATAGTCAACACACCGAGCCCTCGATTCACTTTTATCACATGTGGCTTATGGGCTTCGGTAAGCACATTACTCGAGGTGTGATCAACATGTGGGATGGAGTAAGTAAAATATTGAATCGACAACTAACATCGAATACTCCACTCCTGTTCTTAAGAGAGGTTCGGTGAAGATCGAGCTCACAACATGATGTGGCTTATCAATCCTCTCAACTAGTGGTTCACATACACTCACAAGTTGACCATTCGACTCTACACTAGTTGCAAACACATTGTAATCATACAAATCATTAACTAGCATAGAGTTTTCACAAGCAATTTCACAAAACAAGGGAGTATCATACTTACGGGAAGGAAATCGAACACTCTCCTCGGATTGGCCTTCGGTCTCTCTCAATGCCTCCGGAGTGTCATAAGTAGTTTCTTCATCGCGGCGCTCACATGAAAGATTTTCTTCACCTTGTCTATCTACTTCGGAATAGAGTTGAGGCTCTTTCGGTTCGCCTCCAATAGTACCTACACAATAATTCAAACAAGTAGATGAAAAAGAAAAAGGGTTAAGATTAGAATAAGGGGTGTCCTCACTGTCAATGATTCTTTTTCCCTCTTTCTTTCCCCTCATTTTCTTTTCAAGTTCAGGTGTGGGTTCGGGTGGTGACAAATCACTCACATAACTCGACACAACCTCTCCTTTTTCAACTCGAGAGTTGTCACCGGTCACTCCCTTACTCCTCTCGATCTTTTGTCTCTCATATTCGGGTGAGTTGGGTCGAGGCCCAAGAATACCTATAGCTGGAGTAGGTGGACCTTTAACATCAACCCGAAGTCTAGGACTCGGAGACTCATCAACCGAGGTCTCCGTCTTTATCGTCGGTGAACCACTTGGCTCCGAAGTTGGTGACCTCGGCTTCACCTTGTTGACATCGGTCAACTCTTTTCTAGCGCTTGTCCCACTACTTCTTCTGTTCGTAGGACTCCTCGATGGCACTCTTTCGATCCTGGATTGGAGTTCTTGCTCGTTTCTTCTTTGCTCAGACAAAGAGGATGTGCTCGAAGGCGGTTTGATTATTACCTCGCAAGATTCAAAGTCATAAATCCTTAGTCCCGTGCGCACTTTTTACCTATCCTTCGTGATATCATACTGCACTCTCTTGTCTTGCAACCACGGGTTGCTCAACCAGATAGAAATATGTTTCATGGGATAAACATCACACCACCCATAACTATTGTAATTCCCATGAGATATGAACACTCTTGCCTCACTGGTAACCCGAACACCTTGATGCTCATAAGGATGTTTCAATTGATAGCACGGTATCTTTAGTTTATTAACCAAAGAGGGGTTAATACAATTAGCATCGATTCCACCAATTTTGAGCACAAATGAGCCTTTCCGTTTACCCCAACAGCGAACCTTTCTTTACCCAAGTCTTGCATCGACACATCCAAGAGAGGGCTTGAATGTCCATAAATTTTGAAACCATCAACTTGGATCTTCCTTATTCCTCCACTAGTGGCAACACCACTAGGATAACTCCCACTTCCTTTCACTCTTCCAACATTAGAAGTATTGTTGAAAGTCGAGGAAGGAGTTTTAGCATGGAACCCGTAAGAGCTACTCCTCGAAGAAGGAGTTCGGTAGAAACCTCCTCTACCCTCCTCGGGTCCATATCTACCAGTGCTCCTCGAGCCACCCTTCCCATAGGAATTGGAAGCATTGAATCGTGTGTCACGAATCAAAGTTGCAAGTCTTCCTCTTCCCACGGAACAACCTCCACCACCTCCTCCCATCCTGATGGAAGGAGTTCTACTACTCCCTTGTGCTCCATACGAGACACTGAAGGAAGATGACATCGAATAGTTCACTCGATCAACTTCATCATTCGCTTCCTCGATGTCACATTTATCATATTCAAGATCATCACAATGAGAGTAAGTAGGATCATCATACCTCGAAGCGTCACTACCTTCGTATTCTTGACCCGAAGAATAAGATTCTTCTCGTTCATCTTCACATGCTTCGTAGTCTTCTTCGTCTTCGTATTCACCATAGTGACCCGCTTCGTCCTCGTTAAGAGCCATAGTCCCCGGTGTCGTTATAGCAATCATCACCATCGTAGGAACCATAGTCTCCAACATCTCCACACGAATCATACCCTCCATAATCTTCATCATCCGAAGACATAGCTGCAAAAAATAAAGTAAAGGACCTCACATGTTCACTCCCTCACGTGTATCAGTCGAGTAATGTTCACTCAATTTTCTTTCCACTCGTGTATACGTTCAAGGTCGTTGGCTTTTGTGATCTCACTCTATTGTTCCCACCACTCTAGCCTTTTTCCACTCAAGATGGCCTTGCCTTCTTGTTAGGAAACCGAAGTGATAAGTCACAACTAGTACTTCCCAAGTATAGGTTCGGAAGACGTTTATATGACTCGATGGAACGGTAGCCTTTTAATTGCGCATGGGGGGGGGAGGGGTCAAAGAATTTTCTACGAAATTGGACTTTGGTCACCCCACGCACGAGTTCCTAGTACGACCTCGAGTAGAAAGAATTACTCCAGAGATCCACTATTGAGAATATTCTGACACAAGAAAAGTGAAATCCTAAGGGAATCTACCTCCTCCTCTGTTCCGCTTCGGAATTTTCCGAACACGTAACCTCGGTACAAGTGTTTCCTCCTCGGTACATAGGGTTTAACCTTATCTGCTTTCCCTTTTCTAGCCGACAACTTTTCACCTGGGGTTTTAGATTTAATTGTTTACCCGTTTGTTCTCCAATGGAACAGTGAACCTTTACTCCGGTGTACGGATAACTTCAAGATTCGTTCACAGTCCACTACCAACAGATTAAGCTCAAGATTTGGGTCTTCTCCGGTTTTTACAATGTCGGAGAATTCTTCAGTTCCAAGAAGTGCTTAAGAACACAGCTCGACGTTGTCCGTACATTGTTATCAATTTAACAAGGTTCCAGCGTACGGACGGTGGCTAAACAGTGGAACTTCGATTTTCAAGCACTAAAACCGACCCAAATCAAACAATAACCACATGTTTTCGTCGATAAACACCGAAACACAACTGGGGTTCAATCTCAACTACACCACCTCACGAACACAGTCAAAAATCAAAGAAAACCCTAGTTACAAATGACGTACGTCGGGTACTCAATCGATTCCTTAGACAGTGGTAACTACAAATATGTGATTGTTTAATCAAAACAATCAACAACAAACAAATTTTGATAATTTTTCAACTTTTCAATATTTTTTTTTGTATTTTCTTTTTTTTCAAGTAACATAAGAACACCAACAGAAATTAAAGATAAGATGACCAAGGAACATGGATTCACAGGAACGAATTCCAAGCGTTGCTCTGATACCAAACTGATGCAAGCAAAAAACCCGAGTTGAAGCCTTGCAATCGGAGACAACAGGACAAGACACGGAAATAATAAGATAAAGAGGCGGAAGCAAATAAGTAACCAAGATAACAAGAAGCTAGGGAAGGGGGAGAACAGAAATAGAAGAAAGAATGGATAATCCGAATCAAAACATGATTGATTATCCAACGGAGAAAAGGAAACTTGAACCTAACAAGGATTCATACTAGGGATGAAATCCATTCCGGTTCCAAGTCAAAGAAGGCATACACGAAGCCTCAGACATCAACAAGAATGACTCGGCCAATTCTATCTTTATTCTCTCAATTTAACATCAACTAACTAACTCTAATGAGCTATGCTAGGAGTTTATATAGACAACAATAAAAGGGCAAAATAGTAAAATGGTCACAGATGACAAATGAGATAAAGCCACGCAGGGCTGAAGCAGTTTTATGTGTTCGGCAGCTCAACTCAAACACATATGAGTCGGACGTTTGTTTGCCTCGATCACAATTGGAATCGAACGCTCTCCTGCCTCGGGCACATCTGTAGCCCTTCGATCGATTCACTGTTCGGCATCGTTCTTCCTTTGTTCGGTTGCCTTTCAGCTTCGGGCTCGAGCTTGTCATTTCTTCCTTCGGACTCAACCTTGATCGTTGAGCTTTCATAAGTTGTGCTTGGTCTTACAGCTTTCGAAGTCAGATTCAGCAACAGTCACTTGTTGTCCGCTCGGTAGATTTCCATCGTTGTTGCTCGGTGAAGCAGTCTTCGATTTATTCAATTCCGGCCACACTGTTTGATCGTGGGCGTCACCTGACTCCTCGGTGGACAAGCTTGATGAATCGAACAGGTGAGCCTGGTTCGTATTGCATCAAATGCAAACAAAGAACACACGAAAACTTAGGAAGTAAACTACCCCGGCCCCAAAACAGGGGGAGACGCCCCGCCTTGTCTCAGGGGCGCTCCACCCTATAATTTCAGAGAGTGGGACTTCTCTGAGGCGGTCCGCCTTTGCAGTGGAGGTGCTCCGCCCTGAGCTGTTTCTTCAGTTTTTCAACAATGATTTTGACCAATTTTTCACCAAAATTTTTCAATGATTTCAACTTGTTTCTCAAATCCAAAGGTACCAAAAGTTGTACTAACCTATCCCCAACAATCCCAATGTTTTTAACACAAACCAATCAATAACAAGCTTGGAATCAAGACTTGAACCTTTTAAGCAAGGGTTTCAAACACGAGGTTTTGATTCTTCAATTTTCAATTCACAACTCCAAATCATGTTATGAGGGTACCAAAAGAACGGGAATACAACATTTAATAATCCCCAATAAATTTTATCAATTGGGTATCAAAATCCAATGGGTTTTATGAATTCTTTTTGTATTTTTTTCAACTTTTGTATTTTTTCCTTCTTTTTCTTTTTCTTTTTCTCAAAAGAAAAAATAACAAGAAATCTAAAGATCAAACTAACGTAGGCACGAAGAACAGGTCGAGGGTATGTAAGAATAAAACCTAGCCTTGCTTTTATACCAACTGATGCAGGGAAAAATCGCAGAAGCAAAACGTAAAGAGAAAAGTAAGACATGATTTGAACTTTGTTCAAGGTAGCATCGAAGAACTAGTTCCAATACACCCTTGACATAGTGGAAGGACACCTATACTATACGAACTATCCTCAAAAGGTACTCAACTCTTCCAAACGAGTTCGATCAACAATGATTGATTTTCAATTGGAGGCACCAAGAGAAATCAAGCCAAAGGTTTTCATCAAAAAAGAGAAAATATCTCAAGATTCATTCAATGTCAAAGGTTCTAATGAAAGAAATGACCTAAAGTAGGCTTTTATAGGTTCTCCCCACTTAGTATTAAATTTCATAAAATCCCACAAGTTGGATCAAAACATTAAAGACCACGCAGGGTCAAAATAGGAAATTATCTTAAAATGTATAAATATCCCGTCAAGGCTTGAATAGAGGGAGGCGGTCTACCCACCCCTACTAGGCGCCCGCCCTGGCCATAGTCATGGTTGGGGTGCCTGCCTCTAGCTCAGGGCGCTCCGCCCGCCAAACTTCAGAGAGTTGTAGCTTTCACACTTAGCCGCATTTTGAGTCGAATTTATGGGAGGCGTTCCGCCCACTCGTGGAGGCGGTCTGCATTGATCTTACCAAGCTTTAGGAGTGGTGAAAATGAGCTGGGGTGCTCCAGCTTTGTTCAGGGGCGGTCCGCCCTTACATGTGCTGAAGCAGACAATCTTCAAATTGCTCCCCAAGCTTGTATCTTCCAAGCCATTCCAAACTAAGTGTAGGTGAGCATCTTGAATCTCCTTAGCTTGACTCCGAGTGAATAGTCTTGAGGTAGTTTGGCCTGCATCAATTTCAAGGATTAAATCCTTTTGTTGAAGTTTGAGTTTTGATGATTGACAAATAGGAAGAAACTGGTGAAGGACTTTGTTCACAGAAAATATGTTGGCGGTTCTACCGATGATGTAAAGATGCACATATACATTCCCAGTTCGAGATGGAATAGGAAAGAACCTGGACAGAGCAGTTTTACAATCCAAATTGGATTAGGAATCGTGCAGGAAGGTTCTACCAAGCAGTATCGGAAAGGAAGCAGAATCCTAGTAGAACTAGGAGAACCTCGCGCAGGAAGGTCCTGCGAAGCAGTGCAGAGTTTAATTTTAATGGGATTAGGAGTCTCTTCGGAGCGAATATAAAAGCCTAAAAGGCGGCTAATAAACCCTAATTGCCTTGGGTGCCAGCTCGAAGTATCTTGGAAGATCTACATAATAATGGGGAATATTTTCAAAGAGTCCATGAATGAAAAAAGTGTGTAGGAGGTAAAAGTGTATAAGGAAAATATTTATTGAGTCCTAATTGGAGAATACCTCTTTTCCTTGTCCATCAATGATGCAGGGCAAAATACGCGGAAGCTAAACAACGAGATAAACTATGCGGAAGCGATAAAACACAAAATAGATGATATCAAAGATATCGGGAAACAAGGATTGGGGAGTCAAGAAACGAGAAGAAAGAACAGATTAATGAATTCAAGACATGAATTATTAATCCAAAAAGGGAGAAATGAAACTCGAACCTTACAAGGAATTCACACTAGTGGTGAATCTCCATAGATTCCAAGTCGTACAAGATTCTTGAAGCCTCGGGCTTCGGATTAGAAAGGCTCGGCCTTCTCTAATTCTCTCCTCTCAAATGTTCATACAATGTAAAACTAATGAAATAAATGGCTAAGGGGTGTATTTATAGTTTTTCCTAACCCCTTGCGTAATGACTAAAAGGCCCCCAAAGTGGACTAAGACATAAAAGACCACGTAGGGTCAAAATAGGAAGTTTATACAAAATCCCGTCTAGGCAACAGGGGGAGGCGCTCCGCCTCGGGGGGGGGGGGGGGGGGGGGAGGCGGTCCGCCTCAGTGAGCTTTAGTGGGGGAGGCGCTCCGCCTCTTTGGGGAGGCGCTCCGCCTCTTGCAGGGTCCAGTGTGCTGCACTTCATTAGGCAGTCCGCCTGGTTTTCAGGGCGGTCCGCCTCTTCCTGTAGCTTCTTGAGGCTCCTCAATTTGTGTCCCTCGAGCCTCTTCTTTGGTGCCTATGTGCTCCTCCTTCCTTGGCGCTCCAATGCATGATTTTCAAGACGTTTCCGGAGCCCTCGCCTTGTGTTCATTGTGCTCTCAAGCTTGGTTCTTGATGGTTGTTGATTAGGCCATTTTATACTGCATCATCCTCCCCTTCTTGAAAGGATTTCTTCCTCGAAATCAAACCATCAAAACCTACAATCAAAGGAAGCACAACCAAAATTTTCCTACTTCATAAGTAGGTTAGCTTAACAAGAATAAGTGCAAGTGGTGTGGAAAATACACTCTTGTGATAGAGCCAAGCATCAATACCTATGAAAAAGCTTATGTCCCCAAAAGAGACAACAAAGTCTTGGCTCGACAAGAACAAGCACTCATTTTCACAAGAAGCAAAGAGATCAAGGATATGCATGTAGCAATTAAATTCCCCACGACCCCTAAGCCCATGACCAACACACCAAGCCTTCAAATCAATTTTATCACAAAGTGACACATCGGCTTTGGCATGCTCAACACTCAAGGTGTGCTCAACATATGGGATGGAGTAAGTGAAATAGTTCAATTCACAACTAATATCGATTACTCCACTCCCCTTCTTAAGAGCACTCTTATACACACCGAGAGGTACCTCTTCACCTCCAAATCTCCCTCCAAGACAACCTCGCCACTAGACAAACTCCCAAGGGAGGTCTCATACAAAGGATTATCTATAGAGTTAGGCATTCCAATCCATGGAGGTCCAAACTCACAACCTACTCTAGTTTGGTACAATTCACCATTTTCATTGAAGTTGCCCTCATACAAAGGATTAGTATAGGCACACTTCTCAAGTTCATTAGCAAGCAAAGGTGAAGTTCTCAAACTAGAGACCACATCTAAACTTGAGGAGTCATCTAACACAAGTCGATCTATCTCATTCTCAAGAGACTCCTCAAGGTTACAACCTTCCTTACTACGACACAAGAAACCACCACTATCAAATAAACAATCAAAGGAAAGAATAGGATAATCATGCAATTCATCTTCTCCTTTATCAAACATGGGTGGGGTGTCATAATAAGGGTCACAAACAAGGTCAACTTCGACATTTTCACTAAAGAGAGGTTCAATGAAAACCGAGCTCACATCATGATGTGGCTTGTCAATCCTCTCAACTAGTGGTTCATTTTCACACACGAGCTGACCCAAAGGCTCTACACTAGTTGCAAACACATTATAGTCATGCAAATCATCAACTAGCCTAGAGTTCTCACTAACAACATCACAGGACAAGGAAGTTTCATGCTTAAGGAAAGAAGAACTATCACATACCTTTGAGTCGCACTCGGGCTCACTCAATGTACTTGAAGCATCATGGGTAGTTCCTTCACCTCGTAGCTCACATTTGGCTTCTCCTTCACCTTGTCTTTCCATCTCGGAACATGGTTGAGGCTCCATCGGTTTGCCTCCAAGAATACCTACACAAGTACTCAAACAAGTAGAAGAAAAAGATAATGGGTTAAGGTTAGAATAAGGGGTGTCCCACTCTCAATTTTTCTTTTTCCCTCTTTCTTTTCCCTCATTTTCTTTTCAAGGACGGGTGTAGATTCGGGTGGTGACATCCCACTCACATCACTCATCACATCCTCTCCTTTTTCCACTCGAGGAATGTCACCGGTCACTCCCTTACTCCTCTCTATCTTTTGTCTCTCAAATTCGGGCGAATTGGGACGAGGCCCAAGAATACCCATAGCCGGAGTAGGTGGACTTTTAACGTCAACCCGGAATCTAGGACTAGGAGACTCATCACTTGACGTCTCCTTCTTCTTCGTTGGTGAACCACTTGGAATTGAAACTTGTGGTTTCGGGTTCACCTTGTTGATGTCTATCAACCCTTTTCTAGCACATGTCCCACCATTGCTTGTGTTTGTAGGACTTCTTGTTTGCACATTGTCAACCATGGAATGAAGTTCTTGCTCCTTGCTCCTTTGCAGGGCCAAAGAAGGTCTACTACTAGGCACTTGGCTCCTCGCCCGGTAAGGCACAAAGTCATAAACCCTTTGCCCTACGCCCACAAGTTATGCATCCTTCACCACACTATATTGCACCCTCTTCCCTTCCAACCACCGGTCACCTATCCACACATCAACATGACGCATGGGATACACATCAAACCACACATAGCATTTAAAGTTCCTATGAGATATGAGTACCCGAGCCTCCTTAGAAACCCATACTCCCTCATACTCATAAGGATGCTCTAGCTTATGGCATGGTATCCTAAGCCTATCAACCAAAGAGGTGCTAATACAATTGGCATCGGTACCACCAATCTTGAGCAAGTATCCTCCAATACCATCTACCTCAACAACGAACCTACATCTACCCAAGTCTTGCACATTGGCACCCAAATGAGAATTTGGACGCCCACAAGTGTCAACACCAACAACTTGGGTCTTCCTTATCCCTCCACTAGTGGAAACACCACTAGAACAACTTCCACTTCCCGTCACTCTCCCAACATTAGCAATGTTGTTGGAAGTCAAGGAAGGAACCTTTCCATGGAACGCATAAGTGCCTCTAGCCTCGGTTCCATAGCCCATAGTACTACTCCTACTACAACCATCCATACCCCTCGCGGCATATAACCCCTTTGTAGCAAAAGCAACACCTTCTATCATACCAACCTCCTCATGGGAATTAGAAGCTTTAGGTCGCTTAGCGTACCTAGAAGATGCAAGCTTCTTCTTTCCCACGGAACAACCACCACCACCTCCCATACTAATGGAAGGTCCACTACTACTCCCTTGCACACCGTTAGCAACACTAAGAGAAGATGCATAAGAACAATTCATATACTCAACATCATCATCAACTCTATCTATGTCACTATCATGCTCATTTTCATCACAAGTAGAGTAAGTAGGATCAATGTACCTTGAAGCGTCACCATCTTCGATTTCTTGACTAGAAGCATAGGCATCGTCACATTCTTCATCACAAGCCTCATAGTCGTCATCAATCTCACGATTATCATGGTGAACCGTTTCATCTTCGTAGGAGCCATGGTTTCCATCAGCATAGTATTGGCCATCATCCTCACCATAGGAACCATAGTCTCCATCATCACAATACGAGCCATAGCAACTCGCAACATCCCCACATGAGTCATAATCCCCACACTCAACATCCGACATCATTGCAACACCAAAAGAACAAAACCTCCCGAAAGTCACTCCCTCAAGTGTATCACTCAATTTATGGACACTCAAGAGCGAGGCCTTTACAACTTGGGAACCAAGGTGATCACAACTAGTATGTCCAAATAAAAGCTCGGAATGGAGTTAATGAGACTCAATGGACGGACGGTTATTTAAAGTGCGCACTTGAGGCCAAAAGAGAATCTACGACTCTTCTTTGAATTCTAGTCTCCTCTACGCACGAATACCCTAATACGCTAAAGGATTAGTGTCTTTCAAGTAGGCCAATTACCTTAGAAACACTAACCAAGAAGCCCGTGGGCAATTAACAAGTGAAAACCTACGCAAAAACTACCCGGGAAACCCTTCAGGAAAGAGGCGCTCCGCCTTGAAAATTTCCAGAGAGCAGCCCAGGGGGAGGCGCTCCGCCTCAAAATGGAGGCGGTCCGCCTAGGGCCATTTCCTGCAACTTTGCGAAACGCGTTTTGGCTCGTTTCGCACCCAAAAATCCAACGTTTTCGACCCGATACACAAAATTAATGATACCCAAAGGTGTATACAACTATATTAACCAATCCCCAATGGTTTTCAACTCCAAACAAACAACAACAAGCTTCGATTCAAGATTGAAGCGTTTTCAAGGAATTTTCAAACTTTTGGGATTTTGATTTTCGAAATTTTGATTCGTAACACCAAAACGTGATATATGGGTATCAAAACAACGGGAATACAATAAGGAACAAACCCCAATACTTTTTAACACTTGGGGATTCGAATCCAACCCGATCTACCAAATTTTTTTCAAGTTTTCAAGTTTTTTCAATTTTTTTGTTTTCTTCTTTTTCAAGAACAACACATCAACAATATTAACATATGGAACAAGGAACGGGGGTATGTAAGAACATCACCCGATCCGTGCTCTGATACCAACTGATTCAGGGCAAAATACGCGGAAGCTAAACAACGAGATAAACTATGCAGAATCGATAAAACACAAAATAGATGATATCAAAGATATCGGGAAACAAGGATTGGGGAATCAAGAAACGAGAAGAAAGAACGGATTAATGAATTCAAGACATGAATTATTAATCCAAAAAGGGAGAAATGAAACTCGAACCTTACAAGGAATTCACACTAGTGGTGAATCTCCATAGATTCCAAGTCGTACAAGATTCTTGAAGCCTCGGGCTTCGGATTAGAAAGGATCGGCCTTCTCTAATTCTCTCCTCTCAAATGTTCATACAATGTAAAACTAATGAAATAAATGGCTAAGGGGTGTATTTATAGTTTTTCCTAACCCCTTGCGTAATGACTAAAAGGCCCCCAAAGTGGACTAAGACATAAAAGACCACGTAGGGTCAAAATAGGAAGTTTATACAAAATCCCATCTAGGCAACAGGGGGAGGCGCTCCGCCTCGGGGGGAGGCGGTCCGCCTCAGTGAGCTTCAGTGGGGAGGCGCTCCGCCTCTTGCAGGGTCCAGAGGGCTGCACTTCATTAGGCGGTCCGCCTGGTTTTCAGGGCGGTCCGCCTCTTCCTGTAGCTTCTTGAGGCTCCTCAATTTGTGTCCCTCGAGCCTCTTCTTTGGTGCCTATGTGCTCCTCCTTCCTTGGCGCTCCAATGCATGATTTTCAAGACGTTTCCGGAGCCCTCGCATTGTGTTCATTGTGCTCTCAAACTTGGTTCTTGATGGATGTTGATTAGGCCATTTTATACTGCATCAATTAAGAAGTCACATACACACTATATCTACATCATTATGAAGACTTCAAGGATGATGCATGAAAATTATCTCTTCAGCCACAAAGAGAGAGATTGAGAGCTCAAAATGTTGATAATTCTGAAGAGAACGAGCAGAAGGAATTAACTGGACCAGAGGTTCTTCATTAGGCATAATCAATTAACAGTCCAGCAAGAACGTGCAGAAGGAACTAACTGGACAAGTTGTTCTTCATCAAGCTGTATTGAGTTTCTATCTTGGTCTAGTTCATATGTATTAGTTCTTTGAATTGTAACCTATTACGCTTATTTGAGAAGCATTATTTAGGTATTGTATTTGGAGAAATTCTTCTATTAGGCTAGACTTAGTTTAACGGAGTTGTTACGGTCGTGGATCATAGCAAGTCTTGTACTTAGGAGGATTCCTAAGTCTGTTTGCTACAATTGAGTTGATTGAAGGCAGTCTTAGCTACTGAACTTTAGTCCCTCGGTTATAAAGTTTGTAACCTAAAACTTGCTCGTTGTGTTAGTGAAAGAGTTTTCAATATCCCAGAGTGTTGGTCGTGGCTTTTTTCCCTTGAGCAGGGAGTATTCCACGAAAAAATCCTTATGCAAGTTTATTTCTGCGTTATTGTTGTTAGCACGGTGTTTTGGAGAAACTCTTCAAGAACCAGATTCTTTCGGGCACGAGCAAGGTTCTTCGGAAGGCGAAAATCGGAAGACACTATTCACCCTCTCTAGTGTCTGTTACAGGTGCATCAAGTGCAACACTTTTCAAGAAGGGGAGGATAATACAATATAATTTGAGCCTAGATTCCAACCATCAAGAGTCAAGCGAAGAGGATGCAAATGATGCAAAGGCATGAATTTCAGAGGAGAGTTCGAGGCCAAGATTGAGCGAAGCCGCATTTACTGTGAAGGTGGAGCACCCCAAGAGTGAAGGTGGAGCGCCCCAAGCTTGTGGAAGACTTCTCCAAGTGCAGCAGAAGTAAGGCAGAGCGCCTGTCCTAAAAAACCTCAAAATTCTGCTAAGTACAAAAGCGCGAGCTCTCTGGACTTTGCTAGGGCGGAGCGCCCCTGAGTCAGGGCGGACTACCCATCACTAAGCAGCCTCTGAAGATGCTGAGGCGGACTGCCTCCCACCTAAGGGAGACCGCCTTGCCCTGAAGTGGAAGCTACATCACTTATTCCGAGCTTTGAGACTTAGTTATTAGTATTTTGATCCTCCGTGGTCTTTATTTCATTAAGGCAATTTATGGCCTATCTTCTTAACTTTAGTAAATGAGAGGAACTTATAAATACCTCCTTAGGGTTTCATAAGTTAACCTAGTTTTGTCTTGAATAGAGAAGAAAGGAAAGAAAGGTAGTGCCTTCTTTGTAGAAGCTTGAAGCTTCATGTATCTCTTTAGACTTGGAGTCCAAGGAGATCATCCTAGTATGATTCCTTGAGTGGTTCAAGTCTCTTTTTCTCCATTGAAATCAATCTACATATGTGAGTTTGATTCATTCTTTCTTCATGTTTATGTCCTGTCCCAATCCTTCTTTCTTGCTGAATGCTTGATTCGTATCCTTAATAGCTTCCGTTTATAATATATTTCATCACTCAACGAGCATCTCAACGAAATTAATTTAGGCGTGAGGAGCTTAGAGGATACGGGCAGCAATTGCTTGCTCTCAACGAGCACCTCAACGAACTCTTTATAGTTATTTTACATATATAGTCTTAAGTAGGATAATGACACTTTATTGGCCCTGCGCGGTCTGATGCAGGACAAACTACCTCAAGACCATTAACTTGGAGTCAAGTTAAGGAGATCCAACATGCTCACCTACACTTTGTTCTAAAGGGATTGGAAGATAGAAGCTTCGGCAGTAACTTTAAGATCGTCCGCTTCAGCACATGTGAGTGCGGACCGCACCTGCACCAAGGTGGAGCTCCCTAGCTCATTTTGACCACTCCTAAAGCTTGGCAAAACCAGGGTGGACCGCCTCCAAGGGTGGGCAGAGCGCCTCCAACATATCAGGCTCAAAATGCAGCTAAGTGTGAAAACTACAAATTTCTGAAGTTTGCTGGGCGGAGCGCCCTAAGCTAGAGGTGGGCGCCTCAACCATTATTGAGCCCACGGTGGGCACCTAGTAGCGTTGGGTGAACCGCCTCCCTCTGTTCCGGCCAAAATAGGATTTTAATGCATTTTAAGACTATTTTCTATTTTGACCCTGCGTGATCTTTAATGTTTTGACCCAACTTGTGTGCTTTTATGACATTTACTACTAAGTGGGGAGAACCTATAAAAACCTCCCTTAGATCATTTCTTTCATTAGTCACCTTTGACATTGAATGAATCTTGAGATATTCTCTCTTTAAGAAGAAATCCCCTGGCTTGATTGCTCTTGGTTCCTCCAATTGAACATCAATTGTTGTTGATCGAACTTGTTTGCAAGAGTTAAGTACCTTTTGAGGATATTTCTTATAGTATAGGTTTCCTTTGACTACGTCAAGGGTGTATCGAAACTAATTCTTCGATACTACCTTGAATAATGTTCAAATCACGTCTTACTTTTATCTTTACTTTTTGCTTCCTCGATTTTCCCTACATCAGTTGGTATCAGAGCAAGGCTAGATTTTGTTCTTAGAAACCCTAGCCCTTTTCTTGTCTTTGTGCCTACGTTAGTTTCATCTTTAGATTTCTTGTTGTTTTTTTTTTTTTTTGAAAAAGAAAAAAAAAAGAAAGAAAAAGTTCAAAAATCACAAAAAAAGTTCATAGAACAACTTGAATTCAGATACTCAATCGATGAAAGTTATTGGGGATTGTTATATGATGTTTTCTCGTTCTTTTGGTACCTTCATATCATGATTTGGCGTCGTGGATTGAAAATTAAAGAATCAAAACCCCATTTTTGAAATCCTTGCTTGAAAGCTTCAAGTCTTGATTCCAAGCTTGTTATTGATTGGTATGTGTTAAAACTCATTGGGGATTGTTGGGAATCATTAACCACAACTTTGGGTACCTTTGGATTTGAGAAAAATCGTTGAAAAATTTTGGTGAAAAAGGGCTCAAAAATCATTGTTGAAAAGCTAAAAAGAACAGCTCCAGGCAGAGCGCCTCAACTGCAGAGGCGGACCGCCTCAGAGTAGTGTATCTCTCTGAACTTTTTAGGTGGAGTGCCCCTGTGACTTAGCGGAGCGCCTCAGTCTGTTTTGGACAGTCGAGTAGTTTTCTCGTAGGTTCGTTTGTTCTTTGTTTGCATTACTTCTGACTAGTACTTCTTGAGTAATCATCCTACTTAATTAGTGCTAGTTCTTTGAGCTCTTAGGATAACTCGTGCGTGATTGGAGTTGGAATTAAAATAAGAATCGTAGAAGTTCTTTGGCTTCAAGTGCTCACTCAAATAGCCATCCGTTCATAGAGTCCCATTAACTCACTCTTCCCGAAGAGTATTTGACTTTGTGAACTTAGAAGGTTATTGAGGAAGGTTGTTCAATACGAGAAGCCTTTTGAATCAAGCTTGAGTGATCCTACCTTTCAATACGAGGTTTTTACACTAATCTCTTCTTTTTCTTTGATACTTGTAGGTACATGGCGGAAGAAAGATTCAAGACCATTGTGGTCCCGGAATGCACTTTGGCCACTATATTGGCCAAGATGAAAGCCATAAGTGTGAGGCTTGAGAACCATGAAAGAGAAAGAACCTCGAGTGTTCACAAAGATGCCGGAGAAGGCACAAGTGTTGGCTCAACCAAGAAGCTGGATTATTTTGCTGAGATAACTCAACATCAAAGGTTAAGAGATGAAGCTACTCGTCGTGAGAGAGTGTTGGGCATAACCCAACCGTTGGGCATTCCCCACAACTTGGGCATTCCCCAAGGTAATGTTCCACCACTATTGAGGCATCGTAGAAATGTGGTACCCGTTGAGAAAGATGTTAAGGCTTAAGAAGGGGAGATACCCGAGTTTGTTAATGACTATGATGAAAATGAGCCACCTTATCCGAATAGGAGGCCAATGCAAGGAGGTTGTGGTATGAATAGACGTCGTGGACCTCAAGTAGGGTATGTGGGAAGGAACTTGAGGTGTGAGTATTATGGTTATGATGACTACTATGGGGGTCAACCGGATCCAAACTGTGGGGGTCGTGATAACAACTTGAATACTGTGAAGATCATTATCCCATCCTTCAAAGGGACTAGTAATACGAAAAGTTCTTAGAGTGGACGGTCCAATTGGAAAGAGTCTTTGACACTAATGATATATCGAATGAGAAGAAGGCTACTTATGTTATTGCTTAATTTGAGGCATATACTTCCACTTGGCAGGAGTCGGTTAAGAAGTCTAGACGTGCTAATGGATTGCCTATTCGCATTACTTGGGAAGAGTTGAAGATTGTGATGAGTGACAAGTATGTGACTCGCAAATATCGGCAAGAGCAGTTCAAAAGGCTTTATGAATTGAAACAAGGCCTTAAGTCGATTGATGAATACTTTAATGACTTTGAAAAGGATCTAATGGCCCTTGACATGGAAACGAAAGATGAAGAGCAAGCCATCATTCGATTCAAGAATGGCTTAAACTAAGAGATTGCTTCTCAATTGAGGTTGCATATTTTCCATTCAATCCAAGATGCATCCAATGCTGCCGCTGAGGCTGAAAAGTGGATTAAGGAAGAAAAGGCTACTCGCTACTAAAGTGCTACTTCTACTTTCGTGAGCCGACCTAAGGATTTGAAGAGTCCAAGTACCGATGGTGCTAGTGGAAGCCGAGAGGTAAAGAAGCCTTTTGAGAAGGCATAACCAAGAAGTGACTTCAAGGAGTCGGGAGGTAAGTCTAAAACTCAATTAAATACTCCTAGTGCTTATTCTTTCCAATGCCACAAATGTAAGGGATATGGGCATTTTGCTAAAGATTGCCCCACCCGTAAAACAATGATAATCGTTGATGATGGGTTGGTGTGTGAGCAAGTAAGTGAGCCCGAATATGAGGGAGTTGAGGGAGAAGAGGAAGGTGATGATCCGAATATGTTACTTGTGGTACGTCATAGTTTGAGTACTATGAGTGTTGAGGAGGAGGAGGATGTGCAAAGGAAAAATTTGTTCCATGCTAGATGTAGAGTGAAGGGGCAAGTGTGCTCAATAATTATTGACTCGGGTAGTTGTGCTAATATGGTGAGCCAATATTTAGTGCCACAATTGAAATTGCCTACTCTTAAACACCCACATCTATACCGTTTGCAATGGTTGAGTGAGTGTGGGGAGTTGAAGATGGTGAAGCAAGTATTGATAAAGTTCAACATTGGGAACTATCAAGATGAGCTCATGTTTGATGTTCTGACAATGCAAGCTTGCCATCTGTTTTTTGATAGGCCTTGGCGATATGACAGATGTGTGGTTCATGATGGCCGAACCAACACTTGCACGGCTAAGTA
Organism: Petunia x hybrida; assembly: GCA_037355625.1. Lineage (NCBI taxonomy): Eukaryota > Viridiplantae > Streptophyta > Magnoliopsida > Solanales > Solanaceae > Petunia > Petunia x hybrida. The sequence continues at coordinate 2,260,156 of JBBBVM010000071.1, forward strand.
TGAGGGCAAGAAATACATCCTTAAGCCCTTGACGCCTAAGCAAGTGAGTGATGACTATAGGCGCATGAAAAAATTGAAAGAGGTGGGTAAAGCTACGTCCCCCGTGATGACTAAGCCTTTGGCGGAGTTTCAAGTGGTGAAGCCCAAATTAAGCTCAAGCACCAACCATCAAGAGCCAAGCAAAGAGGGTGCAAAGGATGGAAAGGCAAGAGCTTCGGAGAAGAGTTGAAGACCGCATCCCATAGTTTAGGTGAATTGTGGAGCGCACCAAGACCAAAGTGAAGTGCCCCAAGGAAGCTCAGGAAGAGGCGGAGCACCTCCCATAGTGGGCGGACCGACCAAACATCACAAACCCCTAGAATCACCAAAAATGCGGCTAAGAATCAAACGGGCAATCTCTCTGAAGTTTGACTAGGCGGAGCACCTAGCTCACAGAGGCGGAGAGCCCCATTAATGACGCAATCTCTGGACTTTCACTGAGCTGGAGGGCCTAGTGGAGGAGGCAGAGCACCTCTCCCTGCTTCATCCTTGACCGGATTTTGTTTAATTCCTAGACTATTTCCCATGTTGACCCTGTGTGGTGTCTATTTATTTATGGCGACTTAAGGGACATTTTGTCATTATTTTAACCTATGGGTGAACCTATATATACCCTATTAGGACTTCCATTTCATTATCTAGTTTTGAATATTGAAAATAGACATAGAAGAGGCAAGGCCTTTCTTGTAGAAGCTTGAAGCTTCATGTTATCTCTTTGCTTGGAACCAGGTGGATTTCATCACTAGTATGAATCTTTGATTAGGTTCGAGTTTCCTTCGTCTCTCTTTGATAATCATTCATGTATTAAATCATTTTATCCATTCTTTCATCTATTTCTGTTCTTCCCATCCTTATCTTTCTATTTATCTTGTTGATTTCCATTTTATTTGCTTCCGCGTATTTTCCCTGCATCAATTTGGTATCAGAGCAAGGCTAAGTTTTGTTCTTACAAACCCTCATCCTATTCTTCGTGCCTACATTAGTTCATCTTTAGATTTCTTGCTGTTTTTGTTTTTGAGAAAAAGAAAAAGAAGAAAAAATTAGAAAAGTTGAAAAATCATAAAAAAATTCATAGAACGAGTTGGATTTGGATACCCAATCAATAAAGGTTATTGGGGATTGTTATATGATATATTCTCGTTCTTTTGGTACCTTAATATCTTGATTTGGTGTTGTGATTCAAAACTTGAAGAATCAAAATCCCATTTTTGAAAACCTTGGAAAATTTGCTTCGAATCATAAATCAAAGCTTGTTGTTGTTTGTTTGGGGTTGAAAACCATTAGGGATTGTTACAAATCATTAAATACACCTTTGGACACATTTGTATTTAAGAAACAACTTAAAATTGTTGGAAAAATTTGGTGAAAAAGGGGCAAAACCCATTGTTGAAAAACTGAAGGTTCAGTCTTTCGCGGACCGCCTCGCCACAGGGGCGGATCGCCTCAGCTTTTGCCCACTCTCTGAAGTTTCCAGACGGACCGCCTAGACTGAAGGGCGGGGCGCCTCAGCCTGTTTGGTCAACCGGGTAGTTTTTCCGACTAGGTTTTTGTTGTTCTTTGTTTCCGTACTTCTTAGTTAGTGTTTCTTGGGTAATTATCCTACTCCATCCATACTTCTTAGTTAGTGTTTCTTGGGTAATTGTCCTACTCCATTGACACTAACTCTTGAGAATTTTAAACTAACTCGTGCGTACTGAAAACTTGATTCCAAGAAGATTCGTAGAAAATTCTTTGGCTTCAAGTGCTCACTTAAATAGTTGTCCGTACATAGAGTCACATAAACTCCATTCCGAACCAATACTTGGACGTACTAGTTGGTGATCTTACCACCGTGGTTCCTTAGAGATTAAGGCAATCTTTGAGTGGAAAAAGGCTTGAGTGGTGAGAACAATAAAGTGTGGTCATAAAAGCCATTGACCTTAAGTGTATACACGAGCAGAAAGAAAATTGAGTGTTCATATATTGAGTGATACACGTGAGGGAATGAATTTTTGATGTCCTTTTCTCTTTATTATTGCAACTATGTTCTCGGGTGATGATTGTGGAACTTATGACTCATGTGGAGATGATTGGAGTTGCTATGATGATTCGAAGAACTATGGCTCCTATTGTGATGAAGCGGGTTACTATGATGATCATAAGGCTTATGGAGACTATGGAGCTTATGGTGATGAATATGAAGATTATTATGCTTCAAGTCACAAAGTTGAAAATAGTGACGCTTCAAGGTACAATGTTCCTACTTACTCTTCTTTTAATGAACTTGAAAATGTAGATAGTAACATAGAGAGAATTGATGATGAAGTAGATTATAGGGATTGTTCATTTGCATCTTCTCTTGGTATTTCTAAAAATAAACAAGGGACTAGTAGTGGTCTTTCCATTGGTTTGGGAAGAAGTGGTAGTTGTTCTATGGGAAAAGGAAAGCTTACATCTTTTACTTGTGCTAAAGGGCTCAATGCTTCTAATTCCTATGTGAAAGGCAATTTGAGGCCTAAAGTGAGAAAAAGTGTTACTTTGCCACAAAAGGTTTGCCTTGTTCTCACAATACCGTGAAAGGTTTTGATGGTTGTAGTAGGAGTAGTGCTATTGGCTATGGATCCAAGGAGGGTGGAGAGAGTTTCTACTGCACTCCTATCTCTAGGGGAAGTTCTTATGGGTTCCATGATGAGACTCCTTCCTCGAATTTCAACAACACATCTAATGTTGGAAGAGTGAGGGGAAGTGGAAGTTACCCTAGTGGTATTGCTAGTAAAAGAGGGATAAGGGAGACCCAAGTCGATGCAATATAAAAGTACGGAAGCTAAATAAATATAAAAGCAAGACGTATCTTGAACAAATACCAAAGTAGCACCGAGGAATAGATTCGTCAAGGAACACCTACATTAGGCAAACTATCCTCAAGAGATACTTGACTCTTGCAAACAAGTTTGATCAAAGAAGGATGAAGTTCAAATGGATTCACCATATGAAAACAAGCCCAAACTAGGGTTTTCATTAGAGAGCATTCTCAAGTGTCTTGTGTATTCAATATTGCGTAATGAACAAAAACTCTAAAGAGGGTATTTATAGGACCTATTCAACTAGTATTAAATGTCATAAATGCCCACAAGTTGGGTAAAAATAATAAGGGCCAAGTAAGGGCTAAAATAGAAAATAGTCATAAATTCTAGTAGAATCCCGTCAAGACCACAACAGAGGGAGGCACCCTGCCTCAGAGAAGTCCAGAGAAGGGTGGCCAAAAGAGGCGGTCTGCGTAGTGCCTTGGCGGTCTGTGATGCAATCCAAATTTCCTCAAGACCATTCATTCGGAGTCAAGATGCGGAGATTCAAGATGCTCAGCTGCACTTGGTTTGGAAGAGCATGGAAGATAGAAGCTTCGGGGATAATTTGAAGGTCACGCACTTAAGCGCCTCTGAGGCTATAGCACAAGGTGGACCGCTTCAAGGGATGGGCGGACCGCCTCCCTCCAACACCCCTCAAAATAAGGGTAAGTGCGGGGATTCAAGCTCTCTGAACTTCTCCTAGGCGGACAGCCCCTGGTACTAGGCGCACCGCCTCATTTGGACTGCCCTCTCTAATTTTTCCTGAGGCAGAGCGCCTCAATGTTGAGGCGGTGATGTAGGAAAAATATGTGGAAGAAATAAAAATGGAAATCAACACGATAACAATAAATTCAAAGATTGGATGAATGGAAATAGAAGAAAGAATGGATAAAACAATTGAATACATGAATGACTATCAAAGAGGGAGGAAGGAAACTCGAACCTAATCAAGGATTCATACAAGGATGAAATCCACATGGTTCCAAGCAAGAGATACATGACGCTTCAAGCTTCTACAAGAAGGCCTTACCTCTCTCTCTCTCTCTCAATTCTTCTATTCTCAAAATAAGCTAGCTTCCTAATGAAACCCTAGTTTAAGGTATTTATAGGTTCTCTTATACTTAGTATGAAATGTCTTAAATGCCCAAAAGTTGGGTTAAAATATAAAAGACCATGCAGGGCCAAAATAGTAAATAGTCACTACTTTAAATGAAGCCCTGTCACTGCGTTACAAGGGGAGGCGGTCAGCCTCCTCCACTGGGCGGTCCGCCTACTCTTTGAGGGCTTTAGATTGCTTCAGTAAGAGGTGCTCTGCCTATGTAAACTAGGCGGTCCACTTACTAAAACTTCAGAGAGCTTTCAATTCCATACTTAGCTACATTTTTGAAAATTTTAAGGGTCTTTGAAGAGTGGGCAGTCCTCCCACTTAAAGCGGCGCTCCGCCTTTTTCTGGAGTGCTATTGGGGCGGTCAACCTTGCCTTGAGGTGCACCACCCTCCATGGAACTGTAGCATGCGGCCTTCCATTCATCTCCGAAGCTCTTGACTTTGCATCTCTTTCGCCCTTCTAGCTTGGCTCTTGATCATAGGTGCTTGAGCTCAATTTGGTATTTATCATCCTTCCCTTCTTGAATGGATTTCGTGCTCCAAATCACACCATATACCTACAAGTAATGACAAAAACAACCCAAACTACCTTCTAAAAGAGTAGGTTAGTGCATATAGTGTGGAAAATACACTCCTATGATAGAGCCAAGCATCAATAACAATTAAGAAAAAGGTCATGTCTCTAAAGGAAACAACAAGTACTTGACTCAACAAGGAAGTTCACATAACACAAGAACAAGCAAAGAGATCAATAGGACATAGAACATGCAAGATATAGCAATCAAATTCCCTATGACCCCTAAGCTCATGACCAACATACCAAGCCTTCAATACATTTCTACCACTAGGTGACACAATGGCTTTTGCATATTCGACACTCAAGGTGTGGTCTGCATATGGAATGGAGTAAGCAAAATAGCTAAACATACAACTAGCATCAATGACTCCACCCTCCTTTTTAAAAGCTCTCTTAATCACACCAAGAGGTATGTCCTCACCTCCACATTTACTCCCATCCTCCTCACTAGACAAACTCCCAAGGAAGGTCTATAGCCCACACAATCAAGAGTAGGACTACTAGAAGATGGACCATCACAATCAATTTGCCTCCAACTCTTCTTCACCTTGCCTTTCCACTTTTGAACATGATTGAGGCTCCATCTATTTGCCTCCAAGAATACCTACACAAGAACTCATACAAGTAGAAGAAGAAGGATAAAGAGTTAGTGTTAGAATAAGGAGAGCCCTCATCTCTATGATTCCTTTTCCCTCTATCTTCTCCCTCATTTTTCTTTCAAGGTCGGGTGTAGATTTGGGTGGTGATAACCTACTCATATCACTCAATACAACCTCTCCTATTTCCACTCGAGTGTTGTCATCACTCACTCACTTACTCCTCTCAATCATTTATCTCTCAAATTCGGGGGAGTTGGGACGAGGCCCAAGAATGCCCTTAGCTGGAGTAGGTGGACTCTTTACACCAACCCAGAATCTAGGACGTAGAAATTCATCACTTGATGTGTCCCTCTTCTTTGGTGAACCACTTGATTTTGAATCTTGCGGTTTCGAATTCACCTTGTTGACACTTGTCTACCCTTTACTTGCATTTGTCCCACTTCCTCTTGTGTTTGTAGGGCTTCTTGAATGCACCATTTCAACCATGGAATGATGTTCTGGCTCCTTTCTCCCTTGCATAGCTCAAGAGTGTGCACTAGTAAGCAACTTGTCTCTTGTCCGGTAAGGTGCAATGTCATAAACCATTTGACCCATGCCCACAAGATACACATCCTTCATAGCACTTTATAGGAACCTTTTTTCATGCAACCATGGCTCACCTAACCACACATCAACATGTCACATGGGATACACATAACACCAAACATAACCGTTATAATTCTTATGAGATAAAAGCACCCGAGCATCCTTGGAAACGCGCACTTTATTATACTCATAAGGATGCTCTAGCTCATGGTATGGTATCCTTAGCCTATCAACCAAAGAGGTGGTAATGCAATTGGCATCGGTCTCACCAATTTTGAGCAAGTTTCCTCCAAACCCATTTACCTCAACAACAAACCTACGCCTACCCAAGTTTTGTAGATTAGCATCTAAGAAAGAACTTGAATGCCCAAGACTAGCATCGCCATCAACTTAGGCCTCCCTTATCCCTCCCCTACTAGCAATACCGCTAGGGTAGCTCTCACTTCCCGTCACTCTTCCATATTAGATGTGCCGTTGAAAGTTGAGGAAGGAGTTTCATTATAGAACAGATAAGAATTTTTCCTACATGTAGGAGTGTGCTAAAAACTATCTTCCCTCTTCCTGGTTCCATTGCCCATAGCACTACTCCTACTACAACTATCCAAGACTCTCACGGCATTGTTAGAACAAGACAATCCTTTTGCAGTAAAATCAACACCTTTTCTCACTTTGGGCATCAAATTGCCTTTCACATGGGAATTAGGAGCATTGAGCCTTGTAGTTCAAATAGAAGATGTATGATTTCCCTTTCCCATGGTACAACTACCACTTCTTCCCAAACCAATGGAAAGACTACTACTACTCTTTTTTATTTATTTATAGAAACACCAAGAGAAGATGCAAATGAACAATTCCTATAATCAACTTCATCATCAATTCTCTTTATGTCACTATCTACATTTCAAGTTCATCACAAGAAGAGTAAGTAGGAACATCAAACCTTGAAGCGTTACTATCTTTATCTTCTTGACTAGAAGCATAAGAATCTTCATATTCATCTCCACAAGCTTCATAGTCTTCGAGGCCTCATGATCATTATAGCAACCCTTTTCATCACCATAGGAGGCATGGTTTCCCGAATCATCACAAAAACCCCATCATTATCATCATCATAGGAACCATAGTCTCCACCATCATCATAGCAACTTGCATCATCTCCACATGAGTCGTAACTTGCTCAATCATCATCTGAGGACATTGTTGAAACAATAAATAGAAAAGGACCTCACAAATTCACTCTCTCACGTGTATCACTCAATATAAGAAGACTCAATTTTCTTTCCACTAGTGTATACACTCATGGTCGTTGACTTTTGTGACCACACTCTGTTGTTCTCACCACTCGAGATTGCCTTAATCTCTTAGGAACCACAGCGGTAAGATCAACAACTAGTATGTCCAAGTATTGGTTCGGAATGGAGTTAATGTGACTCTATAGGCGGATGGCTATTTAAGGTGCGCATTTGAAGTCAAGAAAGTTCTACGACTATAGAGAAAGCTTCAAGACGCACAAGACTCAAAATCTCAAGAGTTAGTGTCAATTGAGTTGCAGAATTACCCAAGAAACACTAACTAGGAAGTTCGGAAACAAAGAACAAGCGAAGACTTACTAGAAAAACTACCCGGAACCCTTAACAGGATGAGGCGCCCTGCCTTTGTGAACTAGGCGGTCTGCCTAGACAAATTCTAGAAAGGGCCAAATGCTGAGGCGGTCTGCCTAAATCTGAGGCGGTCCGCCTAGTGCTGAAACCTGCACTTTTTTTTGCACCTTTTCAACTACGTTTCAGCCCATTTTTCACCCAAAAATCCAATCGATTCCCACTTGTTTTTCAATTCCAAGGGTACCCAAATGTGTGGTTAATGTTTCCCAACAATCCCCAATAATTTTTAGCTCAAACCAACCAATAACAAGGTCCGCTTTGAGATTTGAAGCAATTTAGACAAAGGTTTCAAAATGGAGGTATCAAATTTAAAAATTTTAATCAACAATACCAAATCGTGATATAAGGGTACCAAAAGGACGAGAATACATCATCTAACATTCCCCAGTAACAGTCGATGATTGGGGAATCAAATCCAAACCGATCTATGAATTTATTTTATGAATTTTTACTATTTGGTTCTTTTTCTTTTATCAAGAACAACAATAAACAAGAACAGCAAGAAGTAAAGATACTAGGCACGATGAACATGACGAGGGTTTGTAAGAACAAAATCTAGTCATGCTCTGATACCAAACTGATGCAGGAAAGATACGCAGAAGTAATAAAAATGGAAATCAACACAATAACAAGCAATTCAAAGATGGGAAGAACATAAATAGAAGAAAGAATAGATAAAACAATTCAATACATAAATGATTATCCAAGAGGGAGGAAAGAGACTCAAACCTAATCAAGGATTCATACTAGGATGAAATTCACATAGTTCTAAGCAAGAGATACATGAAGCTTCAAGCTTCTACAAGAAGGCCTTGCCTCTCTCTCTCTCTCAATTCTTCTATTCTCAAAATAAGCTGGCTTTCTAATGAAACCCTAGTGTAAAGTATTTAGAGGTTCTCTTACACTTAGTATGAAATGTCATAAAGGCCCACAAGTTGGGTTAAAACAAAAAGACGATGCATGTCCAAAATAGTAAATAGTCCCTACATTAAATGAAGCCTCGTCACTACGTAACAGGGGAAGGCGTTCCGCCTCCTCCAGTGGGTGGTCTGCCCAATCTATGAGCGCTTAAGATTGCTTCAGTAAGAGGCGCTACGCCTCTGTAAACTAGGCCATCTACCTACTCAAACTTCAGAGAGCTCGCGATTCCATACTTAGCCGTATTTTTGAGATTTTCAAGGGTCTTTGAAGAGTGGGCGGTCCACCCACTTAGAGAGACAGAGTGATCTTGGGGTGCTCTTCCTTGGCCCTGAGGCGCTCCACCCTCCATGGAACTGTAGTATGCAACCTTACATTCATCTCTGAAGCTCTTGACCTTGCATCTCTTGCGCCCTTCTAGCTTGGCTCTTGATGGTTTTTTTCTTTAGCTTAATTTGTCCTGCATCAGGCGGGGCGCCTCCCCCTGTTCGAGCCATGATGGGATTTTGAAGAATTTTAGGTGTAATTCGTATTTTGGCCCTACATGGTGTCTAATGTTTTCACCCAACGTTTAGGCTTTTATGACATTTCATATTGTGTGAGGAGGACTGTAAATACCTCCCTTCGGTTATTTATTTCATTAGTTAACCTAGATTAGTCTTGAATAGTGAAGAAAGGAAAGAGAGGCATTGCCTTCTTTGTAGAAACTTGAAGCTTCATGTTTTTCATAAATTTGAAATCCATAGAGATCATCCTAGTATGATTCCTTGAGTGTTCAAGTTTCTCTTTCTCCCTTGAAATCAATCTACATATGTGAGTTTGATTCGTAACTTTAATTGCTTCCACGTATTTTATATTGCATCAGTTGGTATCAGAGCACGGCTAGGTTTTGTTCTTACAAACCCTCGCCTGTTAATTGTGCCTAGTATCTTAGTTTATTTTTGTTCTTGTTTTTTCTTGCTTTGTTAAAAAGAAAACGAAGAAAATAATTGAAAAGTTGAAAAACACAAAAAAAAATTCATAGAACAAGTTGGATTTGAATACCCAATCAATGAAAGTTATTGGGGATTATTCTATATCATTTTTCAGTTCTTTTGGTACCATAATATCTTGATTTGGTGTTGTGATTCAAAATTTGAAGAATCAAAACCCCCATTTTTAAAACTCTTGAAAATTTGCTTCAAAACTCGAATCGAAGCTTATTGTTGTTTTTTTGGGGCTGAAAACCATTAGGGATTGATGGGAATAGTTGAATACACCTTTGGGTTGCTTTGGATTTTAGAAACAAGTTGAAATCTATTGAAAATTTTGGTAAAACGGATCAAAAACCGTTGTTGATAGCTGCAGATTCAGCTTTAGGCGGACCGCCTCAGAATTTAGGCAGACCGCCTTAGCAAAAGTCCCTCTCTGGACTTTGGTAGGAGGAGCGCCTCCCCTGTTTAGGGTTCCAGGTTGTTTATTTCTGATGCGGGGCATACTACCTCAAAGCCTTTCACTAGAAGTCAAGCTAAGTTGATTCAAGACAGTCATCTCCACTTGACTTGGAAGGACATGGAAGAAGGCTCCGAGAGTGGTTTGAAGATCATGAGTTGGAGTGCCATGCAAGGAAGATCGCCTCGGCTACTTGGAGAGGCATCCGGAGCACATTTCGAGGCAATCCAAGGAGCCAATGGAGGAGGCGGACCGCCCACTCTACTAGGCGGACCGCCCCCTCAACTCTTTAAAGTTTTCCCCAACACAGTAGGCGGACCGCCCCTGTAAACAGGTAGACCGCCCACTCCACTACAAGCTTGAATAGGCGGGGCGCCTACTGGGGCGCCTACTCAACTAAACTCTATGACGGGACACCTCATTAAATTGCTATGTTTTGACTATTATAGCCCTACGTGGCCTTTGTTATTTTAACCCACTTTGTGATGTAGGGAAAATAGGCGGAAGCGATAATCTATGATGCGGAAAGATAACAAGAAAATGGGGATGGGGGAAGAACTGAAATAGAAGAAGAGAATGGATAGACTTTCAAACCATGAATGAATATCCGAGAGAGGAAGGGAAACTTGAACCATACAAGGATTCCGTACTAGTGACGAATCTCCATAGGTTTCAAGCAAAGAGATAATCCGAAGCTTCAAGCTTCAACAAAGAAGAAGGCCTTGCCTCTCTTTCTATGTCTATTCTTCAAATCTAAACAAGCTAATGATCTAATGACCTAAGTGTAGTATTTATAGAGGTTCTACACTTCGAAATAATGTCTAAATTAACCCTACAATTTGGGTGTAATAACAAAGACCACGTAGGGTCAAACTAGTAAATAATACTAGACTAAAATAGGAGTCCTCATCTTTGTTTAACAGTGGGGGAGGCGGAGTGCCTGCCAAGTTGATTAGTGAGGCAGCTTGGGCGGAGCGCCTCTCCTTCAGGCGGCGCGCCTGGGCTGCTCCATGCTTGGGCAGAGCGCCTCTCCTTCAGGCGGAGCGCCTGGGCTGCTCCATGCTTGGGCGGAGCGCCTGCTTTGCCTGGGCGGAGCGCCTAGGCATGGAGCCAATGCCTTGGTCTTCAAAATGCTCCCGAACTCTTCCCCGATGCTCTTGACCTCTCGCCCTTTGCATCCTCCAATCCCGGCTCTTGACGGTAAGTGCCTTAGGCTCGATTTGCGCTCATCATCCTCCCCTTCTTGAAAGGATTTCGTCCTCGAAATCAAACCATCAAGACCTACAACCAAAGACCAAAACAAACAAAACTTCCTACTAAAAGAGTAGGTTAGTGCACCAAGCGTGGAAAAAACACTTTTATAGTAGAGCCAAGCATCAATTCTAACATAAAAGCTCATGTCCCCAAAGGAAACAACAAGTACTTGACTCAAAAAGGAAGTGCATCCAACACAAAAACATGCAAAGAGATCAATAGGATAGGGAATATGCAAGATCAAGCCATCAAAATTCCTATGATCCCTAATCCCAATAAGAACACACCAAAACTTCCCACTACAAGAGTAGGCAAGTCCAACAAGAGTGAGCTATGGAAAGCACACTTTTGTAATAGAGCCAAGTATCAATACCAATAAAAAAGAATAGGTCTCCAAAGGAAACAATAAGTTCTTGGCTAAACAATGAAAAGCACTCACTACTATAATAAGAAAAGAGATCAATAAGACATAGAACATGCGGAACATGCAAGATTAAGCAACTAAGTTCCTTATGACCTCCAAGCTTATGGTCAACACACCAAGCCTTCAATGCATTACTATCACAATGTGACTCGTTGGCTTTGGCATGCTCAACACCCAAGGTGTCATTAACATGTGGGGTGGAGTATACAAAATAGTTCAATTGGCAACTAACATCAAATACTCCACTCCCCTTCTTGGAAGCACTTTTACACACACCAAGAGTGACTTTCACCTCCAAATCCACCTCTAAGACAATCTCCCTCAATAGGCAAACTCCCAAGGACGGTTTCCAAAATAGGTTCTTCATCATTGTAGTCCACACAATGAAGGTTAGGACTACTATAAGATGGTCCAACACAACCAACACCAAGACCACTCATCTCACTTGGAGTTCCAAACAATGGATTGTCTATAGAGTTCAACTTTCCAAACCAAGGAGGTTTAAATCCAGACTCTTCTCTAGTTTGATATTCACCATCACCTCTTTGAGGATCCTCTTCAAACAAAGGGTTTGTGAAAACAAGTCCACTACCCATTAAAGGTGAGGCATCAAAACTAGAGTTATAATCTACACTTGAGGAGTCATCGAATATAATTCGATCCATCTCATCCACTAGGGACTCCTCAAGGTCATTACCATCCTCACTAAAACACAAAGGTCCACCATTATCAAGCAATTCATCAAGGGAAAGAATAGGGTATTCATTCAACTCATCTTCCCCGTTATCAAATATAGGTGGGGTGTCATAACAAGGGTAACAATCAAGGTCAACTACACAATCTCACTAGAGAGAGGTTCATAGAATATCGAGCTCACATCATGATGTGGCTTATCATCCCTCTCAAATAGTGGTTCACAATCACACACAAATTGACCAACCGACTCTACACTAGTTGCAAACACATTGTAATCACACAATTCATCAACTAGTATAGAGTTATCACAAACACTATTACATGATAAGGAAGTAACATGTTCAAGGGAAGAACTTTCACATACCTTTGAGCGGCCATCTAGCTCACTCAATGCACTTGAAGTGTCTTGAATTGGCTCTTCACCTCGAAGCTCACATTGAAGATTTTCTTCACCTTGTCCATCCTTCTTGGGACATGATTGAGGCTCTATTGGTTTTCCTCCAAAAATATCTAAAGAAGCATTGACAATAGAAGAAGAAAAAGATAAAGAGTTAAAGTTAGAATAAGGGGTGTCCTCACTCTCAATGATTCTTTTTCCCTCTTTCTTTTCCCTAATTTTCTTTTCAAGGTCGGGTGTAGATTCGGGTGGTGACATCCCACTCACATCAATCAACACATCCTCTCCTTTTTCCACTCGAAGAATGTCACCGATCACTCCCTTAGTCCTCTCAATCTTTTGTCTCTCAAATTCGGGTGAGTTGGGACGAGGCCCAAGAATACCCATAGCCGGAGTAGGTGGACTTTTAACATCAACCCAAAATCTAGGACTAAGAGACTCATCACTTGAGGTCTCTTTATTCTTTGTTGGTGAACCACTTTGCTTTGGAGTTTGTGGTTTGGGGTTCACCTTGTTGACATATGTCAACTCTTTTCTTGCACTAGTCCCACCATTGCTTGTGATTGTAGGACTTCTCCTCAATGGCGTCCTACTATTTCTCGTGCTCGTAGGACTTCTTGATTGCACTCTTTGAATCATAGGGCTTCTCCTCAATGGTGTCCCTCCATTTCTCATGTTCATGGGCGTGCTTGGTTGTACTTCTTCTTTCCTAAGAAAGAGGAGTTGTAACTTCCCTTGTGCTTGAACACGGTAGCCATCAACCACTTCTTGGGCGAGCTTGAAGTGCCTATTGAAAAGCAAAGGCTTTCCCAACATAACATCACATCCCACTAAAGGACCTACTTTGCACTCCACTTCTTCTTCAAAGTTCCTTTGTGAAATGACTACCCTATCCATTCCATCAACACAAGGTATTCCCAACCTTCTCACTACATGATGACTAATCCAACTTGCTTCACCATTATCCACTTTGATAAGACCCAAATCGAGCAACCATCTAAAAACACCATCCAAGGCCAAGGAAGAGCTTATGCATTGGAACGCCATGGAACGAGGACCCTTAGAGACACATTTCGAGGCGTTTCAAGCGGCCAAGGAAGCAGGCGGACCGCCCACTTTGTGTCTAGTCTCTGGATATTGGGGCGCCTACTGCAGAGGCGGAGGGCCTACTTGGGGCGCCTACTGGAGGCCAGGCGGGGCGCCTACTACACTAGGCGGGGCGCCTAGTTGCTGAGAAGGATGCGGGATTTCTAGTTTTTATCCTATGTAATTCCTATTAGGCCCCTATGTGGCATATGACTTTAGAACTTACTTAAGGGTACTTTAGGCCTTTCCTTATGTCTTGAATGAGGCCTATAAATACTCCATAGCTTAGCATTATTCCTTAGTTAGCTATTATGATGAATGATTGATTGTCAATGACAATGTTCAAGAGTGGATTCTCTTTGAATGAAAATCCTTTGAGACGGTTTGAGTTTACTAGTGGATTCTAGTTGAACCCCAAACCACCCCCGATCATTCTATTTGCGAGTCCCAGGTGCGGCTCGAGGGTAGTTGCATAGTGTAGGTCCTCCTTGACACCGATACGAGGGTATTATGGAACGAGTTCTCCATAGTTACTTCGTAGGGAGTTCGAGTAGTGTCTCGCTCTTTATCTTTATTTCCGCATTTCGTTTTTGATTCTTATCATCTTGGTATCAGAGCAAGGCTCGGGATTTGTTTCTACAAACCCCCGACCCTTGATTCTTCGTGCCTAGGTTGGTTTCTATCTTAGGTTCTTATTTGTTGTTGAAGAAAAAGAAGAAAACACAAAAAAATTGGAAAATTGAAAAATACCAAAAATTTGTTCTATCTTGTGTTTTGGATTGATTCGTGTTGTGATTGATATTGGGGTTTGTTCCTTATTGGAAACCCGTTATTTTGGTACCCAACACACACGATTTGGAGTTGTATTCCATGATTTGAGATTTGAAACCCTTGAAGAAATTGAAAAAGCTTGAAACCCTAGCTATGAACATGATGAACATGGTAGATTGTTGAATTTTGATTGGGGTTTGATAAAATTGATTGGGGTTTGATCTCTGTGATTGAAACAACGTTTGGGTACCTTCGGATCGATAAAACAACGTGTGGATTGTTGGAATTTTGGGTGCCAAAGGCAAGAAAAACGAGTTTGAACAGTGCTGGAAGTTGCACTAGGCGGGGCGCCTAGTAGAAGGGGCGGACCGCCTACTTTTTGCTCACTCTCTGGATTTTACAGAGGCGGACCGCCTAGTAGAGTAGGCTGACCGCCTACTTCAAGTAGGCTGACCGCCTACTCCCCTCTATAGGGAACCAGGCGGACCACCTACTCAAAACAGGTGGGGCGCCTACTTCCTTCAAGTTGGGCATTGGGTAGTTCCTTCTAGGTTCTCTTGTTTTGTTGATTGCATTGCTTCCGGTTAGTGCTATTAGAGTATAATCCTACTCGATTAATGCTAATTACTTTGAGCTATTAGGATCATCGTGCCTTAGAAAGGAGACTAGAATTCAAAGAAGATCCGTAGTATCTTTTGATTCAAGTCCTCATTTAAAGTGCCTATCGTCCAATCGAGTCCCATTAACTCCACTCGCCCCGGAGTGCATCTGGACTTGATAAGTTGAGTGATTGAGTTGTGGTTCGTTGGTCAACTATTTGAAGCTTTAGACTCAAACTTGTGTGAAATATCCATCCCCCACTAAATACGAGCGAGCCGAGTGAAACAATTGTAAGGGAGTGGGCGAGGAATTTTGCTAATGTTTGTTGCTTTTTGTAGGTACTATGGCAACCGATGGAGATGATCCTATGAAAATTTTCATGGCTACCGTTATAGCCAAGTTGGAGGATATCACGTTGAGACTTGAGTCCGTCGAGAGGAACCAAGTTGAGACCGGTGAGAGGAGGACCCCGAGTGTCCAAATTGAATCCGGAGAAGGCACGAGTCATAGCACTCCTATGACTCCCGGACACTTTGTTGAGCTAAACAAGAGGTATGAACAAAGCAAAGTTGAAGCTCTACGAGAGCGTGGGTTGGGCAATCCCCAACAAGAGAGCAATCCTCTCAACTTGGGCAATCCCCAAGGAAATGCTCCATTTCGAAGACCCGTTAGGTTTGTCCCACCTCTTGAGCAAGTTGTTGAGGCTCAAGAAGAGGAGGAAGCCGAGTATGGTGATGAGGCCTATGGGTATGATGCTCCTTATCAACCTAGGAGGCCAATGAATTGGGGTCGAAATGTAGATAGGGGTAGAGGCCGAGGTCGAGGGCCACCCATAGGATATGGAGGGAGGAATGTAAGGAGGGAGTATGTTGCACATGATGACCATTATGGAGGCCAACCGGAGCCTAACTATGGGGTACGTGACAACAACAACAACCTCAATAGTGTCAAGCTCAATCTTCCATCCTTCAAAGGAACTTGTGATCCGGAGGCATACATGAAATGGGTACTACAAATGGAAAGGGTGTTTGATACCAATGAGATGACCGAGGAGCGAAAGGGTACATATGCTATTTCTACCTTTGAGGCCTATGCTTCTACTTGGTGGGAGTCTATGAAGAGGTCTAGGAGAAGGATGAATTTGCATTTGAATGTGACTTGGGATGAGTTGAAAGGCCTTATGAACACCAAGTACATAACTCCAAGGTATCGGCAAGAGCAACTCAAGAAGCTCTATGATCTAAAGCAAGGTGTCAAATCGGTGCATGAGTACTATGATGAGTTTGAGAAGATCCGGATGGCATTGGATATGGATACCGAAGGTGAAGAAGAAGCCATGATCCGATTCAAGAATGGCTTGAGCTATGGTATAGCTTCTCAATTGAGATTGCATCATTATCTCACACTTCAAGATATGTTTGAAGCCGCAATTGATGCCGAGACTTGGCTCAAAAGAGAGAAGTTCAAAAACAACACTCCTACCACTACAAGCAAGCCAAAGGAGTGGAAGCCTCCAAATGCCAACTTTCCAAGTGCAAGTGCTAGCAAAGAAGTGAAAGGGCCTTATGAGAAGACTACACCACACTTGGAAGGTAATTCTAAAACCCGCTTGAGTAATCCTATTTCTACTTCTACTCAATGTTATAAGTGTAAGGGCTTTGGGCATATTGCTAAGGAATGCACTACAAAAAGAACCATGGTTGTGGTTGGTGATTTGGTGTATGAGCAAGAGAGTGAACCCGAGGAAGAAGAGGGAGTAGAGGGTGATGAGGAAGGAGATGTTGGGGAGATTGTTGCCATGGAAGAAGATGATGATGATGCCCGTGCCTTCCTTGTTGTGCGGAGGAGTCTAGGAGCCATGTGTGTGGAGGATGTTGAGACCTTACAACGAGAGAACCTTTTTCACTCCACTTGCCGAGTCATGGGTCTCATTTGCTCTATGATCATTGATTCGGGGAGTTGTGCTAACGTTATTAGCCAAACACTAGTTGCCCAATTGAGAATACCCACCCTAAAACACCCAAATCCTTACCGGTTACAATGGCTTAGTGATTGTGGTGAGTTGAAGGTGGTTAAACAATGTTTGATCAAGTTCAAGATTGGGAACTATGTGGATGAGCACATGTTCGATATTGTGCCTATGCAAGCATGCCACCTTCTCTTTGGTAGGCCATGGCAATTTGATCGACGTGTGGTTCATAATGGCCATGCCAACACCTATACGGTGACGCATGAGGGAAAAAAGTTCGTGCTCCAACCCCTAACTCCCAAGCAAGTGATTGATGACTACAAACTCATGAAGGAGTTGAAGGAAGCGGCTAAAGCCAAGTCACCCATTATACTTGAACCCGAGGCAAACAATTTCATTGTTTTGCCAATGCATGATGAAAATGGGAGTCACTCTACTCCAATTGAGAGAGAAAAGATAGAGAGAAGTGAGGGAGTGACCGGTGACAATCCAAGAGAGGAAAAAGGAGAGGACTTGAGGAGTGATGTGAGTGGATTGTCACCACAAACTACACTTGACCGTGAGGTAAAATTAAGAGAGATGAGGGGTGAGGATGGAAAAATTGAGAGTGAGAGCACCCATTGTTCTAACCCTTCTTTATCTTCTATCTCTTTTTGTGAAAGTTCTTGTGTAGGTACATTTGAAGACAAGCCATTGGAGCCTCAATGTGAGCTTCATGAAGGGGGAGTTGCATATGACACTTCAAACCTTGTGAGTGATCAAGGAAGTACTACCAATGTAAGTGTTACTTCACCCTTTCATGAGAATACTAGCTACTTGTCTTGTGATGACTCAACACTAGTTGGTGTTTTTGATTCATCTAGTGAGTATACCACTAGTGAAGAGTCTAGTTGTCAACTTGAGTTTGCATGTGAAACACTAATTGGGAGGAGCACTATGCCACATCATGATGTGAGCTCATTGTTCATTGAACCCCTCCCTAGTGTAGATTTGATAGTTGACCATGATTGTGACCTTTGCTATGACACACCGCCAACATTTGACATAGGGAAAGATGAGGTAGTTGACCATTCCCTAATTGATATGCTTCTATTTGGTGGGCCAATGTGTTGTAGTAAGGATGATTGTTACCTTGAGGAGTCTCTAGAGTGTGAGATGGATCGATTTGTTTCCGAAGACTCCTTGAGTGTGGGTGAAGAACCTAGTCTTGATACCATGCTTGTATTCGACCATGAATTTGAGGTGCATGCTTTTACATTTCCATTGTGTGAAGATAATCTCATTTGTGGTAGCGATTTGTATCGGACTAGGGTGGGTGGTCGAATGGAACCCCCATGGTGTGAAGGGTTTGACCCCTTAGGCAACCCATTGCTTGAAGATGTGGGTAAGGTAGATGGTTCTTTGAGTGACCCTCCTATTGCTTGTTGGGGTTATGATGAAGAAGAATCCATCATCAATACCTTTCTTGAGAACTTGTCTTTTGAGAAGGGTTGCCTATTTGATAAAATGGGAGGAGAAGAGGAATCCCTTGGTGTGAGCAAGTATGCTCTAAAGAAGGGGAGTGGAGTGCTTGATCCTACTTGTAGGTTGGGCTATTTGGTTCACTCCACTCCACATGTTGATCACACCTCAAGGATTGATTGGTATGTTGATTTTGAGCTTAAGGTTCAAGAGGGTTTTGATAGCTTGATCTTGCATTTTTCATGCCCCCATGACCTATTTGCTCATTATCTTGTTGAGTGCATGTTGATCTTTAACCAAGTGCTTATGGTTCTCTTTTGAGACTTGATATTCATGATTGTTATTGATGCTTGGTTATATCACAAGAGTGTGTTTTCCACACTTCTTGCACTAACCTACTTTCAAAGTAGGACGTTTGCTTGTTTTTGCTTGTCGTTGCTTGTAGGTTCTAAGCTCCATGCTAAGGCGGGAAAGATCTTGGAAGAAGCCTATGCCAAAGTGACGATCAAGAAGGACAAATGAGGAGATTCTTGGCCACCCCGAGGAGTTGATAAAGCTGTGAGAGACCAAGCCTTGATTTCGAGGACGAAATCTTCTCAAGAAGGGGAGGATGATAAGACCCAAATCGAGCAACCATCTAAAAACACCATCCAAGGCCAAGGAAGAGCTTATGCATTGGAACGCCATGGAACGAGGACCCTTAGAGACACATTTCGAGGCGTTTCAAGCGGCCAAGGAAGCAGGCGGACCGCCCACTTTGTGTCTAGTCTCTGGATATTGGGGCGCCTACTGCAGAGGCAGAGGGCCTACTTGGGGCGCCTACTGGAGGCCAGGCGGGGCGCCTACTACACTAGGCGGGGCGCCTAGTTGCTGAGAAGGATGCGGGATTTCTAGTTTTTATCCTATGTAATTCCTATTAGGCCCCTATGTGGCATATGACTTTAGAACTTACTTAAGGGTACTTTAGGCCTTTCCTTATGTCTTGAATGAGGCCTATAAATACTCCATAGCTTAGCATTATTCCTTAGTTAGCTATTATGATGAATGATTGATTGTCAATGACAATGTTCAAGAGTGGATTCTCTTTGAATGAAAATCCTTTGAGACGGTTTGAGTTTACTAGTGGATTCTAGTTGAACCCCAAACCACCCCCGATCATTCTATTTGCGAGTCCCAGGTGCGGCTCGAGGGTAGTTGCATAGTGTAGGTCCTCCTTGACACCGATACGAGGGTATTATGGAACGAGTTCTCCATAGTTACTTCGTAGGGAGTTCGAGTAGTGTCTCGCTCTTTATCTTTATTTCCGCATTTCGTTTTTGATTCTTATCACACTTGAAGCACATACCCATGATTCCCATTAAGGCTCACTAAGAATTGATACCACGCTCTTTCTCTCATGAGACCATCTATGTATCGCCCTTTACACATCCCCTCAATAATACCTTCACTAGTTGGGTACTTCCTCACTTTACCACTACTAGCGATACCATAACTCATAGTGCGACTCATACTATCTCTTCCCTCGGCCTCATTCTCAACCATCTCATCCTCAAAGTGTTGGATTCGAGTGTCTATTGCCTCCATCTTTGCCAAAATGCTCGGAAAGTAAGCTTCAAATAACTCCCTCCCACTTGCACCTTTCTCACAACTCCCACTTCCCCCCAAACCTCCCTTATGGCTCCTTGTACCTAAAAAAGACATTTTAAGAAAGTGCAAAGGTTAGTATAAATAACCTCACTTGCTCTCCCTTACCTTTGGTGGTGGCCCTCAACACTCTTTTTATGTGCACACTCCCAAACCCCCAACCAAAGATGCCCTTATCTCTTTTAGGAACCACAATGGTAAGATCAATCAACTAGTACACCCAACTAATGGTTCGGAATGGAGTTTAAGTGACTCGATGTACGGAAGCTATTTTAATGCGCACTTGAAGCAAGCATGTTCTACGACTTTAAGTAAAGACTTCAAGACACACAACACCCTAAATGATCAAAGATTAGTGTCAATAAAGTATGACTAATACCTTAGAAACACTAACCAAGAAGTATGGAAGCGAAACAAACACCAAAACGCACGAAACGAAGCCAAACGAAGCAACCAGCACACTGGGCAGTCCGCCTGGGTAGGTGGGCGGTCCGCCTGCCTTGGTAGGCAGTGAACTAGGGTGGGTGGGGCGCCTAGGGGGTGGGCGGTCCGCTTGGCGGTCGGGTTCAGCTCTTCCCAACTCCGATTTTCTTCAACTTCAACCCAATTTTTGGTCCGATTTCACCATGTTTTGCACAATTCCAAGGTACCCAAAGTTGTATAATGATAATATCTTCAAACTCCAATGATTTTCACATCAAAACATCCAAAAATCAAAGCACAATCATGATTCAAAGTTTCAAGTTGGAGTTTCAACAAGAGTTTCAAAGTGGATTTCGATTCTTCAAATTCGATGTTATACAACTCCAAATCACACGAAATTTGTTTCTAGTTCTTTGTTTTTCAATGTGGAACAAACCCCAATAATCAAATCAACAATCAACTATCATCCAACCCAGGAATCATCCAACAATCACCAAGAACAAGGGTTTTGAAAGGGTTTAACAATTTTGGGATTTTCAAATTTCAAGTTTCTTGATTCCAATCCAAACCATGAGATTGTGGTACCCAAACGACGGGTTTTGAACAAGGATCAATAATCTATAACACCCATAATAAGAATCGAACACACCAAAAAGTTATGACCAATTTTCTTTTTGAATTTTTTTCAACTTTTCTATTTTTTTTTGGTATTTTCCTCTTCCAATAACTTCAACAACAAGAAAGCTAAAGTAAAGATACGATGAACAAGGAACGTGGATTCGTAAAAACAAAATTCGAGCCTTGCTCTGATACCAAATGAAGTAGGGAAAATAGGCATAAGCGATAATCTAAGATGCGGAAGCAATAAACACAAGATAACAAGAAAATGGGGATGGGGGAAGAACAGAAATAGAAGAAGAGAATAGATAAACGATTCAAACCATGAATGAATATCAGAGAGAGGAAGGGAAACTTGAACCATACTAGGATTCCGTACTAGTGACGAATCTCCATAGGTTCCAAGCAAAGAGATAATCTGAAGCTTCAAGCTTCAACAAGAAGAAGGCCTTGCCTCTCTTTCTATATTTATTCTTCAAATCTAAATAAGCTAATGATCTAATGACCTAAGTGTTGTATTTATAGAGGTTCTACACTTCTAAATAAATTCTAAAATAACCCCGCAAGTTTGGTGTAATAAAAAAGACCACGTAGGGTCAAACTAGTAAATAATACTAGACTAAAATAGGAGTCCTCGTCTTGGTTTCACAGTGGGGGAGGCGGAGCGCCTAAGGGTGGGCGGAGCACCTGCCAAGTTGATCAGTAAGGCAGCTTGGGCGGAGCACCTGGGTTGCTCCATTCTTGGGCGGAGCGCCTCTCCTTCAGGCGGAGCGCCTGCTTTGCCTGGGCGGAGCGCCTAGCCTGGAGCCAATGCCTTGGTCTTCAAAATTCTCCCAAACTCTTCCCCGATGCTCTTGACCTCTCGCCCTTTGCATCCTCCAATCCCGGCTCTTGACGGTAAGTGCCTTAGGCTCGATTTGCTGCATCACTTTGGGGGTACTTTAGGGCTTTCATGATGTCTAAGTGAAGCCTATAAATACTTCACTTGCCTTCTTTGAACCTTGGCTTACTTTGAATATTGTTGAATGATGAATAGAGTTGAACTCTTGTTATGAAGAAAACCCTTTGGTTTGCTTGAATTCACTAGCAAATCCTAGTTGATTATCGAACCGACACCCGATCATTCTACTTGTGGGCCCTGAGTGCGACTCGAGGGTGGTTGCTTAGCGTAGGCTCTTCTTGAAACCGATACGAGGGTATCGCGGAACAAGTTCTTCGTGGTTACCTTGTAGGGAGTTCGAGACGCGTCTCGTTCCCTTTTATCGTTCTTTTTGTGTTTTGATTTTGATCCTTATCATCTTGGTATCATAGCAAGGCTCAGGTTTTGTTTCTACAAACCCCCGACCCTTGATTCTTCGTGCCTTGGTTGGTTTCTATCTTTGTTTCTTGTTTGTTGTTATTAAAAAGAAGAAAAACACAAAAAATAGAAAAGGTTGAAAAAAAACACCAAAAAATTTGATCATGAGTTCTTGGATTGTTGGACCCGTTGTGTGATTGTTATTGGCATTTGTTCCTTGTTGGAAACCCATTCTTTTGGTACCCTAAACATGCGATTTGAAGTTGAAACACAAGATTTGAAAATTTTAAACCCTTGAAAAATTTGAAAGTTTAAAACCCTAGTTTGAAAATTGATGAACATAGTGGATTGCTTCTTATTGATTGGGGTTTGGTAAAAGTTGTTGGGGTTTGATCCTTGTGATTGAAACAACATTGGGGTACCTTTGAATTGCTAAAACAACAATAGAATTGTCGGATTTTTGGGTGCTTGCCAAGAAACACGAGTTGGGACTGTGCTGAAGAACCTAGTAGGCGGACCGCCCGAATAGTAGGTGGGGCGCCTACCCAACTCTCTGAATCTCAGCAGGCGGACCGCCTCTATAAACAGGCGGACCGCCCACTGTGAAACAGGTGGGGCGCCTGTTTTGCTGAAAGTTGTGCACGGGTAGTTTTTCGTAGGATCTCTTGTTTCTTTGATTACATTTCATCTAGCTAGTACTTCTTTGAGTAATCTTCCATACTTGAATTGTGCTAGCCCTTCGAAGCTATTAGGAAACTCAAGCCTAGATGGGAGAGTAGAATTCGAAGAAGACTCGTAGTATCTTTTGGCTCAAGTCCGCATTTAAAGAGCTTATCGTTCCAGTAGAGTCATATCAACTCCACTCACCCCGGGGTGCATTTGGCTTATGAGTTGAGTGATTAAGTTGAGGTTTGTTGCTCAACTTAGTGAAGCTTTGGATTCAAGCTAGAGTGAAATATCCACCTCCACTAAACGAGTGAACCGAGTGAAACACTTGTGAGGGTGTGAGTGAGGTTATTTTACTAATGTTTTCTCATTCTGTAGGTACGATGGCCAACGAAGGAGATGATTTCACTAAGAATGCCTCAGCTACTATCCTTGCCAAATTGGAAAGTATGAACTTGAGGATTGATGCAGTCCAAATTGGCTTAGTTCCCAACCATCGAGAGCCAAGCTTGAAGGGCACAAAGAACACGAGTCAAGGGCCCTGGAAGCGACTTGAAGATCATGCATTGGAGTGCCAAGGAAGGAGGACCACCTAGGCTATAAGGGGGGAACATCCGAGGCACATTTTGAGGCATTTCAAGGAGCTTCAGGAAGAGTCGGAGGGCCTCAGCATGGAGGCGGACAGCCTACAAAAATCCAGAGATTTGACATGGGACAGGCGGAGCGCCTCAGCATGGAAGCGGAGCGCCTCAGCTTGGCGAATTACAAGGGGCGGCCGCCTAGTTGGGGAAGGCGGACCGCCTACCCCCTGTGACTGCTATGCGGGATTTTGCTATTTTTTACATGAATTTCCTACTTTAGCCCTAAGTGGCCTTTATTATTATAACCCACTTTGGGGGTGTTTTAGACATTTCATTATGTGTAAAGAAAGACTATAAAAGCCTTTCTTAGACATTTATTTCATAAGTTAGCTTTGAACATAGAAGAAGAGAGAATTAGAAAAGCCGAGCCTTCTAGTTCGAAGCGAATCTTTTACGACTTGGAACCTATGGAGATTCATCGCTAGTGTGAATTCCTTGTAAGGTTCGAGTTTCCCTTCTCCCTTTTGAATTCAATCAACGTGTGTGAGTTGAATTCAATTATTTCTTCTAATTTCTTGCCTTCCCATTCTTGATTTCTTGTTATCCTTTATCGCTTCCGCATTATTTGTATCGTGTTTGCTTCCGCGTATTTTGCCCTGCATCAGTTGGTATCAGAGTACGGATAGGTTTTGTTCTTACAAACCCTCGATCGTGACTCTTTATCTTTGTGTTTGTTGTTCTTGTTCTTGAAAATTTGAAGAAAACAAAAAAATTAAAAAACTTGAAAATTTTACAAAATTTGGTGGAACTTGTTGAATTGGAACACCCATACATTAAAAATCATTGGGGTTTGTTCCTTATGTGATTCCCATTCTTTTGGTACCAAAATTACAAGATTTGGTGGTGTATTTCAAAGTTTGAAGAAATCAAATTCCCAAAATTTTCAAAAACCCTAGATTTTTGTTCAAGAATCAAAATTGATTTATTGCTGTTTGATTGGGGTTAAAACCTATTGGGGAATGTTTAGAATCATCATATACATCTTTGGGTATCACTAGAATCGATAACAAGTCGAAAACGTTGGATTTTGAGTGCAAAACGAGCCAAAAATGCGGTTTGCAAAGTTGCAGGAAAACACCCTAGGTGGACCGCCTACATTTTGAGGCGGACCGCCTCCCTCTGGGCTGCTCTTTGGACTTTTGACAGGCGGAGCGCCTCTGGTTTGAGGCGGAGCGCCTCTTTCTGGAGTGCAACCGGGTAGTTATTTTTCGTAGGTTTTCGATTGTTATTCGCCCACGGGCTTCTTGGTTAGTGTTTCTAGGGTAATTGGCCTACTCGAAAGACACTAACTCACTAGCGTATTAGGACAATCGTGCGTAGAGGAGACTAGAATTCAAAGAAGATTCGTAGATTTTTCTTTGGCCTCAAGTGCGCACTTTAAATAGTCGTCCGTACATCGAGTCTCATTAACTCAATTCCGAACTTTTATTTGGACATACTAGTTGTGATCACTTTGGTTCCCAAGTTGTAAAGGCCTCTCTCTTGAGTATTCATAAATTGAGTGATACACGTGAGGGAGTGACTTTCGGGAGGTTTGTTCTATTGGTATTGCAACAATGTCGGATGATGATGGAGGAGATTATGGCTCTTGTGGGGATGATGCGAGTTGCTATAACTCGTATGGTGATGATGGAGACTATGGTTCCTATGATGTTGATTATGGCCATTACTATGATGATGGAAACCATGGCTCCTATATTGATGAAGCGGTTCACTATGATGATCGTGAAGTTGAAGAAGACTATGAGGCTTATGATGAAGATTGTGATGATCCCTATGCTTCTAGTCAAGATGATGAAGATGGTGACGCTTCAAGGTACATTGATCCTACTTACTCTACTTGTAATGAATATGAGCATGATGATAGTGACATAGATAGAGATGATGATGAGGTTGATTATACGAATTATTCATGTGAATCTTCTCTTGGTGTTACTAGTGGAGTACAAGTGAAATGACCTCGGTCAGTCGTTTCGGAAGTTAGGACTCCGATTGGCATCCCGATAATTTTAAAATATTCGTAATGTCCATTAGGACCTGTCTGTAAAATTTGAGCTAAATCAGACCTCGTTTGGTAGGCATCGGAAGAAGATTTCAGTTTTTATTGGCGATAGATATTAAAAAGAGATTTTTGAGTTCGGTTTCGGGCGAATGAGCTCCGATTCGAAATCCGAAAATTCCGTTAGGTTCGTATGATTATTTTTGATTTTTGTAAACTTTCGAAAGTGAATTTCGATGTTGTTCGGCTAGTTCCGCTAAAATGCCGAAAGTTAAATAATTTGATCTTTTTTCATTTAATTTGCATATTGAGTTTCGGGATACCGATTTGAGATCCGCCTTTGCGAGTATGCTACATATATTTTTTTATAACTTGTATGCCAAAGTTGGAATTATTTCGAATATTGTAGGGTACCGTTTTAATTTTTACCGTACCCGCAAATTTTTTAAAAAAAAGAAAAAAAGAAGAAGAAAGAAAGTGACAAAAAGTTAGGCGGTGGTGGTGATTAGGATTAGCTCAAGCTTATGAGCTTCAGAATTTAACAGAACGTGAAAACGAGAACATAAATATTATAACAGAGAAAATGAAATGACGTAGTGAGAAAAAATGCCAGAAAATGATAATAGAGCCGGGGAAAAGATAGAATTTTCACCCTGCAACATTCAGGTAATTATCTTAATGCATTATTTGATTTTATTACGTATGTTTGAATATATTTTTACGGTAAAAATAGGGATATTAGACATCGCCCTAATGACGTAAATTGATAGTTTAAAGGGTCAAATGGACCCCGATAATGAAATTGATTATATATTCGTACTTAGTGAGTTATGGGAAACTTATAAATGTAATTTATTTGGGGTTTGGTTATGTTGCCTTAAACCCTGTACATAGGCCTGGCCTGCATATTGCGTATGCGAATAGGGTATCAGGTTCTTAACCGGATTGCCCTAAAATGTGAGGAATGAAGCCCTTAGCCTAATTTGATATATTTTTCTGCTTATTGAATAGAGTGGAATCTTTTGGCAAGGAAACCAAAGGATAAAGCGATTGTTGATTAGCAGTGCTAACTTTTGGAAGAGGTAAGTGTTTATATCCATTTCTTTGGAGGCACCTGGCCTCGTGGATTTTCTACCACGTGTTCCTTACATGTGTAGCTGCCGATAGGCGTACTCATTACGCCTTAGCTTTGGATTTATATTCTATATTATATGATATATCCTGTTATTGGTATTGCATTGAGAATCTGAGCATTGTTGAGTTGGCATCTACTTCCCGGCTGTCGATGAGAGTCCCGCGCCGGTGAAGGGTTATTATTGCATCAGATTGCATTCATATGCATTATATGTCATTCAAATGCATTACATTGCATATCATATTGGGTGCAGGAGTATTCCGCCCCAGGAGCAGAAGGATTCCGCTCCATTGTATCATATTGAGGGTAGGAGGATTCCGTCCCAAGAGCAGGAGTATTCCACTCTTATGTCAGATATTGAGTGCAGGAGTATTCCGCCTCAGCTTTACATTATATCGGGTGCAGGAGTATTCTGCCCTAGGAGAGTGCAGGAGTATTCCGCCTCTAGTTTATATTATATCGGGTGCAGGAGTATTCCGCCCCTGGAGCAGGAGTATTCCGCTCCAGTTGGTTATCAGATTGGATTCCCCTCGAATGCAGGAGTATTCCGCTTCGGGATGGGATTACGGGCACATGTGACCCTTTGCATCACATTTCATTTCATTTCATCTCAATTCATACCATTGTGTAGACTTGCGGTACATGACTGCTGTTCTGCTTATATGTGCATTGCTTATTTGTTGATATGTTTCTGGCTCACATCCTTGGTTGAATTTATAGTTTCTTACGTGTTTCCGATTATTATCTGGCTCTGCCTTTTTATAATTTAAATAAGAGGAATTTGGTGTATCTATTTCTTTTCTCCCTGGCTAGCTATCCTATTCTTTGAGGTGGTTAGTCTGCCCCACTTATTGAGTCCTTTTGACTCACCCTTGTTTGTTGTTTGTTTCTTGTCTATCTATTTCGTTTCAGCGGGTTCGCTCCAGGATTGAGTTCGCCACGTTGTGAAGGAGCGAAGACGACTTCAGCTGTCAGGGTGAGCCAGCTTTTATTCCGGATGGCCACCAGTTTATTGGTTATTATTTTAGTTGCATTCCGCTCCCTTCAGGAGGTATTTGTCTTCCTCTGTACTCTTATATGTCTAGTCTGGATAGCCTTAAACCTAGTATGTGGGTAGTCAGCTGTAATTTCTTTTTTACAGCTTAGAGATATCATTATGTTTGTACTTTTTCTAAGTCTTGTTATTATTTATAAATTGAATTATATTTATTTTCCTAATTTAATTGATAAGGGTTCGCCCGACGGGTCTAGGGAAGGTTGTCGGGTGCCCGCACGGCCTAAACGGATTTTGGGTCGTGTCAACAAGGGAGTAGTAGAGGTCCTTCCATTAGTATGGGAGGAGGTGGTGGTTGTTCCATGGTGATAAGAATCAAAATGCGGAAAAGTAAAAGATAAAAGCGAGACGTAACTCGTACGATAATCTCAAGTAGCAACGGAGAACTTGTTCCGTTACACCCCGAGAGAATGACAAGAACACCTACACTAGGCAACTACCCTCGAGCTAACATGAGCACGCAAGTAGAATGATCGGGGGGATTGGAATTCATCTAGGTCCGCTAGAGGAAGAACAAGTCCCATCAAGGTTTCATTCATTCAATCAAAGAGTTCAACTCTCAACACAAGTGTTTGTTTAATCATCAAAGTTAGCTAATGATTTGAAGAGGCTAAGTGAAGTATTTATAGGCTTCACTTAGGTCTAAATAAAAGGTCTAAAATACCCCCAAAGTGGGTTAAAACAAATAAGGCCACGCAGGGCTAAAGTTGGAAGTTCAAGGAAAAGTCATTAAAAATCCCGCATGTGGGTCACAGGGGTAGGCGGTCCGCCTAGTAGGGGGAGGCGGCCGCCTAGTGACTGGCAAGCCTCTGGATTTCCTGAGGCGCTCCGCCTCTTAAGCTGGGCGCTCCGCCTCCTGACTTCTAGTTCTCTGGATTTTGGGAGGCGCCTCGCCTCAGCTGGGAGGCGCTCCGCCTTGATCTGAAGCCCCTTGAGATGTCTCATTTTGTGCCTCTTGAGCCTCACCAAGCGTCCTAGAAGTTCCTCCATCCATGGCACACCAAAGCATGGTCTTCAAGTTGCTCTCGGGGCCTCCTTCCATACCCTTCCATATCAAGTGAAGATGGGTATCTTGGATCAACTTGGCTTGACTCCGAGTGAAGGGTCTTGAGGGGGTTTGGGTCTTATCATCCTCCCCTTCTTGAGAGGATTTCGTCCTCGAAATCGAAGCATCATCCACAACCTCTTCATCATCATGCACGACCTCTTCATTACCTACATCCAAAGGAACCAAGTCACAAACATTGAAAGTATTAGAAACTTGATAATCACTTGGCAAGTCGACCACATAGGCATTGTTGTTTATCTTCGAGAGCACTCGGAATGGTCCATCTCCCCGGGGTGCCAACTTCCCTTACCTAAGGTTTGGAAACCTTTCTTTCCGGAAGTGCACCCAAACATAGTCACCCTTCTTGAGTTCCACCTTCTTGCGGCCTTTGTTTTTCTTGGAGGCAACCTTAGCATAAGCTTCCTCCAAGTTCTTCTTCGCCTTTGCATGGAGCTCAACCAAAGCCTTGGCTCTAGCTTTACCTTCAAAATTAACAACCATTTCCCTTGGCAAAGGGGTTAGATCAAGGGGAATCAAGGGGTTAAATTCATAAACACACTCGAATGGAGTCATGCCTATCATGCTATGCAATGTGCGATTGTAGGCAAACTCCATAAGAGGTAGGCGATCAATCCAAGTCCCGGCCTTCCCTCGGGTCATGGCTCTAAGAAGAGCTCCCAAGGTTCGGTTTACCACTTCCGTTTGCCCATTGGTTTGCGGGTGGTGGGACGTGGAGAACAAGAGCTTGGTGCCTAAAGCACCCCATAAACACCTCCAAAAATGACTTAGGAACTTAGTGTCCCTATCACTCACTATGGTTTGAGGCACACCATGCAACTTCAAAACATTTTCAATAAACAAAGTTGCCACATGTTGTGCATCATCACATTTCTTGCACGGAATAAAATGAGCCATTTTGGAGAACCTATCCACAACAACATAAAAGCTATCATGGCCCCCTCTAGTCCTCGGTAATCCCATCACAAAATCCATTGAGATATCCAACCACGGACTAGTAGGTACGGGGAGAGGGGTATACAACCCATGAGGGTGGGCTTTAGATTTGGCACGTTTGCAATCAAGGCAATTAGTGCAAAACTTCTCCACATGCACCCTCATCTTTGGCCAATAGAATTGTTCTTGAAGAATGGCCAAAGTCTTTCTTGTGCCAAAATGTCCCATGAGTCCCCCGCAATGTGCTTCATGCACAAGCAACTCTCTCCAAGAGGACTCCGGAATGCACACTCTACCATTTTTGAAGATATAACCGTTAACCCAATGGTATTTGTCAACTCTCTCCCCTTTCTCTAGAGTGTCATGGACACTCTTTAGCTTTGGGTCATGAGCATACATCAATTTAATGCTCTCAAAACCCATGAGCTTAGAGGTGAGAGTGGTGGCTAGAGCAAACTTTCTTGAAAGCGCATCCGCCACGACATTGTCTTTCCCTTTCTTGTATTGGATCACATAGGGAAAAGACTCAATGAATTCAACCCACTTGGCATGTCTCTTATTGAGCTTCTCTTGGCCTCTCAAATGCTTGAGTGACTCATGGACACTCTTGATTACAAACTCACGAGGCCAAAGATAGTGTTGCCAATGGGCAAGGGCTCTCACAAGGGCATACAACTCCTTGTCATATGTAGAATAATTCAAGGAGGCCCCTTTCAACTTCTCACTAAAGTAGGCGATGGGTTTGCTATCTTGCATTAAGACACCACCAATGCCCACCCCCGAGGCATCACACTCAACCTCAAATGCCTTTCCGAAGTCGGGCAATTGCAATAGCGGGGCGGTACTCAACCTACTTTTCAACTCTAGGAAGGCCTTGTCTTGCGGCTCTCCCCAAACAAACGGTTGGTCTTTCTTCACCAACTCGGTGAGTGGAGCGGCAATGGAGCTAAAGTCCTTCACAAATCGCCTATAAAAGCTTGCGAGACCATGAAAGCTCCTCACTTGAGTCACGGTAGTAGGAGTAGGCCAATCACGTATGGCCTCTACCTTAGACTCATCCACCTCCACTCCTTGGGCACTCACAACAAACCCAAGGAAGACCACCTTCTCAACACCAAAGGCACACTTTTTAAAATTAGCATAGAGCTTTTCGGCTCTCAACTTTTCAAGCACTAGCCTAAGGTGTTCAACATGGTCGTCTATTGATTTGCTATAGATCAATATATCGTCAAAATAGACGACCACAAACTTGTTGATGAATGGCTTTAGAACATGGTTCATTAGCCTCATGAAAGTACTAGGTGCATTGGAGAGCCCAAAGGGCATCACCAACCATTCATAGAGACCAAATTTGGTCTTGAATGCGGTTTTCCATTCATCACCGGGTTTCATCCGGATTTGATGGTAGCCGGACCTAAGGTCAATTTTGCTAAACACACATGAACCGCTCAATTCATCTAACATATCATCAAGTCGGGGAATAGGATGACGGTACTTTACCGTTATTTTGTTCACGGCCCGACAATCAACACACATCAACTTGCCTTTGTAATTCCCTTGTATCTTCCGGGTTGCTCCTATAGGCCGGTTTGTTCGGGATTTGGGATCCCGGGACAAAGTCTATTTGATGCTCAATGCCCCTCAAAGGAGGCAATCCATCCGGCATTTCATCCGGGAACATGTCACCAAAATCCTTCAAAACATTCTCAAACACACTAGGCAAAGGGTTAGAAGAAAAATCACAATTAGAGTTTAGAACCATACCTTTGTGCACTAGGCATATGAGAAGCTTGTTGCCATCATTTCCTTTTAGGATCTCGCCCGGTTGCATCATGGCACATATGCCACCGGTAGAAGTAGGTGGGATTGCCACCAAGCTTTTGGACAAAGGACTAGTCTCAATGTTTGACTTAGCCTTTGCCACCTCTCTCAACTCCTTCATTTTCTTGTAGTCTTCACTCACTTGTTTAGGAGTGAGAGGTTTAAGCACATATCTTTTCCCTTCATGTTTGACCGTGTAAGTATTGACACGACCGTCATGCACCACTTGTCTATCGAATTGCCAAGGCCTCCCTAAGAGTAGGTGGCACGCTTGCATGGGCACAACGTCAAACAAATGCTCATCTACATAACTCCCCATTTTGAAGCGAATCATCACTTGCTTTACCACTTTAAGCTCCCCACATTCGCTTAGCCATTGTAACCGGTAAGGTTTAGGATGCTTCATGGCGGTCAACTTCAATTGAGACACAAGTGATTGACTCACTACATTTGCACAACTTCCGGAATCAATTATCATAGAGCAAACAACATCTTTGACCCGGCACCTAGCATGGAATAGATTTTCCCTTTGCAAGGTTTCACTATCTTCCACAATCATAACCCCTAGGCTCCTTCTCACAACCAAGAAAGTATGAGGATCCTCCTCCTCCCCCGTGTCATCAAGCAAATCATCCTCCTCTACTCCCTCATCTCCCTATACTCCCTCATCTTCCGATTCACTCTCTTTCTCATATGCATCATTACCAACAACAATCATGGTCCTCTTTGTAGGACATTCCCTAGCAAAGTGACCATAGCCCTTGCACTTGTGGCATTGCATGGAAGAAGAAGTAGGAGCATGTAATTGAGTTTTAGTGTTACCTCCCACATTAGGTGTGTTCTTCTCATACGGCTTTTTCACATCCTTGGTAGCATTTGCACCACTTGTTCCACTTGCACTTGGGAACCTTGCATTTGTAGTAGGAGGCTTCCAATCCTTTGGTTTGCTTGTTGGAGTAGTAGTGCTACTCTTGTAGCGAAGGGATTTCTCCTCCTTGAGCCATTTCTCGGCCTCAACCGCATCTTCACATAGCTTGTAATGATCATCATATTTGTGGAACTTCAATTGTGAAGCTATGTCTCGGTTCAAGCCCCCTTTGAAACGGATCATGGCCGTCTCATTGTCCTCATCATCTAAGTCAAGGATCATTCGGATTTGCTCAAATTCATTGAAGTATTCACCAACCGATTTGTAACCTTGCTTCAACTCATAGAGTCGTTTTTGTTGTTCAACCCGGTATTGGTTAGTCAAATACTTCTCATCCATCACACGGATCAACTCTTCCCAAGTAAGATTAATAGCCATACCCGTCCTTCTATTTCTCTTCACCGACTCCCACCAAGTAGAAGCAAAAGATTCAAAGGCGGATATTGCATACTTGGTCTTCTTCACTTCGGGCATATCATTGGTGTCAAAGATACGTTCCATAGCCAATTTCCAACCAATGTACTCCACCGGGTCACTACTTCCTTTGAAAGAAGGATTACTGAGCTTCACACTATTAAGATTGTTGTTGTTATCACGACCCCCTTGGAATGGCTCCGGTTGGCCCCCATAGTGATCATCATAAGCAACATAGTCCCTCCTCGCATTCCTTCCTCCATATCCTAAGGGTGGCCCTCGACCTCGGCCTCTACCTCGATCCACATTTCGACCCCAATTCATACCTCGTCTCGGTTGAAGGTGATCATCATAACCATAAGCCTCATCATCATACTCGGCTTCCTCCCCTTCTTGAGCTTCATCGACTTGCTCAAGAGGTTGCACGTTTCGGATGGGTCTTGGTAATGGGATGTTTCTTGGAGGATTATCCAAGATACGGGGAATGCCCGTTCGTTCAATTCTCTCTCGATCTTCCTTTACCCGTTGTTGATTGAGTAATTCAACAACTTGCTCCGGGGTAAAGGTAGGGCTACTCGAGCCTTCACCGGCCTCAATTTGGACACTCGGGGTCCCGTTTTCAATTGGGACACTCTGGGTCCCTTGGTCACCTTGGGTACTCGAGGCACCCTTTTCAAGTGACTCAATCCTTTGAGTCATGACATCCATCTTGGCAAGAAGGCTAGCCAAGGCCTCCTTGATGAAATCTTGACCTTCATTGGCCATTGTACCTACAAAGAAAAGAAACAAGCGTTAGTTAAAACACCTCACTCGCTCCCTCACTTGTGTTCACTCGGATCACTCTTTTGGGTGGCGGTGGATATTTCACTCGACTTGTAATTCCAAAGCTTTCCCGTAGATGACTAACAATCCATCTACTCAACCAAACTATTCACGAGTCAAGCACACTCCGGGGTGAGTGGAGTTAATGGGACTCGATGAACTCTATGCACTTTGAAGTAAAGGACTTGAATCAAAAGAGACTACGAATCTTCTTTGAATTCTAGTCTCCTTCCTAAGGCATGATGAACCTAGTAGCTCGAAGTAATTAGTACTAATCAAGTAGGATTATACTCTATTAGTACCAATTAGAAGCAATGCACACAACAAAACAAGAAATCCTAGAAGTTTCTACCCAATTCCCAAGCTTCAGGAAGTAGGCGCCCCGCCTCAGGATAAGAGGCGACCGCCCAGAGCAGGGTGCAGGTGGGAGGCGCTCCGCCCTCTCAGGGAGGCGCTCCGCCTCAGACAATTCCTGCAAGCTCACCAGTGGGAGGCGCTCCGCCTCTTTGTTAGGCGCTCCGCCTCCTGCTGTGTTCCAGCACAGTTCACTTCGCGTTTTGTTGATTTTTCACCCACAAATCCAACTATTCAAGCGTTGTTTTAGCAATTCAATGGTACCCAAATGTTGTATTAGCCTCAAAGATCAAACCCCAACAACTTTTATCAAACCCCAATCAATATCAAGCAATCCACCATGATCATCATCTTCAAAGCTAGGGTTTTAAAATTTTCAAATTTTCAAAGGGTTTCAAATTCTCAATTCATGTAATACAACTCCAAATTGGGTGTTTATGGTACCAAATGAACGGGAATCACACAAGGATCAAACCCCAATATCAAGTTCTCAATCCCACTTCGATCCAACCCAAGAATCAATCAAAAATCATCAAGAACAAGTTCATCAAGGGTTTAAGGGGTTTTGGGGTTTTGATTTTCAATCTTCACCAATCCAAGTGTTTTTGGTATCCAAACGACGGGATTCCAATCACGATCAAGAATCTATAACACCCATATCATGAATCATTCAAACCAACAAGTTACACCAAATTTTTAGATTTTCAATTTTTCAATTTTTTTTTTTTTTTTTTTTGTAGTTTTCTTCTTTTAATAACAACAAACAAGAACCTAAAGATAGAAACTAACCTAGGCACGAAGAATCAAGGGTCGGGGGTTTGTAGAAACAAAACCCGAGCCTTGCTCTGATACCAAGATGATAAGAATCAAAATGCGGAAAAGTAAAAGATAAAAGCGAGACGTAACTCGTACGATAATCTCAAGTAGCAACGGAGAACTTGTTCCGTTACACCCCGAGAGAATGACAAGAACACCTACACTAGGCAACTACCCTCGAGCTAACATGAGCACGCAAGTAGAATGATCGGGGGGGATTGGAATTCATCTAGGTCCGCTAGAGGAAGAACAAGTCCCATCAAGGTTTCATTCATTCAATCAAAGAGTTCAACTCTCAACACAAGTGTTTGTTTAATCATCAAAGTTAGCTAATGATTTGAAGAGGCTAAGTGAAGTATTTATAGGCTTCACTTAGGTCTAAATAAAAGGTCTAAAATACCCCCAAAGTGGGTTAAAACAAATAAGGCCACGCAGGGCTAAAGTTGGAAGTTCAAGGAAAAGTCATTAAAAATCCCGCATGTGGGTCACAGGGGTAGGCGGTCCGCCTAGTAGGGGGAGGCGGCCGCCTAGTGACTGGCAAGCCTCTGGATTTCCTGAGGCGCTCCGCCTCTTAAGCTGGGCGCTCCGCCTCCTGACTTCTAGTTCTCTGGATTTTGGGAGGCGCCCCGCCTCAGCTGGGAGGCGCTCCGCCTTGATCTGAAGCCCCTTGAGATGTCTCATTTTGTGCCTCTTGAGCCTCACCAAGCGTCCTAGAAGTTCCTCCATCCATGGCACACCAAAGCATGGTCTTCAAGTTGCTCTCGGGGCCTCCTTCCATACCCTTCCATATCAAGTGAAGATGGGTATCTTGGATCAACTTGGCTTGACTCCGAGTGAAGGGTCTTGAGGGGGTTTGGGTCTTATCACATGGGAAAGAAGAAGCTTACACCTTCTAGGTACGCTAAGCGGCCTAATGCTTCTAATTTCCATGGGAAGGGTGGAATGAGAAATGGTGTTGCTGTTACTATGATTGGAGTACATTGCTCTAGTAGTAGTGGTAGGAGTAGTGCTATGGGCTATGGAGCCAAGACGAGAGGCACGTATGGGTTCCATAGTGGTAATCCTTTCTCGACTTTCAACAACACTTCTAATGTTGGAAGAGTGACGGGAAGTGGAAGTTATCCTAGTGGTGTTGCTAGGGGAGGAGGGATGAGGAAGAGTCAAGTTGAGGGTGATGTTTTTATTGATCTTCCAAGTTCTTACTTGGATGATCCTATACGAAACTTGGGTCTAAGGAGGTTCCTTGCTGAGGTGGAAGGTAATGGAGGGTACTTGCTCAAGATTGGTAACAACGATGCCAATTGCATTAGTACCTCGGTGGTTGATGAGTTAAGGCTACCTTGCTATGCCCTAGAGCATCCTTATGAGTACCACAGAGTGTGGGTTTCCAAGCAAGTTCGAGTGTGCATATCTCATAGGAGCTATTGGGGTTACATGTGGTGTGATGTATACCCCATGCAAAATTGTGATGTGTGGTTAGGTGAGCCATGGTTAAAAGGCAAGAAGGTGCGATATGTTCTTGAGAATGATAGGTATTATGTGAACAAAGGCCAAAGGAATTATGACCTTGAGCCTCTTGGAGCAAAGATCAAGTCATCTCCTAGTATACCTTCTAGGCCTATGCAAAAGGGAAAGGAGCAAGAACCTCATTCCATAATTGAAAGGGTGCAAACAAGAAGTCCTACAAACACAAGCAATGGTGGGACTAGTGCAAGACAATAGTTGGCAATTGTCAACAAGGTGAACCCGAAGCCATAAGTTTCAAAACCAAGTGGTTCACTAACAAATTAAAAGGAGACATCAAGTGATGAGTCTCCAAGTCCTAGATTCTGGATTGATGTTAAAAGTCCACCTACTCCGGTGTTGCTCCCAACGCACACGCAAGTATACGCGGCCGACAAGTAATAAAGTGATAAATCAAATATCGTTCCCACGAGGACTAAGCAGACTAATACTTCGCAAACAATTTCTAACAAACTACTCAGGGATCTTTTTCTTTGATTGGACGAGTTTTTATAACTAAAACGCAGTAATTAAAGTGCTAGAGTGTAGTCAAGCAATGGTGCAATACTTTGGTTGTTAACAATATTAAGAGGACGGTCCAGGGTCAGAGCTACGAACAATCCAGTTGATGTATCCAATTGATTCCACTTCTTAAATCCCGGGTTACTAACTGACAGAGTAAAACTGTGAAAACCTTTCAGTTCTTCACAGTCTATGCAAGCTACTTTAATCCCTATATGTCTATGGGTTAAATCACAAGCACACATTAACGAATCATGTGATGAGTTAAACTAGGCAAGCAAGTATATGTCTATCATAGTCGCAAATTGGTTCCCCGATGCCCGGGTTCACAAACTAGTTCTATTTTTCTTATTACGTAATTAAATTCCCTCTTTCGAGTTCAATCCAAAAACCATAGATAATGTATAATTATCGAGCTCTAACAATTATACAAGTGAAATCAAGAAAGAATAAGCAACCCGTTATGGGATTCAATTAATGGGAATCAATCTTCAAATAATACAATTTCATGTAATACTCTAACCCTAGAACGTAAAGTTTAGCCACACATATTCATAATCACAAGGCAAGAATTTGGTGTAATAATGAAATAATTGATGTAATAGATGAAAGATTAGGAATAAACCCTTGTTCAATGAGTATGTTGCTCTCAATATTGCTCCAAAGTAAGAACTCCCTTCAAAAACTAAGTAAAATACTATTTATAGTGTTTACAAACACCTAGTAATAAGTTAGACCCAATGCTAGACGGAATAGGAAGTGAAAATCCGCACAAGGGGCGCTATAACGGGCGTCCCGCGCCTCGTAAAGCGCCAAGACAAGCAGAACCCATCGAACTTTGGGCGCTATAGCCATGCGCCGCGTGGGTAAAAGCACTGGGGCACTGGGCGCTATAACTGGCGTGCAACGTGCCCCAAAGCGCCCAGCCAAACTGCTCCTTTCCTTGCTCCGAAATCTCGCTCGTGTCGTGCTCTCGTGTGCTCAATACAATCCTCAATCATCCTTCAATCAATTCTTGCTCAGTCAAGCTCCTAAAAGCTCCAAATGCACTGCGTCACAACCTACACACGCACGACATAAAATTAACCACATTCACAAACTATAAAACGAGCGCATAACAAGCTCAAACATACGGAAATATTAAGGAAACCTTCGCATAAAATGCCAAACATCACCACCCCACACTTGAACCTTTGCTCGTCCTCGAGCAAGTCACATCTCACTTCCCAACCTAGGTAAAACAGGTCTGCCTATGACTATGGTTGATACCGACCATTGAACCAATGCACACATGACTACTATGGATCCACAACATGCCAACAAATTACCAAAACAAAAAATATAAGAACAACCACCCCAAAATAGCTCAAATGCACCAACTCAACTTAATATAACCATGCTCCCACAAAATCACACCTATCTACTCAACCAAGAACCATCAACTTCACCTATTTCATGCAAACCACGTGCCCTCACCAATATGAAGCAAAAGAGCCCCCCCCCCCCCCCCCCCCAAAATCACAATCAATATCATGAATAGAACGGGGGCAATACAAATGAATTCACTCACTCTCATGAAAGTCTCACATGTCACACACAACGTACCATAGGCTTGCCCGCCCAATCGGGATTAACTAGGACTTTAGAAAGGTCGTAATGTAGGCTAAGGGATGGGTAGGATACATATGGTAATAGTGACTACCTCCCTAAGCACTTTAATACATCACATTCAAATTAAGCACCAATCTCATCAAGCCACCCAATCAACACTTCTACACATACACCTTCTCACAAGTAGCATTTTTCTATTAAGCACACTCTAGCAAGGAATGGATATCTTTTTCTCTTTTTATTTCTTTTTCCACAATTTTTTTCTTTTCTTTTCAACTTAGCTATTTTTTTTCTCTATTTCATTATCTTCCAACCTTGCCAATGCTTTTCGCTACTTCACAATTTTAACAATTTTTCCCCTTCATTAACTCCACTCAAAGACCTCCCAATTCCAACCACAACTCCCACATAACAACACAATATCAATAAAGTGCTTAAGGAGCATAGGGCCAAAAGAGTCAATTTAGAACAAATGGGTTGGCTCGGGGTGTGGGTGCCAACAAAAAGGGTCAAAGAAATCTCAACAACAATTTTTTCAAGGTATATTTGTGAGGGTAGGCAAATCAAAAGAAGGCCTTGTATCATTCCCCGACTAGAGCAAACCTAGGATTTCGCTTTGCACACACACGGGGCAAGTTCTAGACATTAATATGCAACATGGAGTAAACAAGAACATGCCTCACACACACATCGCACATGGTCCACACAAAAAGGTTCCATCAACAACTCTCAACCAAGCATCTAGAATGCAATTTGTGGAAATTTAAGCACTCATGCACAAAGGTTCACAATCAAGTCAAACAAGCGGACTCAAGCATCTCAAGGGGGTCGTTCCATTATTTTTTTCTAGGCATGCATCACAATTAAAACCCAAGAACACCACAAATAGCACATGCAATCAGGTTCAAGTCCACCGGTATCAAACAAATCAAAGGCACCTAGCATTCTACCTCTTCCCTTCGTCTAGGGTCATCTACAACTAACTATCCTAATCCTAAAAATAAAAATACTGCCCGGTTCAAAGGCCTCCCCGTGGAAAAGAACCGAGGTCATAAGAAAAACCACGGGGCGGATGACATGTACCACTAATAAAACTAAAAGGAAAATCTTTTTGAAATTTTTCATTGGTTTTCTAATTTTTTTTCCATATATTAAAGCAAGAAACAAATAAAAATAAAGTCAAATGACAAAAGAAAAATCCTATGGTACATTCATCCCTAACCTCAAAGATAGATAAAGGGCAGTACCCCACCCCACACTTAAACTAAGCAATGTCCCAGTGCGAAAAAGAAGTAAGTGCAAAAGTAAAAGAAAACTGCCCTAAAATCCGGGTGGTGCGCAGGAGTGTGGACCTAGTCCTCCTCCTCATCAGAGCCACCGCCCTCAGCATCAGTCGCCTCAACCTCACTGTCCGGATCGTTAGCAATAATATCCGAATCCGTGTTCTCATCCTCTTCCGGAGGCACCTCTCTAGCTCGAGTCATGCCCAGCAGACACTTCGAGGTCTCCAGTAGAGGGACAGTGCGATCAATAGCTGCAAAATCGACGCCCGACCACCGGGCCATCTGCTCCATCATCAAATACTGACGCGCAGACAAG
The DNA here is from genome assembly GCA_037355625.1 of Petunia x hybrida. NCBI lineage: Eukaryota > Viridiplantae > Streptophyta > Magnoliopsida > Solanales > Solanaceae > Petunia > Petunia x hybrida. The sequence goes on from JBBBVM010000071.1 coordinate 2,300,424, forward strand.
TTGGCGTCTGCCTCCCGCCACTCATCTGCCGTCAGTTTCACCGGCGCAGTAGTGGTCACACCCTTGACCGAGGCAATATCAAAAGGCTTTCCTATGTCAGGGACAATGCGATCCCCAATCTCATCTACGGGGACTCCAGCCTGCTCTAAGTATTGGGTCAAGAGGTTTACAAAGTACAAGCGACTACATGAATCTAACTTCCGTTGCTCCTTCATCACTCGCAACATGTAGTAGCCTATATTTACCGGCCTCCCAGTCATAAAGAAGTAAACCATGCACACCCAAGTCTTGGTGACCTCAGAATAATGGGAAGATGGTAGTATGCGTGCATTGATAAACCGCATCCACACACGGGCCGGTTTGAGAAACTGCGAGAAGTACATAAACTTGTGTCTTCCGGCGGCATTGCGCTCCCACTTGTGAGTGGAGCTCTCGCCACAAAGGGTGTCTCGCAGAGCCTTGTATTCAGGCTTTTTGATGTACTCCTTCATATCATCGTAGTCAGGTCCTCGACCCCCAGAAGGCATTCAATGTCGTAGGATCCAGCTTCACTCTTACTCCCCTCACCGTGACCATATCATCCTCCTTCCAGGCGTCGTCCGGCTCCCAGTTGGCATAGAGCTCTTGCACCAAATCCAGGTTGGCGTGCCCCGGACTCTCAAATACCGAGTCCCACTTTAGAGCATTTATCGCCTCGGCCACACCTCGGAATTTCTGCATAACCATTCTTTTATCAATGGCTTGCTGTCTTTCCTCCGGGACGTGGTATCGGCACCGCGTCCTTAGGTATCTTTGCCTTGCCTTTTGCTTTTGTTTTGGCCTTGGGCTTGGCCGGTGCCTTGCCCTTTCTCTTTGTGGTAGAAGGCCCGGCTTGGAGTTCTCTCCTCGGGCCCGCGGCGGATGAAGAACTCTTGCTTGGCAAAGGTGTGGTCACCATGGTACCTACACAACAATAGATCAATGTGAGATGGATAACTAAGCACCAAAAATAAAAAGTCAAGCTCAATTGGTAGGGTACCACCCCACACTTATCACACACTCGATATGTCCATCAACTTAACTCAATGGCTCGGGCAACCCCACACTTAAACATAACTAGCTTCGGACAAAGAATGCCACGTTTTTTATTTTTCAAGATCAAGCTAGTGTGGATGCATCATGATCAATTTTTATGTGTGTGCAACACTTAGTGTCCATGATTAGCCTAAGGAATGCATTGCTACTCAAGAATTCACAATGTTATTGAATTTTTATCATTGAGGCTTTTTCACAAACACTTGGTGCGCACACTTGGAAACTATCAATTTCAATGAGTTTTGGAATGTGCCAACCCTCCCAAATTGTTGGGAGATCTCTTTTTACAAGTCACAAGCTATCTATCTAGCACCATTAACAATTTAAGCACAACAAGAGTAAATTTTATGTATAAACTTGCAACTAGCTAAGAAACCTTCCATGAACAAGAATGAGTGCAACTTACATATTATTGAGAGGGGAAGGTAGGAATTTACTTACTTGAATGTGTTAGAGTGGATTGCACAAGATTTGGAATGATTCCAAGTGTTAGAGGTGAATTGGTGAGTGATTAGAGAGTAATTAGAGTGAAAATAGTGAAAAAAGAGGTGTAGAAATCGGGTATAAGGGGATGGGGGAAACCGTGTCGCGGGTCAAAACCCGTTTGACCCGGATAACTTAAAAAATTTTGGCTGGGCGCGTTAAGCACCGCGGCGCGGGCCAAAAGCGGCCACTTTTCTTTACATTCGGCTTGCCTCGACGCGTTGGGAGGCGCGGGGCGCTCCCAAACGTGCCAGGCTTATTTTCTTCAGCTTTAATTTCACGCGTTGGGAGGCGCGGGGCACTCCCGAACGCGCCCGAGCATGTTTTTTCGCACCGATTTCTGATTCCAAGTGCGACCTCAAGCGCGGGACATGTCTCGAGACGTCCCGTACCCCTCAAAGCATTAATTTCACCATGTTTAGCTCACCCGATTCCTACAAAAACGACACACAAAAACAACAAACTATGTGACACTATAAAACAAAAAATACTAAACTATTACAAGTACAAACTCGGGTTGCCTCCCGAGAAGCGCCTTATTTAACGTCGTGGCACGACGGGTATGAATCAAGGGTCCCTCAAAGTAATTGAAGTGCGGTGATTCACCGCACCTCCCCAATAACGTTTCACCCGTTGACCATTAACCAAGAATGTGTTCTCAGAATCCGGGGCTCTCAATTCAACCGCTCCATGTGCGGTGACACGAACAACTTCAAAAGGCCCCGACCATCTCGACTTCAACTTGCCTGGGAATAATTTCAACCTCGAGTTGAACAACAATACTAGCTGCCCGGGCTCAAAAGAACGACGCTCAATGTGCTTATCATGCCATTTCTTTGTCCGTTCCTTATATAATTTCACATTTTCATACGCATGGATCCGGAACTCTTCAAGCTCATACAATTGGAGCATCCTCTTCTCACCCGCTAAGGCCATATCAAGGTTGAGCTTTTGAATTGCCCAATACGCCTTATGCTCTAATTCAACCGGCACGTGACAGGCCTTACCATAAACAAGCCTATATGGGGAGGTTCCAATAGGTGTTTTGAATGCGGTTCGATAGGCCCAGAGAGCATCATCTAACTTCATAGCCCAATCCTTCCTCGAGGCATTCACAGTCTTCTCAAGGATTTGCTTGATCTCTCTGTTAGACACTTCCACTTGGCCACTAGTCTGGGAATGATAAGAAGTAGCCACCTTATGGCGAACCCCATACTTAGCCAACAATTGATTGAACAACCGGTTACAAAAATGCCTACCTTCATCACTGATTATAGCCCGCGGTGTTGATAAGACCCAAACTACCACATTACCCTTCACTCGGAGTCAAGCCAAGTTGATCCAAGACACCCATCTTCACTTGACTTGGAAGAGTATGGAAGAAGGCCCCAAGAGCGACTTGAAGAGCATGCTTTGGTGTGCCATGGATGGAGGACTACTTGGGCTCCAAGGTGATCCACCTCAAGCTCATTTTGAGCCTCTTGCACAAGTTCCAGAAGGAGGCGGAGCGCCTCAAAGCTGAGGCGGAGCGCCTACCAAAAAGCAGAGAGCTGAGCAGAAGAAGGTGGAGCGCCTCATCCTGAGGCGGAGCCCCTCACCATCTTGAGGCGGAGCGCCTCAACCTGGAGGCGGAGCGCCTCCCCCTGTGACAAGCTGCGGGATATTTATTTACTTTTGGCTTGAACTTCCAACTTTAGCCCTGCGTGGCCTTATTTGTTTTAACCCACTTTGGGGGTATTTCAGACCTTTTAGTATGACTAAGTGAAGCCTATAAATACTTCACTTAGCCTCTTTGAACCATTAGCTTACCTTTGAATCTTATGAATGATGAATAGAGTTTATCTCTTCTTATGAAGAAACCCTTTCTTGATTGCTTGAATTCACTAGTGGAACCTAGTTGAGTCTTGAACTGAAAATCCGATCATTCTATTTGCGAGTCCCAAGTGTGGCTCGAGGGTAGTTGCATAGCGTAGGCTCTTTTCGACACCGATACGGGGGTATCACGGAACAAGTTCTCTGTGGTTACCTTGTAGGGAGTTCGGAACGCGTCTCGTTCCTCTTATCTTTACTTTCCGCGTTTTGATTCTTATCATCTTGGTATCAGAGCAAGGATCGGGTTTTGTTTCTACAAACCCCCGACCCTTGATTCTTCGTGCCTAGGTTAGTTTCTATCTTTAGGTTCTTGTTTGTTGTTATTAAAAGAAGAAAACTACAAAAAAAATTGAAAAATTGAAAATCCAAAAATTTGGTGTAACTTGTTGGTTTGAATGATTCATGATATGGGTGTTATAGATTCTTGATCGTGGTTGAAATCCCGTTGTTTGGATACCAAAAACACTTGGATTGGTGAAGATTGAAAAATCGAAACCCCAAAACCCCTTAAACCCTTGATGAACTTGTTCTTGATGATTTTAGATTGATTCTTGGGTTGAATTGAAGTTGGATTGAGAACTTGACATTGGGGTTTGGTCCTTGTGTGTTTCCTGTTCTTCTGGTACCTTAAACACCCAATTTGGAGTTGTATTGCATGAATTGAGAATTTGAAACCCTATGAAAATTTGAAAATTTTGAAACCCTAGCTTTGAAGATGATGATCATGGTGGATTGTTTGTTTTCGATTGGGGTTTGATAAAAGTTGTTGGAGTTTGATCTTTGTGACTAATACAACATTGGGGTACCTTTGAATTGCTAAAACAACGCTTGATTAGTTGGATTATTGGGTGAAGAACCAAGAAAAACCAAAGTGAAACTGTGTTGAAGGTTGCAGGAGGCGGAGCGCCTAGGTTCTGAGGCGGAGCTCCTCAAATCTGTGACCTCTCTGGAATTTGCTGAGGCGGAGCGCCTCCCCTGAAGAGGCGGAGCGCCTCACCCTGTAGGTTTGCCCAGGGCGGCCGCCTACCATTCTGAGGCGGGGCGCCTACTTCGTGTGAGTTGGGAATTGGGTAGTTTCTTCTAGGTTCTCGTGTTTTGTTGTTTGCATTGCTTCTAATTAGTACTATTAGAGTATAATCCTACTTGATTAGTACTAATTACTTCAAGCTACTAGGATCATCGTGCCTTAGAACGGAGACTAGAACTCAAAGAAGACCCGTAGTGCCTTTTGACTCAAGTCCTCACTCAAAGTGCTTAGCGATCCAATCGAGTCCTATTAACTCCACTCACCCCGGAGTGCATTGGGATTTTGAGTCGAGTGATTAAGTTTAGATTTACTATTCAACTTTGTGAAACTTTGAGTTCAAGCAAGAGTGAAAAAGCCATCACCACCAAACGAGTGATCCGAGTGAACACAAGTGAGGGAGTGAGTGAGGTGTTTTGACTAACTCTTGTTTCTTTTCTTTGTAGGTACAATGGCCAACGAAGGTCAAGATTTCATCAAGGAGGCCTTGGCTAGCCTTCTTGATGCCGGGCAATCTACCACAAGGAGACCATTCACTCGGAGCCAAGCCAAGGATGTCCAAGAGGTGCATTTATACTTGGAAAGGAGAGGACTTGAGGAAGGAAGCGAGTGGAAACCATTCCGGGTGCTCAAACTAGGCCTCACGCCTAAGGAAGAAGAGAGCCCAGCAGAGCCAGGCGCCCCGCCTGGCAAGCTCACTGCCTAAGGAGCTGAAAAGTGCACAGGCGCCCCGCCTAGCTGAAGGCCAAGCCAGGCGCCCCGCCTGATGCCAGGCGCCCCGCCTAGCTGACAGCATTTCCAGGCGCCCCTCCCAGATCCCAGGCCCCCCTCCCAGCTGTGAAGGCCTATGTTTATTTTACGGTTTTGCCCTATGTGGCCTATTTTGTGAACCTTATTAGTAAGGGTATTTTAGCCATTGTGCAATCTTGGGAAACACTATAAATAGCCATGCTTAGCCTATTTTGAACTTAGTTTTATTATTTGATAGTTGATGAATATTGAACATGAGCAAGGCTCTTGGTTATTGAATGAAACCCTTTGTTTTGGGACTTGTAGTTCTTCTAGCGGATCTAGATGAATAATTTTCCTCTCCGACCATTCTACTTGCGTGCTCGCGTTAGCTCGAGGGTAGTTGCATAGCGTAGGTGTTCTTGTCCTTCTCTCGGGGTGTAACAGAACAAGTTCTCCGTTGCTACTTGGGATTAGAGATCGAGTTACGTCTCGTTCTTATCTTTTTACTTTCCGCGTTTGATTTCCTACATCATTTGGTATCAGAGCAAGGCTCGGGTTTTGTTTCTACAAACCCCCGACCCTTGATTCTTCGTGCCTAGTATCCTCTTTTAGTTTTCTTGTTGTTGAAGATATTAGAAAGGAGAAAATTACAAAAAAATTGAAAAGTTGAAAAATACAAAAATTTGGTGTAACTTGTTGATTTGGATGATTTGTGATATGGGTGTTATGGATTCTTGATCGTGATTGATTTCCCGTTACTTGGGTACCAACATTGTTGGAATTGGTGAAGTTTGAAAAATTGAAACCCCAAAACCCCTTAAACCCTTGAAGAACTTGTTCTTGATGAATTTTTGCTTGATTCTTGGGTTGGATTGATGTTTGATTGAAAACTTGATATTGGGGATTGATCTTCATTGAAAAACAAACAATTCGGTACCAATTTTGTGTGATTTGAACATGTATAACACCAAGTTTGATGAATCACAATCCTTGTTGAAACCCTTTTGTTAAACCCTTGTGTTCTTGAGTTCTTGAGATTGAACCTTGATTTGATTGATTGTTTGATTGAAAATTTGATTGGGTTTTGTTAAGGAAGATCAAAAACAACTTTGGGTATCTTTGGATTGTGAAAACAAGTTGAAAACATCGGATTTGAGGCTTGAAAATCGACTTGAAACGAGTTTGGAATGAGTTGGAAAAGGCTTCAGGCCAGGCGCCCCGCCTAAGCCAGGCGCCCCACCTGACTTGGCTACTGCCTAAGTCTCGGGCGCCCCGCCTAGACCCAGGCGCCCCGCCTGGAATACTGCACAGTCTAGGTGCCCCTCCTGAGTTTCAGGCGCCCCTCCTGGGTGCTGAACGTATTGTTTCTGGTAGATTTTCGTAGGTATTTCCCTTTGTTTGATAACATAACATCTAGTTAGTACTACTTTGAGTAACCGATCTACTTGAATAGTGCTAACCCTTTGATTGCTCTTAAGTGATTCGTGCCTAGCAAGGAGAGTAGACTTCTAAGGAAAAGCGTAGAACCTTTTAACTCAAGTCCTTCACTTCAAAGTGCCTAGCGTTCATTGAGTCCCATTAACTCCACTCACCCCGGAGTGTGCGTGACTCGTGAATAGTTTAGTTGAGTTGAGGAGTTGCTAATCATCTACGTAAAGCTTTGGAACTACAAGTTGAGTGAAATATCCACCGCCACCCAAAAGAGTGATCCGAGTGAACACAAGTGAGGGAGCGAGTGAGGTGTTTTAACTAACTCTTGTTTCTTTCTTTGTAGGTACAATTGCCAACGAAGGTCAAGATTTCATTAAGGAGGCCTTGGCTAATCTTCTTGCCAAGATGGACCTCATGAACCAAAGGATTGATTCTCTTGAAAAGGGAGCCTCGAGTACTCAAGGTGAACATGGGACCCCGAGTGTCCCAATTGAAAAGGGGACCCCGAGTGTCCAAATTGAGACCGGTGAAGGCTCAAGTAGCCCTACCTTTACCCCGGAGAAAGTTGTTGAATTGCTCAATCAACAACGGGTGAAGGAGGATCGAAAGAGAATTGAACGAACGGGCATTCCCCGTATCTTGGATAATCCCCCAAGAAACTTTCCACTACCAAGACCCGTCCGAAATGTGCAACCTCTTGAGCAAGTTGTTGAGGCTCAAGAAGGGGAGGAAGTTGATTATGGTGACGATGTGTATGGGTTTGATGATCACTTTCAACCAAGGCGAGCTATGAATTGGGGTCGAAATGTGGATCGGGGTAGAGGCCGAGGTCGAGGGCCACCCTTAGGATATGGAGGGAGGAATGCTAGAAGGGACTATGTTGCTTATGATGATCACCATGGAGGCCACCCGGAGCCATTCCAAGGGGGTCGTGACAACAACAACCTCAATAGTGTGAAGCTCACTATTCCTTCTTTCAAAGGAAGTAGTGACCCGGTGGAGTACATTGATTGGAAATTAGCTATGGAGCGTATCTTTGACACCAATGATATGCCCGATGTGAAGAAAACCAAGTATGCAATATCCTCCTTTGAATCTTTTGCTTCTACTTGGTGGGAGTCGGTGAAGAGAAATAGAAGGAGGACGGGTATGGCTATTAATCTTACTTGGGAAGAGTTGATCCGTGTGATGGATGAGAAGTACTTGACTAACCAATACCGGGTTGAACAACAAAGGCGTCTATATGAGTTGAAGCAAGGTTACAAATCGGTTGGTGAATACTTCAATGAATTTGAGCAAATCCGAATGATCCTTGACTTAGATGATGAAGACAATGAGACGGCCATGATCCATTTCAAAGGGGGCTTGAACCGAGACATAGCTTCACAATTGAAGTTCCACAAATATGATGATCATTACAAGCTATGTGAAGATGCGGTTGAGGCCGAGAAATGGCTCAAGGAGGAGAAATCCCTTCGCTACAAGAGTAGCACTACTACTCCAACAAGAAAACCAAAGGATTGGAAGCCTCCTACTACAAATGCAAGGTTCCCAAGTGCAAGCGGAATAAGTGGTGCAAATGCTACCAAGGATGTGAAAAGGCCGTATGAGAACAACACACCTAATGTGGGAGGTAACTCTAAAACTCAACTACATGCTCCTACTTCTTCTTCAATACAATGCCACAAGTGCAAGGGCTATGGTCACTTTGCTAGGGAATGTCCTACAAAGAGGACCATGATTGTTGTTGGTAACGATGCATATGAGAAAGAGAGTGAATCGGAGGATGAGGGAGTAGAGGGAGTAGAGGGAGATGAGGGAGTAGAGGAGAATGATTTGCTTGATGACACGGTGGAGGAGGAGAATCCTCATACTTTCTTGGTTGTGAGAAGGAGCCTAGGGGCTATGATTATGGAAGATAGTGAAACCTTGCAAAGGGAAAATCTTTTCCATGCTAGGTGCCGGGTCAAAGATGTTGTTTGCTCTATGATAATTGATTCCGGAAGTTGTGAAAATGTAGTGAGTCAATCACTTGTGTCTCAATTGAAGTTGACTACCATGAAGCATCCTAAACCTTACCGGTTACAATGGCTTAGTGAATGTGGAGAGCTTTAGGTAATGAAACAAGCCATGATCAAGTTTAGAATGGGTAGTTATGTTGATGAGCATTTGTTCGACGTTGTGCCTATGCAAGCATGTCACCTACTCTTAGGTAGACCATGGCAATTCGATAGGCAAGTGGTGCATGATGGTCGTGTCAACACTTACACGGTCAAACATGAAGGGAAGAGATTTGTGCTTAAACCTCTCACTCCTAAGCAAGTAAGTGATGACTACAAGAAAATGAAGGAGTTGAGGGAGGTGGCAAAGGCTAAGTCACTCATTGAGGCTAGCCCTTTGTCCAAAAGCATGGTGGCAATACCACCCACTTCATCTACCGGTGGCATGTGTGCCATGATGCAACCGGGCGAGCTCTTGAAAGGTAATGATGGCACCAAGTTTCTCCTATGCCTAGTGCACAAAGGTATGATCCTTAACTCTAATTGTGATTTTTCTTCTAACCCTTTGCCTAGTGTGTTTGAGAATGTTTTGAAGGATTTTGGTGACATGTTCCCGGATGAAATGCCGGATGGATTGCCTCCTTTGAGGGGCATTGAGCATCAAATAGACTTTGTTCCGGGATCCCAAATCCCAAACAAACCGGCCTATAGGAGCAACCCGGAGGATACAAGGGAATTGCAAAAGCAACTTGATGAATTGCTCACTAAAGGTTTGGTAAGGGAAAGCTTGAGTCCTTGTGCCGTGCCCGTGATCCTTGTTCCCAAAAAGGACGGCACTTGGAGAATGTGTGTTGATTGTCGGGCCGTGAACAAAATAACGGTAAAGTACCGTCATCCTATTCCCCGACTTGATGATATGTTAGATGAATTGAGCGGTTCATGTGTGTTTAGCAAAATTGACCTTAGGTCCGGCTACCATCAAATCCGGATGAAACCCGGTGATGAATGGAAAACCGCATTCAAGACCAAATTTGGTCTCTATGAATGGTTGGTGATGCCCTTTGGGCTCTCCAATGCACCTAGCACTTTCATGAGGCTAATGAACCATGTTCTAAAGCCATTCATCAACAAGTTTGTGGTCGTCTATTTTGACGATATATTGATCTATAGCAAATCAATAGACGACAATGTTGAACACCTTAGGCTAGTGCTTGAGAAGTTGAGAGCCGAAAAGCTCTATGCTAATTTTAAAAAGTGTGCCTTTGGTGTTGAGAAGGTGGTCTTCCTTGGGTTTGTTGTGAGTGCTCAAGGAGTGGAGGTGGATGAGTCTAAGGTAGAGGCCAGACGTGATTGGCCTACTCCTACTACCGTGACTCAAGTGAGGAGCTTTCATGGTCTCGCAAGCTTTTATAGGCGATTTGTGAAGGACTTTAGCTCCATTGCCGCTCCACTCACCGAATTGGTGAAGAAAGACCAACCGTTTGTTTGGGGAGAGCCTCAAGAGAAGGCCTTCCATGAGTTGAAAGGTAGGTTGAGTACCGCCCCTCTATTGCAATTGCCCGACTTCGGAAAGGCATTTGAGGTTGAGTGTGATGCCTCGGGGGTGGGAATTGGTGGTGTCTTAATGCAAGATAGCAAACCCATCGCCTACTTTAGTGAAAAGTTGAAAGGGGCCTCCTTCAACTATTCTACATATGACAAGGAGTTGTATGCCCTTGTGAGAGCCCTTGCCCATTGGCAACACTATCTTTGGCCTCGTGAGTTTGTAATCAAGAGTGACCATGAGTCACTCAAGCATTTGAGAGGCCAAGAGAAGCTCAATAAGAGACATGCCAAGTGGGTTGAATTCATTGAGTCCTTTCCCTATGTTATCCAATACAAGAAAGGGAAGGACAATGTTGTGGCGGATGCGCTTTCGAGAAAGTTTGCTCTAGCCACCACTCTCACCTCTAAGCTCATGGGGTTTGAGAGCATTAAATTGATGTATGCTCATGACCCAAAGCTAAAGAGTGTCCTTGACGCTCTAGAGAAGGGAGAGAGAGTTGAGAAATACCAATGGGTTAATGGATATATCTTTAAGAATGGTAAAGTGTGCATACCCGAGTCCTCATGGAGGGAATTGCTTGTGCGAGAGGCACATTGTGGAGGACTCATGGTTCATTTTGGTCGGGACAAGACCTTGGCCATCCTTCGGGAACAATTCCATTGGCAAAAAATGGGGACCCATGTTGAGAAACTTTGCAACTCTTGTCTTGAATGCAAGGTTGCTAAGTCCAAGTCGAACCCCCATGGTTTGTATACCCCACTCCCCGTACCTACTAGTCCATGGTTGGATATCTCGATGGATTTTGTGATGGGATTACCAAGGACTAGGGGGGGCCATGATAGCATTTATGTTGTTGTGGATAGGTTCTCCAAAATGGCTCATTTCATTCCATGTCGTAAATGCGATGATGCACAACATGTTGCTACCTTGTTTATTGATAATATCTTGAAATTGCATGGTGTGCCTCAAACCATAGTGAGTGATAGGGACACTAAGTTCCTAAGTCATTTTTGGAGGAGTTTATGGGGTGCCCTTGGCACCAAACTCTTGTTTTCTACGTCCCACCACCCCCAAACCGATGGGCAAACCGAAGTGGTGAACCGGACCTTGGGTGCTCTTCTTAGAGCCATGAACCGAGGTAAGGGTGGGACTTGGATAGATAAGCTACCTCTTATGGAGTTTGCCTACAATCGAACCGTGCATCGGATGATTGGTATGACTCCATTCGAGTGTGTGTATGGTTTTAATCCCTTGATTCCCCTTGATCTAACCCCTTTGCCAAGGGAAATGTTTGTTAATTTTGAAGGTAAAACTAGAGCCAAGGCCTTGATGGAAATACATGCTAAGGCGAAGAAGAACTTGGAGGAAGCCTATGCAAAGGTAGCCTCTAAGAAGAACAAGGGACGCAAGAAGGTGGAACTCAAGAAGGGTGACTATGTGTGGGTGCACTTCCGGAAAGAAAGGTTCCCAAGCATTAGAAAAGGAAAGTTAGCACCCCGTGGAGATGGCCCATTCCAAGTGCTTTCAAAGATAAACAACAACGCCTATGTGGTCGACTTGCCAAGTGAGTATCAAGTTTCTAATACTTTCAATGTTTGTGACTTGGTTCCTTTGGATGTAGGTAATGAAGGGGTCGTGGATGATGATTCTTCGATTTCGAGGACGAAATCTTCTCAAGAAGGGGAGGATGATGCCGGGCAATCTACCACAAGGAGACCATTCACTCGGAGCCAAGCCAAGGATGTCCAAGAGGTGCATTTATATTTGGAAAGGAGAGGACTTGAGGAAGGAAGCGAGTGGAAGCCATTCCGGGTGCTCAAACTAAGGAAGAAGAGAGCCCAGCAGAGCCAGGCGCCCCGCCTGGCAAGCTCACTGCCTAAGGAGCTGAAAAGTGCACAGGCGCCCCGCCTGCCCAGGCACCCCGCCTAGCTGAAGGCCAAGCCAGGCGCCCCGCCTGATGCCAGGCGCCCCGCCTAGCTGACAGCATTTCCAGGCGCCCCTCCCAGCTGTGAAGGCCTATGTTTATTTTACCGTTTTGCCCTACGTGGCCTATTTTGTGAACCATATTAGTCAGGGTATTTTAGCCATTGTGCAAGCTTGGGAAACACTATAAATAGCCATGCTTAGCCTATTTTGAACTTAGTTTTATTATTTGATAGTTGATGAATATTGAACATGAGCAAGGCTCTTGGTTATTGAATGAAACCCTTTGTTTTGGGACTTGTAGTTCTTCTAGCGGATCTAGATGAATACTTTTCCTCTCCGACCATTCTACTTGCGTGCTCGCGTTAGCTCGAGGGTAGTTGCATAGCGTAGGTGTTCTTGTCCTTCTCTCGGGGTGTAACGGAACAAGTTCTCCGTTGCTACTTGGGATTAGAGATCGAGTTACGTCTCGTTCTTATCTTTTTACTTTCCGCGTTTGATTTCCTACATCACTTCTTGCCAAGATGGATGTCATGACTCAAAGGACTGAGTCACTTGAAAAGGGTACCTCAAGTACCCAAGGTGACCAAGGGACCCCGAGTGTCCCAATTGAAAAGGGGACCTCGAGTGTCCAAATTGAGGCTGGGCAATGTATTACCTTCGCCCAAATAAGCATAACGTAAATGCTCGGGTAAAGGTTTGAGCTCAAGATTAGGAGCTCTTTCAATAGACGGTTTAGCAGGAGTTAAGGTCAACGGTCTATCAAGCTCCTCAAATTTCTTCCACCCTGGGATGAATCGACTCTACATATTAAGAACCTCCAAATACTCTTCAATATCATCATCCTTCAGGATATAATCATCATCACATAAGAGTGCCCGTTCTAAAGAATCAACATTAGAAGCCAAGAATGACCTCTCATCAGCAGTCAACTCATCATCTACCACTTTTACCATGGACAACTCTTCATAATGAGAAGGAAGCTGGGTAGCTCTGAACACATTAAACACAGCTTCTTCCCCATTTACCTTCATAATCATCTTTCCAGCTCTGACTCTAATAACAGCATCAGCAGTAGCCAAAAATCCTCTTCCCAAGATGAGAGGAACCTCAGGATCAGCTTCATAATCAAGAATAATAAAATCAACAGGTAATATAAACTGACCCACTTGTACAAGTACATCCTCAATAATCCCCTCAGGGAATGTCAAAGATCTATCAGCCAGCTGCAGGGTCACAGTAGTGGGTCGGGGTTCACCCAGGCCTAGCTTCCTGAAAACTGAAGAAGGCATTAAATTCACACTAGCACCCAAATCACATAAAGCTCTACCAACCTCATGTTCCCCAATTTTCAAGGGAATAGTAAAACTGCCATGATCCTTCAACTTCTGAGGAAGTTTGCTTCTAACTCTGGAACTACACTCCTCAGTGAGTGCAACTGTTTCAAACTCAGTCAGTCTTCTCTTGTTAGCAACAATATCCTTGATGTATTTAGCATATTTGGGAACATCCCGCAAAAGCTCCACCAAAGGAATATTTACTTGAATCTGACTCAATATCTCCAAGAATTTCTTGCATGCTGCATCAACTTTCTGCTTCTGAAGACTCTGAGGGAAATGTGGTGGTGGTCTCACAATAGCAGACTCGGGCTGCTTTGCTATTACTGTCTCTGCTTCTTTCTCCACTTCCCTATCAACATTGGGCTCTAACTCACCAACAGGCTTCTTTGGCTTTGGGGGAACTTCTTCTAGAGCTCTTCCATTCCTCAAAGTAACTGCTTGCACAAATTCTTTAGGATTCTTCTCTGTATCACTCGGTAAAGCACCCCGAGGTCTATTATTTTGTGCTCCAGCAAGCTGCCCCAATTGTCTCTCAAGATCTTTTTGCGCACTGCTCAAATCTTTAATTGTTTGTGCCTGAGATGCTGAATCATCCATGAGCTTTTGCTGCCCTGCAAGAAGTTTCCTAAGCATATCCTCCACTGCATTAGACTGCTTTGGCTGAGTCTGTGACTGTGACCCCTGCTGTGGTGCATTGCTTTGATTGATTTGGGGTCTCTCATTACCCTGAAACTGCTCACGGTTATCCCTCCAGGAAAAATTTGGGTAATTACGCCAACCCGTGTTATAGCTGTTACCATATTGATTGCGATTCTGACCCTGTGACCTGTTCTGATTACCCACATAATATACTGGCTCTAGGTTAGATGGACAGACTTCAGTACTATGATCTTCTCCACACACCTCACAAAATGTTTGAATTTGTTGCACTGGAGCTAATGGTGGTTTTGCTTGAAGCGTCAGCTTGCTGATCTGATAAGAAATAGCATCCATTTTTGCCCTTAGCTCTAAAACTGCATCCAATTGGAGTATCCCAGCAGCTTTCTGCGTACTAGCCCTGCTAACACCCTCAAATTGTGTCGTAGCTCTTCCCATCACCCTGCCAGTCAGGATTGCTCTACGAAAACTTGTCAAGTAACTCATAAATCTGATCAAAATTTAAGGCCAGTACTTGGCCTCCAGCAGCAGGATCAACCACGATCTTAGTGTGTTGGTTCAACCCCTCAACAAAAGTGTGTGCAATAACCTCATTAGATTGGTTGTGATGTGGACAATCTCTCAATAGAGCTTTGAATCTCTCCCAGGCTGCATACAAGGATTCTCCTTCTAACTGTCTGAAGGACATAATTTCGCTCCTCAACCTGGTTGTCTTGGCAGATGGATAAAATTTAGCCAAGAATGTTTTTTGCCAAATCCTCTCAAGTAGTGATAGACCCAGGTTTCTCAGCCTTTAACCACTTCCTTACTGTCCCAATCAGTGAAAATGGGAACAAAGTCATACGAACATAATCAGTAGGCACACCAGCTGGTGTATAAGTATCACTGATCTCCAGAAAGTACTGAATGTGTTGCTGCGGATCCTCATGAAGTAATCCAGCATATTGCCCCGTTACATGCAGCAACTGAATCATGCCGGGCTTGATCTCAAAGTGCCCGGTAATAGCGGGCTTCACAATACTTGACGCTACTCCTCCCAGGCTAGGAAGAGCAACATCCCGCACTGCTACTGCTTGTTCTTCTGCCATTTCAATAGGTAAAGAAGCAGGTACGATTGCTAGTGCTTCTCGATCTCTTGCTTCTCTTCGTAGCCTTCTCAAGGTTCTTTCAGGCTCGGGATCAAAAGGTGCGAGTGGTTCGTCCTTTTTATTCCTTTGCATGCAAAACCTATTGCCTGAAACAGCACAAGAAACTCAACAAAAAATTGAACCTGAATAGCAATTAAGTAATCGTTCAAAAAGAAACTAGTCCGTAATTAGTCCCCAGCAACGGCGCAAAAAACTTGTTGCTCCCAACGCACAAGCAAGTATACGCGGTCGACAAGTAATAAAGTGATAAATCGAATATCGTTCCCACGAGGACTAAGTAGACTAATGCTTCGCAAACAATTTCTAACAAACTACTCAGGGATCTTTTTCTTTGATAGTACGAGTTTTTATAACTAAAACGCAGTAATTAAAGTGCTAGAGTGTAGTCAAGCAATGGTGCAATACTTTGGTTGTTAACAATATTAAGAGGACGGTCCAGGGTCAGAGTTACAAACAATCCAGTTGATGTATCATATTGATTCCACTTCTTAAATCCCGGGTTACTAACTGACAGAGTAAATGTAACTGTGAAAACCTTTCAGTTCTTCACAGACTATGCAAGCTACTTCAATCCCTATATGTCTTTGGGTTAAATCACAAGCACGCATTAACGAATCATGTAATGAGTTAAATTAGGCAAGCAAGTATATGTCTATCCTACTCGCAAATTGGTTCCCCGATGCCCGGGTTCACAAACTAGTTCTATTCTTTCTTATTACGTAATTAAATTCCCTCTTTCGAGTTCAATCCAAAAACCATAGATAATGTATAATTATCGAGCTCTAATAATTATACAAGTGAAATCAAGAAAGAATAAGCAACCCGTTATGGGATTCAATTAATGGGAATCGATCTTCAAACAATCAACTTTCATGTAATATTCTAACCCTAGAACGTAAAGTTTAGCCACACATATTCATAATCACAAGGCAAGAATTTGGTGTAATAATGAAATAATTGATGTAATAGATGAAAGATTAGGAATAAACCCTTGTTCAATGAGTATGTTGCTCTCAATATTGCTTCAAAGCAAGAACTCCCTTCAAAAACTAAGTAAAATACTATTTATAGTGTTTACAAACACCTAGTAATAAGTTAGACCCAATGCTAGACGGAATAGGAAGTGAAAATTCGCACAAGGGGCGATATAACGGGCGCCCCGCGCCTCGTAAAGCGCCAAGACAAGCAGAACCCGTCGAACTTTGGGCGCTATAGCCATGCGCCGCGTGGGTATAAGCGCTGGGGCACTGGGCGCTATAACTGGCGCGCCACGTGCCCCAAAGCGCCCAGCCAAACTGCTCCTTTCCTTGCTCCGAAATCTCGCTCGTGTCGTGCTCTCGTGTGCTCAATCCAATCCTCAATCATCCTTCAATCAATTCTTATTCAATCAAGCTCCTAAAAGCTCCAAATGCACTGCGTCACAACCTACACACGCACGACATAAAATTAGTGTAAAACCATATTCACAAACTATAAAACGAGCGCATAACAAGCTCAAACATGCGGAAATATTAAGGAAACCTTGGCATAAAATGCCAAACATCATCCGGCTATGGGTATTCTTGGGCCTCGTCCCAATTCACCCGAATTTGAGAGACAAAAGATAGAGAGGAGTAAGGGAGCAACCGGTGACAACTCTCGAGTGGAAAAAGAAGAGATTGTATTGAGTGATGTGAGTGGGTTGTCACCACCCGAATCTACACCCGGCCTTGAAAGAAAAATGAGTGAAAAGAAAGACGGAAAAAGAAAAATTGAGAGTGAGGACACCCCTTATTCTAACATTAACCCTTTATCTTTTTCTTCTACTTGTGTGAGTATTTGTGTAGGTATTCTTGGAGACCAACCAATGGAGCCTCAACCATGTTCCAAGATTGAAAGACAAGGTGAAGGTGTTGCCAAATGTGAGCTACAAGGTGGAGACATTCTTGACACTTCAAGTGCATTGAGTGAGCAAAATGGCCACTCAAAGGTATGTGTTAGTTCTTCTTCCCTTGAGCATGAAACTTCCTTGTCTTGTAATGGTGTGTGTGAAAACTCTATGCTAGTTGATAATTCGTATGATTACAATGCGTTTGCAACTAGTGTAGAGCCTTTGGGTCAACTTGTGAGTGAAAATGAACCATTAGTTGAGAGGGTTGAAAAGCCACATCATGATGTGAGCTCGGTTTTTATTGAACCTCTCTTTAGTGAAGATGTTGTAGTTGACCTTGTGTGTGAGCCTTGTTATGACACCCCACCCGTATTTGATAAAGGAGAAGATGAATTGCATGATTATCCTATTCTTCCCTTTGATTGCTTACTTGCTAATGGTGGTTCCGTGTTGTAGTGAGGATGGTTATGACCTTGAGGAGTCTCTAGAGTGTGTGATGGATCGATTTGTTTTCGAAGACTCCTCGAGTGAGAGTGAAGGACCTAGTCTTGATACTAAGATTTTGTGTAACCATGAATTTGAGGTGCATGCCTTTACATTTCCATTGTTGGAAGGCAATCTCATTTGTGGTAGTGAATTGTATCGGACTAGGGTTGGTAGTAAAGTAGGACCTCCATGGTTTGAAAAGTTAGACTCTAGGGATGATCCATTGTTTGGAACTCCAAGTGAGAAGAGTACTCTTGATATTGGTCGTGTTGACCTATCTTCTAGTAGTCATAGCCTTCATTGTGTGGACTATAATGATGAAGAACCTATTTTGGAGACCTTCCTTTGGAGTTTGTCTAGTGAGGAGGATTGTCTTGGGGTTGATTTAGGAGGTAAGGAGGTACCTCTTGGTGTGTGTAAGAATGCTTTTAAGAAGGGGAGTGGAGTAGTCGATGTTAGTTGTGAATTGAACTATTTTACTTACTCCATCCCACATGTTGAGCACACCTTGAGTGTTGGACATGCCAAAGCCAATGTGTCACATTGTGATAAAATTGATTTGAAGGCTTGGTGTGTTGATAGTAAGCTTAGGGGGCATAGGACATTTTATTGCTACATGTTGCATGACTTTGATCTCTTTGCTCGTCATTGTGTTAGACACACTTTCTTTTTGAGTCAAGTACTTGTCGTCTACTTTGGAGGCAAAAGCGTTTTAATTGTTATCGATGCTTGGCTCTATCATAAGAGTGTGTTTTCCACACTATTGGCACTAACCTATTCTTGTAGTGGGAAGTTTGTTGTTTGTGCTTGTTTTGGATGTAGGCGTTGATGGTTTGATTTCGAGGACGAAATCCTTTCAAAAAGGGGAGGATGATGCAATCCAAATTGGCTTAGTTCCCAACCATCGAGAGCCAAGCTTAAAGAGCACAAAGAACACGAGTCAAGGGCCCTGGAAGCGACTTGAAGATCATGCATTGGAGTGCCAAGGAAGGGGGACCACCTAGGCTACAAGGGAGGAACATCCGAGGCACATTTTGAGGCATTTCAAGGAGCTTCAAGAAGAGACGGGGCGCCTCAGCATGGAGGCAGACCGCCTATAAAAATCTAGAGATTTGACATGGGACAGGCGGAGCACCTCAGCATGGAGGCGGAGCGCCTCAGCTTGGAGAATTACAAGGGGCGGCCGCCTAGTTGGGGGAGGCGGACCGCCTACCCCCTGTGACTGCTATGCAGGATTTTGCTATTTCTTACGTGAATTTCCTATTTTAGCCCTAAGTGGCCTTTATTGTTATAACCCACTTTGGGGGTGTTTTAGACATTTCATTATGTGTAAAGGAAGACTATAAAAGCCTTCCTTAGCCATTTATTTCATAAGCTTGGCTTTGGGGTGGGTTCTCCGTGGACAATGCCACCTTAAATCATTAGCTTTGAACATAGAAGAAGAGAGAATTAGAAAGGCCGAGGCTTCATGAATCTTGTATGACTTGAAACATATGGAGATTCATCGCTAGTGTGAATTCCTTGTAAGGTTCGAGTTTCCCTTCTCACTTTTGAATTCAATCAACGTGTGTGAGTTGAATTCAATTCTTTCTTCTAATTTCTTGCCTTCCCAATCTTGATTTCTTGTTATCCTTTATCGCTTCCGCATTATTTGTATCATGTTTGCTTCCGCGTATTTTGCCCTGCATCAAGGATTGAAAGCCTTGAGAGGGTGACAGCAAGTACCCTAGTTGAGCAAGGGACGTCTAATGTCCAATCGGAGAAAGGGACCCCGAGTGTGCAAGTTGAGAAAGGGGCCCCGATTGCCCAAGTTGAAGCCGTTGAGGGCACAAGTAGTTCTCCCTTTACCCGGAACAAGTTGTTGAGTTGCTTAATCAACAACGGGTAAAGGAGGATCGTGATCAAATTGAACAATTGTTGGGCAATATCCAACGAGTGACCATTCCTAACCTTATTGGGCAATCCCCAAAGGGATGTTCCTCTTCCCGGACCTATTCGAAATTTTCAACCGCTTGAGCAAGTTGCACAAGCTCAAGAAGGGGAGGAGGATGACTATGGTGATGGTGGGTACGATGCTCATTATCAATTTAGGAGTCGGAATGTGGATAGCGGTAAAGGCCGAGGTCGAGGGCCACCCATGAGGTATTTTGAAGGAAATGCTAGGAGGGCTCTTGGTGGTTATGGAGATTACTTGGGAGGCCAACCGGAGCCTTACCAAGTGGGTCGTGACAACAACAACCTTAGTAGTGTAAAGCTCACTATTCCTTCTTTCAAAGGAAGTAGTGACCCAGTGGAATACATTGAATGGAAGTTGTCCATGGAGCGGATATTTGACACCAATGATATGCCCGAGGAGAAGAAGTCCAAGTATGGAATATCTTCCTTTGAGTCCTTTGCTTCTACTTGGTGGGAGTCAATCAAGAGGAATAGAAGGAGGACGGGAATGGCTATCAATCTTACTTGGGAAAAGTTGATCCGTGTGATGGATGAGAAGTACTTGACTAACCAATACCATGTGGACCAATACAAATGTCTCTATGAGTTGAAGCAAGGATATAAGACGGTTGGGGAGTACTTCAATGAGTTTGAACAAGTCCGGATGGCACTAGACTTGGATGAGGAAGAGAATGAGACGGCCATGATTCGATTTAAAGGAGGCTTGAACCGAGACATAGCTTCACAATTGAAGTTTCACAAGTATGATAATCACTACAAGCTATGTGAAGATGCGGTTGAAGCCGAGAAATGGCTCAAAGAGGAGAAATCTCTTCGCTACAAGAGTAGTACTACTACTCCCATGAGCAAGCCAAAGGAGTGGAAGACTCCTACTACAAGTGCAAGATTCCCAAATACAAGTGGTGCAATTGCTAGAAAGGATGTGAAGAAACCTTATGAGAAGTCTACACAACATGTGGGAGGTAACTCTAAAACTCACTTGAGTAATCCTACTTCTACTTCTACTCAATGCTATAAATGTAAGGGTTATGGACATATTGCCAAAGATTGCCCTACCCAGAAAACTATGGTTCTTGTGGGTGACGTGTTGTATGAACAAGATAGTGAACCCGAGGATGAGGAAGTAGAGTGTGATGAGGAGGTTTATTTGGGGGAGGATGCCATTGAGGATGATGATCCCCATGCCTTCCTCGTTGTGAGGAGGAGTTTAGGTGCTATGTTTGTGGAGGATTGTGAGACTTTGCAAAGGGAGAATCTCTTCCATGTTAGATGCCAAGTCATGGGTATTGTTTGTTCCATGATTATTGACTCGGGAAGCTGTGCCAATGTCATTAGCCAATCACTAGTTTCCCAATTGAAGATACCCACCTTGAAACACCCAAATCCTTACCGTTTGCAATGGCTTAGTGAGTGTGGTGAATTGAAGGTGGTGAAGCAAGTCATGATCAAGTACAAGATAGGGAACTATGTAGATGAACACATGTTTGATGTGGTGCTTATGCAAGCATGGCACCTTCTCTTTGGAAGGCCATGGCAATTTGATAGACATGTGGTTCATGATGGCCGTGCTAACACCTACACGGTCAAGCACGAGGGAAAAAAGTTTGTACTTAGACCCTTAACTCCCAAGCAAGTTAGTGAAGATTACAAGCGTATGAGGGAGTTAAGAGAGGCGGCAAAGGCTAAGTCGGTTGTTGAGACTAGTCCTTTGGCCGAGAGCTTGGTGGTGACTCCACCATCTTCTATCGGTAGCATATGTGCCATGATGCAACCGGGTGAACATTTGAGAGGAAATGATGGCAATAAACTACTCATATGCCTAGTGCACAAAGGTATGATTCTTATATCCGATCTTGATTTTTTCACTAACCCTTTGCCTAGTGCTTTTGAGAATGTTTTGAAGGATTTTGAAGACATGTTCCAGGATGAAATGCCAATTGGTCCACCTCCCTTGAGGGGTATTGAGCACAATCGACTTTGTCCCGGGGTCTCAAATCCCAAACAAACCGGCTTAGAGGAGCAATCCGGAGGACACAAGAGAATTGCAAAAGCAAGTTGATGAATTGCTCACTAAAGGCTTGGTGAGGGAAAGCTTGAGTCCTTGTGTCGTGCCCGTGATCCTTGTTCCAAAGAAGGATGGCACTTGGAGAATATGCGTAGATTGCCGAGCCGTGAACAAGATAACTGTAAAGTACCGTCATCCCATTCCACGACTTGATGATATGTTAGATGAATTGAGTGGTTCATGTGTCTTTACCAAAATAGACCTTAGGTCCGATTACCATCAAATCAGGATGAAACCTGGGGACGAATGGAAAACCGCATTCAAGACTAAGTTTGGTCTCTATGAATGGTTGGTGATGCCCTTTGGGCTCTCCAACGCACCTAGTACTTTCATGAGGCTAATGAACCATGTTCTAAAGCCATTCATCAACAAGTTTGTGGTCGTCTACTTTGACGATATATTGATCTATAGCAAATCAATAGACGACCATGTTGATCACCTAAGGCAAGTGCTTGAAGTGTTGATAGCTGAAAATCTTTATGCTAATTTTTAAAAAGTGTGCCTTTTGTGTTAAGAAGGTAGTCTTCCTTGGGTTTGTTGTGAGTGCCCAAGGAGTGGAGGTGGATGAGTCCAAGGTGGAGGCCATTCGTGATTGGCCTACTCCTACCACCGTGACTCAAGTGAGGAGCTTTCATGGTCTTGCTAGTTTTTATAGACGATTTGTGAAAGACTTTAGCTCCATTGCCGCTCCACTCACCCAATTGGTGAAGAAGGACAAACCTTTTGTTTGGGGAGAGCCTCAAGAGAAGGCCTTCCAAGAATTGAAAAGTAGGTTGAGCACAACCCCTCTATTGCAATTGCCCGACTTCGTAAAGGCATTTGAGGTTGAATGTGATGCCTCGAGGGTGGGAATTGGTGGTGTTTTAATGCAAGATGGCAAACCCATAGCCTACTTTAGTGAGAAATTGAAGGGTGCCTCCTTGAACTACTCTACGTATGACAAGGAGATGTACGCCTTAGTGAGAGCTCTTGCTCATTGGCAACACTACCTTTGGCCTAGAGAATTTGTGATTAAGAGTGACCATGATCACTCAAACATCTTAGGGGCCAAAAGAAATTGAACAAGCATCATGCCAAGTGGGTAGAGTTCATTGAGTCTTTTTCCTATGTTATCCAATACAAGAAAGGGAAAGACAATGTTGTGGTGGATGCACTTTCAAGGAAGTTTGCTCTAGCCACCACCCTTGCCTCCAAGATCATGGGTTTTGAGAGCATTAAGTTGATGTATGCTCAAGACCCTAAGCTAAAGAGCATTCACGAAGATCTTGAAAGGGGAGAAAGGGTTGAGAAGTACCAATGGGTTAATGGCTATATCTTTAAAAATGGTAAAGTGTGTGTTCCCGAGTCCTCTAGGAGGGAATTGCTTATTCGTGAAGCTCATTGTGGGGGCTTGATGGGACACTTTGGGAGGAACAAGACCTTGGCCATTCAAATGGAACAATTCCATTGGCCAAACATGGGGGTTCAAGTTGAAAAGCTTTGCAAAAATTACCTTGAGTGCAAGCATGCTAAATCTAAAGCTAACCCCCATGGTTTGTATACTCCTCTCCGCGTGCCTACTAGTCCGTGGATAGATATTTTGATGGATTTTGTTCTGGGGTTACCACGGTCTAGGGGGGGGGGGGAACATGATATCATTTATGTTTTCGTGGATAGGTTCTCCAAAATGGCTCACTTCATTCCATGTAAAAAGTGTTATGATGCACAACATGTTGCTTCTTTGTTCATTGATAATGTATTAAAGTTGCATGGTGTGCCTCAAACCATTGTGAGTAATAGGGACACAAAGTTCCTTAGCCATTTTTGGAGGAACTTGTGGGGTGCTCTTGGCACCAAGCTATTGTTCTCTACGTCCCACCACCCTCAAACGGATGGTCAAATCGTGGTGGTGAATCGGACTTTGGGTGCTCTTCTTAGACTATGACCCGAGGTAAGGCCGGGACGTGGCTTGATAAGTTAACTCTTATGGAGCTTGCCTATAATCGTACTTTGCATAGCTTGATTGGCATGACTCCATTTGAATGTGTTTATGGTTTTAATCCCTTGATTCCCCTTGATCTAACCCATTTGCCAAGGGAAATGGTTGCTAATTTTGAAGGGAAAAGCCGAGCAAAGGCTATGATTGAGCTCCATGCTAAAGCCAAGATGAATTTGGAGGAAGCCTATGCTAAGGTTGCTTCCAAGAAGAAAAAGGAAAGAAAGAAGCTTGAGCTCAAAAAGGGATATTGGGTGTGGGTGCACTTCCGCAAAGAAAGGTTTCGAAACCTTAGGAAAGGGAAGTTGGCACCCCATGGAGATGGACCGTTTCAATTGCTTTCCAAGATCAACAACAACGCCTATGTGATTGATCTACCCGGTAAGTACAATGTGTCAAAGACTTTTAATGTGACTGACTTGACTCTTTTTGATGTAGGGGATGGTGATGCGGAGTGGAGGAAGCCATGGTTTCGAGGACGAAACCTTCCCAAGAAGGGAAGGATGATGCGGGGCATACTATCTCAAGGCCTTTCACTAGAAGTTAAGCTAAGTTGATTCAAGACACTCATCTCCACTTGACTAGGAAGGACATGGAATAAGGCTCCGAGAGTGGTTTGAAGATCATGAATTGAAGTGCCATGTAAGGAAGATCGCCTCGGCTACTTGGAGAGGCATCCGGAGCACATTTCGAGGCAATCCAAGGAGCCACAGGAGGAGGCAGACCTCCCACTCTACTAGGCGGACCACCCCCTCAACTCTCTGAAGTTTTCCCCAACACAGTAGGCGGATCGCCCCTGTAAATAGGCGGACCGCCCACTCCACTACAAGCTTGAATTGGCGGGGCGCCTACTGGAGTAGGCTGCGCGCCTACTGGGGCGCCTACTCCACTAAAGTCTATGACGGGACACCTCATTAAATTGCTATATTTTGACTATTATCGCCCTACATGGCCTTTGTTATTTTAACCCACTTTGGGGGTACTTTAGGGCTTTCATGATGTCTATGTGAAGCCTATAAATACTTTACTTGCCTTCTTTGAACCTTAGCTTAATTTGAATATTGTTGAATGATGAATATAGTTGAACTCTTGTTTATGAAGAAAACCCTTTGGTTGGCTTGAATTCACTAGCGGATCCTAGTTGATTATCAAACCGACACCAGATCATTCTACTTGCGAGTCCCAGGTGCGACTCGAGGGTGGTTGCTTAGCGTAGGCTCTTCTTGACACCGATACGAGGGTATCACGGAACAAGTTCTTCGTGGTTACCTTGTAGGGAGTTCGAGACGCGTCTCGTTCCCTTTTATCGTTCTTTTTTTCTTTTGATTTTGATCCTTATCAATTTCCTAGGATTGAATTGGTTCTTTGTTTGCATTGCATCTAACCGGTACTCCTTGAGTAATCTTCTTAGTCACTTAGTACTAGTTCGTGAGCGTCTTAGGACAGCTCGTGCATGATTTGAGTGAGATATTCAAAGAAGATTCGTTGAACTATCTCGACTTTAAGTCCGCACCTTAAAGAGCTGGCCATCCATAGAGTCACATTAACTCCATTCTAAATCAATACTTGGACATATTAGTTGGTGATCTCACAACCGTAGTTCCTAAGGGATTAAGGCAATCTTTGAGTGGAAAAAGGCTTGAGTGGTGAGAAAAATAGAGTGTGGTCACAAAACCAATTGACCTAGAGTGTATACACGAGCGGAAAGAAAATTGAGTGTTCATATATTGAGTGATACACGTGAGGGAGTGAATTTGTGAGGTCCTCTTCTCTTTATTTTTGCAACTACATCCTTGGATGATGATTGTGGAGCTTATGACTCATGCGGAGATGATGGGAGTTGCTATGATGATGGTGGAGACTATGGTTCCTATGATGATAATGATGGGGTTTGCTATGATGATTCGGGAAACCATGGCTCCTACAGTAATGAGGCGGGTTACTATGATGAACATGATGCTTATGGAGGCTGAAGCTTATGGAGATGAATATGAAGATTCTAATGCTTCTGGTCAAGAAGATGAAGATAGTGACGCTTCAAGGTTTGATGTTCCTACTTACTTTTCTTGTGATGAACATGGAAATGAAAATAATAACATAGAGAATGTTGATGAAGATTGTTATAGAAATTATTCATGTGCATCTTCTTCTCTTTATGTTACTCCATATAGACAAGAGGGTAGTAGTGGTCTTTCCATTTGGTTGGGTCCATGAGGAAAAAAAACTTGCATCTTCTACTTGTGCTAAAGGGTTCAATACTTCTAATCCTTATGGGAAAGGCAATATGAGGCATAAAGGGAGAAAAAGTGCTACATATTGTTTGCCTTGTTCTAACAATGCCGAGAGAAGATTGTATAGTTATAGTAGGAGAAGTTCTTATGGATTCCATGGTGAGACTCCTTCCTCGACTTTCAACAACACATGTAATGTTCGAAGAGTGATGAGAAGCGGAAGCTACACTAGTGGTGTTGCTAGTAGAGGAGGGATAAGGGAGACCTAAGTTGATTGTGATGCTACTCTTGAGCATTCCAGTTTTTTCTTGGATGAAAATTTACAAAACATGGGAAGGCGTAGGTTCGTTGTTGAGGTAAATGGTTGGAAGACACTTGCTCAAAATTGGTTATACCAATGCCAATTACATTACCACATCTTTGTTTGATAGGGTATAGATACCATGCCATGTGCTAGAACATCCTTATGAGTGTAATGGAGTGCGGGTTTGCAAGGAAGCGCAGGTGCTCATATCTCATAAGAATTATAAGGGTTTTGTTTGGTGTGATGTGTATCCCATGCGACATATTGATGTTTGGTAGGTGAGCCATGGTTGCATGACAAAAGGTTGCAATATAGTGCTAGGAAGGATGTGTATCTTGTGGGTATAGCTCAAAGGGTTTATGACTTTGCACCTTACAGGACAAGAGATAAGTTGCCTACTAGTGCACACTGTTGGGCTATTCAAGGGAGAAAGGAGCGAGAACTTTATTCCATGGTTGAAATGGTCATTCAAGAAGCCCTACAAGCACAACACTTGGTGGGACAAATGCAAGTAAATGGTTGGCAAGTGTCAACAATGTGAACCCAAAACCGCAAGATTCAAAATCAAGTTGTTCAAGTCCTAGCTTTCAGGTTGATGTTAAGAGTCAACCTACTCCGGTTAAGGGCATTCTTGGGGCTCATCCCAACTTGCCCGAACATGAGAGTCAAAAGATTGAGAGGAGAAAGGGAGTGACAACTCCAATCTACAAGTGGAAAAAGGAGAGGTTGTGCTGCGTGATGTAAGCGGGTTGTCACAACTCCAATCTACACCTGACCTTGAAAAGAAAATGAGGGAGAAGAGAGAGGGAAAAGGAATCATTGGGAGTGAGGACACCCCTTATTCTAACATTAACTCATTATTTTCTTCTTCTACTTGTGTGAGTTCTTGTGTAGGTATTCTTGGAGGCAAACCGGAGCCTCAATCATGTTCCAAAACGGCAAGGCAAGGTGAAAAAGATCTTTATTGTGAGCTACAAGATGGAGGGACTACTCATGATGCTACAAGTGCCTTGAGTTAACAGGATAGCAACTCAAGTGTAAGTTTTAGTTCTTCTTTCCATGAGCATGTTACTTCCTTGTCTTGTGAGTGTTTGTGAAAACTCATTACTAGTTGATGATTTGTATGATTACAATGTGTTTGCAGATAGTGTAGAGTCAGTTGGTCAACTTGCGTGTGAATGTAAACCACTAGTTGAGAAAGTTTATAAGATACATCATGATATGAGCCTGGTATTCAATGATCCTCTCTTTTTTGAAGAAATTGTAGTTGATCTTATTTGTGAACCTTTTTATGACACATCACCCATGTTTGATAAAAGGGAAGATGAGTTGAATACATATCCTATTCTTTCCTTTGATGGCTTACTTGATAATGGTGGTCTTATCTATCGTAGTGAAGGTGATCATGACCCTTAGGAATCTGTAGTGTATGAGATAGATAGGATTGTGTTTGATGACACCTCAAGTATAGATATTGGCTCTAGTGTGGATACTTAACCTTTGTTGGATAGTGAACTTGAGAAGTGTGCCTATACTAATCCTTTATTTGAGGGCATCTTCAATGGTGGTGGTGATTTGAATCAGGCTAGAGTAGGAGATGAATTAGAACCTCTATGGATTGGAAAGTTTGACTCTATAGACAATCCACTGTTTGAAAATCCAAGTAAGAAGAGTGGTCTTGGTATTGATTGTGATGGTCCATCTCTATTAGACCTAATCTTGGTTGTGTGGGCTATAATGACTAACGAAGCTATTATGGAGACCTTCCTTGATAGTTTGTCTAGTGAGGAGGATTGTCTTGGAGGTAAATGTGGAGGTGAGGGGGTAACTCTTGGTGTGTGTAAGAGAGCTTCCAAGAAGCGGGGTAGAGTACTTGATGTTATTTGTAGATTGATCTATTTTGCTTATTCCATCTCATATGTTGATCACACCTTGGGTATTGAGCAGGCCAAAACCAATGTGTCACATTATGGTAGTAATGTAATGAAGGCTTGGTGTGTTGGGTGTGAGCTTAGGGATCATAGGGATTTTGATTGCATAATGTTGCATGATCCATGTCCTATTGATCTCTTTGTGTGCTATTGTTATGAGTGCTTGTCATTGTTGAGCCAAGAACTTGCTGTTTCCTTTTGAGACATAGACTTTCCTGGTATTGATGCTTGGCTCTATCATAAGAGTGTGTTTTCCACACTACTAGCACTCATTCTTGTTGACCTAACCTACTTTTGTAGTAGGAAATTTTTGTTGCGCTTGTCTTTGTTTGTATGTCTTGATGGTATGATTTCGAGAATGAAATTTTCTCAAGAAGGGGAGGATGATGCAATCCAAATTGCCTCAAGATCATTAACTCGGAGTCAAGCAAAGGAGATTCAAGATGCTCACCTACACTTGGTTTGGAAGAGCTTGGAAGATAGAAGCTTCGGGGATGATTTGAAGGTCATGCACTTGAGTGCTTGTAAGGCTACAACACAAGGCGGACCACCTCAAGGGATGGGCGAACCGCCTCCCTCTAACACCCCTCAAAATATGGCTAAGTGTGGGGATTCAAGCTCTCTGAATTTCTCCTAGGCGGACCGTCCCTAGTACTAGGTGGACCGCCTCATTTGGACTGCACTCTATAATGTTTCCTAAGGCGGAGCGCCTCAATGCTGAGGCGGGGCACCTACCCCTGTTCGAGCCATGACGGGATTTTGAAGAACTTTAGGTGTAATTCTTATTTACGTGGTCTTTAATGTTTTGAGCCAACTTGTCGGATTTTATGACATTTCATATTGTGTGAGAAGGGACTATAAATACCTCCATTAGGTCATTTATTTTGTTAGTTAACCTAGATTCGTCTTGAATAAAGAAGAAAGGAAAGAGAGGCATTGCCTTCTTTATAGAAGCTTGATGCTTCATGTATCTCTTAAACTTGGAATCCGTAAAGATCATCCTAGTATGATTCCTTGAGTGGTTCAATTCTATCTTTCTCCCTTGAAATCAATCTACATATGTGAGTTTGATTCATTATTTTTTCTTGTTTCTGTCCTTCCCAATCCTTCTTTCTCGTTGAATGCTTGATTTGTATCTCTATTGCTTCCGCGCATTTTATATTTCATCATTCCGCCTATGCAAAATCATGCTAGCTAAAATTTTCATACTTAGCTGCATTTGGAGAGGAGATGGGGGTAGGTGGCCTGCCTACCCCTTGAGGAGGTCTGCCTACCTCGGTAGCTGCACATGCGCTCGAGTGCATGGTCTTCAAATCATCCCCGAAGATTCTATCTTTCAGGCTCTTCCAAACCAAGTGTAGGTGAGCATTTTGAATATCTTTAGCTTGAGTCCAAGGGAATGGTCTTGATGCAACCTTGGATTGCTTCATCCTCTTCTTTTTGAGAAGATTTCGTCCTCGAAATCAAGGCATCATCCTCCAAGGTATCATCACCTACATCACAAAGAGTCAAGTCAGAAATATTGAAAGTGCTAGAAATATTATACTCACCCGGCAAGTCGATCACATATGCATTGTTGTTGATCTTTGATAGAACTTGGAATAGTCCATCTCCTCATGGTCCCAAATTTCCTTTCCTATGGCTTGGAAATTTGTCCTTGTGGAAGTGCACCCACACCCAATAACCCTTCTTGAGGTCCACCTTTTTTCTTCCTTTGTTCTTCTTAAATGCCACCTTTTCATAGGCTTCCTTCAAGTTCTTCTTCACCTTAGCATGAAGCTCAAGCAAAGCCTTAGCCCGGCTCTTTCCGTCAAAATTAACAACTGCATCCCTAGGCAAAGGGGTAAGATCAAGTGGAATCAAAGGATTAAAGCAATAAACACACTCAAACGGAGTCATGCCAATCATTCTATGCAAGGTACGATTATATGCAAACTCCTTGAGTGGCAACCTATCAATCCATGTCCCCGCCTTACCATTGGTCATAGCTCGAAGTAGAGCTCCCATGGTTCAGTTCACCACCTAAGTTTGCCCATCGGTTTGAGGGTGTTGGGACATGGAGAACAATAATTTGGTGCCAAGAGCATCCCACAAACACTTTAAAAAAATGGCTAAGAAACTTAGAGTCCCTATTACTCACAATGGTACGAGGCACCCCATGCAACCTTAACACATTATCAATGAATAAAGAAGCTACATGTTGTGCATCATCACTTTTTTTGCACGGAATTAAGTGTGCCATTTTTTAGAACCTATCAAAGATAACAGAAATGCTATCATTTCCTTCTCTAGTCCATCGCAATCCCATAACAAAATCCATTAAAATATCAACCCACGGACTAGTAGGTAGGGGCAAAGAAGTGCACAAGCCAAGGGTGTTTGACCTAGACATAACCTTCTTGCAATCTAAACAAGCATTGCAAAAGTGTTCAACAAGAGGCCTCATTTTAGGCCAATGAAATTGCTCTTTTAGTATGGCTAAAGTCTTGTCCACACTAATGTGACCCATCAAGCCCCCACAATGTGCTTCACGCACTATCAATTCTCTCCACGAGGACTCAGGTACACATACTCTCCCATTCTTGAAGATGTAGCCATCTTCCCATTCAAACTTCTCCATTATTTCCCCTCTCACTAGAGCATCATGAATGCTCTTTAGCTTTGGGTCATGTTCATACATCAACTTTATACTCTCAAAACACATAAGCCTAGAAGCAAGTGTGGTAGCTAGAGCAAACTTTCTAGAAAGTGCATCGGCTACAACATTGTCTTTTCCCTTCTTGTAATTAATTACATAGGGAAACTCTCAATGAACTCTACCCATTTGGCATGTCTCCAGTTCAACTTCTCTTGGCCTCTATGATGTTTGAGTGACTCATGATTACTCTAAATCGCAAATTCCCTAGGCCAAAGATAATATTGCCAATGAGCCAGAGCTTTCACTAGGGCATACAACTCCTTGTCACACGTAGAGTAATTCAAGGTTGGACCCTTTAAATTTTCACTAAATTTGGCAATGGGTGTCCCATCTAGCATGAGAACACCTCCAATACCAATCCCTGAGGAATCACATACAACCTCAAATGCCTTTCCAAAGTTGAGCAATTGCAACAAAGGGGCGGTACTCAACCTACATTTCAATTCATGGAAAGCCTACTCTTGAGGCTCTCCCCACACAAGGTTTGTCTTTCTTCACCAACTCGGTGAGTGGTGCAGCAATGGTGCTAAAGTCTTTCACAAATTGCCTATAGAAACTAGCAAGGCCATGGAAACTCCTAACATGAGAAACGGTAGTAGGAGTAGGCCAATCTCTAATGGCTTCAACTTTGGACTCATCAACCTCTACACAATTTGTACTAACAAAAAAAACCAAGAAAGACAATATTTTCAACATAAAAGGCACACTTCTTGAAGTTTGGATAGACAACCATAAAAGTGCTAGGTGCATTGGAGAGGCCAAAGAGCATCACCAACCATTCATAGAGACCAAACTTGGTCTTGTATGCGGTTTTCAACTCATCACCCGGTTTCATCGAATTTTGTGGTAACCGGACCTAAGATCTATCTTAGAAAAGATACTAGAACCACTCAACTCATAAAGCATATCATCAAGTCTAGGAATGGGATGATGATACTTTATCGATATCTTGTTGACCGCACGACAATCAACACACATCCTCAATGTTCCGTCCTTCTTTGGCACAAGAATCACTGGTACGGCACACGGACTCAAGCTTTCATGAACCAAGCCTTTCTTGAGCAACTCATTCACTTACTTTTGCAACTCTTCTGTATCTTTGGGGTTTCTTATCATACCCGATTTTGGACTCAACTCGAGGCGAGTCGGGTTTCGAATTTGACTGGGTGAACTCATTTGAGTTTAGATGTTGGAGTCGCCACCTAATATAATTTCTAAGGCATATTAGGTCACCTAAGTGTCTAAGGTCAAGTTCAATAGGTCAACTAGTCAATTCCAGAGATTCTATATGGTAAGAAGACCAAATAACTCGAGGAAGAAGGTGTTAGGCACTTCCCCGAGTCCCACATAAAGTGGTTACCGTCCGAGTCTTAATTTTGAGATATAGACATTGTATATTATCAGGCGTACTTACTTGGAGATTAACATTTTAACTAAAGATGTAGCATATATATATACACACACGCAAATAGCTTTCTTATTCGACCTATACTTAAGCCTAATCGTAGTTAAGGCTTCTAATATTAAATGCCTAATTGTAAACAACATTCAATGTAGTGTTAATATATAAATGGGAGTCTAATACCAACTTACATAAAAAGATTTGCCCAAAAAGTCTATTTTGCAAATAGAGTTCAAATTTTAGTAAAACAAAAGGGAGTTGGTTTTAAAACGAAATGTTGGCCATTTAGGGTTGGTGTGACTCGTCATTAATTGTCGAGCCCTAACTTTAATGGCCTTTTTTGTGTAGGCATCGGATTTTGGAAAGAATATATATATAGGTGAGAGGCTGTTTTCGAAAATGAGTGTCACAGAAGCACGTAAATGCAAATAAGGGGGCTGCCACATATACATATGTGTAGATATAGATATAACATGCAAATACATGACTCAATCAGACTTATAATCTTTCAAGAAATGATTTTAGTGTGTATAAACGACCCTTAGTTTTATACACCCTTATACACTATTGGATTAGTGTATAGGAGCGTTAGTTGTCGAAGAAAATTAGTTTATCACATATAAAGGCCACTTTTAAAAACGTTTTTGGGCCTGAATTAGTTAGGCAAAAGAGGGACAAATTTCATTTTGTAGAAATAGTCTTAATTACAGCAGTCATTGCACATATAGCCCCTGTTATAAGAAGTCACCTTTTCTAAAACGGTTTAAGCATGAAAATCATTTGGCATTTAATTTCTGCTGACTAAGGATGGAAACCTATTATCAAAATCATCATGCGTGGATATCATTGTTTACCAAGTGCAAATTATCAAGTATGACGTGCTAAGCTTTACACTATCAGTCAAGTGCAAAAGAATGGTATGATGTGATCACAAAGGCAGAGAAGGGTAAAGGAAGGCCCCTGGGTAGCCAATTATACAGTCTTGTGACTGTATAACCTGTTTTAGTCCAATACCACAGGGAAAATCCTAACAAATATACACATAAGGGGATACTAAAGCGGGGGAACGTGTATTAAAGCTCTGCTCTCTAAACGCCAAGATGAAACTGTCAGGTGAGTCATAATCTCAATGATTACGCTTCACTAGTCTGTAACTTCAGGAAATAGTAACTGGAATGTACATATTCCATGCCTTGCAATCGTTAGTATTAGTATGGTCTTTTTAGACCATCCTAACAAGATGTATGAGTGTTAACAGTGGCTAGAGGATACCTAGAACCAAGGTGCAAAGTGACAGGGTTTTAAACAAGTGCAGACAACTTTAGTTACACAAATAGAGACATAGAAGCAAAGCAAGTAAAAAAGCCAGGCATAAGCAACTTTAAAGCATAGACAACAGTGTCCAGAAATAGAGAGATGTACCTTCTGAGCAACAGTGGTGAACAAACAAACAAGATGCATGCAATGCTAAATGTTTTCAGAGGCAAAATCCAGTAGAAAATAGGGTCCTCTCCAAACAATCTCGAGAAATATTCAAAGAAGAGAGAGTAGTATGCAATAGAATATGTAAGCCTGTATTTTCTTTTGTATTCAATTGTGTCTATGTGTTGTGTAAGGTGAAGAATACTAGTTTAAATAGGTGTGAAGGATAGTCCTAATTCGAACGGGTAAAAGAATTAAAGAAGGCAAGGGAATATTACTTCCCATAGTTGGGAAAATCAGCCTAGTACCTCTTCCATATATAGAGTAATCAGAAATCCTCAAATTAAGGTAAATTAAATCGCCAATCACCAGGATTCCTGTCTTTTGAATACAATGAGGTCTAGGTTCAAGAATCGGTCGAGGAAAGCAAATATCATGATCATCTTCTCAAATATTCACAGATTCTCAAATTAGTTCTCATCAACTGCTACAATCATTTCCCAATCAAATATTAAACAAGGATTTCAAATCAAGTCAAACAAGATCACGTAATTATGCGCGCCAAGTTATCATTCCAATTTCAAGCATTTAATCACAGAAATCATGCGTTTTGTCAGAATCAAAAGCAAATATACCTGGAACATGGATGAGCAGAACCCTTATACATTTAGGAATTTAACAAAATTAGGCCTAAGGCACAGATTATGAGCGTATTCCAACCAGACAAGCGAGAATTCAAAGCCACCTTTTATTTAAATTAGTGAATTAGGCAATGGTTGCTAATCGCATGGATTTTAACAAAATAATTGTCATGTAGCATACAAACATGTTGTCACATAGAGAAGATTAGGCAAATGTTAGAGTAATGTCGCGTAGGACCTGAAACATCAAAAGAGAAAGGAAGAGTTACCGTTTACCTATGGCCGGAGATTTTTCCGGCAACTACAGTTCCCATCGACGCGGGGTCAATTTGACCTTTGTCAAAACAGCCACAAAAGTATAGGGGTTTTGTAGAGGAGAGTGAGGGAATCATCGTGGTACAATTTGTTTTTGATTTTGCCAGCGGAGTTGGCCGGAATCGGCCCTTAACTGTAGTGACTTAGGTTTCGCTATGAGAGACAAATGAGAGGAAAGGCAGGGTGTTTTGGTGGAAATGAGAGACAGATCTAGGGTTTTGGGGAGGGGGGAGTGTGTGTGTATAGTTAAATTAGGAAAATTACATCCTGGCCGTTGGATTAATATCGTTGACGGCCAGGATTAAGCCACGTAGGCAAGTGACGTGTAAATGGCTGATGTGTGTAGGTGACATGTAATATTAGTATACATATGTATTTATGTATAAATACTGTATATTTGGTGTATAAATAGGTACAAAAATAGTATAAAGTGGACTAAAAAATATAGAAAAATTAAGGAATTAATTTTAAAATGTTAGGAAGGCTAATATGCATATAAATTATAATTTTGAGGCTTAAACCAATTTTGAATAATTTTGTCAAAAAATAGAAGCAATTGTAGAAAATTATAAAAATAGCTATAGTTTGAGACGATGCTTTTGAAAATGGCCTCAATTGCTAGGTTAGTATGAGAAGATAATTTGAAGATAATAGACGAGGTAGGAATGGATACACAAGCGTATGTAAAATTCAAGAACGGTTGATTTTGAAAATAGGAGGGACAAAATTGGGTGTCAACAGCTGCCCCTCTTTGCCTGGGGATGATGAAAGAGTCTTCGGGCAAACACGTTGACAATGCGGCCAATTTTGTCATGATTATAGAAGAGCCTGTGACTTAAGAGGATGTAGGGTGTCACGCTGAGATGCTTTCTTTGCTCGGGGTGTGTTTCCTGCAATGAAAATGTGCTTGCAACATAATGTGTGTATATATAAAACGTACCTTCCCGCCAGGCTGGATTGTCTTTCCGGATTATTGCAATATGAGATTGTGTTTGTGATGCAACGCAAAACGAGCGGAAGCTAAACACGATACAAACAATGCGGAAGCGATGCAACACAAGATAGATGATATCAAAGATATCAAGAAATTCAAGACTAGGAAGGCAAGAAATAGAAGAAAGAATCGAATTCAGTTTACTAACGTTGATTGAATTCAAAAGGGAGAAAGGGAAACTCGAACCTTACTATGGAATCAAACTAGGTGTCGATCGCCATAGGTTCCAAGTTTACGAGATACATGAAGCCTCGGGCTTCCAACTCGAAGGACTCGGCCTCTTCTCTAATTCTCTCTTCTCAATTGTTCATACAAGGTAAACTAACTAATGAATGAAAGAGCTAGTGTGCTATTTATACATTTACATTGATAAATGGACAAAATTGCCCTTGCAGCTGATTCTGGTTCGCTGCTAGACACTTCCTCTTCGCGATCGTGCAGAACACTCTTCCAAGCATCGCGATCGCGCAACATGGCTCGCGATCGCGTAGGACACTAGCTTCTTCAGCATCGCCTTCGCGCAGGACAAGACGTTGTCGCGCAGAGTATTCCACTCATCTTCGCAATCGCGCAGGCGTGGTCGCGATCGCGAAGAACATTTGTTCTTTGGCAGGCAGTGAGCTCCCAGTGTGCTCCCCTGTTTTGCCCTGTTTTGGGCTGCCCTGTTTCCTGCCCTGTTTCCTCCGTCTTCGGCGCTCCAATGCATGATCTTCAAGACGTTTCCGGAGGCCTTGACTCGTATCCCTTGTGCTCTCGAGCTTGGCTTTTGATGGTTTTCCACACCACTACGCCATTTTATATTGCATCATCCTCCCCTTCTTGAAAGGATTTCGTCCTCGAAAAGGAACCATCAAAACCTACAATCAAAGCAAGCACAACCAAAACTTCCTACTTCACAAGTAGGTTAGCTTAACAAGAATAAGTGAAAGTGGTGTCGAAAACACACTCTTGTGATAGAGCCAAGCATTAATACCTATTAAAAAGCTTATGTCCCCAAAGGAGACAACAAAGTCTCGGCTCGACAAGAATAAGCACTCATTTTTCAAACAAGCAAAGAGATCAAAGTCATGCAACATGTAGCAATCAAATGTCCTATGACCCCTAAGCTTACTATCAACACACCAAGCCTCCAAATCAATTTTATAACAATGTGACATATCGGCTTTGGCATGCTCAACACTCAAGGTGTGCTCAACATATGGGATGGAGTAAGTAAAATAGTTCAATTAATAACTAACATCGACTACTCCACTCCCCTTCTTAGAAGCATTCTTACACACACCAAGAGGTACCTCCTCACCTCCAAAGTCACCTCCAAGACGATCCTCCTCACTAGGCAAACTCCAAAGGAATGTCTCTAGAATAGGTTCTTCATCATTATAGTCCACACAATAAAGGCTAGGACTACTAGAAGTTAGGTCAACTCGACCCATACCAAGACCACTCTTCTCACTTGGAGTTCCAAACATTGGATCATCCATAGAGCCTAACTTTACAAACCATGGAGGTTTGACTCTACTACCGACCCTTGTCCGATACAATTCACCACCACAAATGAGATTGCCTTCAAACATTAGAAATGTAAAAGCATGCACCTCAAATTCATGGTCACACAAGAGCATAGTATCAAGACTAGGTCCTCCACTCTCACTCGAGGAGTCATCGAAAATAAATCGATCCATCTCACACTCTAGAGACTCCTCAAGGTTAAAACCATCCTCACTACGACACAAGATACCACCATTAGCAAGTAAGCAATCAAAGGGGAGAATGGGATAATCATGCAATTCATCTTCACCTTTATCAAATATGGGTGAGGTGTCATAACAAGGTTCACACACAAGCTCAACTTCAACATTTTCACTAAAGAGAGGTTCAATGAAAACCGAGTTGACATCATGATGTGGCTTTTCAACCCTCCTAACTAGTGGTTCATTTTCACACACAAGTTGACCCAAAGGTTCTACACTAGTTGCAAACACATTGTATTCATGCAAATCATCAACTAGCATAGAGTTTTCACATACAAGTCCACAAGACAAGGAAGTGTCATGCTTAAGGGAAGAAGAACTAACACTTACACTTGAGTCGCATCCTGGCTCACTCAATGTACTTGAAGCATCATGGGAAGTTCCTTCACCTTGTAGCTCACATTTGGCATCTTCTTCACCTTGTCTTGCCATCTCGGAACATGGTTAAGGCTCCATCGGTTTGCCTCCAAGAATTCCTACACAAGAACTCAAACACATAGAAGAAAGAGATAAAGGGTTAAGGTTAGAATAAAGGGTGTCCTCACTCTCAATTTTTCTCCTTCCCTCTTTCTTTTCCCTCATTTTTTTCCAAGGTTAGGTGTAGATTCGGGTGGTGACAACCCACTCACATCACTCAACAGAACGTCTCATTTTTCCACTCGAGAGTTGTCACCGGTTGCTCCCTTACTCTCTATCTTTTGTCTCTCAAATTCGGGTGAATTGGGACGAGGCCCAAGAATACCCATAGCCGGAGTAGGTTGACTTTTCACGTCAACCCAGAATCTTGGACTAGGAGACTCATCACTTGATGCCTCCTTTTTCTTTGTTGGTGAACCACTAGGCTTTGGAAGTGGCTTCGGGCTTACCTTGTTGACATTTGCCAACTCTTTTGTAGCACTAGTCCCACCATTGCTTGTGTTTGTAGGACTTCTTGTTTGCACATTGTTGCCCATGGAATGAAGTTCTCGATTGATGAGAATCAAACGCGGAAAAAGTAAAAGATAAGAACGAGACGTAGCTCGATCTCTAATCCCAAGTAGCAATGGAGAACTTGTTCCGTTACACCCCGAGAGAAGGACAAGAACACCTACGCTATGCAACTACCCTCGAGCTAACGCGAGCACGCAAGTAGAATGGTCGGAGAGGAAAAGTATTCATCTAGATCCGCTAGAAGAACTACAAGTCCAAAATCAAAGGGTTTCATTCAATAACCAAGAGCCATGCTCATGTTCAATGTTCAACATTCATCAACTATCATAAAACTAAGTGTAAATAGGCTAGACTTGGCTATTTATAGTGTTTACCAAGCTTGCACAAAGACTAAAATACCCTTACTAATAAGGTTTACAAAATAGGCCACGTAGGGCAAAACGGTAAAAGAAACATAGGCCTTCACAGCTGGGAGGGGCGCCTGGGCTGCAGGTGGGGCGCCTGGATTTGCAGGCAGCTAGGCGGGGCGCCTGGCTAGGCGGGGCGCCTCGCTTGGCCTTCAGATAGGCGGGGCGCCTGGGCAGGCGGGGCGCCTGGGTGCTTTTCTTATCCTTAGGCAGTGAGTTGGCCAGGTGGGGCGCCTGGCTCAGGCGGGGCGCCTGGCCCTTCTGTGCCGGTTTCTTCCTTAGGCGTGAGGCCTAGTTTGAGCACTCAGAATGGCTTCCACTCGCTTCCTTCTTCAAGGCCCTTCCTCACCAAGTGTATGTGTACTCCTTGGATCTCCTTAGCTTGACTCCGTGTGAATGGTCTTGTGGGGGTTTGGGTCTCATCATCCTCCCCTTCTTGAGAGGATTTCGTCCTCGAAATTGAGGCATCATCACCCACGACCTCATCATCACCTATATCCAAAGGAACCAAGTCACAAACATTAAAAGTATTAGAAACTTGATACTCACTTGGCAAGTCGACCACATAGGCGTTGTTGCTTATCTTTGAGAGCACTTGGAATGGGCCATCGCCACGGGGTGCCAACTTCCCTTTTCTAAGGTTTGGAAACCTTTCTTTCCGGAAGTGCACCCACACATAGTCACCCTTCTTGAGTTCCACCTTCTTGCCTCCTTTGTTTTTCTTGGAAGCAACCTTAGCATAGGCTTCCTCCAAATTCTTCTTCGCCTTTGCATGGAGTTCCATCATTGCCTTCGCTCTAGCTTTACCTTCAAAATTAACAACCATTTCCCTTGGCAAAGGGGTTAGATCAAGTGGAATCAAGGGGTTAAAACCATAATCACACTCGAATGGAGTCATGCCAATCATTCTATGCACGGTTCGATTGTAGGCAAACTCCATAAGTGGTAAACGATCAATCAAAGTCCCGGCCTTACCTCGGGTCATGGCTCTAAGAAGAGCACCCAAGGTTCAGTTTACCACTTCCGTTTGCCCATCGGTTTGTGGGTGGTGGGACGTGGAGAACAAGAGCTTGGTCCCTAAAGCACCCCATAAACTTCGCCAAAAATGGCTTAGGAACTTAGTGTCCCTATCACTCACTATAGTTTGAGGCACACCATGTAGCTTCAAAACATTTTCAACAAACAAGGAAGCTACATGTTGGGCATCATCGCATTTCTTGCATGGAATGAAATGAGCCATCTTGGAGAACCTATCCACAACAACATAAATGCTATCATGGCCCCCCCTAGTCCTAGGTAATCCCATCACGAAATCCATTGAGATATCCAACCAAGGACTAGTAGGTACGGGGAGAGGGGTATACAACCCATGGGGGTGGGCTTTGGATTTAGCACGCTTGCACTCAAGGCAATTGTTGCAAAACTTTTCCACTTGCACCCCTATCTTTGGCCAATGAAATTGTTCTTTAAGAATAGCCAAAGTCTTTCTTGTGCCAAAATGTCCGATGAGTCCCCCGCAATGTGCCTCATGCACAAGCAACTCCCTCCAAGAGGACTCCGGTATGCACACCCTACCATTTTTGTAGATATATCCATTAACCCATTGGTATTTTACAACTCTCTCCCCCTTCTCTAGAGCGTCATGGACACTCTTTAGCTTTGGGTCATGAGCATACATCAATTTAATGATCTCAAAACCCATGAGCTTAGAGGTGAGAGTGGTGGCTAGAGCAAACTTTCTCGAAAGCGCATCCGCCACAACATTGTCCTTCCCTTTCTTATATTGGATCACATAGGGAAAGGACTCAATGAATTCAACCCACTTGGCATGTCTCTTATTGAGCTTCTCTTGGCCTCTCAAATACTTGAGTGACTCATGGTCACTCTTGATTACAAACTCACGAGGCCAAAGATAGTGTTGCCAATGGGCAAGGGCTCTCACAAGGGCATACAACTCCTTGTCATATGTAGAATAGTTCAAGGAGGCCCCTTTCAATTTCTCACTAAAGTAGGCGATGGGTTTGCTATCTTGCATTAATACACCACCAATTCCCACCCCCGAGGCATCACATTCAACCTCAAATGGCTTTCCGAAGTCGGGCAATTGCAATAGAGGGGCGGTACTCAACCTACTTTTCAATTCATGGAAGGCCTTCTCTTGAGGCTCTCCCCAAACAAACGGTTGGTCTTTCTTCACCAATTCGGTGAGTGGAGCGGCAATGGAGCTAAAGTCCTTCACAAATCGCCTATAAAAGCTTGCGAGACAATGAAAGCTTCTCACTTGAGTCACGGTAGTAGGAGTAGGCCAATCACGTATGGCCTCTACCTTAGACTCATCCACCTCCACTCCTTGGGCACTCACAACAAACCCAAAGAAGACAACCTTATCCACACCAAAGGCACACTTTTTGAAATTAGCATAGAGGTTTTCGGCTCTCAAAGCTT
This sequence comes from Petunia x hybrida, assembly GCA_037355625.1. Classification (NCBI taxonomy): domain Eukaryota; kingdom Viridiplantae; phylum Streptophyta; class Magnoliopsida; order Solanales; family Solanaceae; genus Petunia; species Petunia x hybrida. The sequence goes on from JBBBVM010000071.1 coordinate 2,341,477, forward strand.
CAAGCACTTGCCTAAGGTGGTCAACATGTTCATCAATTGTCTTGCTATAGATCAAGATATCATCAAAATAGACAACAACAAACTTGTTGATAAAAGAGTTCAAAACATGATTCATGAGTCGCATGAAAGTGCTAGGTGCGTTGGAAAGCCCGAAGGGCATTACCAACCATTCATAGAGACCGAATTTGGTCTTGAATGCGGTTTTCCATTCATCCCCGGGTTTCATCCGGATTTGATGGTAACCGGACCTAAGGTCGATTTTGGAAAAGACACACGACCCACTCAATTCATCCAACATGTCATCAAGCCGTGGAATAGGGTGACGGTACTTGACCGTTATCTTATTCACGGCTCGGCAATCTACGCACATTCTCCAAGTGTCGTCCTTCTTTGGAACAAGAATGACCGGTACGGCACAAGGACTCAAACTCTCCCTTACCAAGCCTTTGGAAAGCAAGTCATCAACTTGTTTTTGCAACTCCCTTGTATCCTCGGGATTGCTTCTATAGGCCGGCTTGTTTGGGATTTGAGAGCCCGGAATAAAGTCAATTTGATGTTCAATACCTCTCAACGGAGGTAAGCCATCAGGCATCTCATCCGGGAACATGTCCCTAAAGTTCTCCAAGACATTTTTCAAAGCACTAGGCATAGGGCTAGACGAAAAATCACAATTAGAGTTAAGGACCATACCTTGTGCACTAGGCATAGGAGAAACTTGGTGCCATCATTACCTTTCAAGAGCTCGCCCGGTTGCATCATGGCACACATGCTACCGGTAGATTTAGTAGGTGGGATTGCCACCATGCTTTTGGACAAAGGGCTAGTCTCAATGAGTGACTTAGCCTTTGCCACCTCCTTCAACTCCTTCATTTTCTTGTAGTCATCACTTACTTGCTTAGGAGTGAGAGGTTTAAGCACAAATCTCTTCCCTTCATGTTTGACCGTGTAAGTGTTGACACGACCATCATGCACCACTTGCCTATCGAATTGCCATGGCCTCCCTAAGAGTAGGTGGCATGCTTGCATAGGCACAACGTCAAACAAATGCTCATCAACATAACTACCCATTCTAAACTTGATCATGGCTTGCTTCATTACCTTAAGCTCTCCATATTCACTAAGCCATTGTAACCGGTAAGGTTTAGGATGCTTCATGGTAGTCAATTTCAATTGAGACACAAGTGATTGACTCACTACATTTGCACAACTTCCGGAATCAATTATCATAGAGCAAACAACATCTTTGACCCGACACCTAGCATGGAAAAGATTTTCCCTTTGCAAGGTTTCACTATCTTCCACAATCATAGCCCCTAGGCTCCTTCTCACAACCAAGAAAGTATGAGGATCCTCCTCCTCCACCGTGTCATCAAGCAAATCATTCTCCTCTACTCCCTCATCTCCCTCTACTCCCTCTACTCCCTCATCTTCCGATTCGCTCTCTTTCTCATATGCATCATTGCCAACAACAATCATGGTCCTCTTTGTAGGACATTCCCTAGCAAAGTGACCATAGCCCTTGCACTTGTGGCATTGTATCGAAGAAGAAGTAGGAGCATGTAATTGAGTTTTAGAGTTACCTCCCACATTAGGTGTGTTCTTCTCATACGGCTTTTTCACATCCTTGGTAGCATTTGCACCACTTGTTCCACTTGCACTTGGGAACCTTGCATTTGTAGTAGGAGGCTTCCAATCCTTTGGTTTGCTTGTTGGAGTAGTAGTGCTACTCTTGTAGCGAAGGGATTTCTCCTCCTTGAGCCATTTCTCGGCCTCAACCGCATCTTCACATAGCTTGTAATGATCATCATATTTGTGGCACTTCAATTGTGAAGCTATGTCTCTGTTCAAGCCCCCTTTGAAACGGATCATGGCCGTCTCATTGTCTTCATCATCTAAGTCAAGGATCATTCGGATTTGCTCAAATTCATTGAAGTATTCACCAACCGATTTGTAACCTTGCTTCAACTCATATAGACGCCTTTGTTGTTCAACCCGGTATTGGTTAGTCAAGTACTTCTCATCCATCACACGGATCAACTCTTCCCAAGTAAGATTAATAGCCTTACCCATCCTCCTTCTATTCCTCTTCACCGACTCCCATCAAGTAGAAGCAAAAGATTCAAAGGAGGATATTGCATACTTGGTTTTCTTCACTTCGGGCATATCATTGGTGTCAAAGATACGCTCCATAGCCAATTTCCAATCAATGTACTCCACCGGGTCACTACTTCCTTTGAAAGAAGGAATAGTGAGCTTCACACTATTAAGGATGTTGTTGTTGTCACGACCCCCTTGGAATGGCTCCGATTGGCCTCCATGGTGATCATCATAAGCAACATAGTCCCTTCTAGCATTCCTCCCTCCATATCCTAAGGGTGGCCCTCGACCTCGGCCTCTACCCCGATCCACATTTCGACCCCAATTCATAGCTCGCCTTGGTTGAAAGTGATCATCAAACCCATACACATCGTCACCATAATCAACTTCCTCCCCTTCTTGAGCCTCAAAAACTTGCTCAAGAGGTTGTACGTTTCGGACGGGTCTTGGTAGTGGAAAGTTTCTTGGGGGATTATCCAAGATACGGGGAATGCCCGTTCGTTCAATTCTCTCTCGATCCTCCTTTACCCGTTGTTGATTGAGCAATTCAACAACTTGCTCCGGGGTAAAGGTAGGGCTACTTTAGCCTTCACCGGTCTCAATTTGGACACTCGGGGTCCCCTTTTCAATTGGGACACTCGGGGTCCCATGTTCACCTTGAGTACTCGAGGCTCCTTTTTCAAGAGAATCAATCCTTTGGTTCATGAGGTCCATCTTGGCAAGAAGATTAGCCAAGGCCTCCTTAATGAAATCTTGACCTTCGTTGGCCATTGTACCTACAAAGAAAGAAACAAGAGTTAGTTTAAACACCTCACTCGCTCCCTCACTTGTGTTCACTCGGATCACCCTTTTGGGTGGCGGTGGATATTCCACTCAACTTGTAGTTCCAAAGCTTCACGTAGATGATTAGCAACTCCTCAACTCAACTAAACTATTCACGAGTCACGCACACTCCGGGGTGAGTGGAGTTAATGGGACTCAATGAACGCTAGGCACTTTGAAGTGAAGGACTTGAGTTAAAAGGTTCTACACTTTTCCTTAGAAATCTACTCTCCTTGCTAGGCACGAATCACCTAAGAGCAATTAAAAGTGTTAGCACTATTCAAGTAGATCGGTTACTCAAATTAGTACTAAATAGATGTTATGTTATCAAACAAAGGGAAATACCTACGAAAATCTACCCGAAACAATATGTTCAGCACTCAGGAGGGGCGCCTGAATCTCAGGAGGGGCGCCTAACTGTGCAGAATTTCAGGCGGGGCGCCTGGGACCTAGGCGGGGCGCCTGAGGTCTTAGGCAGTAGCCAAGTCAGGCGGGGCGCCTGGCTTAGGCGGGGCGCCTGGCCTGAAGCCTTTCCCAATTCGTTCCAAACTCGTTTCAAGTCGATTTTCAAGCTCCAAATCCGTTGTTTTCAACTTGTTTTCACAATCCAATGATACCCAAAGTTGTTTTTGTTCTTCCTTAACAAAACCCAATCAAATTTTCAATCAAACAATCAATCAAATCAAGGTTCAATCTCAAGAACTCAAGAACACAAGGTTTTAACAAAAGGGTTTCAACAAGGATTGTGATCCATCAAAGTAGGTGTTATACATGTTCAAATCCCACAAAATTGGTACCGAATTGTTTGTTTTTCAATGAAGATCAATCCCCAATAACAAGTTTTCAATCAAACATCAATCCAACCCAAGAATCAAGCCAAAATCATCAAGAACAAGTTCTTCAAGGGTTTAAGGGGTTTTGGGGTTTCAATTTTTCAAACTTCACCAATTCCAACAATTTTGGTACCCAAGTAACGGGAAATCAATCACGATCAAGAATCCATAACACCCATATCACAAATCATCCAAATCAACAAGTTACACCAAAATTTTGTATTTTTCAATTTTTCAATTTTTTTGTAATTTTCTCCTTTCTAATAACTTCAACAACAAGAAAAACTAAAAGAGGATACTAGGCACGAAGAATCAAGGGTCGGGGGTTTGTAGAAACAAAACCCGAGCCTTGCTCTGAAACCAAACTGATGAGAATGAAACGCGGAAAAAGTAAAAGATAAGAACGAGACGTAGCTCGATCTCTAATCCCAAGTAGCAACGGAGAACTTGTTCCGTTACACCCCGAGAGAAGGACAAGAACACCTACGCTATGCAACTACCCTCGAGCTAACGCGAGCACGCAAGTAGAATGGTCGGAGAGGAAAAGTATTCATCTAGATCCGCTAGAAGAACTACAAGTCCAAAATCAAAGGGTTTCATTCAATAACCAAGAGCCATGCTCATGTTCAATGTTCAACATTCATCAACTATCATAAAACTAAGTGTAAATAGGCTAGACTTGGCTATTTATAGTGTTTACCAAGCTTGCACAAAGACTAAAATACCCTTACTAATAAGGTTTACAAAATAGGCCACGTAGGGCAAAACGGTAAAAAAAACATAGGCCTTCACAGCTGGGAGGGGCGCCTGGGCTGCAGGTGGGGCGCCTGGATTTGCAGGCAGCTAGGCGGGGCGCCTGGCTTGGCCTTCAGCTAGGCGGGGCGCCTGGGCAGGCGGGGCGCCTGGGTGCTTTTCTTATCCTTAGGCATTGAGTTGGCCAGGCGGGGCGCCTGGCCCTTCTGTGCCGGTTTCTTCCTTAGGCGTGAGGCCTAGTTTGAGCACCCGGAATGGCTTCCACTCGCTTCCTTCTTCAAGGCCCTTCCTCACCAAGTGTATATGTACTCCTTGGATCTCCTTATCTTGACTCCGTGTGAATGGTCTTGTGGGGGTTTGGGTCTCATCATCGATCCTTGCTCCTTTGCCTATCCAAAGAAGGTGCACTAGTAGGCACTTGGCACTTCGCCCGGTAAGGCACAAAGTCATAAACTCTTTGCCCTATGCCCACAAGATACGCATCCTTCACCACACTATATTGCACCCTCTTCCTCTCCAACCACGGCTCACCTATCCACACATCAACATGACGCACGGGATACACATCACACCACACATGGCATTTATAATTCCTTTGAGATATGAGTATCCGAGCCTCCTTAGAAACCCACACTCCATCATAGTCATAAGGATGCTCTAGCTTATGGCATGGTATCCTAAGCCTATCAACAAAAGAGGTGCTAATACAATTGGCATCGGTATCACCAATCTTGAGCAAGTATCCTCCAATACCATCTACCTCAACAACGAACCTACGCCTACCCAAGTCTTGCACATTGGCATTCAAATAAGAATTTGGACGCCCACAAGTATTAACACCAACAACTTGGGTCTTCCTTATCCCTCCAATAGTAGCAACACCACTAGAACAATCTCCAGTTCCCGTCACTCACCCAACATTAGAGATGTTGTTGGAAGTCGAGGAAGGAACCTTGCCATGGAACCCATAAGTGCCTCTCGCCTTGGTTCCATAGCCCATAGTACTACTCCTACTACAACCATCCACGCCCCTCACGGCATACAACCCCTTTGTAGCAAAAACAACACCATTTCTCAAACCAACCTCCTCATGGAAATTAGAAGCATTAGGTCGCTTAGCGTACCTAGAAGATGCAAGCTTCTTCTTTCCCACGGAACAACCACCACCTCCTCCCATACTAATGGAAGGTCCTCTACTACTCCCTTGCACACTGTTAGCAACACTAAGAGAAGATGCATAAGAATAACCCACATGCTCAACGTCACTATCAACTCTATCTATGTCAATATCATCAATATCAAATTCTTCACAAGAAGAGTAAGTAGGATCAATGTACCTTGAAGCGTCACCATCTTCGATTTCTTGACTAGAAGCATAGGCATCAACACATTCTTCATCACGAGCCTCATAGTCTTCATTAATCTCACAACCATCATAGTGAACCGCTTCATCAACATAGGAGCCATGGTTTCCATCATCATAGTAATGGCCATCATCACCCTCATAGGAACCATAGTCTCCTTCATCACCATACGAGTCATATCAACTCGCAGCATCCCCACATGAGCAACAATCCCCACAATCAACATCTGAAATTGTTGCAATCACCAAAGAACAAAACCTCCCAAAAGTCACTCCCTCACGTGTATCACTCAATATATGTACACTCAGGAGTGAGGCCTTATCAACTCGGGAACCAAGGTATACACAACTAGCACGTCCAAGTTAAAGTTCGGAATGGAATTAATGAGACTCGATGTACGGACGACTATTTAAAGTGCGCATTTGAGGCTAAAAAGAGTTCTACGACTCTTCTTTGAATTCTAATCTCCTATACGCACGAATACCTACTACGCTAAAGGATTAGTATCTTTTAAGTAGGCCAATTACCTTAGAAACACTAACCAAGAGGTATGGTAGCAAATGGGACACAAAAGATTTGACTCGAATTGGTACCAAACGGATTCGGAATCGGATGAAATTTCGTTTGTGATCTAGAAACTCATCATATTTAATGAACCAATTGGAGTCTTGATGTTTGGAAACTGTTCGGAAGCCGTTGCGAGAATTATGTCCCAAAACTAAAAATCTGGAAAATTGTTTCTTCTTCGCTATCGCGTGCAACACAGCGCTATCGCGAAGAACAAATTTTCAAAAATTTAATTTTTCTCTTCGCTGTCGGAGCTTATCTCTTCGCGATCGTGAAGGGTCAAATTTCCCTCGGCGATATCGCATGAGCAGCTGCGGGATCGCACAGGTCTGCAGTGCAGAACCAGAATCCTGACTGCAACTTCATTTTTTGGCACACAAAACCACCCCAACTCCACTTTTACTCAGTTCCAACAATACCCAATGGTATTTTCAGCTATAACAACCAATTCAAGTTTGAAGCGTTTTCAAGAAATTTTCAACTTTTGGATTTGATTTTCGAGTTTTTGAATCAAAACACCAAAACACGATATATGGGTATCAAAACAACTGGAATACAATAAGGAACAAACCCCACTACTTTTTAACACCCGGGGATTCGATTCCAACAAGCTCTACCAAATTTTGTGAAATTTTCAAAATTTTCAATTTTTTTGTTTTTCTTCAAATTTCAAGAACAAACAACACAATGACAACAACAACAAGAATAAGCTGAGGATTCGTAAGAACGAAGCCTAGCCATGCTCTGATACCAACTGATGCAACGCAAAATGAGCGGAAGCTAAACACGATACAAATAATGCGGAAGCGATAAAACACAAGATAGATGATATCAAAGATATCGAGAAATTCAAGACTAGGAAGGCAAGAAATAGAAGAAAGAATCGAATTCAATTTACTAACGTTGATTGAATTCAAAAGGTAGAAAGGAAAACTCGAACCTTACAATGGAATCAAACTAGGTGTCGATCGCCATAGGTTCCAAGTTAACGAGATACATGAAGCCTCGGGCTTCCAACTCTAAGGGCTTGGCCTCTTCTCTAATTCTCTCTTCTCAATTGTTCATACAAGGTAAACTAACTAATGAATGAAAGAGCTAATGTGCTATTTATACATTTATATTGATAAATAGAAAATATTTCCCTTGCAGCTGATTCTGGTTCGCTGCTAGACACTTCCTCTTCGCGATCGCGCAAACCATCAAGCGATCGCGCAGAACACTCTTCAAAGCATCGCGATTGCGCAACATGGCTCGCGATCGCGCAGGACACCAGCTTCTTCAGCATCGCCTTCGCACAGGACAAGACGGTGTCGCGCAGAGCATTCCAGTCCTCTTCGCGATCGCGCAGGCGTGGTCGCGATCGCGAAGAACATTTGTTCTTCGGTAGGCAGTGAGCTCCCAGTGTGCTCTCCTGTTTTGCCCTGTTTTGGGCTGCCCTGTTTCCTGCCCTGTTTCCTCCGTCTTCGGCGCTCCAATGCATGATCTTCAAGACGTTTCCGGAGGCCTTGACTCGTATCCCTTGTGCTCTCGAGCTTGGCTTTTGATGGTTGGGAACTACGCAATTTTATATTGCATCAGTTTGCCATGCTGTAATTGTGTGCCTTTTGCTATCAAATATTAGATTCGACATTGGGTTGTATGCCCTCCGTCGGTGCATTGGGCTGTGTACCCTCCACAAAGTAAATAGAAATGCAAATCGATATCGGCTGTATACCCTCAATAGATGCCTCGGGTTGTGATGTAGGAAATCAAATGCGGAATGTAAAAGATAGGAACGAGACGTAACTCGATCACTAATCCCAAGTAGCAACGGAGAACCCGTTCCGTTACACCCCGAGAGAAGGCCAAGAACACCTACGCTAGGCAACTACCCTCGAGCCAACTAGGACTCGCAAGTAGAATGGTCGGGGCGGGGTCGTTGTCCAACTAGAATGTACTAGAAGCACACAAATCCCAATCTATGAGATCCCTCTTTACAATATTAATTCATCATTCCAAATAGACTAAGGAATAAAATAAGCTATCTACCTATTTATAGAGGTTTTTAGGTGCTAAGTAAAATGTCTAAATAGCCGACACTTAGGCTTTAAGCTTAAAAGACCACGTAGGGTCAAAATAGACAAAACACACTTAAAATCTCGTGTCTCAACATTTTGGGCGGGGCGCCAAAGCTTGGGCGGAGCGCCCGAAAAAGTGTGCAGTGGAGGGGGCTGGGCGGAGCGCCCCCTGGGTGGGCGGAGCGCCTGGCCCCTTTGGTTCCTGGGCGGGGCGCCGGGAATGCTGCCCTTCTCCTCTTGCGCTTTTATCACCCGGAACGGCTTCAATTCACCTCCAACGCTCTTGACTTCTAGTCTGTTGCTTCTTCCAAGATTGATACATGTTGGAAAGGTGTCTTGGCTCGTTTGCCCTACATCTTCCTCCCCTTCTTGAGAAGATTTCGTCCTCGAAATCATTGCATTCACGTCCATGCAGTCTTCTCTTCGGGGTGCCCAATGCTCTCCTCCCTTGCAACCCTTGATCGTCACTTTGACATAGGTATCTTCCAAGGTCTAATTTGCCTTAACATGGAGCTTAGAACCTACAAGCAACGACAAGCAAACACAAGATTTCCTACTTTGAAAGTAGGTTAGTGCAAGAAGTGTGGAAACACACTCTTGTGATATAACCAAGCATCAATATTAAGAACAAATACCAAATCTCCCAAGAGAACAATAAGTAGTTGGTTAAAAATCAACATGGACGCATCACAATAATGAGCAAGTAGGTCATGGAGACATGGAAAATGCAAGACCAAGCTATCAAAATCCCCTTGAACCTTAAGCTCAAGATCAACAAACCAAACCCTCCTCAAAGTGTGATCAACATGTGGAGTGGAGTGAGTCAAATAACCCAACATGCAAGTAACATCAAGTACTCCACTCCCCTTCTTTTGAGCATTCTTACTCACACCAAGGGATTCCCTTTCACCTCCCATTTCATCACCTAAGCAACCCTTCTCAAAAGACAAACTATCAAGAAAGGTATTGATAATGGCCTCTTCTTCATCATAACCCAAACAAGCAATAGTAGGGTCACTCAAAGAGTCATTTACCTCATTCAAATTCTCACACAAGGGGTTGCCTAAGGGGTCAAACTGATGAGAATCAAACGCGGAAAAAGTAAAAGATAAGAACGAGACGTAACTCGATCTCTAATCCCAAGTAGCAACGGAGAACTTGTTCCGTTACACCCCGAGAGAAGGACAAGAACACCTACGCTATGCAACTACTCTCGAGCTAATGCGAGCACGCAAGTAGAATGGTCGGAGAGGAAAAGTATTCATCTAGATCCGCTAGAAGAACTACAAGTCCAAGATCAAAGGGTTTCATTCAATAACCAAGAGCCATGCTCATGTTCAATGTTTAACATTCATTCAATATCAAAAACTAACTAAGTGTAAAATAAGCTAGGCTTGGATATTTATAGTGTTTCCCAAGCTTACACAAAGACTTAATTACCCTTACTAATAAGGTTCATCAAATAAGCCACGTAGGGCAAAATAGTAAAAGAAGCATAAGTTCAGCAGCTAGGAGGGGCGCCTGGAGCCGGGAGGGGCGCCTGGAACATGCTGAAGCTAGGCTGGGCGCCTGGAGCTAGGCGGGGCGCCTGGCTTGGCCTTCAGCTAGGCGGGGCGCCTGAAGCTAGGCTGGGCGCCTGGCTTGGCCTTCAGCTAGGCTGGGCGCCTGGCCAGGTGGGGCGCCTGGTGCTTTTCTGGGCCTTAGGCAGTGAGCTCCCTAGGCGGGGCGCCTGGGCTAGGCGGGGCGCCTTGCTCTGCTGGGCTCTCTTCTTCCTTAGGCGTGAGGCCTAGTTTGAGCACCCGGAATGGCTTCCAATCGCTTCCTTCTTCAAGGCCCTTCCTCACCAAGTGTATGTGTACTCCTTGGATCTCCTTAGCTTGACTACGTGTGAATGGTCTTGTGGGGATTTGGGTCTCATCATCCTCCCCTTCTTGAGAAGATTTCGTCCTCGAAATTGAGGCATCATCACCTACGACCGCATCATAACCTACATCCAAAGGAACCAAGTCACAAACATTAAAAGTATTAGAAACTTGATACTCACTTGGCAAGTCGACCACATAGGCGTTGTTTTTTATCTTTGAAAGCACTTGGAATGGGCCATCGCCACGGGGTGCTAACTTCCCTTTTCTAAGGTTTGGAAACCTTTCTTTCCGGAAGTGCACCCACACATAGTCACCCTTCTTGAGTTCCACCTTCTTGCGTCCTTTGTTTTTCTTGGAAGCAACCTTAGCATAGGCTTCCTCCAAATTCTTCTTCGCCTTTGCATGGAGTTCCATCATTGCCTTCGCTCTAGCTTTACCTTCAAAATTAACAACCATTTCCCTTGGCAAAGGGGTTAGATCAAGGGGAATCAAGGGGTTAAAACCATAAACACACTCGAATGGAGTCATGCCAATCATTCGATGCACGGTTCGATTGTAGGCAAACTCCATAAGAGGTAAATGATCAATCCAAGTCCCGGCCTTACCCCGGGTCATGGCTCTAAGATGAGCACCCAAGGTTCGGTTTACCACTTCCGTTTGCCCATCGGTTTGTGGGTGGTGGGACGTGGAGAACAAGAGCTTGGTGCCTAAAGCACCCCATAAACTTCGCCAAAAATGGCTTAGGAACTTAGTGTCCCTATCACTCACTATAGTTTGAGGCACACCATGTAGCTTCAAAACATTTTCAACAAACAAGAAAGCTACATGTTGGGCATCATCGCATTTCTTGCATGGAATGAAATGAGCCATCTTTGAAAACCTATCCACAACAACATAAATGCTATCATGGCCCCCCCTAGTCCTAGGTAATCCCATCACGAAATCCATTGAGATATCTAACCAAGGACTAGTAGGTGCGGGGAGAGGGGTATACAACCCATGGGGGAGGGCTTTGGATTTAGCACGCTTGCACTCAAGGCAATTGTTGCAAAACTTTTCCACTTGCACCCCCATCTTTGGCCAATGAAATTGTTCCTTAAGAATAGCCAAAGTCTTTCTCGTGCCAAAATGTCCCATGAGTCCCCCGCAATGTGCCTCTTGCACAAGCAACTCCCTCCAAGAGGACTCCGGAATGCACACTCTACCATTTTTGAAGATATAACCATTAACCCATTGGTATTTTTCAACTCTCTCCCCCTTCTCTAGAGCGTCATGGACACTCTTTAGCTTTGGGTCATGAGCATACATCAATTTAATGCTCTCAAACCCCATGAGCTTAGAGGTGAGAGTGGTGGCTAGAGCAAACTTTCTCGAAAGCGCATCCGCCACAACATTGTCCTTCCCTTTCTTGTATTGGATAACATAGGGAAAGGACTCAATGAATTCAACCCACTTGGCATGTCTCTTATTGAGCTTCTCTTGGCCTCTCAAATGCTTGAGTGACTCATGGTCACTCTTGATTACAAACTCACGAGGCCAAAGATAGTGTTGCCAATGGGCAAGGGCTCTCACAAGGGCATACAACTCCTTGTCATATGTAGAATAGTTCAAGGAGGCCCCTTTCAACTTTTCACTAAAATAGGCGATGGGTTTGCTATCTTGCATTAAGACACCACCAATTCCCACCCCCGAGGCATCACATTCAACCTCAAATGCCTTTCCGAAGTCGGGCAATTGCAATAGAGGGGCGGTACTCAACCTACTTTTCAATTCATGGAAGGCCTTCTCTTGAGGCTCTCCCCAAACAAACGGTTGGTCTTTCTTCACCAATTCGGTGAGTGGAGCGGCAATGGAGCTAAAGTCCTTCACAAATCGCCTATAAAAGCTTGCGAGACCATGAAAGCTCCTCACTTGAGTCACGGTAGTAGGAGTAGGCCAATCACGTATGGCCTCTACCTTAGACTCATCCACCTCCACTCCTTGAGCACTCACAACAAACCCAAGGAAGACCACCTTCTCAACACCAAAGGCACACTTTTTAAAATTAGCATAGAGCTTTTCGGCTCTCAACTTCTCAAGCACTAGCCTAAGTTGTTCAACATGGTCGTCTATTGATTTGCTATAGATCAATATATCGTCAAAATAGACGACCACAAACTTGTTGATGAATGGCTTTAGAACATGGTTCATTAGCCTCATGAAAGTGCTAGGTGCATTGGAGAGCCCAAAGGGCATCACCAACCATTCATAGAGACCAAATTTGGTCTTGAATGCGGTTTTCCACTCATCACCGGGTTTCATCCGGATTTGATGGTAGCCGGACCTAAGGTCAATTTTGCTAAACACACATGAACCGCTCAATTCATCTAACATATCATCAAGTCGGGGAATAGGATGACGGTACTTTACCGTTATTTTGTTCACGGCCCGACAATCAACACACATTCTCCAAGTGCCGTCCTTTTTGGGAACAAGGATCACGGGCACGGCACAAGGACTCAAGCTTTCCCTTACCAAACCTTTAGTGAGCAATTCATCAACTTGCTTTTGCAATTCCCTTGTATCCTCCGGGTTGCTCCTATAGGCCGGTTTGTTTGGGATTTGGGATCCCGGGACAAAGTCTATTTGATGCTCAATGCCCCTCAAAGGAGGCAATCCATCCGGCATTTCATCCGGGAACATGTCACCAAAATCCTTCAAAACATTCTCAAACACACTAGGCAAAGGGTTAGAAGAAAAATCACAATTAGAGTTAAGGATCATACCTTTGTGCACTAGGCATAGGAGAAATTTGGTGCCATCATTACCTTTCAAGAGCTCGCCCGGTTGCATCATGGCACATATGCCACCGGTAGATGAAGTAGGTGGGATTGCCACCATGCTTTTGGACAAAGGACTAGTCTCAATGAGTGACTTAGCCTTTGCCACCTCCCTCAACTCCTTCATTTTCTTGTAGTCATCACGTACTTGCTTAGGAGTGAGAGGTTTAAGCACAAATCTCTTCCCTTCATGTTTGACCGTGTAAGTGTTGACACGACCATCATGCACCACTTGCCTATCGAATTGCCATGGCCTCCCTAAGAGTAGGTGGCATGCTTGCATAGGCACAACGTCAAACAAATGCTCATCAACATAACTACCCATTCTAAACTTGATCACGGCTTGTTTCATCACCTTAAGCTCTCCACATTCACTAAGCCATTGTAATCGGTAAGGTTTAGGATGCTTCATGGTAGTTAACTTCAATTGAGCCACTAGTGATTGACTCACTACATTTGCACAACTTCCGGAATCAATTATCATAGAGCAAACAACATCTTTGACCCGGCACCTAGCATGGAAAAGATTTTCCCGTTGCAAGGTTTCACTATCTTCCACAATCATAGCCCCTAGGCTCCTTCTCACAACCAAGAAAGTATGAGGATCCTCCTCCTCCACCGTGTCATCAAGCAAATCATTCTCCTCTACTCCCTCATCTCCCTCTTCTCTCTCTACTCCCTCATCTTCCGATTCACTCTCTTTCTCATATGCATCATTACCAACAACAATCATGGTCCTCTTTGTAGGACATTCCCTAGCAAAGTGACCATAGCCCTTGCACTTGTGGCATTGTATTGAAGAAGAAGTAGGAGCATGTAATTGAGCTTTAGAGTTACCTCCCACATTAGGTGTGTTTCTCTCAAACGGCTTTTTCACATCCTTGGTAGCATTTGCACCACTTGTTCCACTTGCGCTTGGGAACCTTGCATTTGTGGTAGGAGGCTTCCAATCCTTTGGTTTGCTTGTTGGAGTAGGAGTGCTACTCTTGTAGCGAAGGGATTTCTCCTCCTTGAGCCATTTCTCGGCCTCAACCGCATCTTCACATAGCTTGTAATGATCATCATATTTGTGGAACTTCAATTGTGAAGCTATGTCTCGGTTCAAGCCCCCTTTGAAACGGATCATGGCCGTCTCATTGTCTTCATCATCTAAGTCAAGGATCATTCGGATTTGCTCAAATTCATTGAAGTATTCACCAACCGATTTGTAACCTTGCTTCAACTCATATAGACGCCTTTGTTGTTCAACCCGGTATTGGTTAGTCAAGTACTTCTCATCCATCACACGGATCAACTCTTCCCAAGTAAGATTAATAGCCATACCCGTCCTCCTTCTATTCCTCTTCACCGACTCCCACCAAGTAGAAGCAAAAGATTCAAAGGAGGATATTGCATACTTGGTTTTCTTCACATCGGGCATATCATTGGTGTCAAAGATACGCTCCATAGCCAATTTCCAATCAATGTACTCCACCGGGTCACTACTTCCTTTGAAAGAAGGAATAGTGAGCTTCACACTATTAAGGTTGTTGTTGTTGTCACGACCCCCTTGGAATGGCTCCGGTTGGCCTCCATGGTGATCATCATAAGCAACATAGTCCCTTCTAGCATTCCTCCCTCCATATCCTAAGGGTGGCCCTCGACCTCGGCCTCTACCCCGATCCACATTTCGACCCCAATTCATAGCTCGCCTCGGTTGAAAGTGATCATCAAACCCATACACATTGTAATCATAATCAACTTCCTCCCCTTCTTGAGCCTCAACAACTTGCTCAAGAGGTTGCACATTTCGGACGGGTCTTGGTAGTGGAAAGTTTCTTGGGGGATTATCCAAGATACGGGGAATGCCCGTTCGTTCAATTCTCTCTCGATCCTCCTTTACCCGTTGTTGATTGAGCAATTCAACAACTTGCTCCGGGGTAAAGGTAGGGCTACTTGAGCCTTCACCGGTCTCAATTTGGACACTCGGGGTCCCATTTTCAATTGGGACACTCGGGGTCCCATGTTCACCTTGAGTACTCGAGGCTCCCTTTTCAAGAGAGTCAATCCTTTGGTTCATGAGGTCCATCTTGACAAGAAGATTAGCCAAGGCCTCCTTAATGAAATCTTGACCTTCGTTGGCCATTGTACCTACAAAGAAAGAAACAAGAGTTAGTTAAAACACCTCACTCGCTCCCTCACTTGTGTTCACTCGGATCACTCTTTTGGGTGGCGGTATATATTTCACTCAACTTGTAGTTCCAAAGCTTCACGTAGATGATTAGCAACTCCTCAACTCAACTAAACTATTCACGAGTCACGCACACTCCGGGGTGAGTGGAGTTAATGGGACTCAATGAACGCTAGGCACTTTGAAGTGAAGGACTTGAGTTAAAAGGTTCTACGCTTTTCCTTAGAAGTCTACTCTCCTTGCTAGGCACGATTCACCTAAGAGCAATTAAAGGGTTAGCACTATTCAAGTAGATCGGTTACTCAAAGTAGTACTAACTAGATGTTATGTTATCAAACAAAGGGAAATACCTACGAAAATCTACCCGAAACAATGCGTTCAGCACTCAGGAGGGGCGCCTGAAACTCAGGTGGGGCGCCTAGTCTGTGCTGTATTCCAGGCGGGGCGCCTGGGTCTAGGCGGGGCGCCTGGCCTGAAGCCTTTTCCAACTCGTTCAAAACTCGTTTCAAGTCGAGTTTCAAGCCTCAAATCCGATGTTTTCAACTTGTTTTCACAATCCAAAGATACCCAAAGTTGTTTTTGATCTTCCTTAACAAAACCCAATCAAATTTTCAATCAAACAATCAATCAAATCAAGGTTCAATCTCAAGAACTCAAGAACACAAGGGTTTTTCAAAGGGTTTTCCAAATGGATTGTGATTCATCAAAGTAGGTGTTATACATGTTCAAATCCCACAAAATTGGTACCGAATTGTTTGTTCTTCAATGAAGATCAATCCCCAATAACAAGTTTCCAATCAAACATCAACCCAACCCAAGAATCAAGCCAAAATTCATCAAGAACAAGTTCTTCAAGGGTTTAAGGGGTTTTGGGGTTTCAATTTTTCAAACTTCACCAATTCCAACAATTTTGGTACCCAAGTAACGGGAAATCAATCACGATCAAGAATCCATAACACCCATATCACAAATCATCCAAATCAACAAGTTACACCAAATTTTTGTATTTTTCAATTTTTTTGTAATTTTCTCCTTTCTAATAACTTCAACCACAAGAAAAACTAAAAGAAGATACTAGGCACGAAGAATCAAGGGTCGGGGGTTTGTAGAAACAAAACCCGAGCCTTGCTCTTATACCAAACTGATGAGAATCAAACGCGGAAAAAGTAAAAGATAAGAACGAGACGTAACTCGATCTCTAATCCCAAGTAGCAACGGAGAACTTGTTCCGTTACACCCCGAGAGAAGGACAAGAACACCTACGCTATGCAACTACCCTCGAGCTAACGCGAGCACGCAAGTAGAATGGTCGAAGAGGAAAAGTATTCATCTAGATCCGCTAGAAGAACTACAAGTCCAAGATCAAAGGGTTTCATTCAATAACCAAGATCCATGCTCATGTTCAATGTTTAACATTCATTCAATATCAAAAACTAACTAAGTGTAAAATAAGCTAGGCTTGGATATTTATAGTGTTTCCCAAGCTTACACAAAGACTTAATTACCCTTACTAATAAGGTTCATCAAATAAGCCACGTAGGGCAAAATAGTAAAAGAAGCATAAGTTCAGCAGCTAGGAGGGGCGCCTGGAGCTGGGAGGGGCGCCTGGAACATGCTAAAGCTAGGCTGGGCGCCTGGCTTGGCCTTCAGCTAGGCGGGGCGCCTGAAGCTAGGCTGGGCGCCTGGCTTGGCCTTCAGCTAGGCTGGGCGCCTGGCCAGGTGGGGCGCCTGGTGCTTTTCTGGGCCTTAGGCAGTGAGCTCCCTAGGCGGGGCGCCTGGGCTAGGCGGGGCGCCTGGGCTAGGCGGGGCGCCTAGCTCTGCTGTGCTCTCTTCTTCCTTAGGCGTGAGGCCTAGTTTGAGCACCCGGAATGGCTTCCAATCGCTTCCTTCTTCAAGGCCCTTCCTCACCAAGTGTATGTGTACTCCTTGGATCTCCCTAGCTTGACTACGTGTGAATGGTCTTGTGGGTATTTGGGTCTCATCACAAACCCTTCACACCATGGAGGTTCCATTTTACTCCTCACCCTAGTCCGATACAAGTCATTACCACTAATGAGGATGCCTTCAAACAATGGATTTGTAAAAGCATGCATCTCATCATCATGATCAAGCATAGACAAGTTATCAAGACTAGGTTCATTACCCTCACTTGAGGAGTCATCATAGACATCCTTGTCCAATTCATACAAGTTGGACTCCTCAAGGGCACTATCATTCTCAACACAACCCATGGACCCACCAAATAGAAGCATATCGAAAAGGGTATGATCACCTATCTCATCTTCCCCTTTATCAAAGATTGGCGGTGTGTCATTGCAAAGGTCACATTCATTGTGAACTATCAAGTCTACACTAGTGAGAGATTCATTGAACAATGAGCTCACATTAAGATGTGGCATAGCAAGGCTCTCAACTAATGTCACACAAGCACACGCAAGTTGACTTTTAGACTCTTCACTAGTGGCGTATTCACTAGATGCAACACAAGCACAAGCCAGTGTTGAGTCATCACAAAACAAATAGCTAGTAGATTCATGAAAAGGTGGAGCAAATCTTACATTGAGGCTCACAAGGCTTGAAGTGTCATGTGTAACTCTGATGCAATACGAACCAGGCTCACCTGTTCGATTCATCAAGCAAGTCCACCGAGGAGTCACATGGCGCCCACGATCAAAGTGTGGCCGGAATGGAAGATGCCGAAGACTGCCTCGACGAGCAACAACTTTGGAAATCCACCGAGCAGACAACAAGTGACCGGTGCTGACACTGACTTCGGGGAGCTGTGAGATCGAGCACAACTAACGATCAAGTTTGAGCCCGAAGCTGAAAGCAACCGAACCGAGGAAGAGCGACGCCGAACAGAGAATCGATCAAAGGGCTACAAGTGTGCCCGAGGCAAGAGTGTTCGATTCCAAGTGTGCCTGAGGCAAACAAGCGTCCGAAGACAATGTGTTCGAGCTGAGCTGCCGAACACATAAACTATTCCAGCCCTGCGTGGCTTTACCTCATTGGTCGCCTGTGACCACTTTACTATTTTGCCCTTTTTATTGCCTATATAAACTCCTAGCATAGCTCATTAGGAGATAGTTTTTAGTTAATATTGAATTGAGAGAATAGAGATAGAATTGGCCGAGCCATTCTTGTTTGAAGCCCGAGGCTTCGTTTATGCCTTCTTAGGCTTGGAACCGAATGGATTTCATCACTAGTATGAATCTTTGTTAGGTTCAAGTTTCCTTTTCTCCCTTGGATAATCCGAATCAAATGGATAATCAATCATGATTTGATTCGGATTATCCATTCTTTCTTCTATTTCTGTTCTCCCCCATCCCCGATTTCTTGTTATCTTTGTTTCTTCCTGCTTCCGCATCTTTACTTCATCGTTTCCGCGTCTTGTTTGTTGTCTCTGATTGCAAGGTGTAAACCCACGGGTTTGCTTGCATCAGTTTGGTATCAGAGCAAGGCTTGGATTTCGTTCCTACGAATCCACGTTCCTTGTTCAATCTATCTTACTTTCTGTTGGTGTTCTTATTTTACAAAAAAAAGTGTTAAAAGGAAAATTAAAAAAAAATGTTTGTTGTTGATTGTTTGGATTAAACAATCACATATTTGGATTCGCCACTGTCTAAGGAATTGATTGAGTACCCGACGTACAACATTCGTAACTAGGGTTTTTCCGTCAATTTTGGACTGTGTTCTTGACTGTGGTATTGTTGAATTCGAACCCCAGTTGTGTTTTGGTGTTTATTGATGAAAACTGGTGGTTTTTGAGGTATTTGGGTCGATTTGGTGCTTAAAATCGAAGT
This sequence comes from Petunia x hybrida, assembly GCA_037355625.1. Taxonomy (NCBI): domain Eukaryota; kingdom Viridiplantae; phylum Streptophyta; class Magnoliopsida; order Solanales; family Solanaceae; genus Petunia; species Petunia x hybrida. Next base: position 2,360,627 of record JBBBVM010000071.1, read on the forward strand.
TCCACTGTTTCGCCACCGTCCGTACATCGGAACATTGTTAAAATTGTGAACAGTGTACGGACGACGCCATAGCTAGCCTTAGCTCGGCTTGGAACTGATCCATTCTCTGTTGTTAAAATTACTGGAGACGACCCAAATCTTGAGCTTAATCTGTTGTTAGTGGACTGTGAACGAATCTTGATATTGTCCGTACACCGGAGTAAAAGTTCACAATCCCATTGAAGAAGAAAGGGGTAAATTGTCAAATCTAAAACCCCAGGTGAAAAGTTGTCGGCTAGAAAAGGGAAAAACGGATAAGGTTAAACCCTATCTGTACCGAGGAGGAAACACTTGTACCGAGGTCACGTGTTCGGAAAATTCCGAAGCGGAACCGAGGAGGAGGTAGATTCTCTTAGGATTTCACTTTTCTTGTGACCGAATATTCTCGATAGTGGATCTCTGGAGTAATCCTTTCTACTCGAGGTCGTACTATCGAATCTGAGCTTATAGGAACTCGTGCGTGGGGTGACCGAAGTCCAATTTCGTAGATAATTCTTTGACTCCCCGTGCGCAGTTAAATAGCTACCGTTCCATCGAGTCATATAAACTCCTTCCGAACCTAAGTTTGGAAAGTACTAGTTGTGACTTATCACTTCGGTTTCCTAACAAGGAGGCAAGGCCAACTTGAGTGGAAAAAGGCTAAGTGGTGAGAAAAATAGAGTGAGGTCACAAAAGCCAACGACCTTGAGTGTAAACACGAGTGGAAAGAACATTGAGTGAACATTACTCGAGTGATACACGTGAGGGAGTGAACTTGTGAGGTCCTTTACTCTTGTTTGTTGCAGCTATGTCTTCGGATGATGGTAGCTACGGAGGGTATGATTCGTGTGGAGATGATGGAGACTATGGTTCCTACGGAGGTGATGATTGTTATAAGGACACCGGGGACTATGGCTCTTACGAGGACGAAGCAGGTCACTATGGTAAATACGAAGACGAAGAAGACTATGAAGCCTGTGAAGATGAACGAGAAAAATCTTTTGCTTCGGGTCAAGAATACGAAGGTAGTGACGCTTCGAGGTACGATGACTCTACTTACTCTCATTGTGATGACTTTGAATATGATGAATGTGACATCAAGGAAGTCGATGACGGAGTTGACCGAGCAAACTATTTGATGTCTTCTTCCGTCGGTGTCTCGTGTGGAGCACAAGGGAGTAGTAGAACCCCTTCCATCGGGTTGGGAGGTGGTGGAGGTTGTTCCATGGGAGGAGGAAGATTTGCAACTTATAGTCGTGGCACACGATTCAATGCTTCCAAGTCCTATGGAAAGGGTGGCTCGAGGAGCACTGGTGGTTATGGACCCGAAGAGGGTAGAGGAGGTTTCTACCGAACACCTTCTTTGAGGAGAAATTCTCACGGGTTCCATGCTAAAACTCCTTCCTCGACTTTCAACAAAACTTCTAAAGTTGGAAGAGTGAAAGGAAGTGGGAGTTACTCTAGTGGTGCTACCACTAATGGAGGAAATTCTGTACTTGGAAAGGTGCCAACGAAGAGTCCTACGAGCGCAAGAAGTGGTGGGAAAATTGCAAGAAAAGAGTCGACCGAAGTTAACAAGGTTATCACAACGGCCGATCTCATGACTGAACTATTGGGGATCATAGCCGAACTGCAAGGTGTGGATGTGAGACTTGTTAACCTTGATCCTGCCAGGATCCCGAGGACACCAGCTTCGGAGCCATGCTCGGCAACGAAGAATGAGACCTCGGTTGATGAGTCTTCGAGTCCTAGACTTCGGGTCGATGTCAAAGGTCCACCTACTCCAGCTATGGGTATTCTTGGTCCCCGACCAAACTCACCCGAATATGAGAGACAAAAGATAGAGAGGAGTAAGGGAGTGACCAGTGACAACTCTCGAGAGGAAAAAGGAGAGGCTGTGACGAGTGATGTGAGTGAGTTGTCACCACCCAAACCCACACCTGCCCGTGAAAGAAAAATGAGGGAAAAGAAAGAGGGAAAAAGAATCGATGAGAGTGAGGACACCCCTTATTCTAACATTAACCTTTTATCTTTTCCTTCTACTTGTTCGAAATCTTGTGCAGGAACTCTTGGAGGCAAACCGATGGAGCCTCAACCATTTGCCGAAGCAAATAGGCAAGGTGAAGAAAATCTTTCATGTGAGCTCCACGGAGAAGAAACTACTCGTGAGACTTCGGAGACATTAAGAGATACCGAAGGTCACCCCGAGGTAAGTGTTCGAATTCCTTCCCGTGAGCATGATACTTCCTTGTCCTGTGAAATTACTAGAGAAACTCCTATGCTAGTTGATGATTTGTATGATTACAATGTGTTTGCAACTAGTGTAGAGTCGAATGGTGAACTTGTGAGTAAATGTGAACCACTAGTTGAGAGAATTTATATGCCACATCATGATGTGAGCTCGATCTTCATCGAATCTCTCTTTAGTGATGAAGTTGTAGTTGACCTTACTTGTGACCCTTGTTATGACACACCACCAATCTTTGATAGAGGGGAAAGTGAGTTGCTTGATTATACCCTTATTGAAATTATTGCCTATGGTGGGTCTGTGTGTTGTAGTGAGGAAGATAATACCCTTGAGGAGTCCTTAGTGGATGAGTTGGATCGGATTATATTCGAAGACTCCTCAAGTGTGGACAATGACCTGGGTTCGGATGCACCTTTGATGGGTAATGAACTTATTTTCACTAACCCTCTGTTCGAAGGAGATGGTGATGAGCATCCGACTCGAGGAGAACCACCTCGGTTTGAAAGGCTTAACCCCGTAGATAATCCATTATTTGAGACCTTCTTCGGAAGTTGGTCTAAAGAGAAGGGTTGTCTTGGAGTTCATTTGGGAGGTGAAAAGCTACCTCTTGGTGTGAATAAGATTGCTTTAAAGAAGGGGAGTGGAGTATTCGATGTTGGTTGTCGAGTCAATCATTTTACTTACTCCATTCCACATGTTGATCACACCTCGAGTATAGTGCATACCGAAGTCCGTAAGCCCCATGGTGGTAAAAGTGAATTGAGGGCTCGGTATGATGACTACGAGTTTAGAGGTGATAGGGCCTTTGATCGTCACATCTTTCATATAAAGTGTCCTATTGATCTCTTCGTGTACTCATGTGTTCGTTACAGTTCCTATTTGAGCCAAGAACTTGTTGTTTCCTTCGGAGACATAGGCTGTTTGATCATTATTGATGCTTGGCTCTACCATAAGAGTGTGTTTTCCACTCGTAGAGTGTGTTTGTCTTTGCCTTGTTGCAGGTCTTGCCGGTTTGATTTCGAGGATGAAATCCTTTCAAGAAGGGGAGGATGATGCAATACGAACCAAGCTCACCTGTTCGATTCATCAAGCAAGTCCACCGAGGAGTCACATGGCGCCCACGATCAAAGTGTGGCCGGAATGGAAGATGCCGAAGACTGCCTCGACGAGCAACAACTTTGGAAATCCACCGAGCAGACAACAAGTGACCGGTGCTGACACTGACTTCGGGGAGCTGTGAGATCGAGCACAACAAACGATCAAGTTTGAGCCCGAAGCTGAAAGCAACCGAACCGAGGAAGAGCGACGCCGAACAGAGAATCGATCAAAGGGCTACAAGTGTGCCCGAGGCAAGAGTGTTCGATTCCAAGTATGCCCGAGGCAAACAAGCGTCCGAAGACAATGTGTTCGAGCTGAGCTGCCAAACACATAAACTATTCCAGCCCTGCGTGGCTTTACCTCATTGGTCGCCTGTGACCACTTTACTATTTTGCCCTTTTTATTGCCTATATAAACTCCTAGCATAGCTCATTAGGAGATAGTTTTTAGTTGATATTGAATTGAGAGAATAGAGATAGAATTGGCCGAGCCATTCTTGTTTGAAGCCCGAGGCTTCGTTTATGCCTTCTTAGGCTTGGAACCGAATGGATTTCATCACTAGTATGAATCTTTGTTAGGTTCAAGTTTCCTTTTCTCCCTTGGATAATAAATCATGATTTGATTCGGATTATCCATTCTTTCTTCTATTTTTGTTCTCCCCCATCCCCGATTTCTTGTTATCTTTGTTTCTTACTGCTTCCGCATCTTTACTTCATCGTTTCCGCGTCTTGTTTGTTGTCTCCGATTGCAAGGTGTAAACCCACGGGTTTGCTTGCATCAAACTCCTTCTTCATGAAGCTCACATTGAGAACTTTCCTCCTTTTGTCTTTCCTTCCAAGAACATGGTTGAGGCTCCAATGGCTTGTCTTCATTTGTACCTACACAAGAACTAACACAAGAAAGAGTAGAAGATGAAGAATTGTTAGAACAATGGGCGCTCTCACTCTCAATTTTTCTTTCCTCACCTCTCTTCTCTCTCAATTTTACCTCATGGTCAAGTGTAGTTGGTGGTGACAATCCACTCATATCACTCCTCAATTCCTCGCCTTTTTCCTCTCTTAGATTGTCACCGGTCACTCCCTCAGTTCTCTCTATCTTTTCTCTCTCATTTGAAGTGGAGTGACTCTCACTTTCAACATGCTTTGGCAAGGCAGCAAGATCGTTTGCCTCGGGTTCAAGTACAATGGGTGACTTGGCTTTAACCGCTTCCCTCAACTCCCTCATTCGCTTGTAGTCTTCCCTTACTTCCCTTGGAGTCAAAGCTTTAAGCACATACTTCCTCCCATCATTCTTGACCGTATATGAATTGGTCCGGCCATCGTACACCACACATCTATCATGTTGCCTTGGTCTCCCAAATAAGAGATGGCATGCTTGCATTGGGACAACATCAAATAAGATTTTGTCTTTATAGCTTCCCATGCCAAACTCAATCAATGCTGGCTCCACCACCTTCAACTCCCCACACTCACTTAGCCATCGTAATTGATATGGGTTGGAATGTTTCAAGGTGGGTAACTTCAATTGGGAAATAATTGTTTGGCTCACTATGTTGGCACAACTTCCCGAGTCAATAATCATGGAGCATACTACACCCATGACCCGGCATCTAGTATGAAAGAGGTTTTCCCTTTGATCATTCTCCACCTCCTCTTCCATGAGAATGGTACTCAAACTCCTCCTAACCACCAAGAACATTTGAGGATCATCTCCTTCCTCAATACCCTCCTCGCAAGAAATCTCCTCATCCTCCTCATTTTCGGGCTCACTATCTTACTCATACACCAAATTGCCTACCACAACCATGGTTCTTTTTGTAGGACAAGCTTTAGCAATATGTCCATACCCCCTTACACTTATAGCATTGAGTAGAAGTAGAAGTAGGATTGCTCAAATAAGTTTTAGTATTACCTCCCAATGGTGGTGTAGACTTCTCATATGTTCTCTTCACTTCTTTGCTAGCACTTGCACCACTTGCACTGGAGAAGTTTGCATGTGGAGTCTTCCATTCCTTTGGTTGGCTCACCGGAGTAGGATTGCTACTCTTGTAACGGTTGGACTTTTCTCCATTAAGCCATTGCTCGGCTTCAATTGCGGCTTCCAATAAATCTTGAAGTGAAGGATAAGAATGCAACCTCAATTGAAAAGCTATACCATAGCCCAAGCCATTTTTGAAACAGATCATGGCTTGCTCTTCCTCTTCGGTTTCCATATCAAATGCCATTCGGGTCTTCTCGAACTCATCATAGTACTCATGAACCGTCTTGACACCTTGCTTTAGATCATAAAGCTTCTTGAGATGCTCTTGACGATACCTAGGAGTCACATACTTGGTGTTCATGAGGTCCTTCAACTCTTTCCAAGTCACATTCACATGCACACCCGCTCTCCTTCTTGTCCTCTTTGTGGACTCACACCAAGTAGAAGCATAAGACTCAAAGGATGAAATAGCATAAGTACCTTTCTTCTCATCGATCATCTCATTTGTGTCAAACACCCCCTCCATGAGTAGTACCCATTCAATATACGCATCCGGATCACAAGTTCCCTTAAAGATTTGAAGATTAAGCTTCACACTATTGAGATTGTTAAGGTCTCGACCTCCATGGTAAGGCTCCGATTGGCCTCCATAAGGGTCACCATACACTCCATAGTCTCTCCTAACATTCCCTACAACATATCCCATGGGTGGCCCTCGACCTCGGCCTCTACCCCTTTCCACATTTCGACCCCAATTCATTTGCCTCCTAGGTTGATAAGGAGCATCATACCATAGGCTTCATTACCATACTCGGCCTCCTCCTCTTCTTGAGCCTCAACAACTTGCTCAAGAGGTGGGACAAATCTAACGGGGCTTTGAAGTGGAGCACTTCCTTGGGGATTGCCCAAGTTGTGGGGATTGCCCACGGGTTGGGTATTGCCCAACATACACTCTTGAAGTGCTTCAACTTTCCTTTGTTCATATCTCTTGGTTACCTCGGTAAAGTGTCCGGGAGTCATAGGAGTGCTATGACTTGTGCCTTCTCCGGATTCAATTTGGACACTCGGATCCTTCTCTCAATGGCCTCAACTTGGAGACTTGTGGTCACCTTCTCAAGATTTTCAATCTTTTGGCCCATGATATCCATCTTGGCAAGAAGATTAGCCAAGGCATCCTTGATAAAATCTTGACTTTCGTTAGCCATTGTACCTACAAGAAGAGCAAACATTAGTGAAAACACCTCACACACACCCTCACGCGTATAGCACTCGGGTCACTCGTTTAGTGGTGGTGGATATTTCACTCAGACTTGAGTCCTAAAAGCTTCAAGTAGTTGGACAACAATCCTCAACTCAATCAATCAACTCACAAGTCAAGTGTACTCCGGGGTGAGTGGAGTTAACGTGACTCGATGTACGATAAGCAATTTAGAGTAAGGACTTGAGTCAAAGGATTCTACGGATCTTCTTGGAGTTCTACTCTCCAACTAATGCACGAATTCACCTAAAAGCAATGAAAGATTAGTTCTAATTAAGTAGAAAGATTACTTAGATAGGCACTAATTAGAGGATAGGCATCAAAGAAACAAGCAAACCTAGAAGAAACTACCCAATTCTCACCCTTCAGGGGTCAGGCGGAGAGCCCTAAGGTGTGGGGCGGAGCGCCTGAAAAATGGTGTAGTGGGGTTGGGCAGGCGGAGCGCCCAGGGATGGGGCGGAGCGCCTGGACAAAGAGTAAGTCAGGCGGGGCACCCAAAGTCTAGGCGGCGCGCCCGGACAAAGAACACCTGGGTTTTTCTACTCCGTGTTTTTCGATTTCAATCCAATTTCTAGGCCGATTCCAACGTGTTTTGCCCAAATTCAAGGTACCCAAAGTTGTTCCTTGATACAACCTTCTAACCCCAATCAATTTCACACCCAAGCAACCAACAAACAAGGCTCAATCGAGATTCAAAGTTTTCAAGTTGGGGGTTTTATCAAGGGTTTCAAGGTTCAAAGGTGGGTTTTGATTCTCCAAAAATAATGTTACCGAACTCCGAATCACACGATTCTTGTTTCAATTTGTTCGATTTTCAAAGGAGATCCAACCCCAGCAATCAATTCCAAAACCCCACAATCACACAACCCAAAAAGTCAATCATATTCATCAAGAACAAGGGTTTGGGAGGGTTTAACAATATTTGGGGTTTCAATTTTTCAATCCAATCCAATCCAAACAATTTTGGTACCCAAACATTGGGTTTTCAACAACGATTAAGATTTTATAACACCCACTTCAAGAATCGAACACACCAAAAAGTTACACAAAATTTTGAATTTTTGAGTTTTTTAATTTTTTGTAATTTTCTTCTTTCAATAACTTCAACAACAAGAAATCTAAAGAAACTAACCTAAGCACGAAGAATCAAGGGTCGAGGGTTCGTAGAAACAAAACCCGAGCCTTACTCTGATACCAAATGATGTAGGAAATCAAACGCGGAAAGCAAAAAATAGGAACGAGACGTAACTCGATCACTAATCCCAAGTAGCAACAGAGAACCCATTCAGGTACACCCCGAGAGAAGGCCAAGAACACCTGCGCTAGGCAACTACCTTCGAGCCAACTAGGACTCGCAAGTAGAATGGTCGGGGCGGGGTCGTTGTCCAACTAGAATCCACTAGAAGCACACAAATCCCAATCATAGGTTGGTTTTCATAAACCCAAAGAGATCCCTCTTTACAATGTTAATTCATCATTCCAAATAGGCTAAGGAATAAAATAAGCTATCTACCTATTTATAGAGGTTTTTAGGTGCTAAGTAAAATGTCTAACTAGCCCACACTTAGGCTTTAAGCTTAAAAGACCACGTAGGGTCAAAATAGACAAAACACACTTAAAATCTCGTGTCTCAGCATTTTGGGCGGGGCGCCCAAAAAAGTGTGCAGTGGAGGGGGCTGAGCGGAGCGCCCCCTGGGTGGGCGGAGCGCCTGGCTCCTTTGGTTCCTGGGCGGGGCGCCTGCAATGCTGCCCTTCTCCTCTTGCACTTTGAACACCCAGAATGGCTTCAATTCACCTCCAATACTCTTGACTTCTAGTCCGTTGCTTCTTCCAAACTTGATACATGTTGGAAAGGTGTCTTGGCTCGTTTGCCCTGCATCAGGTTGTGTACCCTCAATTGACGCTTCAGGGGAAAATGAATTTTTTTTTTGTATTCATGCGACCGAACCTTGAATAGGTTGCCTACGTATCCCACTTGGGGAATCAGGTCGTGACGTAGTTCAGATTACATAATGTATTTCAGAATAGGGGAATCACTAATCAGTACAAATCCTTATACATAGTATCTTTTAACAGCATCTGAGTTGATAGGTTTTGGCCAGACTTCTCCATCCATTTCTTCCAGTATCAATGCTCCTCCATTCAAAACTCGGCGAACCATGTACGGTCCTAGCCAATTTGGTGCGAACTTGCTTTTTGCTTCTTCTTGATTCAGAAATATCTTCTTTAAAATTAACTGCCCAGGTTCAAAGAATCTCTCTCGAATCTTTTTGCTGAATGCTTTGGCCATCCTCCTCTGATATAATTGCCCATGACATATTGCATTCAATCTCTTGCCATCAATGAGGGCAAATTATTCTATTCTTTCTTTGATTCATTCAGCATCTTTCAGTTGTGTCTCTTAGATGATTCTCAAATATGGTATCTCAACCTCTACGAGTATCACTGCTTCGGTGCCATACGCCAACAAATAAGGAGTAGCCCCTGTTGATGTTCTCATTGTGGTGCGGTATCCTAACAGAGCATAAGGCAGGTTCTCGTGCCAATTTTTTGGAATTGTCTATCATCTTTCGCAGTATCCTCTTGATGTTCTTGTTAGCCGCCTCGACCGCACCATTCATTTGAGTTCCGTATGCAGTGGAATTGTGATGCTTGATCTTGAAAACCTCACAGGTTGCTTTCATTAGGTCACTGTTGAGGTTGGACCCATTGTCAGTGATGATGGATTCAGGGATGCCAAATCGGCAGATCATCTTATCACTGACAAAGTTCGACACTACCTTCTTTGTTACTGACTTATGCAATGCAGCTTCCACCCACTTGGCCACTAGTATAAAGCGATGCCCATTGGAAGCGGCTGGCTCGATAGGTCCTATGGCATCCATTCCCCATGCAGCAAAAGGCCAAGGTGATCCCATAATGTTCAGCTCGTGCTTTATGCAGTGATGTTCCATTGTCATCCAGAAATAGCCAGCTCTCAAAGTCTTCTTTGCAAGTACGAAACCGTTCATGTGTGGGCCACATGCCCTAGAGTGTACTTCTTCTAACAATTTAGTAGCTTCTTTTGCGTCCACACATCTCAACAACCCTAGTTCGGGTGTCATTTTATACAAAACTTTTCTGTTCAAAAAGAAACCATTTGCTAACCTCCCCAGTGTCTTCTTTTGGGGGCTTGTTGCATTCTTTGGGTAATTGCCGTCCTTGAGGAACCCTTTGATGTCATAGAACCAAGGTCGTCCGTCTGACTCTTCTTCCATGTGATAGCAGTAAGTTGGTTGCTTCCTCACTGTCACGGGTATTGGATCGATGTAGTTCTTGTCAGGATGTTTGATCATGGCAGATATGGTAGCCAAGGCGTCCGCGAACTAATTTTGCGGTCTAGGTATATGCCGAAATTCTATCTTGGTGAATGTTTGCTTCAAATCCTTTATGCACTCCAGGTATGGCAATATCTTCAGATTCTTTGTTGTCCATTCTCCTCGAACTTGATGAATCAGTAAGTCAGAATTTCCGATTGGCAGCAGCTCTTGTATGTTCATATCTACTGCCAATCTAAGTCCCAAGAGGCAGGCCTCATACTCCGCCATGCTGTTGGTGCAAGGGAACCTTAGTTTGGCCGTGACAAGATAGTGTTGTCGAGTCTCGGAAACTAATACCGCTCCAATGCCGACTCCTTTGAAATTGACTACTCCATCAAAGAATAGCCTCCAACCATCATATTCTTTGGTGATCTCTTCTCCCACAAACATGACTTCTTTGTTAGGGAAGTAGGTGTGCAAAGGTTCATAGTCATCTCCCACCGGGTTCTCGGCCATATGATCAGCCAAGGATTGAGCTTTCACCGCTTTCTGAGTGACTAAAGTGATGTCGAACTCGCTGAGCAGCTTTTGCCATTTAGCCACCTTTCCAGTAGGAATTGGTTTTTGGAAAATATACTTGAGAGGGCCCATCCTTGATATCAGCAATGTTGTGTAGGATGTCAAGTAGTGTCTCAACTTTTGTGCTATCCAAGTCAGCACACAACACGTGCGCTCCAGCAATGTGTACTTAGCTTCATGAGAAGTGAACTTCATACTTAGATAGTATATTTCTTGCTCCTTCCTCCCAGTTGAATCATGTTGTCCCAATACACAACCAAAGGCCGAATCTACTACGGACAGATACAAGATCAAAGGTCGCCCAGGTTCAAGTGGAACCAGCACAGGCGGGCAAGACAATATTCTTTTATCCGATCAAAGGCTTTTTGGCAATCCTCCGTCCACTCGATCGCTGCATCTTTCTTCAGCAACTTGATGATTGGCTCACAGATGACGGTGGATTGTGCTATGAAACGGCTGATATAATTGAGTCTTCCCAAGAAGCTCATAATCTCTTTCTTGCTTTTTTGTGGTGGCAATTCTTTGATGGCTTTGATCTTGGACGGATCCAGCTCGATACCCCTTCTACTAAAGATGAAACCCAGGAGCTTCCCTGCTGGAACACCAAAAGCACACTTTGCCGGATTTAGCTTCAGATTGTACTTTCGCAAGCGGCTGAAGAACTTGCACAAGTGGTCAAGATCCTCTGAACTCTTCTTTGATTTGATGATCACATCATCCACATAGACTTCGATCTCTTTGTGCATCAGATCATGGAACATAGTTGTCATAGCCCTCATATAAGTTTCCCCAGCATTCTTCAAACCAAATGGCATAACCTTTTAGCAATAAGTTCCCCAAGATGTAGTGAAGGATGTCTTCTCGGCGTCCTCTTTATACATGAGAACTTGATGATAACCGGTGAAACAGTCCACGAAGGATTGTAGTTCGTGTTTCGTGCAATTGTCAAAATTAGAATGTGTATGTTTGGTAGAGGAAAATTATCCTTTGGACTTGCTCTATTCAGATCTCTATAATCCACACAAACTCGGAGTTTTCTATCCTTTTTTGCCATTGGGACGATGTTAGCCAGCCAAGTTGGTTACTTGACCATTTTCAAAATCCCTGCATTGAGCTGCTTGGTTACTTTTTCACCAATCTTCAATAGGACTGATAACTTGAACGTTCGGGCCTTTTGTTTGACTGGCGGAACGCCCGGATTGATAGGTAATTTGTTAGCTACCAAATCCGTGCTTATGCCAGTCATGTCATCGTACGACCAAGCGAATACATCCTCATATTCTTTAAGAAACCCAGTATATCGCTTTTTGTCCTCGGCATTGAGATGTACACTGATTCTTGTCTCTTTCATAATTTCCTCATCTCCTAAGTTTATCACCTCAGTCTCCTCAAGGTTTGGCTCACGTTTGTTTTCAAACCTCTCAATTTCTTCTTGTGCAGTTTCATCAAAATCATCATAATCAGCTCTAGCTTCTCCAAGCTCCATTGTTTCATTACACGTTGCGATTGTAGACTCAATGGGATTATAATTAGTATGAATGCTGAAAAAGTGAAATATTGCAAAATTAAAATATTAAAGCAAAGAGTTAAATGGGAAATAATGCGATATTTTATTTATGAATCCTTGCAAAACAAAGTTTGTAAGGAAACATGTGCAATAGAAAAATGCAAACTCCACGACTTAGAGTCGGGTTTTATTTTAGAAAGCATGAAAATAAATTTTGTCCCCTCAGCTCTACCAAGGTCCACGATAAGCTCGGGCCCGGTTGCTGATCTAGTTGTTCAGTGCTGCTCCAGATCCAGCCTTTGTCAGTCCAGGAGGTTCAACATGTTCTTCCAAGACTACACAACAGTCTTCATCAGCTATGAATAGATTTTGCATTCCTGCCACTAGATCCTCTTCATTATCAGCTATCTTTAGCTCCACTCCTTGTGCTACGGACACCTCCCCTTTTCGACCATCCAAGCATCCAGACGAGACGAAGATATGCAAGGGAGTCTTGGTGCTTTTCTTATAGAACTTGAAATCCAGTTACGCTTCTTCAATGCTCTTTTCATAGGTCACAATGTACCCTATGCCAGCCTTCTCGTTGTCAGGTCTCATCACAATTCGGATTGGCTCGACCATAATCCATGTTTTTGCCTAAACCTTTGCCCGGTTCATAGCCTTGCTTGATCATGATACCTATAACCCAGTCTGCGGGCCACTTTGCAGGCTGTGGGAGCACATATGGCTCTTCGATCACCACCTCCATAGGTTCAGGTGCTTTGGGTATCCACACTTACTTTCCCCTTATTTCTTCAGAGATGCATTTCCAATTGGGACGAGCATTGAGTGAGTACATTGGTCGTTTCTCGGTCTTAGCTGGAAGGGTCTCATGAAATTCTCGTGATGGCACTCCCCAGTCAGACATGACTGGCTCCCAGACCAAGTTCCTTCCTTCGTAGCCTTTGCCTCGGCTATCCCAATAAGCATTGTAAAAGTTCCTCTTTCTTTCTTCAACCCCAGGCAGTGTGTTGACCAGCTTGGGAGCAAAGTGTGCAGTATAGCCTCCTTGGACCGTGCTTGTGGGATTCCAACTTGAATTGTAATTCTTGCGACGTCCTCCTCGAGTGCCTTGTAGTGCTCCCACAAGTTCTACATGTATAGAATGTCTTCCCATCAGGAGTATTTCCTTCAATTGCTGGTATGGTTTGTTCATTGTAGATAAAATTGTTCCCCTCACCAAACACTACTACCTCTTTGTGATTCCATTCAAAATTCACAGTTTGGTGCAATATAGAAGGCACTGCACCAGCCATATGGATCCAGGGCCTCCCTAGTAGCAGATTGTAGGAAGTGGAGATGTCCATGACATAGAACTCAGCAGTGAACTCCACAGGACGAACCATGATAGTTAGGTCGATCTCCCCAATGGTGCTCCTCTGTGACCCATCAAACGCCTTTACCTTCATGTCGCTCTCCCTTATCTTGCTTTTGTCGATCCCCATTCTTTTCAGAGTGATGAACGGGATTATGTTCAGACTGGAACCACTGTCGATCAGAACTCTTCCCACGAACCAGTCTTTGCATTTGACAGTGACGTGCAAAGCTTTATTGTGATTCAGCCCTTCAGGTGGTAGCTCATCTCTGTGAAAGGCGATTCGGTTGGCCTCCATAACTTGTCCAACCATGCTAGCTAGGTTTTCGGCTGAAGTGTCCACTAGAATATGTGCTTCGTCCAACACCTTCATCAAAGCACCTAGGTGACTCTCTGATTTGAGGAGCAGAGCCAAAAAAGAGATTTGTGCTGGAGTTTTGCTCAAGTGCTCAACTACGGAGTACTCCTTTGCTTGTACTTTCTTCCACAGTCCCTGGGACTCTTCCTCGCTAATGCCTCGTCTCTCTTGAACTAGATACTCGGGAGCGTAAATCCTCCTACTCCTAGTCATTCCTTGTGCGGCAACACTCTCAGCCACAACCCTGTTCTTCTTCTCCCTTTCATAGTCCCACGGCACCGCCTTGTCGCTGTATGGTGGAACCCCATCGACATAGAATTTAGGAGCCACTTCTACCTCAATGGGCTCTGGTGCTGTAGCGGCTTGAGCAACTGAAGCGGTCGGTGGTGCACTTTCCTTTGCCTTAACAATAATCCCTTTCAAGTTGCATTCATCATCCAATTCGATCAGGTTCACCCTATTGTCTCCAAGATTAGGCAGAGGGTTGTTGTGTACATTTAGAGTCTTCAGATGTATCAACTTTTGGTCGATCAAGTCTTGTATCTTGTCCCTAAAGGCGTAGCACTTTTCAGTATCGTGACCAGGTCCTCCACAGTGATAGGCACAAGATTTCGTTAGATCAAAGTAGGGTGTCATCCTATTAGGCATTTTGAATGGCACAGGTTGTATATGACCAGCTGCTTTGGGTCTCTCAAACAACTGAGTACGAGATTCAGCTAGTGGGGTATATTTTCTTTTAGGTCTTGGGTTATTATTGGCGTGAGGCCTTGGTGAGTAAGTGTTGGTATTTCTGTAATTGGGACTTTGTGGGTATGTTGGTCTTGGTTGTGGTGGGTTTTAGTACATGGGCTGGGTGTTATAGACTGGGTAGGTGGATGTGGGCGGTATATATGGGTAGGAGGGAGGAGGTGTTTGGTAGTAATGGTTGTGAGTAGGGGAGTGGTCAAGCGATGCGGCCACGAAGGAGAGGTCGTCCTTCTTCTTTCTTGAGGTGATAGTGCTACCTGCTTGTAAGGATTTGTTAGCGGCTTGTAGTGCGGCCATGCTAACAATCATTCCAGTCTTAAGTCCATCCTCGACCATGTCACCGATATTGATCAATTCTCCAAACTTCTTATCTTGCAGATTCAGCATTTTGTCGAAATAGACATCTTCTTGTATGTGGATGAAAGTCGCCACTATCTCAGCATCTTCCATGGGGGGTTGGACCATGGCGGCTTCAGCCCTCCATCTAGTTTCAAACTCTCTAAAAGTCTCAGGGGGCTTCTTCTTCAGCTTCTCTAAGTAAAACCGGTCGGGCAAAGCATCAGTGTGATGCCCAAAACTGTTAACAAAGACTCCAGCCATTAATTCCCAGCTCATCCACTTCATGGTCTGTTGCTTAGAGTACCTTACTAGTACATCTCCAGTCACACTGCGGTTGAACAGCTGCATGCGAATCTTTTCGTCATGTCCAACCCCAATCAGCTTGTCACAAAGACCTTAAATGAGCCATTCGGTCTCCACTGCCATCGAACATGTTAAACTTTGGTGTCTTGTAGCCTACAGGTAGTTTCAAGTCAGGATACAAACAGAGATCCTCATAAGCTAACCCTCGGGTTCCCTTAGCGCCTTGGAGTTATTTTAACTACTCAACCAGCCATTGGATTTGTTCTTCGGTGTTGTCTGGGTCTTCCTTAGTCCATGCGTACATTTCATGGTCCTTGGTAGGTGATGCAATGGTTTTGGTTTCAACGGCGAAGGCGGGTAAGTTGTTTTGTAGTGCTTTTAGTGGTGCAGTGTGTGTAGGGTAAGGAAGGTCTCTTTCGGGGTAAAGTGGATCTTTGCTGTGAGGGCGAGCAGTATGGTTTGGTTGAGTGATCTCATCAGTATGGGCCGGAGGGATCCAATTTTCCAATTCGAGCAACCTCTGCTCCAGCTTAGCGTAGTTTTCATAAGCAGCCATGCTTTGTTTCTCAGGAGTGCCAACCTTGTCGAACTCAGCCATGATATTTCGTCTCGTCCTTGTCCTTGTACGTAAAGGGGGAGGTGTTGGGATCGATCCTTTGGATCTCAACTGGTATTGCGGCGCGGCCAGAATGCACAAACCAAACTTCCGGGGACTTGTGAACTGACACAATCAAAACAAGAAGAGAAAAAATGTAAGTATATGTTAGTTTGAATAAAATCGCGTCCTATCATGCCTGGGACCTCTTTTGTGCCAGAGGTAGGCCTATCGGATTCGAAGTAACGTTTGCACCAAACACATCATTTCGTTTGAGTAAACATGATCGTCACCAGTCTAAAACCCAAAGATAACGAAATTTTATTTAGTTTGCTTAGCTTTATTACAACCACTAATGACTCGATTAAGATGAAAGCGACAATAAAGACAAGACAACTTGACTCGATACGACTAGACTAAGTGCCAAGCAAAAGATTTCAAGTTCAAACATCAGCTCCAACGTCTTCCTTCTCCTTCTCCTCTTTCGCTTCCTCTTTGGTTTGTGAGCCAGACTAATGAGCGGAGTATCAGCAAATATTTCCAACAAGTCTTTCCCATCCTCTAACTCGCAAATTTCCAACCCTCTTGCTTCCTTCTCTTCCAGTGGTACTGACTTAAAATATTCTCCCCCATCCTTTGAGCAAATCTTGCAAATTCTCAGTAGTTTGCCTTGCAGTCACGACCTTGCCGGTCCAATACTTGAGTTCTTCCCCTTTGATCTTGTCTTTGTATTGTCTCTTCATCTCTCTTTCTTATGTCACCCTTAACTCCTTTCTTTGGTTAAACTCTTGTTTCAGCTTCTTGTATTTTTCAGCAGCATTTGGAGCTCTGGCTTTCCTTTTCCGTGTAGTCTTAGATCGATACTTTGCCTTGTCTTCGTCGAGAAATTGAAGGTAGGCCAGGGTAGCCGTGGGGTTCACCCTACTGTCACGACCACGGAAAAACTGCATAGTAAGCCTTTTCTCCCACATTGTTAGTATGGTGAGGACCATCGGATGCTCGATGTCTTTTATGTCAACGTTGAAACTTTTTCCTTCAGTTAACGGCGGAGTTTGTTGTGTCATGCCCACTTACCGAATGATCCTTAGAGGAACATAGTGATGAGTTCCTCTGAATCCAATCAATGTCAAGAAAGTGATGTCTTGACCTTGTATGGAGACAACGAAGCCAGCACAATTTTCAATCACCCACTGCACCTCTTGCAGTCCCCCGAGCTTGAACCTTCTATGTTTGTGGGGTATTCCCATACTACTGTTCCAGCTATACGGGTGCTCTGTGAACGGAATCCTCCTTGCCAAGAGGGTTTTGGCGCCATCGGACTGATAGGGACACTGTGCAAGTGCTCTATCAACTAGATTTCCAGCAGCAAATTGCAACCTTCGAAAAAGTTCCCACCTCTCCTGCATTTGGTCAAAGCCCTATAAACTTCTCCCAAAATCATCGGAACCAAGCTTACTTGACGTTTGAAGGCACCTTTGCGCAGCCCCCTACTACTCTCCCTAGTCTTATGTCGATCTTGCCTCATTTCTCGGGAAAAACCATGCTTCCAAGAAAAGCAATGATGAAAGCATTGTATTCAGTCCATTCCAAATCTTGAACTTCCCACGCCCTATTCCATTCGTGTCTAAGTGTCGGATCTCCAAACCTAGAGTGCAAGTATTCCAACGTGACTTTTCCATCAGTCACTCTCTCGACATATGGATCATAAGGGGCTCCCAGCAGTTCAATGAACTAGTTAGGCTCCACGTCTCGAGGATAAATCATGGTCTCGGGTCTAGACTCTAACCCTGCTAGTCCTCCAAATTCTTCCAACATCGATGCCAACTCGAAATCATTGAAGTGAAATACAACCCTTTTGTAGTCCCAGAAATGTGTAGCAGCTTCAACCAAGCCGGTAACGGCAGTGTAGTCCTTGAGAGCTATCAATTCCCCCAACATCTTTTGAACATGAGCTTTTCTGACAACGGCCAAATCCTCCAACCAAAGTCTGATCAAGTGAGGAGGTCGGGAGACGATCTCAAATTGGAGAGTACCCTTTGCAGCCATAGTCTAAAACATCAACAAGAAAAGGTAAGGACCAAAAAACCCTCATAGTTTTGATCATGTTCAAACAGACAATCAATGTTTTCTGCAAACGTCTCTTCGAATCAATGCAATTTGTCACTTTTTGGGTTTAGAACCCTTTTGATATTTGGCGTAGGTTTACTAATGGACTATTGCGTGCCAAGGACGTATAGTCTTCCTAGGTTTGTCATTATGCAAAGAAAGATGAATACGCATTTTCTAGCCAATTATTCTCATAAATTCCCCAAAATTAGTACATGATAACTTTTGAAAAGTACAAGAGAAAAAGAAATGAAAAAAGACACTTTGACTAGGCAGCACACTCCTTTTCCATCTTGGCCTTCTTTTCTTCTCGTGTAATCTCCTTGACTTCTTCCATGGCTTTGATTAAGTATCTTTTGGCTGCAACCAAGTGTAAGATATCTATTTCTGCCCACTCTGAATTCTATTGCTCAAGCTTTGTCTCCAATGTCTCTATCTTTTCCTCTAGTTCTAATGTACGCTTCTTCCATACTTCGATCTCTTCTTTGTTTTGCTTATCTATCTTGACAGCTTTTAAGATAAACTCTCGGTACTGGATTTGAGCCTCGCTTCACGATCTCTTACGTTGTTCTCACGACTTGGCCCTACTACCACATTTCCCTTTATACTAGAGCGCAACCAGCTGTTGTAGTTTGGTTCGTATCCAGCGTTGTATCTATCAGGTGCTAGAGATGCGTCTTCCATGACTTGTCTCCCTACCCATGACTTCCTGATGCTCTTGACCCTTGGAACAACATCTTTAGTGTAGTCAAACTTATAGTCTTTTGTGTTTGTTATCAATGGTATGATTTGCTTCCTCCCTGCTTGCCTCATTACTCTTAATGGTTGGTAAGGTTGAAGGCCTCTTAACCCCATAAGTATCACAAATGATGCTTTCTCAGAACTAATGATGAAATCTTAAGAAGGAAACCAAAGCCAACATCCACTGAATTGAGTCCTCCGTTATGTTTTCAAACAATCTTACCCATTTCTCTGTGCTGCTCGACTGTTTGAGTTTTGAATCCCCATACTGTTCCCTAATCAATTAGTTGTAACCAGCTGGTTTGGACAAGGCTTGCACACCTCTTGCTTTCTTCAAATGTTCTTTGAACTATGCTTGTAATAGAAGATTACTGATAAGGGGCAAAAATACGCGGAAGCAACGAACGATATAAAAGTGCGGAAGCTAAAACAAGATAGACGATATCGATTAAGATATCGAGATAAAAGCAAGACGAGGCTTGAACGTTTACCTAAGTAGCACCGAGGAACTCGTCTCGATACACCCCGGGTGAAGTCAAGGATCACCTATACTATGCAACTACCCTCAAGGGACACCCGGCCCTTGCAAATAGAATGATCAGAGAGGTTACGATGTTCAACTTGGAATCCACCAAGTGAAATCATGCCCGTTCACGGGTTCAACATTGAGATTCACTCAAAGAAAATATCATTCTACATTCAAGGTTTGCTCACTATGCAATAAATGAACAAAGGGGGTATTTATAGTTTCCCATTACAACATTTGCCAAGTTTCTGGTCCGCACTGCTCCACTGGTCATCGCGATCGCGTGAATGGAATAGCGATCGCGTGGGCACTTGGTGGCTGAGTCGCGCGATCGCGCGGAGGGTGGCGCGAAGGCGAAGAGCAGAGATTTCCTCATCGCGATCGCGCAGACATGCACGCGATCGCGAAGAACAGATCTCCCTCGTCAGGCAGTAAGCTCAGAAAGTGCTGCCCTGTTTCGCCCTGCTTTGGCTCCCCTGTTTCCTGCACTGTTTTCAGCCCGGCTTCCACTTTGATTGAGCTCCAATGCATAGTCTTCAAGTCGTCTCCCGAGCTCATATCATCCATGCCGTGACTCCCAGACCAAGTGTAGGTGTCGATGCAATTTGCCCCGCATCATCCTCCCCTTCTTGAGAAAATTTTGTCCTCGAAATTAAGGCGTCCTTCATCAAGGTAGCACCACCTACAACAAAAAGGCAAACAAAAACAAAAGCTCCTACTACAAGAGTAGGTTAGTGCACCAAGTGTGGGAAAACACACTCTTGTGGTACAACCAAGTATCAATGGCAACAAAGAAGCTCATGCTCCCAAAGGAGCTAGCAAGTACTTGGTTTGACAACAAAGTGCTCCCAACACAAGAACAAATAAAGAGATCGATAGGGTATGGCACATGCAAGATTAAGCTATCAAACTCCCTACAATCCCTACGTTCAAGAGTAGTGCACCAAGGCTTCCCACTATGCGAGTGGACAAGTCCAACAAAAGTGAAGGCAAGTGATGTGGAAAATTCACTCTTGTGATAGAGCCAAGTATCAATGCAAATCAAAAAGCTTATGTCTCCAAAGGAGACAACAAGTTCTTGGCTCCGTAGTGACAAGCACTCTCCAACACGACAAGCAAAGAGATCAATAGAACATGGAGCAATCAAGATTAAGCAATCAAAGTTCCTACGATCCCTAAGCTCATGATCAACACGCCAAACCTTCAATGCAATATTTTCACAATGCGGCACAACGGTTTTGGCATGCTCAAGTCTCAAAGTGTGGTTAACATATGGGAGGGAATAGACAAAGTAGTGCGATACACAATTAGCATCAAATTTCCCACTCCCCTTCTTAAAAGTCCTCATACTCACACTAAGAGGTACCTCCTCTCCTCCAATTTCATCCTCGAGACAACCCTCCTCACAAGGTAAGCTCTCAAGGAAGGCATTGTTAATGGCCTCTTCGTCATCGTAACCCGCACTAACAAAAGTAGGGTCACTAGAAGGATCATTTACCTCACTCGAAGCTTCAAACAAAGAGTTGTCTATGGGATCAAATCCCTCACACCACGGAGGTTCCAACTCATTCCTAACTCTAGCTCGATACAACCCACCACAACCAATAGGGGTGCCCTCAAACAAAGGATTAGTAAAAGTACGCATCCCATTCTCAAGGTCAAGCAAAGGTGACGTATCAAAGCTAGGTTCTTTGCTCTCACTTGAGGAGTCATCATAGACAATCTTGTCCAATTCATGCAATTTGGACTCCTCAAGGTCACTTTCATCCTTACTACGACACACAAATCCACCAAAATCAATTATACCAACAAGGGTAGAGTCACATAACTCATCTTCCCCTTTATCAAATATGGGTGGGGTGTCATAACAAGGTTCACAAGCAAGGTCAACTAACATATTTCCACTAGAGAGAGGTTCTTTGAATACCGGGCTCACATCATGATGTGGCGTTTCATTCCTCTCTACTAGGTCACACGTAAACACAAGTTGACCATTATACTCTTCACTAGTTGCAAGGTCAATATTGGCATTACAAGCAACAACTAGCTTTGAGTCGCTACAAGACAAGGGATCAACATGTTCATGAGAAGGGAAGGTAACACTTACATTTGAGTTGCTCCCGTGAGCACTCACATAGTTTGAAGTGTTGCATTCAATGCCTTCACCACGAAGTTCACAATGATGCTCTCCGTCCTCTTGTCTTCCTTCCAAGACAAAGGGTTGAGGCTCCACTAGCTCGCCTCCGAGAGTACCTACACAAAAGCTATAGCAAGAAGAAGAAGATAGCATATGGTTAGGACAAAGGGTGCCCTCACTCTCAATTTGTTTTTCCTCTCCTCTCCTTTCTTTCAATTCGCTCTCATGTGCAAGTGTGTGGGGATGAGGTCCAATAATGTTATCACCTCGCTCACTTTCCCCAACTCCCTCATTTGCCATTGGTTGGCTCATAGGAGTAGTAGAATTACTCCTAGAGTGAGTAGTTACATTTACTTGGGGAATGCCCAAGTTGTGGGGAATGCCCACTTGTTGGGGAGTGCCCAACGGTTGGGAATTGCCCAACACTTCATCACTAGTACCTCTTTCGGTACCCTTTTGGACACTCGGAGTCCATTTTCTTTCAAGGCGCTCAAGCCTTTGGTCCATAGACTCTACCTTGGCCAAGATGTAGGCCAAAGTACTTAACGTGTCCTCATCGGTATCATACACGTCTCCGGCCATGTACCTACAAAAATCAAAGACAAGAAAGAGGTTAGAGTAAAAGTCCTCACTCGCTCCCTTACCTTTGAAGTGTCACTCGGGTACACTCAATTTAGTGGCGGGGGATTTATCACTCAAGCTTGATCTCAAAGGCTTCCTCGTAGTTGAACAATCACCTCAATAATCACTCAAGTCACAAGAACCAAACGCTCTTCGGGGTGAGTGGAATTGATGGGACTCGATGGGCGAACGGCTTTATAAGTGAGCACTTGAGCCAAAATTTACTACGAGTCTTCTTTGAGCTCTACTCTCCTTCTAGGCACGAGTATCCTAACCGCACAAAGGATTAGTACTAATTGGGTAGGAGTGTTAACCTCAAAGTACTAACCGGAAGTGACGCGATCAAATGGCAAAAGATCGAATCGCCACTAAACGGATTCGGAATTGGATGATTTTTGGTTAGTGATCTACAAACTCACCATATTTGATGATACAATTGAAGTTTTGGTGAGCGGAAACTGTTACGAACGCTTTGCGAACAATCTGTCCCAATTCAGGATTTCTGCAAAATGAGAACCCTTCGCGATCGCGTGACGAAAGTCGCGATCGCGATGAACAAAATGGAAAGGTGGCGCGTTCGCGTGAGGCTGTGCGCGATCGCGCAGGCCTGCGTTCCAGAACCAGAATCTCGACTGCAAATTCAGTTTTTGGCACACAAATCACACCAATTCAACTTGTTGTTCAGTTTTAAAGCTTCCAAAGGGTGTTTTCAACTAAAGTAAACAATCCCCAATGGTTTTTCCAATCAAACAACGAACAAACAACTCGTTTTCAAGAATTCGGAGTAAGTTCTTCAAATTTTCAAGAACTTCAAAATTTTCAAAGTTCGATTTTCATTCCGTTACTCCAAATGATGATATGGGGATATCAAAATGACGGGAAAACTATATAGAACAATCCCCGATACCAAACAACCAAGAATTCACAACACAAAACAAGTTCTATCAAATTTTGTGAATTCTCAACTTTTGAGATTTGGTTTTCAAGATTTTGATTCACGACTTCAAATCGTGTTTCGAGGGTACCAAATCAACGGGAATATGATAACAAACAATCCCCAGTAACAAACAACAACAAAATCGTAACACACAACGATTTCTAGCAATTTTTTTGTGATTTTCAAGTTTTTTCTATTTTTTTGTTTTTCTTCAAATTCAAGAACAAACAACACAATGATAACAACAAGAAGAACAAGACCGAGGATTCGTAAGAACGAAGCCTAGCCGTGCTCTGATACCAACTGATAAGGGGCAAAAATACGCGGAAGCAACGAACGATATAAAAGTGCGGAAGCTAAAACAAGATAGACGATATCGATTAAGATATCGAGATAAAAGCAAGACGAGGCTTGAACGTTTACCTAAGTAGCACCGAGGAACTCGTCTCGATACACCCCGGGTGAAGTCAAGGATCACCTATACTATGCAACTACCCTCAAGGGACACCCGGCCCTTGCAAATAGAATGATCAGAGAGGTTACGATGTACCAACTGATAAGGGGCAAAAAAAACACGCGGAAGCGAAAGACGATATAAAAAGTGCGGAAGCTAAAACAAGATAGGCGATATCGATTAAGATATCGAGATAAAAGCAAGACGAGGCTTGAACGTTTACCTAAGTAGCACCGAGGAACTCGTCTCGATACACCCCGGGTGAAGTCAAGGATCACCTATACTATGCAACTACCCTCAAGGGACACTCGGCCCTTGCAAATAGAATGATCAGAGAGGTTACGATGTTCAACTTGGAATCCACCAAGTGAAATCATGCCCGTTCACGGGTTCAACATTGAGATTCACTCAAAGAAAATATCATTCTACATTCAAGGTTTGCTCACTATGCAATAAATGAACAAAGGGGGTATTTATAGTTTCCCATTACAACATTTGCCAAGTTTCTGGTCCGCACTGCTCCACTGGTCATCGCGATCGCGTGAATGGAATAGCGATCGCGTGGGCACTTGGTGGCTGAGTCGCGCGATCGCGCGGAGGGTGGCGCGAAGGCGAAGAGCAGAGATTTCCTCATCGCGATCGCGCAGACATGCACGCGATCGCGAAGAACAGATCTCCCTCGTCAGGCAGTAAGCTCAGAAAGTGCTGCCCTGTTTCGCCCTGCTTTGGCTCCCCTGTTTCCTGCACTGTTTTCAGCCCGGCTTCCACTTTGATTGAGCTCCAATGCATAGTCTTCAAGTCGTCTCCCGAGCTCATATCATCCATGCCGTGACTCCCAGACCAAGTGTAGGTGTCGATGCAATTTGCCCCGCATCAATTACACCCTTGGAAGTATTTCAATCCTCTCTTGCAACAACCCAAAGCTTGATAAATGTCTGCTACTATCATATGAACTATGGTATAACGATAACCATCAATTCCGTTGAACACTGCATCGGCGACCATGACAAGTCTTGGACATATTTCATGATTTGAACTCTTGGGGAAAACCATCACTCCTAAGAAACCAATAGCAAATGCAAGTGGTCTGGCCCTCCTCCAATCACCATAGGACTCGAACTCCTTCTTATAACTATCATACGCCCTCAAATGCCGAAACCGAGTGTAAAAATAGGAAAAGAGGATCTTCTTTTGTTGTAAAAATCCCACGTCCACACTTTCTACCATCCCTAACTTCTTACGAAACTCGTCAGCTGTGGGGACGCTAGGTGCTAGTATGCGACCCCCTTGCCAATGATGTTTGTCTAATCCCGAGTGTGATACAAACCCCCCTATTTCTTCCAACAAAGGTGTTAATTCAATGTCCCCAAACCTAAACATGTTCAATTCTTCATCCCAAAACGACACTGATGTCTCGATCATCTCCCTACATGGTTCCATTTCTAATAGTGAAACCAAATGACCCAAGTGCTGACGAACTTCGGTTTGCTCTGCTAGTGACAGGTTGTTCCACGAACCAGTTAACAAAAGGAGGTGCGCCCATAGTCATTCCAAAACGATAAAACTTTTGATTCATTGTGACCTAAAAATAAAGAAGAAATAAAATTTAAAAACCCCGTCGCGTTTGAGAATAATTGAACAAATCAAAATGCGTTTTCTTTCTCGTCTCACTTTTTTTCTTTCTTTTCTTCTTTTTTCTCTCAAATACACATAATCATGCCCAAATGTCCCTTTGGGGTCAGAAAACCCGTTTAGGTAGTTTGGACAAGTTGAAAACTTGTCGGCTAATGGGGAGCCCCTCCTACGGCATGATGCATGCTCATTACAATAGAAGAGTGGTGTAATTCTAGACACGGTTCCCGAAAGTGAACGGCCAAGGAGTGGAATCATTTGAAATTGTTGGTTGTACCACGAACCAACTATATTCCAACATATCCCTCTTAAAAGGTGTTTTGGTGGTGAAGCAACCGTGGGATCCACGTAATCGCCATGTGTGTGTGAAGTGTCGTTTCCTAGAAGTGGGGGAGTATGAGTGAAGTATGCAAAATGTCACATAAATAATACAATAAAAAAATAAAGTAAAAGAAAGAAAAAACAAAAAAGGAAACCAAGTTAGTACACCAATAATAATAATGAATAACAAGATGATAATTAAATAAATCCCAAAAAATAAAGACTCGTTGTGGTTAGGACTTTGAGTATCCCCAGCGGAGTCGTCATTCTATCATACCCGATTTTGGATTCAACTCGAGGCGAGTCGGGTTTCGGATTTGACTGGGTGAACTCGTTTGAGTTTAGATGTTGGAGTCGCTACATAATATAATTTCTAAGGCGTATTAGGTCACCTAAGTGTCTAAGGTCAAGTTCAATAGGTCAACTAGTCAATTCCAGAGATTCTATATGGTAAGAAGTCCAAATGACTCGGGGAAGCAGTCATTGCACATATAACCCCTGTTATGAGGCACCTTTTCTAAAATGGTTAAGCATGAAAATCGTTTGGCATTTTATTTCAGTCGACTAAGGATTGAAACCTGTTATCAAAATCATCAAATTATGTGTGGATATCACTGTTTACCAAGTGCAAATTATCAAGTATGACGTGCTAAGCTTTAAACTATCAGTCAAGTGCAAAAGAATGGTACGATGCGATCACACAAGTAGAGATGGTTAAAGGAAGGCCCTTAGGTAGCCAATTATACAGTCCTGTTTTAGTCCAATACAACATGGAAAATCCTAACAAATATACACATAAGGGGATACAAAATGGGGGGGAACATGTATTAAAGCTCTGCTCTCTAAACACCACGTTGAAACTGCCCAACTGAGTCATAATCTCAATGATTATGCTCACTAGTCCTTAACTTCAGGAAATAGCAACTGGAATGTACAAATTCCAATGCCCTGCAATCGTTAGTACTGGTATGGTATTTTTAGACCATCCTAACAAGATGTATGAGTGTTAACAGTGGCTAGAGGATACCCAGAACCAAGGTGCAAAGTGGCAGGGTTTTAAACAAGTTCAGACATCTTTAGTTACCGCAAATAGAGACAGAGAAGCAAAGGAAGTAGGAAAGCAAGGCCTAACCAAGTTTAAAGCATATGCAACCGTGTCCAGAAATAGAGAGATGTACCTTCTGAGCAACAGTGGTGAACATACAAACAAGATGCATGCAATGGTAAATGTTTTCAGAGGCAGAATCCAGTAGAAAATAGGGTCCTCTCCAAACAATCTTGAGAAAAATTCAAAGAAGAGATAGTAGTATGCAATAGAATATATAAGCCCGTGCTTTCTTTTGTATTCAACTGTTTCTCTGTGTTGTGTATGGTGAAGAATACTAGTTTAAATAGGTGTGAGGGGTAGTCCTAATTCTAACGGGTAAAAGAATTAAAGAAGGCAGGGGAATATTAATTCCCATAGTTTGGAAAATCAGCCTAGTACCTCTTCCGTATATAGACTAATCAGAAATCCTCAAATTAAGGTAAATTAAATCCCCAATCACCAGGATTCCTGTCTTTTGAATACTATGAGGCTTAGGTTGAAGGATCGATCGAGGAAAGCAAATATCATGATCATCTTCTCAAATTTTCACAGATTCTCAAATTAGTTCTCATCAACTACTATAATCATTTTCCAATCAAATATTAAACAAGGATTTCAAATCAAGTCAAACAGGATCCCTTAATTATGCCAGTCAAGTTATCATTCCAATTTCAAGAATTTAATCACAGAAATCATGCGTTTTGTCAGAATCAAAAGCAAATATACCGGAAACATGCATGAGCAGAACCCTTATACATTTAGGAATTTAATGAAATTAGGCCTATGGCACATATTATGAGCGTATTCCAACCAGACATGCAAGAATTCAAAGCCACCTTTGATTTAAAACAGTGAATTAGGCAATAGTTGCTAATCGCATGGATTTTAACAAAATAACGGTCAAGTAGCATACAAACATGTTGTCACATAGAGAAGATTAGGCAAATTTTAGAGTAATGTCGCGTAGGACCAGAAACATCAAAAGAGAAAGGAAGAGTTATTGTTTACCCATGGCCGAAGATTTTTCCGGCAACTACAGTTCCCATCGACGAGGGGCCAATTTGACCTTTGTCAAAACAGCCACAAAAGTATAGGGATTTTGTAGAGGAGACTGAGACGATCATCGTGGTACAATTTGTTTTTGATTTTGCCGGCGGAGTTGGCCGGAATCGGCCCTTAACTGTAGTGACTTAGGTTTCGCCATGAGAGAGAAATGAGTGGAGAGGCAGGGTGTTTTGGTGGAAATGAGAGAGAGAGATCTAGGGTTTTAGGGGTGTGTGTATAGTGAAATTAGGAAAATTACATCCTGGCCCTTGGATTAATGTCATAGACGGCCAGGATCAAGCCACGTAGGCAAGTGACGTGTAAAAAAATGGCTGATGTGTGTAGGTGACATGTAAAATATGTATATATATGTATTTATGCATATATACTGTATATTTGGTGTATAAATAGGTATAATTAGGTACAAAAATAGTGTAAAGTTGACAAAAAATATAAGAAAATTAGAATTAATTTTAAAATGTTAGGAAGGCTAAAAAGCATAATAATTGTAATTTTGAGGCTTAAAATAATTTTGGATAATTTTGTCAAAAATAGAAGCAATTGTATAAAATTGTAAAAATAGCTATGGTTTGAGATGATGCTTTTGAAAATGACCTCCATTGCCAGGCTAGTATTTGAAGATAATAGACGAGGTATGAATGGATACACAAGCGTGTATAAAATTCAAGAACGGTTGATTTTGAAAATAGGAGGGACAAAATTGGGTGTTAACATTTCTCCTATAGGCTAGCTTGTTTGGGATTTGGGACCCCGGGACAAATTCAATTTGGTGCTCAATCTCCCTCAATGAAGTAAGATCCCTAAGAATCTCCTCGGGAAACATGTCCTCAAAATCCTGTATAACATGCTCAATAACACTAGCCAAGGGGTCAGGATTAGTAGCATAATCACTATCGAAACTCAAAACAATACCCTTATGCACTAGACCAATAAGCAATTTTATGCTATCATTACATTTCAAGAGCTCACCCGGTTGCATAATGGCACAAATATTACCAGTGAGAGATGGTGGAGTCACTTCACTCACGGCTATAGGCCTAGTCTCCACGGGGGACTTAGCTTTAGCCGCCTCTTTCAACTCCTTCATGCACCTATAGTCATCACTCGCTTGCTTAGGTGACAAGGGCTTATGTACTTCTTGCCCTCATGCTAAGCTGTGTAAGGATTGGCTCGGCCATCATGAACCACACACCTATCATATTGCCAAGGCCTACCAAACAAGAGATGGCAAGCTTGCATTGGCACCACATCAAACATGAGCTCATCTTGATAGCACCACATCAAAAATGAGCTCATTTTAAGAAATGATTTTAGTGTGTATAAACGACCCTTAGTTTTAATAGTGTATAGGAGCGTTAGTTGTCGAAGAAAATTATTCTATCACATATAAAGGCCACTTTTAAAAACGTTTTTGGGCCTGAATTAGTTGTGCAAAAGAGGGGTGGATTTTATTTTGCAGAAATAGTCTTAATTCCAGCAGTCATTGCACATATAACTCCTGTTATGAGAAGTCACCTTTTCTAAAACGGTTAAGCATGAAAATCGTTTGGCATTTTATTTCAGTCGACTAAGGATTGAAACCTATTATCAAAATCATCAAATTATGTGTGGATATCACTGTTTACCAAGTGAAAATTATCAAGTATGACGTGCTAAGCTTTAAACTATCAGTCAAGTGCAAAAGAATGGTACGATGCGATCACACAAGTAGAGATGGTTAAAGGAAGGCCCTTAGGTAGCCAATTATACAGTCCTGTTTTAGTCCAATACAACATGGAAAATCCTAACAAATATACACATAAGGGGATACAAAATGGGGGGAACGTGTATTAAAGCTCTGCTCTCTAAACACCACGTTGAAACTGCCCAGGTGAGTCATAATCTCAATGATTATGCTCACTAGTCCTTAACTTCAGGAAATAGCAACTGGAATGTACAAATTCCAATGCCCTGCAATCGTTAGTACTGGTATGGTCTTTTTAGACCATCCTAACAAGATGTATGAGTGGTAACAGTGGCTAGAGGATACCCAGAACCAAGGTGCAAAGTGGCAGGGTTTTAAACAAGTGCAGACATCTTTAGTTAGCGCAAATAGAGACAGAGAAGCAAAGCAAGTAGGAAAGCAAGGCCTAACCAAGTTTAAAGCATATGCAACCGTGTCCAGAAATAGAGAGATGTACCTTCTGAGCAACAGTGGTGAACATACAAACAAGATGCATGCAATGGTAAATGTTTTCAGAGGCAGAATCCAGTAGAAAATAGGGTCCTCTCCAAACAATCTTGAGAAAAATTCAAAGAAGAGATAGTAGTATGCAATAGAATATATAAGCCTGTGCTTTCTTTTGTATTCAACTGTTTCTCTGTGTTGTGTATGGTGAAGAATACTAGTTTAAATAGGTGTGAGGGGTAGTCCTAATTCTAACGGGTAAAAGAATTAAAGAAGGCAGGGGAATATTAATTCCCATAGTTTGAAAAATCAGCCTAGTACCTCTTCCGTATATAGACTAATCAGAAATCCTCAAATTAAGGTAAATTAAATCCCCAATCACCAGGATTCCTGTCTTTTGAATACTATGAGGCTTAGGTTCAAGGATCGATCGAGGAAAGCAAATATCATGATCATCTTCTCAAATTTTCACAGATTCTCAAATTAGTTCTCATCAACTACTATAATCATTTTCCAATCAAATATTAAACAAGGATTTCAAATGAAGCCAAACAGGATCCCTTAATTATGCCAGTCAAGTTATCATTCCAATTTCAAGCATTTAATCACAGAAATCATGCGTTTTGTCAGAATCAAAAGCAAATATACCGGCAACATGCATGAGCAGAACCCTTATACATTTAGGAATTTAATGAAATTAGGCCTATGGCACATATTATGAGCGTATTCCAACGAGACATGCGAGAATTCAAAGCCACCTTTGATTTAAAACAGTGAATTAGGCAATAGTTGCTAATCGCATGGATTTTAACTAAATAACGGTCAAGTAGCATACAAACATGTTGTCACATAGAGAAGATTAGGCAAATTTTAGAGTAATGTCGCGTAGGACCAGAAACATCAAAAGAGAAAGGAAGAGTTATTGTTTACCCATGGCCGAAGATTTTTCCGGCAACTACAGTTCCCATCGACGAGGGGCCAATTTGACCTTTGTCAAAACAGCCACAAAAGTATAGGGATTTTGTAGAGGAGACTGAGACGATCATCGTGGTACAATTTGTTTTTTATTTTGCCGGCGGAGTTGGCCGGAATCGGCCCTTAACTGTAGTGACTTAGGTTTCGCCATGAGAGAGAAATGAGTGGAGAGGCAGGGTGTTTTGGTGGAAATGAGAGAGAGAGATCTAGGGTTTTAGGGGTGTGTGTATGTACTTCTTGCCCTCATGCTAAGCTGTGTAAGGATTGGCTCGGCCATCATGAACCACACACCTATCATATTGCCAAGGCCTACCAAACAAGAGATGGCAAGCTTGCATTGGCACCACATCAAACATGAGCTCATCTTGATAGCACCACATCAAAAATGAGCTCATTTTAAGAAATGATTTTAGTGTGTATAAACGACCCTTAGTTTTATACACCCCTATACACTATTGGATTAGTGTATAGGAGCGTTAGTTGTCGAAGAAAATTATTCTATCACATATAAAGGCCACTTTTAAAAACGTTTTTGGGCCTGAATTAGTTGTGCAAAAGAGGGGTGGATTTTATTTTGCAGAAATAGTCTTAATTCCAGCAGTCATTGCACATATAACTCCTGTTATGAGAAGTCACCTTTTCTAAAATGGTTAAGCATGAAAATCGTTTGGCATTTTATTTCAGTCGACTAAGGATTGAAACCTGTTATCAAAATCATCAAATTATGTGTGGATATCACTGTTTACCAAGTGAAAATTATCAAGTATGACGTGCTAAGCTTTAAACTATCAGTCAAGTGCAAAAGAATGGTACGATGCGATCACACAAGTAGAGATGGTTAAAGGAAGGCCCTTAGGTAGCCAATTATACAGTCCTATTTTAGTCCAATACAACATGGAAAATCCTAACAAATATACACATAAGGGGATACAAAATGGGGGGAACGTGTATTAAAGCTCTGCTCTCTAAACACCACGTTGAAACTGCCCAGCTGAGTCATAAGCTCAATGATTATGCTCACTAGTCCTTAACTTCAGGAAATAGCAACTGGAATGTACAAATTCCAATGCCCTGCAATCGTTAGTACTGGTATGGTCTTTTTAGACCATCCTAAAGAGATGTATGAGTGGTAACAGTGGCTAGAGGATACCCAGAACCAAGGTGCAAAGTAGCAGGGTTTTAAACAAGTGCAGACATCTTTAGTTACCGCAAATAGAGAAAGAGAAGCAAAGCAAGTAGGAAAGCAAGGCCTAACCAAGTTTAAAGCATATGCAACCGTGTCCAGAAATAGAGAGATGTACCTTCTGAGCAACAGTGGTGAACATACAAACAAGATGCATGCAATGGTAAATGTTTTCAGAGGCAGAATCCAGTAGAAAATAGGGTCCTCTCCAAACAATATTGAGAAAAATTCAAAGAAGAGATAGTAGTATGCAATAGAATATATAAGCCTGTGCTTTCTTTTGTATTCAACTGTTTCTCTGTGTTGTGTATGGTGAAGAATACTAGTTTAAATAGGTGTGAGGGGTAGTCCTAATTCTAACGGGTAAAAGAATTAAAGAAGGCAGGGGAATATTAATTCCCATAGTTTGGAAAATCAGCCTAGTACCTCTTCCGTATATAGACTAATCAGAAATCCTCAAATTAAGGTAAATTAAATCCCTAATCACCAGGATTCCTGTCTTTTGAATACTATGAGGCTTAGGTTCAAGGATCGATCGAGGAAAGCAAATATCATGATCAGCTTCTCAAATTTTCACAGATTCTCAAATTAGTTCTCATCAACTACTATATTCATTTTCCAATCAAATATTAAACAAGGATTTCAAATGAAGCCAAACAGGATCCCTTAATTATGCCAGTCAAGTTATCATTCCAATTTCAAGCATTTAATCACAGAAATCATGCGTTTTGTCAGAATCAAAAGCAAATATACCGGCAACATGCATGAGCAGAACCCTTATACATTTAGGAATTTAATGAAATTAGGCCTAAGGCACAGATTATTAGTGTATTCCAACCAGACATGCGAGAATTCAAAGCCACCTTTGATTTAAAACAGTGAACTAGGCAATAGTTGCTAATCGCATGGATTTTAACTAAATAATGGTCAAGTAGCATACAAACATGTTATCAC
Organism: Petunia x hybrida; assembly: GCA_037355625.1. Taxonomy (NCBI): domain Eukaryota; kingdom Viridiplantae; phylum Streptophyta; class Magnoliopsida; order Solanales; family Solanaceae; genus Petunia; species Petunia x hybrida. Next base: position 2,393,216 of record JBBBVM010000071.1, read on the forward strand.
ATAGAGAAGATAATAAGAATCAAATGCGGAAAAGGTAAAAGGATAAAGAACGAGACGTAACTCGATCAATAATCTCAAGTAGCTACGGAGAACTCGTTCCGCTACAACCCGAGAGAATGTCAAGAACACCTATGCTAGGCAACTACCCTCGAGCCAATTAGGACTCGCAAGTAGAATGGTCGGGGCGGGGTCGTGTTCCAACTAGAATCCACTAGAAGCACACAAATCCCAAACAAACGTTGGTTTTTCATAAACCCAAAGAGATCTCTCTTTACAATGTTAATTCATCATTCAAAATAGATTAAGGAATAAAATAAGATATGTAGCTATTTATAGAGATTTCTAGGTATTAAGTAAAAGGTCTATAATGCCCACAAGCTAGGCTTTAAACTAAAAAACCATGCAAGGTCAAAATAGTCACTTCTCACTTAAAATCCCGTGCTTCAGCAAATCGGGCGGAGCGCCCACAAAGTTGATCAATAGAGGGGGCTGGGTGGACCGCCAGGTGGCTGGGCGGAGCGCCTGAGCCAAGTGTATCTCAGGCGGGGCGCCTGCTTTGCCTAGGCGGAGCGCCTGGCTGCCTGTGGGGTAGAGCACCGATGCTCCATCGCCTAAACATACTTGACTCATCTCCGAAGCTCTTGCCCTTGCATCCTTTGCCTCTTCCAAGCTTGATACATGTTGGAAAGGTGTCTTGGCTCGTTTGGTTCTCATCATCCTCCCCTTCTTGAGAAGATTTCGTCGTCAAAATCATTGCATTCACGTCCATCGCATCATATCTTCGGGGTGCCCAAAGCTCTCCTCCCTCGCAACCCTTGATCGTCACTTTGACATATGTTTCTTCCAAGGTCTCCTTTGCCTTAATTTGGAGCTTAGAACCTACAAGCAACGACAAGCAAACACAATATTTCCTACCTTGAAGGTAGGTTAGTGCAAGAACTGTGGAAAACACACTCTTGTGATATAACCAAGCATCAATGTTAAGAACAAATATCAAGTCTCCAAAGAGATCATCAAGTGCTTGGTTCAATGAGAATATGTATGCAACACAATAGGGAGCAAATAGGTCATGGGGACATGGAAAATGCAAGATCAAGCTATCAAAACCCCCTTGAACCTTAAGCTCAAGATCAACAAACCAATCCCTCCTCAAAGTGTGATCAACATGTGGAGTGGAGTGAGTCAAATATCCCATCATGCAAGTAACATCAAGTACTCCACCCCCCTTCTTTAAAGCATACTTACTCACACCAAGGAATTCTTCCTTACCCCCAATTTCATCACTTAAGCAACCCTTCCCACAAGACAAACTATCAAGAAAGGTGTTGATAATGGCCTATTCTTCATCATAACCCCAACAAGTAATAGTAGGGTCACTCAAAGAGTCATTTACCTCATTCAAACTCTCACACAATGGGTTGCCTAAGGAGTCAAATCCTTCACACCATGGGGGTTCCATTTGACCAATCACCCTAGTCCGATACAAGTCTTTACCACTAATGAGAATGCCTTCAAACAACGGATTAGTATAAGCATGCATCTCACTATCATGATCAAGCATAGACAAGTTATCAAGACTAGGTTCATCTTTATTTCATCTTTGATGGGATTTTGTTTAATTCCTAGACTATTTCCTATTTTGACCCTGCATGGTCTTTATTTCTGTAAGGCGACTTGAGAGCTATTTTGCCATTATTTTTACCTATGGGTAAACCTATAAATACTACATTAGGTCTTTTTATTAGCTAGTTTTGAACATTGAAGAATAGATATAGACGAGGCAAGACCTTTCTTGTAGAAGCTTGAAGCTTCATGTTATCTCTTTGCTTGGAACCAGGTGGATCTCATCACTAGTATGAATCCTTGATTCGGTTCGAGTTTCCTTCCTCCCTCTTGGATAATCATTCATGTATTGAATCATTTTATCCATTCTTTCTTCTATTTCTATTCTTCCCATCCTTAACTTTCTTGTTATCTTGGTGATTTCTATTTTGTTTGCTTCCGCGTATTTTCCATGCATCAAGTGACTCTACCATCTCTGACCGGCAACATTTGTGTCATGATACAACCGGGTGAGCTCTTGAGAGGTAATGATGGCATAAAATTTCTTATTTCTCTAGTGCACAAGGGTATGGCTTTGACTTTCGATAGTGATTATGCTACTAACCCTAGCCCTTTGCCGAGTGTTATTGAGTATGTATTACAAGATTTTGAGGACATGTTTCTAAACAAGCTGGCCTATAGGAGCAATCCCGAAGATACAAAAGAGTTGCAAAGCAAGTGGATGAGTTCTTAACAAAAGCTTGGTTCGTGAAAGCTTAAGTTTGTGTGCCGTACTGGTGATTCTTGAACAAAAGAACGACGAAACATGGGGATGTGTGTTGATTACTGTGCGGTCAACCAGATAATGATAAAGTATCGTCATCCCATTCCTAGACTTGATGACATGATTTATGAATTGAGTGGTTCTGGTGTCTTTTATAAGACAGATCTTAGGTCCGGCTACCACCAAACCCGAATGAAACTAGATGATGAGTGGAAAACCACATTCAAGACCAAGTTTGGTCTCTATGAATGGTTGGTGATGCCTTTTGGCCTCTCCAATGCACCTAGCACTTTCATGAGGTTGATGAACCATGTCTTAAAACCATTTATCAACAAGTTTGTGGTTGTCTATTTTGATGATATCTTAATGTATAGCAAGTCAATAGATAATCATGTTGTCCACCGAGACAAGTCCTTGAGGTGCTAAGAGCCGAGAAGCTCTATGAAAACTTCAAGAAATGTGCCTTTTGTATAGAGAAGGTTGTCTTTTTGGGTTTTGTTGTTAGTGCCAATAGTGTAGAGGTTGATGAGTCGAAAGTTGAAGCCATTTGAGATGGGCCTACTCCTACCACCGTATTTTATGTGAAGGGTTTCCATGGCCTTGCTAGTTTCTATAGGCGATTTTTGAAGGACTTTAGCATCATTGTCGCACCACTCACTGAGTTGGGAGAGCCTCAAGAGAAGGCTTTCCAAGAATTTAAAAGAAGGTTGAGTACTGCCCCTTTATTGCAATTGCTCGACTTTGAAAAGGCATCTGAGGTGGAATGTGATGGCTCGAGGGTTGGATTTGGAGGTGTTCTCATGCAAGATGGGAAACCCATTGCCTACTTTAGTGAAAAGCTTAAGGGCGTATCCTTGAATTACTCTACGTAGGACAAGGAGTTGTGTTCCATAGTTATAACTCTTACTCATTGGCAACACTATCTTTGGCCTAGGGAATTTGTCATTAAGAGTGATCATGAGTCACTCAAACATCTTAGCGGCGAATAGAAGTTGAACAAGAGGCTGCCAAGTTGGTAGAGTTCATTTAGAGTTTTCCCTATGTAATTCATTACAAAAAGGGAACGGAGAATGTTGTGTCCGATGCACTTTCTAGAAAGTGTGCTCTAGCTACCACTATTGCTTCTAATCTAATTGGTTTTGAGAGCATCAAATCAATGTATGAGCATGAACCCAAGCTAAAGAGCCTTTATGAGGCTCTAGTGAGAGGGGAATGGGTGGAGCAGTACCAATAGGCTATATCTTCAAGAATGGGAGAGTATGTGTACCCGAGTCCTCATGGAGAAAATTGCTAGTGCGTGAAACACATTGTGGAGGCTTGATGGGTCACTTTGGGAGGGATAAGACTTTGGCCGTTCTAATAGAGAAATTCCATTGACCTAAGATGGGGCTGCATGTTGAGCGGCTATGCAATGCTTGTTTAGATTGCAAGCATGCCAAGTCTAAGTCGTATCCCCATGGTTTGTATTCTCCCTTGCCTATTCCTACTAGCTAGTGGTTGGGCATTTCTATGGAATTTGTCATGGAATTCCACAATCTAGAGGAGGACATGATAGCATTTATGTTGTCGTGGATAAGTTCTCTAAGATGGAACATTTCATTCCGTGAAAAAGAGTAATGATGCACAACATGCTGCTTCTTTGTTCATTGACCATGTGTTAAAGCTGCATGGAGTGTCTCAAACTATTGTGAGTGATAGGGACTCTAACTTCCTAAGCATTTTTGGAGGTTCTTGTGAGGTGCTCTTCGCACCAAGTTGTTTTTCTCTACGTCCCACCACCCTCAAACGAATGGGCAAACCAAGGTAGTGAATAAAAGACCTTAGGGGCTCTACTTAGAGCTATGACCCGAGGTAAGGCCGTGACATGGGTTGAGCAGTTGCCACTCATGGAGTTTGCATATAACTGAACTTTGCATAGAATTATTGGCATGACTCCATTTGAGTGTGTTTATGGTTTTAATCTTTTGATTCCACTTAATCTGACCCCTTTACTGATGCAACATAACATACGCGCAAGCAAATAAAGATAAGATTCAAAAAAGATTACGAGAAAGTTGAGATTCGGAAGAACAGAAAGAGAAGAAAGAAGGAATCAAACTCACATATGAAGGTTGATTCCAAGGGAAAATTGAGACTTGAACCACTAAAATAATCATACTAGTGATGATCTCCATGCATTCCATGTTTAAAGGAGATAGCATGAAGCTTCAAGATTCTACAAAGAAGGCAATGCCTCTCTTTTAATTCTTCTCTCTTCTAGAAAACAAGGTTAACTAATGAAATAAATGACCTACGGGAGGTATTTATAGTCCCTTCTCACACAATATGAAATGTCATAAAAGCCCACAATTTGGGTCAAAACATTAAAGACCACGTAGGGCTAAAATAGGAATTACACCTAAAGTTCTTCAAAATCCCGTAATGGCTTGAACAGGGAAAGATGCCCCGCCTCAGGAACATCAAAGAATGGCCTCCATCAGAGGCGGTCATCCTCTGCACATGGGCGGTCTGCCTAGGCAAACATCAGAGAGCTTGAATTTCCTTACTTATCCGCATTTGGAGTAGGCGCTCCCGCCCACCATTGGAGGTAGTCCGCCTGGGCCTAGATAAGCTGGAGGAGTGACCAAAACAGGGTGAGGCACTCCTCCTTGGTGCTTAGGTGGTCTGCTAATGCAGGGAAAAAAAGGAAGCGATAAGGTAAAGGTAAAAGCGAGACGTGGCTCGAATGAATAACCCAAGTAGCACCGAGGAACTTGTTTCGATACACCTCGGGAAATTGTCAAGGAACACCTACACTAAGCAACTACCCTCGAGTCACACGAAGAACCCGCAAGTAGAATGATCGGGGAGGGGTCGAAGCTCAACTAGGAATCACTAGAAGAATTCAAGTCCCAAACTAAGGGTTTTCATTCAACATAAAGAGCATTGCTCAAGTTTCATTATTCATTAAAATAAGCTAGCTAATGAAATAGACTAAGCTAGAGAATTTATAAGGGTTTCCAAGCTCTAAGAAAAAGGTCTAAAATGCGCACAAGCTAGGCTTTAAGTTAATAGACCACACAGGGTCAAAATAGTCTTTAACTACTCAAATTCTCGCCCTTCAGCGTTTTGGGCGGAGCGCCTACAAAAATTACCAGTGGGGTGGCCTAGGCGGGGCGTCCAACTGTGTAATGTTTTGGGCGGAGCGCCTGGCTCTTGGGTGGAGCGCCCAGCTGACTAGCTCCCAGGGTGGAGCGCCTCGGGCCTTGGGCGGAGGGCCTGGTACTGGGTCCTCTTCGATGCTTCTTCAATTAACCTCCAACGCTCTTGACTTCTAGTCCTTCGCATCCTTCAAGCTTGGTACACGTTGGAAAGTCTCTTGGCTCGATTTGCCCCGTATCATCCTCCCCTTCTTGAAGAGATTTCGTCCTCGAAATCAATGCGTTCTCGTCCATGACATCATCATCTCCTCGGGGTGCCCAATGCTCTCCTTCCTTGTACTTCTTGAACGTCACTTTGACATAGGCTTCTTCCAAGATCTCCCTTGCCTTCACATGGAGCTTAGGACCTACAAGCAATGAGAAGCAAACACAAAATCTCCTACTTCGAGAGTAGGTTAGTGCAAGAGGTGTAGAAAACACACTCTTATGGTATAACCAAGCATCAATAATAATCACAAAGATCAAGTCTCCAAGGAAACAACAAGTACTTGGTTCAATGAAAATATGCACTCAACACAAAAATGAGCAAATAGATCATGGGGACATGGAAAATACAAGATTAAGCTATCAAAATTCCCTTGATCCTTAAGTTCACGATCAACACGCCAATCCATCCTCAAAGTGTGATCAACATGTGGAGCGGAGTAAGTCAAATAACCCAACCTACAAGTAACATCAATTACTTCACTCCCCTTCTTTAGAGCATACTTACTCACACAAAGTGATTCCTTTTCACCTCCAATTTCATCACCTAAGCAACCCTTCTCCAAAGATAAGCTCTCACGGAAGGTATTGTGAAACGACCTCGATCAGTCGTTTCGAATGTTAGCACTCTGATTGGCGTACTGATAATTTTAAAATATTCGTAATGTCCATTAAGACCTTTCTGTAAAACTTGAACTAAATCAGGCCTCGTTTGGTAGGCATCGGAAGAAGGTTTCAGTTTTTATTGTCGATAAATATTAAAAAGAGATTTTCGAGCTCGGTTTTGGCGAATGAACTCCGATTCAAAATCCGTAAGCGCCGTTACAGTCGTATGAGTATTTTTGACTTTTGTGAATATTCGAAAGTGAATTTCGATGGTGTTCGGGTAGTTTCCGCTAAAATGCCGAAAGTTAAATAATTCGACTTTTTTTCATTTAAATTCGCATCCTGAGTTTCGAGAGTCCGATTTGAGATCTGCTTTCGCGAGTATGTTACATATATTTTGTATAACTTATATGCAAAAGTTAGAATTATTTCAAATATCGCTGGGTATC